>CAWUFW010007501.1:0-600000 GCA_963921515.1 Calotriton arnoldi | reverse complement strand
TTTTGGATGACCTAAACTGAGTGCTTGGTGTCCAAACCGAATCTGGACACCCCCCACAGGATATGTCAGGCGGTAGACAAGCTAGCTCTACAGTGCCACTACCAACCCCCTGTATTCTACAGTGGTCTAGGTAGTTTCTGGCAACCACTGAATATGACAACCCTGATTCCTCCGGGATCGTGGAAAACAGTACAGTACTTCTCGCTCAGACACTCGTGCTTGCTTTCTCTCAGAAAATACACAGGTTGGCGATTAGGACTTTTCAATAAGTGTTTATTGGTCCAGCGACAGCCTGGTGTAAAACATATGTGCTGCGACAATCAGGAGACAGAAGCATATGAAAGAGATTGTTAGTACCAATATAGTAAATAGTAGATACATTTTTACCATAGTTCTAATAAGATGAACATAAGCAGTTCAGATAAAAACAGTAACATTTGCATATTTCTAAAATTCGCGCCCTAAGTAATTTTCCTAAATGTACCTAGCCTAGATCTGTATGTGTAGTATGGATATGTGTATGTAGCCAAGAAACCCCTAGGGAAGCTCCAACCCCCTCACTTGATGGTTGAGAACGAAGGACCCCGTCTCTGCTTCGAGGATGACACCCAGCAAGGAATGTCAGACCGCCGGTGTCAAATTCAGCATGAAGGACCCCGTCCCAGCTTGGAAGGAATTCTCCTCTAATTTGACGGGGGGAGTGAGGGTCTTTTATACTAAAGTGGTCACTCCAGGGTTTTTTCTAGAATCGATATGTCTTCAAAACAATCATAGATGTTTTGAAAACAATCAAATGTTTTGAAAACAATCACCAATGCTTTTCTAAACAAATGTGATCATGCACAGCTGGCTGTTGGCCAAGGATGAAAAAAAAAGTGATGACCCGTATACAGAATAATTCTGCTGTGCCTGGAGACATGTTTATGTACGTCAGGTACAGGGATTATACCGAGAGCCTGGTGTCAAAGAGACCGGAGCAAGCTACTAGGTAAAAGGTCACCTGTTTAGAATAGTTATTGTCGTGTGGATGGGACAAATGTATGAAAATAGGGGTATCCATGACCGGTCTAGCCTAAAGGACATGACACCCACTCCTCATCAAAAGGTCAACGGGGTCTGCTAGATCATGATTAAGGCTCCCGGTTTTCCGTTTAAACGGATTTTTACTTATAAATGCAGACGGAAAACTTTTTGTTCTTCGTCTGTATTTATAAATATAAACGGAAAAATACTGACAAATCAGACAAAGTGCTTCAGCTCAGGGTTGCCTGATCTGATGCATAGAGGAATGCAGGCTGCTCTCTACACATGAAAGGCGCCCTACTAAGAGGGCGGTCTCTTAAGCGCCGCATTTGGCACTCTCCCTTCACAGGTCATTTATCAGGACCCCTGGGGGAGCCTGGGGTAGACATCCCCATCCGGCATGCTCTCCCCATATCACTTCTGGGCAGAGGCGCAACTAGAGCCAAATTTCGGGGGCGGGGGCTGATAAAAATTTCGGGGAGGGGGCTAATTCTTCCAGCCGAAGGGGTGAAAAAAACAACAAAGCCTCCTTAACAAGTGAATGGTCTTTTAAAGACCTGTGAAGTACTCGGTGCGGCTGGCAGCTCAAAAACTGTCTGTGTGTGCCCGGGAACCTGTCTCAGCCCGGGCTGACACACACAACAGGGGGGCGGGGGATGAAGCCTGTTGAGCCCAATGGGCGTTGCGCGCCTGCATAGGACAGGTAAGATCGGACAGTAAAGAAAGATGATATGGACCAGAGACCTGATGACGGCAGTGAAAGAGACCAAGATTAAAGGGTACGGAAAGAGAAGTGAGGGCGGGTAACTGCCGAGGGTAAAGACACGGGGAGAGAGTACCGGGAAGAGACGAGAGACGGTGTAATGAGAAGGGTAAAGAGTACATAGGAGGCGATGGTTCCAGCAGAGGCGGTGAAGAGGGCACAGCCAGCAGAATTCAGAGCCTCCCCCCCCGGCTCGCTACAGTGCCTCGCCTGTATTCTGCTCAGTACTGTATGTTACCTTTGCTAGGCCAGTACATGCTGTGGACTCGAAGCCACGGGGAGGGGTGAGGGGCCGAGAACCCGTGTCAATGGCGCATTAGGTACTCGGTGATGCGGCGCCCCCTCGGCTCCTATCTGGCCGCTTTAGAGCCTCTCTGGAGAGGGGCCTTTTCGACATCCTGGCGCACAGATGGGGGATGCTTGTCTCTTGGTCATTTGGAGCAGGTTTGGGCCTCTGGAGGCCCCCCGACTTCCGAAAGGCTTTCATCTTGTCGGCCAGGCCGGGTGGAGCCGCCTTGTACCTGATGCTGCAGGGTTTGGAGAGGGGCCGAGCCTGGAAGGCCTGCCAGGGCAACCCGGAGAAGGCTGGGGCGATGAGGTCCCACTCTCCCGCCGCGTACTCTCCACTGCGTACTCTCCACTCCCCTACGTGCTCCACTCTCTCATTTACTCCAATCTGCAACCCCTACACTCTCACCTTTTCACACAATCTCTTTTCTCAGCTTTACAATTCAACCTCACGTGTACTCCCCGCCTCCACCTCTTGCGCGTACTCTACACTCACCCACCGAATCCACTCTCAGCCTTACACCCCACTTCTCCTTGCGTTCCCCCACTTCACTCATGCACAGCTGGCACAAACATGGTCTTACAGCTTCTAGTCACAGCAAAGAGTCCAAGGACTAAATGGGCATGGAGTCTGATGGGCAGTGTCAGCTACTGGCATACGTAAACAATGTGACGAACCGACCCTGTCGGGCAGTGTGAGATGCTGCCACTGATAGACCGCATGAGGGACTGGCAATTGGGGGCATGTGAGGATCTCCCCAAGTGGGCAGTATGAAGAACGTGCAGTGGGGGCAAAGTGTGTAGTTGCAAGTGATGGGAAGTTTAAGAAGCTGCCACAATGAACATTGTGAGAAAGAGGCTGTGGGGTTCAGAAAAGTAAAGTTACACTGGTGAACAGTGTTAGAATGTGGCACTGTTGGGTAATGGGAAGAACTGGGATGGGCAGTGTGAACATCTGGCACTGGTGGCCAGGGTGAGGAAAAGACAGTGATGGGGGGTGAGAGGGGGGCTGTGTTGCACGCCTGCTTCTGGGTGTGTGAAGCGTCTCATTGTCTGAGAGTGCTTCGCTTTATTAAGGTGAGCTCGGGCAGTGTTGAAGACTGTTGCTCCTGCCTCCGGGTGCCTTCCCCTATGGAATGTGCATTGCTCTACTTGGGTCCGCGCTTTCAGCAGCCCCTTGTCTTCAGGTTCACTCCAGAGGAGAAGGGGAGGGGAGGAGTGCATTGCTTTATTGTGTACACATTTTCGCAGCCCCACTGTTGCAAGGGGAAACACTTAGGGCCAGTTAATACATTTAAATGCTTTCAGTAGGTAATCCTGGACGCTGCATCGGAAAACAATCGTGATTCTGAGCATATCAATTCATTTCCACATGCCTGTAAACAATGCATATGAACAGGTAAAATTGTACTGACGCTAGGGTAAAGCTCTCCAATACCTTCGGGCCCAGTTCCATTATTCTTTGTGTTGGCTCCGGGGGAAGAATGTTTCCGATGCTGACACAAAGCATTTTGCACCCTCCTCCCTCAAAAATATGAACACTCACCTTGCGTTTTAGCAAGTTATATGTACAGCCCCACAGTAAAGGTTTCCTCATGCAAGTTACTCAAGGTCTGTTTAGGCCTATGTTCTCTTTAAATTATTTTGGCAAAGTTTTCAGATGAATATATTGTGTTTACTTAATTTGATGTATATATAAATATATCTAAACCTATTACAACTGAGTGCAAGTGTGCAGTGCCTATTTAAATAAATGTGGAAAAATACTCGCTGCAGCGTCTTCTTTTGCTTGCTTCAAAAATAAATGTGGATAAATACAGATAAAATGACCAAAAAATAAATATGGATAAATACAGACGGAAATGTCAAAAAAATAAATACTATAAAACCGGGAGCCCTAATCATGATAAAGCTAGGGCCATTAAAAGCATAAAATCATGTGTAATTAAAATACTAAAAGCACTTTAAAAGCCTGTTAAAATGTCCATAAAAGAAACTTAAATTCATAGTTGAAATAGTCCTCTATCCTAAAAAAGCGTTCAAAAGGTTCTCTAGACTGGTATATGTGGTTATAATTAACTGAGCACCTTGAAAGCCATTATGCTCAGTTAGAGCAGGAAAGGAAAAATAAAACCAAGTCAGTGTTCGACCTTCAATTTGGTAAATATTTAAAAAGTTGCCAAACGGTTCCCAGCACAGGAGAGGCCAGATTGTTTTAAGAATCCTGCGCTGAAGACTCCACATCGCTGAACATCGTATACGCAGATGGCAGTCCCTCTAGAACTACCAGTATCATGTCGAGTGAGCAAAGATGCGCATCTCTGGTTCCCACAGCAGCCGCCGGGGAAGAATTAGATGCCTGCACGCCTGATACCGATGCCTGTACCTCTGGAGCAGAGCCGATATCCCTTCCAACAGGAGTGGAAGCATCCTGTGGAGGCTCCAAGAATGCCGTCATCAACATGGGAATACGCTGGGGGCAACTGCACACGTGGGCCTGCAAAGGCGCAAGTAGCACGTCTATGTCCGGCGGCGCGTCCGGTGGAAGTGTCAGACACAGGTCTAATACGCAGCCAAATCCGCAGAAGAAGCAATGGAACACAGGCCGGACACAGTCTAGCCAGACCTGTCTGAAAGACAGGAACCAATGCTCACTCAGCTCTCGAAGCCGAGGCGTAGTCGGGTAGAACACCGTACCCTCACGACAGCATTGTTGCAGCAGTGTTCTCTCCATTTCTTGAGGGATTGCGACATCCATTGCGAAGCAAGAGAATTAAAATCCGTATGCCCGCTACTGAAAGCAGGACCAAAGGAAGCCCTCCAAAAACGCTTCCAAGTACAAAGTGTATGAATGCTGGAATTACTCTGAAGATGGTCTGAAAGGTGGTTAAGAGACCTGATCCAAGTTGCTTAAATAAGTGTACGATCCCACTTGTATCAGTCATGTTAAAGATACGATGAACCATTTCTCCAAAATGGATCAGGAAGTTCGTACGGACCAGGGCCTGTATCTCTGCTGAAGACCTTGCAACCTGGAGATCAAAAGTCTCTTGGGCTGAAGTTAAGGCCACGTTTTGTTGAAATAACATGGCTTTCAGTCTGCTCAGTGAATCAAACCTTATACTGGAAACATTCAATGAAGGCCACAGTGGGAGCCGGGGGAAACAATACTTGCTTACAGCAAACAACCCTGAAGTTTACTGTGACTAGATATGCGATGCCTGGCGCCATTCCACGCCTTGATCTTTCAGCACTAAATAACTTCCATTCGAAAGTAATTAAAAAACCGGATGAATCACGGCAGCTGGGGAGCCCTTCAAGTAGCAAGATAAGTTCTCTTTTGACGCATTACACGTTCCATGAAGCGACCCTTCTTTGCACACTAAACACCCACTTAAAGCCTTCCCGCAGTCAGTACCACTTAAGAAAACTTCAGTGTCCTTATTTCTGCACCTACATCTATACGGTAACTCCCAAGTTTCCTGTATGTACCCTTCACCTAACGCTTCATACCTGCCTGCTTGGATGTATCTAAGGCAGTATTGGAACTGAAATGTTGTGATTGGCAGTGTGAAATAGCCATGAATTAACCGTTCAGTAGACGGTGACTCAGCCACTGTGAAAGGTAACTTCTCTAATTTTTCAATGAGCAGCATGGTGTACTTTGCATCTCTGCATGCCATAGTCATCTGTCTGTCGGTCAGTTTGTAAGCCGAGAACAGACTTGTGCTGGTAATGTATCGCCATGGCACATGGCCAGAACGCAATGATTGTAGCATCCAGCTTAAAAGCATAATGGAGCACAATTGAGATTGCCCATGTTGTAGTATAGACACATCTTGTTCCATTATGTCAATTGCCGAGGACACAATGTTGCCCAGTGAATAAATACGCGAAGAAAGTGTGGTCATACCATTATCTACCACAGTCAAAGCCTTTTCTAGGTTAATCCTATCAATTTCATGTAATCTCTCGGCAGCATCCTGTTGGGAGACTTTCCACAGTTCATTGTAGATGGCATATAAGAAGCGTTTCTTACGTGGTTTCTTGGGACCTAGCAAGAAATCCCTAAGATCCATGTTGTCAGCCAGAAGGGTCAAGTGTTTTCACCTGTTGTAGTGTTGAGGTTTTTAGCCACTCTAGGCGCAACTTCCCAACACTGTAAAAAGTCACTACCCCTGGATCGTCTGTGTGTACTTAGAGTGGGTCGGGCCTATGGATACTAAACCCACTGGTGGTACCCTTGAATCTTGATTGACACCTATTCGTGTCGATAGGCCAAACCAACCATCCCCCCCACTTGAGAGCTGAGGAATTGTATGTACCTTTCTGTATCATGGCGCCCAGCACCTTCTCACTTGTCAGTGTATCATTCGATATACCTTCAATAGGTACCGGCAAGGGGATGTGTGGTGCTTTCGGGGCTTTAATTTTTGCAAACCCGTAGCAGGTAGTCTGTTGCACTGTTCTGTTCAGGAAAATTATCTGCAATGGTATGAGGCAAGCTCTACAAAAGCCTCTGTTCCGTGAACCTGCCAATCTTTCGTCCCCCAGATGGATTTTGTGTCTATTGTGTCCCTCCAATAGTTGAAACCTTGTATAGATAGTTGGGAGATGAAAGGTGCTGAATATATGAGCTTGGTGTTAGTCCGCATCATTTTCTTCAGTTGCATTTGTCTGTACTAGCTTGTAGTAGTATGACATAGGGTCTGATGTATTGAACCCTGAAAAGTATGCACATTTCTGTGTGAATGTGGCAGAACTGCCTTTCGCTGGTGTTGGGCAATGTTCCCATTGATGGTAAGTGTTTACAGTGCGTGGAACACTAGCTCTGTGCAAAAAGTGATGACCATAGTGCTAGTAACAATACATACTGTCGAAGTCAGGTGTATCTTTGTACAATTCCCTGTAAGAAAATGCAGCAGATTGTTCTAAATCTGAGAGCATAGTATTTACAATCTCAATGGGTAATGAAATGATTCATTGAAATTTTAAACGCGTGTGGAATTTTTAAATGTTTGGTTTCGACCAAATACATCATATGAAACCCTATCCCAAACTATACCATCCGGTACTGGAACTGCTGAAATGTTCACGAGGGACAGGTCTCTTTGTTCACGGTGTGATGACGTATGTGGTTTCAAGACCAAGTTCACAGGTTGTACTGCAGAGCGTTGCGAGAGGTAATGTCCATTTAGTAGCAGGAAAAAGACAGTTACTATACCAATCCAAATTAACAGGAACAGGATCCCTAATGCAAACCAAAGATGCAACCAAGGGGACACCAAGTAAGTCTTTTTCAGCCAGAGATAGACTTGTCAAAATTTCTCTTTTTTGGAAATGGGTGGCTTTTGCTCAGGTTCACTTGGATCTGAAGAAAAGTCATCGAAGTTGATGAAGTAGCCAGACCCATCTATCTTTGGGAGCTCAGCAGTGTTTGTAGAACTGGCAGTTGCTTCTTGTGAAGACACATTGATGTAAAGTTCATTATTGGGCCGAATTGCAATTTGCTTTTCAGATGCATTTGGATGTTTTTCTATTTCAACAGGTGTGATTTGTACTCCGTCATTTGATACTCCTGCATTTTGCGCAGGTGAATCTTGAAACGTTATTAGTCTTTCCATCTGAACTTCCTGAATCGTAGCGAGAGGAGATCTGCAGCTACTCAGGACCCCGCATGGCCTGCTGTTAAGAATCGGCCGCATAGTGTGGCTTGATCAGATCAATGGAGACGAATCTTTTTTCTTTTTTGCCGACAAGAGGGGGAAGAAGTACTGTTCTTGTTCCTTGAACCGCCAGGACAGGTACAGGTGTTATGTAAGATGGCCCAAACTCCTTCTTGTCCACAATCTTTTCTCTGACCTGGTCCCCAACCTTCGGGACCCAGGCAGGTCTTGCCGGAACAGCTTTCACTTCCACAGTGGCGGTGCGTTTTACTTGGACGTTGCTTTGTAATGCCCGGAATTCATTGAGTTCCTGTAAAACAGCCAAACGATCATTCAGTTCAAAAGGTTTTACATCCGCCACTGTGCTGGCACAATCGAGGTCAGGTACCCACATACTTGTCCCAAACAGGATCTCATAGGGGTATGTCCTCCCAAGGACTTTCTTGGCATATTATTCAGTGCTCTCTGGACCCCATATAGGTGATTGACCCAAGTACCGCCCGCACCTAATACCCTTGCTGTTAAGGATTGCTTTAGGCCCTGGTTTTTCCACTCCACCACCGAATTTCCCTCGGGATGGTAGGGGGAGGAGTAGCGCAAAGCCACGCCCTTACTTTCCATGGCTTCCTTGTAAGCCCGAGAGCTAAACACAGGGCCACGGTCGGAATGTAAGGTGCTGATTGCATATGTCCCGATGAAGACTCGCAAATCCTTTATAGCAGTTTGACCGTCAGCCAAGCACTGAGGCCAAACCCATAGAAATCTAGAGCATGAATCTACTGCCACAAAGATGTACTTGTAAGCCATGTCTGAATTTAAGAGGCCGCAGTGATCCAAATAGACACATGCGAGAGGTCTGTCTGAAATAAGTAATGATGTTTGTGGTGGCCTTGCTATGGTGGAAACTTTCATCTGCTGACAGATGTCGCATTTTAAGACATAAGCCTTTTTTTGTTTAGACAAACTTGGCCACCATAACCGCCGCTTCAATAACAAAACTGTAGCAGTGACTCCTGCGTGTGCAGAGCCTAGACCCTCGTGTGCAGCTAGTATTAAACCTAATCTGCGATCCATGTTTGGTATAAATCTATCCCCCACTCCTGGAATTTGAGCATACAGTGTATTTTGCACATCTAATTTATAGGAATATTTGGGTGGAAAGCCTTTCGGAACGGCAGAGCCGTTCTTTGAGGCGTTGACTGCTATAAGTATGCCTCCGTCTATCCTCGTGGTAGAACGAGTGATTGCAGCAACGGCAGCAGTTCGCACTGTCGCCTTGGCGGCTTCATCAGCCAGTGAATTCCCTTCAACATGTATGCCAACACACTGATGACTCAAGGTGTGAATAACTGGAGCCTGTGGCAGGCATGCTTTCAGCTTTTCCACTTGTTCCCATAACAATTTATGTTTAATTGTGCAACCCTTGGAATCTCTAAACCTATTCTGGCCCCAGTAATGATGATATTCATTATAAGACTGCACACAGTAAAACGAATCGCACACTATCAGTGTGCGGGATTCCTGATCCGTATATTGTAGTGCTAGTATCTGGGCTTTCAGCTCCGCCAACTGCACTGTACAATCTCCTAGAGATTGTGTAGTCGTATTGCTGGGATGGAACTTCCCTTTCCGCATACGTCCCTTCACTATAGCACATGCTGCGCTATACTGCTCTTTACTTCCTATGGCAGGCTGAGCAGATCCATCAGTGTAAATGATGTATTCACATTTTTCTAGAGGCAAGATTTCATTCTGGAGAGGGTATTCTTGTTCTTACTGCAGGAATGCTTGTGTTTTTAATGTAGAATCATATCTGTAATCTACATCTGTTGCAGTGAGAGAATTAGCCCATTGTATCCATTGCGGATGCAGGGAATGCTCGCTTTGGTAACGGCTTCTAAAGTTGGTACCGGGGTTACAACAATTATGCGTTTCCCCTGTGCTAGTGCTCTTTTTCTCACTAGAGCAGTCTGTACTGCGGTCAATATTTTTTCTGTTGCTGCAAATCGCATTTCCGCATTTGTGTATAAATGTGATTTATGTGTGATTTGGACTCTCACCTTCATTGAAAGTGATGTAGGTATATCCTGATAAACCCGGGATGACCCGGATCACCAAGTTAGTGGTATTTAAACGTGTTTGGATGCTATCATGTCAGCCTGAACTGAGCGGAGAGTATCTGTGTGTTGCTGTGTCCACTGATGTGGAGTGAAATCAGGTCTGATCAAGTCGTAGAAAGGTTTTACTCTTTCTGCATAATCTAGAATGTATGTTCTGCCAAAATTTAGAAATCCTAAAATGGATTGCAAACCTTTGAGTCTTAGGAGGTTGGAGCAGCGCGCACTTTTCTAAAAGGTTGGCTGTCAGGCTCTTGCCCTCACTTGACAGCTCGTATCCCAAGAATAGGACATTGAGACGGGCAATTTTAGATTTTTTTAAATTAAACTTGTAGCCCAAATTGGCGAAACCCACAATTATGTTGTTCACCCTGCACAAGTGTTTAAGTAAATCATCGTCTGTCCGATAGATGTCATCTACATAGGAAAGGGCCTCCTCGTAATATGTTTGTAATAATTCTAATACTCTTGCCGAGAATAGCCCTGGGCTGTTCTTATACCCTTGAGGCAAATGACAAATATTTCGATGACTGCTGAGCACAGAAAATGCTGTCAGACATCTGCTTTCTGGAGCTATATTCTGGCAGAAGAATCCATTCGAGATATCTAATGTTTTTTGTTTTTTTCGTACAGTTATTCATTAATGCGGCACTGTCTGAGTTTTTTGAACTGCAAATGTTCGTGTGCATGTGTTCAAATGTCGGTAATCTAAAACTAGACGATATGAATTGTCAGGTTTCATTACGGGAAACAAAGGATTGTTCATGGGGTGGTGCAAGTCTCAATCACACCTTGATATTCAAGTTGGTCTAAGATTTCTTTGACCTGTCTTTTTGCATCATTTTTTATAGGGTACTGTCTCTGGATTTGGAGTAGATTTTAATGGGATTTCGTGGTGAGTAGACTCCACGTCCCACCCTACATGTTTACGGTATAATGCCAGAGCTAGTGCTTGTGCCCACTCCTGCGTGTATGAGTGTTTTAAAGATACTGGAACGAGGTCGGAGAAAGCAGGCAAAATGACGCTTTCCCCTTTTGGGCAATCCATCACAAATTCAGGCGGCCAATCTTTTTCTGCTAGCAGTATGTCGTATCCAAATGTCAAATTCTCCCAAAAGAGACCCTTAATTTTTCTTGAGATGTCCCTCTCTTTTTGGAGTGTAATTTCATACAGTCTATGCGGGACACTCACTCTGGTATCCGGTGTTTCCACCGTGATATGTTCATTCAATACTGCTGTCACCAGAAAATCCTTCAGGTTCTGGCGAGCTATTGTTACTTCTGCTGCGCTGTCTAGCATCGTCAGAGCCCATTCCCCGTTCAGAAGTTGAGTCCTCAGTAACCTGGGCATGTCTAATTGTTAAGCCGGCTACTTAATTCTTTTTGAATTGAGGTTTTGCTTTAGGTTGATCTTCCTGTTTGATAATGTAATCTGAATTACGATGTGTTTCCCTTTTCTCGTTTTGGTCGATCTTCTGTTTTTTGTTCGGATCGCCCATCCCTCTCCGAGTTTTTTGATGAACCCTGAAAGGAACGAAAGATATGTGTATCAGTGTCCTGATACCTATCAGGTTTCCTAATCTGTTCACGATTCCTAAGGTTATTCTTCTCAGAGGACTCCCTTTGGGGAGACCCACCCCTTGATTTCGAATTCTTTTCTGTAATATTTTTATTTTGTTTGTTGTCCCATTTCTTCTTAGAAGAAAAGGGGGCTTGCTTCGCGTTGTCCTTGTCGGAACTACCCGCCATTTGTGGCTTCCCAGGTTTGGCTCCCAAACTATCGCTACCCAATGTAGCATAGGTTTCTTCGATAATTTTTGGTAACTCCCTTTTCTTATTTATAGGAGCTACTTCCCTCAGGCGGTGGTGTATGGCCACTGCTGCTGCCGCCCCCCTTTTATGTTGCTCAGCATAATTGCAGAGACTTGGTCAAAATTTCCCATTAGTTTCATTCCCAAGTCCAGGGCAGGTCCTGCCCCATACTCATTCTGTATCTGTTTCAATACCTCTGGAACTACTGCTATTGAAGGGGTACCGTGTATTCTAACGTATATGGCAGCAAAGATTGTTCCCCATGTGGTACAATCCTCAATCGAGGGAACCATCCCCATTGGCAAGCAAATTGTTAGCATTCTATGTTTCTCCTGCGGACTTGTATGGGGAAATACTGCTTCCAGCTGTGCAATTTTCTGTGCTATCCAGAACTTAATCTGCTCCCGTTTGGATGGGATTGTCCCTATTACTGACTTCAGTGTCTGTGGGTTAATTGTAGTTGTGGTCTGATGTGGACCGACTGGAGCATTTCTCGCAGGTTGGACTCAAAATGTTCGCATGACAACTGGACGATGTGTCTGTACAGCTTGACTGTCTTTGTATATTGTACAGACTTCATCCACCGGTAGTGTATCTATCTCTGGATGTGGAGTGTATGTCGCTAAGACTGTCCAGGTCACTCCTTCTATGCTCAGCGGACCGAGTCTCACGACAGATGTTGTGTGTGGGAGGGCGCCTTTAAACCAGTTTCTGTGTTGCTGGTAAGTTAATGGGACTTCAGTGTCTTCGTATGGAATGTATTCTGCCGGTGGTTCAACTACAATGTATGTGGGAACAATTTAGACACCGGATCTGCAGGTGGTAACTGAACCCAAGAATAGAATACCTGTGATCCAAACACCTTGTGTGCCTCGATCACAAAGGTAACCCAGCCACCTGTTAAGGGTACGCCGTGTTCTAACAATTTCATAGTCCCTGCATGTCTGCAGTTTTCTGTAATGTTAAGAGCGTTAGCAACTTCGTCTTCCACCGAGCTACTTGCGGGGCCAGTCATTTTAGAAGAGAATAGTAAGTTAAGAGATGGGGTTTTGCACAATGTCGGGAACCTTTTATCCTTACAAGCTTGTTTAAACCTTCAGCCATTACACAGGGTATATCTGCTCAGCTGAGGCGGATTTCCCTTCCCACTTTAGACGTCTCTGAAAAGTGTGAGTAGGGCTTCCTGAGAAAGCACGACTAAACTACTTAGATTTTTACTGTTAATATAAGAACCAAACCAACTTTGGCGGCGCCATGTCGTGTAGTTCCTAGGAGTACCCCAGGATTTGCGCGTTTTTGGATGTCCTAAACTGAGGGCTTGGTGTCCAAACAGACTCTGGACACCCCCACATGATATGTCAGCCGTTAGACCAGCTAGCTCTACAGTGCCACTACCACGCCCCTGTATTCTACAGTGATGTAGGTAGTTTCTGGCAACCACTGAATATGACAACCCTGATTCCTCAGGAATCGTGGAAAACAGTACAGTACTTCTCGCTCAGACACTTGTGCTTGCTTTCTCTCAAAAAATACACAGGATGGAGATTAGGGCGTTTCGATAAGTGTTTATTGGTCCAGCGACAGCCTGGTGTAAAACATATGTGCTGCGACAATCAGGAGACTGAAGCATACAAAAGAGATTGCTAGTACTGATATAGTAAATAGTAGATACATTTTTACCATAGTGCTAATAAAATGAACATAAGCAGTTCAGATAAAAGCAGAAGCACTTTCATATTCCTAAAATGCGTGCCCCAAGTAATTTTCCTAAATGTACTTAGCCTAGATCTGTTTGTGTAGCATGGATATGTGTATGAAGCCAAGAAATCCCTAGAGAAGCTCCAACCCTTTCACCTGATGGTTGAGAACGAAGGACCCCGTCTCTGCTTCGAGGATGACACCCCGCAAGGGATGTCAGACCACTACGTGTCAAATTCAGCATGCAGGACCCCGTCCCAGCTTGGAAGGAATTCTCCTCTAATTTGTAGGGTGAGTGAGGGTCTTTTATAATAAAGTGGTCACTCCAGGGTTTTTTCTAGAATCGATATGTTTTGAAAACAATCATAGGTGTTTTGAAAACAATCACCAATGCTTTTCTAAAGAAATGTGATCATGCACAGCTGGCTGTTGGCCAAGGATGAAAAAAAGTGGTGACCCGTATACAGAATAATTCTGCTGTCCCTGGGGACATGTTTATGTACGTCGGGTACAGGGATTATGATAGACTACAGAGCCCCAAGCCTGCAGTCTAATTGCCCCCTCGGCCTGACCTGTGGTGTGCGTTGTACTTGTTCATGTTTGTGTTGATTTCCACCAGGATTGCTTCTACTCACCAACAAAAGACTGAAAGGCCCCTACAGGAGGGGGGGGGGGGGGGTGAATTGTTGTTTTGTTCACCTCCCTCACAGCTGATGGTAAATCTTCGACTTGGACATGTCCGTTTCCTCTTCAGCAGTGTCATGTTCATTAAGAACAGCAGGTGTGCGGGCCTATTTTATTATGTAGTGCTTCAAGGAAACTAGTTTACAGTGTCATTAGCACGTGGGTGATGAAAAAGGGGAGCTGCGAATCGAAGCCAGTGAACACAGCCTGGAGAAAATGGTATATTAGAAGTGTGCTAAGGGTTAATAAAATCAGGTGAATGTTTCACGTTTGTATCATTTGTATGTGCTATATCTTGTGCTTTTCTTTTTTTTTTTTTCTTTGATTAGCCGAACAGCGCTTAGCGCTGCTTTATATTTAGCTGTTGCTGCAGCACTGCTTTGCACTTTATGAAATATTGCCTTTTACACTGTGTTATACTTTGCGGAATTTGTTAAAGTCATTAGGATTTGCCTGTTCTCGTTTTCAGACGAAGGCTAGGTTATTGATGTAGTGCCTAAGGTCTTTCATCAGATGAAGGGGGAGGAGGCTTAAGCACAGGGGAGGAAGAGGTCAAATAGAAAGCACACGCCCTGCGAGGTTTCTCAGGTAGAATAGCAATGCTCTGCAGTCACACAGCTGCTCCTTCTGCCTTTTTATTTGCAAACTTTCAAGAACCTTGATTTTTTTTAAGTGTTACAGGAGCGTGGCAGTGAAGCGAATTTTGCCTTTCAGGATTTTCCTCAGATTGTGTAGTCTAGCTTTTTAATGCAACATAGCTTCAAGACATTGCCAAAGCCAATAGCTCTGGCTAAACACTTATAAAGTCCCAAAGGCGAGACCTATTGGCTATGCAAATGCTTGTTGCTACTTAGTGGGTTTATTACTCTCCTTGCACCCACAAAGTTCCATCCCCTTAGTCATTCCATCATTTTCTGGGACAGGTTTCTACCTGGGGCAGCCAGTAATGGTATATGGGCCCTTTCAATATCGACATTTATGTAGCTGTTTAGGCCACCCTCTATTATATATGGGCCCTGTGGGTGTCTTGCTGTTTTGAGATTTGTTCTAGAAGTTCAGTTTGCTTGTCGTTGGTATATAGACCCATTCTGTGCAGTGGCTTGCCATGTAACCCCACCATGTATGGCCATGTGTCTGCCCTTGTCGACACATTGTTTGCTTATGTTACATGTGATCCATGGCTGTACCAAATGAGGACACCCTTAGCGTAAGCTGAATAAATTATATAGTAGAGCTGGCCCCTCCACACATGTTGCAGTTTCACTTCTCCTTCTTCTTAGGATGGGTTTCTTGGAGGTTTGTAGCATTTATACCCCTGCATTTCAGGCAAGTGTGTATTTGGTGTCTCTTTACCAGGTTTCCCAAGCCATTGACATTGCGTGTGATCAATGTGTGACATTCATTTCCCATGGTAGGAGGATAGAGTTGTATGTGTGATAGGCTCTACAGCCTGCGGACTGTGCACTCAACCTTCAGTTGCTGCCCTGTACTCCTGAACCAATCTGCTACACCAAGCACTGCTGCTGACTCTGCTTCTATCCCCAGACCAACATGATTGCAGAAGCTACTGCTGTTGATTACCCGACTTATTGCTCCATCCTGAACAACAACCCCCTCTGCCTCCCCTGCCGGGTTTCGAACTACCCTGCACCCACATAACGCCCCCACCAACCATGTAACTAAGGAACACAAAAACATCTCAAAGATGGTTATTCGCAACCTGGGGTGAATACGTGTACTGACTCCATCCGTGCCATGGCTTTCATGGAAATTTTTAGACACACTGCATACCTTAGAACTTAACGCAACGCCTAGCTGCGCATATACATGTTAGGTGTGCTATTTATAGTGCCTGTGTTCAAGTGTAGCTTTGAACAGAGCTTGGTAGTTGGGTACGCCCCGTTTTACCCTTTAATATCCAAGGTCACCTGCTGTTCTTGGAGATCATGGTACCTGTTGGGCCTGCCGGCTGCTTGATGCTACCTTCTTCTCTGCCCAATCCCATGCCTCGCTTGGTGCAACTAGGAAGAGCGCCTTCAACGTATCAGGGAAGAGGAGCATTTACCTTATGTTCATTTTGTCCAGCATTGCTTTGACTCCTGGCAATGAATCCTGTTGTTGCTGGACAGCTGCAGTATAGTCCGAAAACTGAAGAACTTTGCAATTGCCAACTTCCATGGTCGATAACAAAGGATCATATCCTTCAATCCCATTATTCCTTGAGATCCGTGATTGAGTGCTCATGTGCACAGTAGACGTTATTTGACTACAAACTTGCACACGTGGTGTAATGCTTTGTTTGCAAACCTTGCTCATTCGTTCACTTTTTGTTAATTTGTTACAGAAATATCAAACTGGAGTTGTTACAACTGACGAGTACTGCAGCAAGTTCAGGTGAGTCTCGCATGGAAAGAGTCCCAACCTTCCGATTCAGCATCGAATACTTGGGTTTTCCACATGTCGATCTGAAAAAATAAACCCTTCCTTTTTCTAAATTTGTATTCATCAACTAGTGCGACCGGCTTGTACGGAGAGTTCTCGACATGTCGGCATAACTATTTTTATTCTGTTCGACTCTTTACTTCTCTCATTCTTTTGAAATGGTTGTGTCATTTTCATTGATGTTTGTGACCAGTTGTTGTTTGTTTTATATCTTGACTTTTACATGACTTTGCAAACATAGATATATTTAAAAGTTTTAAAGTATGGCAATTTTGTTAGAAGCCATTCACTTATTTAGTCTGTTATACCAAATATTGAGAATCTGTGAAATTTAGGGTATTGGAGAGTGCCGCTGAATTATGGCGGCTGAATGCCTTTGCTCTCAAGACCTGCAGACTTTTTTCACAGTGTTTGTGCTTATGAAAGAGTTTTACCGCTATCTGAAAGCAGAAGATAATTGCTCCAAAGTGGCACATAGACTAGATTTAAAAGTGGACTGTGTTCCTGCTGTATGGTTATGCGTTTTGAGAAGCTGTAGTATAAGGCATGTAATACTGGTGCATCCCTCTTGTACCCATGTTGCAGTTATTAATGAGGGTCATCGCAGACCACTATCGTCCTGTTATGTTCTTGGGATTTCAGAGGAAGTGCAAAGGGGCTCTAGGAAGACCAGGGTGAATCCTGCGCAGGAGACATTATCGCAAAGCCTGCCGGAGGGGTTCTAGTCTATTCCCACAGCCGCTATAGTCTTAGCATGTGCCATTTACCTGGAGACTTTTGGCGGCAGCAACGGGGTGCAAGCTTCTCCCACAGATCTTTAATGCACAGAAAATGTACAGGATGGGCAGCAGTATCACAAACCTCTTTACACAGGCAGAACAAGTACAGTGCAGGGTCCACCATCCACACAGAGCATGGGTGCCTCAGATAAAGCTGATGCAGCATGGAGCACAGCTGTTCATGCTCCACTGACCTTTCATAAGTATGCTAAGTCCAGCAAGGACAGTCCGCTTACCACTAGGGCAGCAGGAGTCCAAACTTCCCTCTTCCACGTTAGCGAACAGCAGAGAGATGGCAGTAGTGCAAAAAGAAGATGCAGTGAAGGAAAGTGCCATTTGCATGTAAGCAACAGGCTCAACACTTGCAGTAGCAGTGCTGGAGCTTCACACAGATTCATGCACAGGAAGCAGTGCAAGCTTCCCTTACAGCGTGTTCAATAGGTATGGGCACAAGCACGACTAAGCCACCAGTGAAAGATGGATTCAACACTGAAACCACCAAAGCTGCATTAAAAAAAAAACCAGTATCACAAAGTATCATCTAAATACCTATGTGAATGCACTATAATATTTTTCAGGTCTTCATTTTGAATACAATAATTTTTGGGGACAATTTTTTTTATTTTTTATATAGATTTTTTAATACAAAAAATGTATTGGCTGGTAACCCCTGACAAATATTATAATTCCTGTACTTCTTACATCAAGTGTTCATTATGCAGAATCGTGTTGTTTTTGGTGGACGAAGCCTTATTTTCAAGATGGCTTACCGATTAAAGCAAAGAGTTCCTGCTGGCTCCTACAGCTGCTTCTTGAAACAATATCTTTAGGCTTTGCAATTCAAGCACTCCTCGGGATGCGGAATGATACACATGTCAATAGCTTAAACCTGAGAGCAATAAATATTCCTATGTGCTGATTTAAGATGTAATTCTCACTGTTAAAAGCAGTGACTGAAGTGGGCTGACTTGAAGTCCACTGTGTGTGTTTCATAAACAAAAATTCTGTATGTGCTGCATAGAAAGAAGGCTCATCTCTGAAGGGTGTACAAGTAGGTTTGTATTCTGTTCAATGTAACTTATTGTTGGTACTTGGCACTGTTAGTAAGATGGTGTCTGTGTGCTTCTATACAAGACGAAAATAACTATTTGTTGATGTATGATGTTTTGAATAGTATTTGCTGATTGTGTGTAGTTCTTCTTAAGGAAGCTAGCGCCAGGTGAACAAAACGTTTTTGCAATAGCAAACGGCCGGAATCACAGAATCAGCCTGTTTGCAAACCCAAAAAGCATTTTGGTATGTATGAATACCAAACTGCGATTTAGTAACACGTTCTGAATCGCAATTTGGAATTGCGATTACTTACCGATTCAGTATAGGTGTGTTTAGGGCATCCCTTCCAAATACCGAATCTGAATGCGATGTATTAATGTTGTTCGACTGATTTCCAGTCAAAACATTAATATTTTACAGATGCTTCTAAGGAGGTGGTAATCCATTCACAAATGGGAAGAGATATCAATGGGACCCCTTCCCTTTGGGAATGTTAAAATAAATATTATTTAAGAGCAGGCTGTGGTGAAACATAAACGTTTATGGAAGGAAAACTTCCTTCACACAAGCAGAGCAAAAACCTTTCTATTGCTTTTACTACTCCCAGCCATGGAAGTGTCCTGTCTACAATTAGTGCAACACCAGCACCTTCAAAATGATGTCTTGCACACATGGATTTACCATGATGTAAATTTTCTTCCAAGACCACATGTGCACCATTGAGTTATTTCACATCTGAGAATTTGACAGTGTCGCAAATCCTCTGCATGTTGCCCCCTGCACTTTTACAAACCTATTGTTTCTGTGAAATCTGCACCACTAAGGAGCTCTGTCAGCCTACTGGTGCTACTGTAATTGCTTTAGGGTTGAGTATATCTCTCTCATTCTGTCACTTGTCTCTCCAGAGAAGCTTTTGACCACGGTTCCACTAGTCTTCTACTGCAAGACAGCCGTGCCTCTCTGAGCATCAAGGAGGACACATGGACAACAACCTTTGACCTATTCAAGCATCCAATCTCTGAAACCAAGGCCCAGATCCAATCTTTGCTGTTCAATCTTGTGGAGCGGGCCAACAGCCTGGAAAAACGCCTTCAAGGTAGGTGACAGCTATGTGGAAGCTGGAGTGCTGTTGTGGATAATTTATCTCCTTGCCTCTGCTTCTTGCCAGTGTGACATATCTGTTCTGTTATTGATTGGCTCCTCCCTTTTAATTTTGGATATTATCTTCTTTCCAGGATGCACAGTGCATCTTGTATTTGAATCAGCATGTGCGATTCAGAGCTGTCATTGTCTGGTCTCAAGTCTGCAGTTATTCACAGGTTCAGCCTGCATAAACTGGAGCCTTAGCTTCTATGACCACCAGATGCTTGTAAAGCAGATGTTAGGTGGAAACTCTTACAGCTTTGCAGAAAAAAGTCTGTCCTGGACTCTTAAATTGCTCCGTGCTAGACATTTACAGGGAGTGTTTTTTAAACTGGTTGATCGTTTGGTTTGACAATGGGACCCTAAAACCAATTACGATTCGAAGAGGAAGATGCTAAGTTTATAAAGTTTGAAAAACTGGGTCATTGAAAGTTAGTGATGTGGTGGGGGACATCCCCCACTTACAAGTTAACTTCAAGCAAAACCTGATCCAAGAGGTCTTCTTATTTAAATGGTCCCAACATCTAGGAAACGGCCTTTACAACGAGGTTTTTACCACGTTGTGCCTTTACCACGCATTTTTTTACCACATGTATGTTTTTACATGGCATGCCTTTACCATGCATTAAAGGTAAAGGGGGGTCTCCCCCACAAATACATTGTTTTTATATACATATAAACAATGCATGGTAATGGCATACGTTGTAAAAGCATATGCGTTGTAAAAAATGCGTGGTTGCAAGGCATGCAATGTAGTTCCCTGCGTTGTACAACCCCAACATATAAGGATTAGAATCCCAAACTGAATATACTGTGGCAACAGGCGACACAAGATTCCACATGTAATTTAATGAATTTACTGAAAACTTTGATTAAATATGCCCTTAGAGCTCAAGAAAAATTTAAAGTTGAATTGATTCCATTAGAACACTATATTGACCATTTATGTCCAAGTCAGCAGTCAATTGAATATTTTTAGAAAAGAAAAACTCCGTGTTCTATAAGATTCAAAGTGATTATGAGACAAAAGAGTAGATTAGAAAATAATGCAGACAAGAGAGTGACTTCTAGAGAACATATAATTCAGACAATTTGAAAGAGAGAAGGGAACCTGACACGGGCACGTTACAAAAGAGGCAGGCCATGGTCTTACAACACATGACACCAGAAAAAGACTTTGAAAAGGAGAGGGTGGAAATGGGATGCAAATTCGTTCAATCCCATCTTTGTCTTAAAGATCTGTCTTTTCAAGGCTCAAAACCAGAGAGCTGATAGTACTGGAAAAGGGACTGAGTTTTGCAGCAAGCATAAATGATGTGCTGATTATCAGAGTAAACAAGTTTAAATTTATCGGGGAACTAAATCTTTAAAAATATTTTGCTATGAAGAAAAAAAATACAAATTTGCATCGGATATTTCTGTTTCAATTCGACAGTGAGTGAAATTGGTGACATAATGGTATTGGGATCTACAGCCCCTGATGTGGGGCCTTCCTTGGTGAAGCTATACAACCTCTCCTTTGAATTCACCACTTTGCTGTTAACCTGGAAACAGGCCGTGGTCACCCCCTTAAACACACTTCCAGCCCCAGCATCCTTAGTAACTATTGTCCCATTTCACTTCTCCTCCCCTACCATGCCAAAATATTAGAGAAACATGTTAATTTCCAACTTGCACACAATTTGGGCAATAATGATCTGGACCATTCCCAGTTTTGTTTTTGTCCCACCTACAGCATGGACACAGATTTGTTAAGCGTCCCTGGCAAGCTCGGGAAAATCATTGACCTTGATGACAGCACAACCTTGATCTTATTGGACTTGTCTCCTGCTTCTGATATGGTGTCCTATTCCAATCTGATTACAGGGGTATTTGAGCTAGGCATTTGCATGAAAGCCCTTCATTGGCTCTCCTCTTTTTTTTTCTTTTCAGTGTAGGGTTCCAAATTGTCCTCTCCTCCTTTTCAATCCACAGTGACTACTATTACCTGTGGGGTTCCTCAGGATTCTGTGCTAAACCCCACATTGTTTAACATTTACATCTCCCCTCTTGTCCCATTTGTCCGCTGATATGGCTTCAACAACGTATCATATGCCACTGATACATAGACCATTCTCCACATCTCTGCCAACCCTAGTGCCACGGGATCAGCTTTTATATCTTACATGACTTCAGTGGCAGCCGCAATGTTCACCAACTACCTTAAGCTGAACAGCGAAAAAAATGAAAGGTTCCGTGGCTCCTTTGGAGATATGGCTTTGCTTAGCTACTAAAAACGCAGCAGCACGTTTTGCAACTCAGTTGAAGGCCCTTTGCAAAGGTTGACCGGTCACCTTTCTGTTGGTTATTGCTATATTTGGGTGTTAAACTAGTACCAATGAGGTGCAACCAACGCCCAGACAGTGTTAACAAGTGTAAAAATGTAAAAATAATGGAGTAATACTATAACAAAATGTGCCGCATTACGGTGCATAATTTGCCCTTCCTTGCTGCAT
Organism: Calotriton arnoldi; assembly: GCA_963921515.1. Taxonomy (NCBI): domain Eukaryota; kingdom Metazoa; phylum Chordata; class Amphibia; order Caudata; family Salamandridae; genus Calotriton; species Calotriton arnoldi. Next base: position 578,037 of record CAWUFW010007501.1, on the reverse strand, counting down.
AATTTACTCAACCCTGCTGCATAATTGAGCTATCCCCTGTTGCATAATTCCAGTGGCCCTGACCATAGATGAGTTAATAAATAGAACTGATGTTACTTTTAGAAAAGAAAAATGAGACTTGCTTAGCAGATAAGTAAATTTTGCACTTAAAATTATGATCCGCAATGAAAATCCAAAGCGCATTGAACCAAACCCAAATTCTGTTATGGCTCCCTGGCATTAGAAAATAAATAGACATGGCCAGTATTATTCTTTGGGGATGTTTGCACCTTAGGCCCTTTAAAATATATGGGGAGGGGGCGAGTTGATTGATGGGGAGGCTGGGTATTTGTACCTCGATTGTACTTTAAACAAGCTTCGTGTGGTACAAAAGGATGCTTCAGAATAAAATGTGTCACCCCTAAGAACAGTAAGCGGCCATAGATTATTAAATATAAAAATCCCCCAGTCTAAATGCAAAATATCACCTCCAGGATAACAGACTTCTCACCCTAGAAAAACTCTTAGGTGATCCCTGTGGTGTCCTTGGTTGCATGAAAGCTGGAGAGTAGTGCCCGTTGACGAGGCACTATCCAGGTGACTGAAACCCAGAGTCCATTGGACTGTGTGATGACTGTGGTAGAATAGTAACTCAGTACTCACCGTATGTCCCTTGAGGTTGGCCTCCTCCACTCCGCACCCATCAGTTGTGTTTGATATCTTATGATGGCAGAGGACCAGGACACCCACAACAGGCCCTGATATTACGCATAGCCACAGGTAACTGGTCCGGTTTAGTGTTAGTGCTGACTGGCGAGCTCTGTCTCTGGAACCCGACCTCCTAAGACATTAATTCCAACATTTCCAGAATCCGAGAGATCCTCTACAGCGTACGGGACCAAAACACCCATCCGCAGTTGAAAAACAGTTGTTGTCCTATCCAGCTGGAACAGAAGGAAGTTGAGTACTGGCCCACTACAGGCACAAGACTGGTTTGGCACTGAGCTGGCTCACCTTGATGTTTCGGTGCAGTGGAGCACTTCTTCAGGTCTTACTTCTGGACTGCTGTGCTGGGATGCTCTCGTATTTCCAGAACCATCCCAGTCCATCGAGATTTCCCCAAGCAGTTCCTTCTTGTCAGCTCGGCCTTGCCGACTTTTTTTGTGGATTAAGCGACACCTCTCTGTGAGGAGTGAGTGAGCCTGCACCTTTCCGGAGGGAAGTCAATTCTCTCACAGGACCAGGAACAAGACAGTTATGCAGGCTTTCCTACAATTGGGCTCAGTCTCTTAAGAGAATGGCAGCCAATCAGAAGATTCAATCCTGGCTCTTAACATAGTCTCTCCTGGAAAGATGAGCAGGCCTCCGCTCTCTCGAGTCTGCTACGTTGAACAAAGTACTTACTGAGTAGTGAGGTACTATTTCTCCTCTGAGTGCTCGGCCGAACCAATGAAGGACCATTCGGGAGGAGGGGCTCACCTTTTGAATGTCCATGCGACCCGAAAGTAGCAAAACCCCTCACAAACGACAGCCTAATGTCTGCAGTCCATTACTTAAGCGATGAGTTCACAGGCTGTCCAAGTACGTAGCAGACAGGTGGTCACCCTAGTAGACCGTAGAGGGCACAAGCAAGGTCAGGAGTACAATCTGCTATTTCTATTTCTTTTTGCGTTGGGTGGATTTGCACAGTGATGGTTGAAGTGTAAAACTTCAACAGTATAAGATTGCAGCTCATGAGAACTGCTGCTTCAAGACGAGTGGGGCCGCTGCCCCTTACTCAGGAGCTTCTCAAAGTTACAGGCTCCTGATTTTGGCTATTTTTGGAGGTTCTAGACAGACGATGCTGTCCTGAAGAGACCTGTGGCTTTATTTCCAGTATGGTTGAAACGTCGACATTTCCTGGGGTTGACACTTAAGCTTTTGTCCGACTAGGATCTTTGAGTGGACTATGGTGTATAATATTGTAACATCCCGGGCTGTGAATATTTACAAATATTATCACACTGAGCACTTTTTGCACTCTGCACCATCTGCTCTAGATCATGTATTACGATGTTGAAAATAATACAGTATAATTGAATTGATACATCGGCCCTTTTTCCATTGCGTGTGATACTACCACACCCCACTGTGATTGACTGGGTTGGGTGGATCTGCTGTGGATTAAGTTTGGGCCTACAGGACCTTTTTATTTGCTGTTACAGGGTGACCAGAGTTCCGACCTAAATATAAGGGTCTGTCCTCGTGCGTGTGTGTATGTATGTGCATATAAATATAATCCAAAGGGCACCACCCATTGTAGATCGCCATCTTGTGCACGCAAGCCCTAGTACACCAGTGTATTCACACACAGCAAACTCACCAGCAATCCGAAATCTTCTTACATATTCTAGACTTGATGAAGGCTAGGAACCTCCGTTATGAGAAACTGAACGAACAGAACTTTCCAAGGCTAGCTGGTAGGTAGTCCCCTTGGCATGCCAAAGGAATAAAGGCCTCTAGCCTGTTTACAAAGTAAGCTGCCACCACTGTCTGTTGCCACAAAGTCTCGTTGGAGATGCTCTCAAATTAGTCCCTTTGACCTCACCACTCGCTGTTGGTCGAACAGAGCACCTCCAGTGGGTTTGCATGGTTTCCAAACTCACCGGGAGGGAAAACAAACAGGCTGTTCCTTGTCAATTGAGTAACCAGGCTATCGATGCTTACCTTGTCAAGTACTCTCTTGCTTATGGGCCATGATAATGATGCTAAATAAATACTTGCTGCCAGCTGGTTTTAGTTATTTTTTGTCAAATATGACTACTTATGAATTCGTCTCGCACATGATTCCATTTCCCATGTATTAGGCCAGACCCTCAGCTACTTCATGCCTCTATACTTCTAAGGCCACAACCCTGTCAGAAACCCTTCCTGCTTTTTCACTCCACTTAAAGCACAGGCAGGGTGGATGTGGGCCATCATTCTTCTACATTTCTGCCCATGTTGGGTGGGGTTTGAGGACAGAAGTATTTTGGCTGCTGTACTCTCATATTTAACATAGAGGTGATTGTCCTGACCAGGGCTTCACTGCAGCCACTCACTTTCTGCTCTCCAGGATGCCTGGTGCATTCCTGGGCAGGGAAGATCCCTCTTTGGTATTGCACTGGAATCAAACTTGCACTGATCTGCATAGCGTTCTTATGTAAGGTTTTGCTTCCCGCTTTTCAAAGAAGAACATTGCAACTTTTAAAATCTGTTTTCAGAATTGGTATGTTTTGAAATGTTCCTTGAAACAGGTTCAGGGCCCTCAAATACTGGAAACATCAAAGGTGATGAGTGGGAGGAGAAAGTGAAATGAGTAGCATGGAAAGCCACCTCAAAGTATGTCACAGTGAGGTTTGGATTGAAGTGCAGAGTGCATTTCCAAATTTGATCATGCTCATCCGGTAAGAAAGGGGGCCATAAGGTAATCAAAAGCGAAATGTCCGGCATTTACTCCTTGCTGAAGAGTGTAAGGGGGTGGTCTAGTTGAAGAAAGCGTCTCCTTGAGACGTGTGATGTGCCAAACAACCAGGACACTGCTTCTGGGCTCCCCCCCATTTTCCGAGGTAATGACATCAAAGTGGTGTTTGCTATTGAAATTAACTTTAATCGACCAAGGTCTCTTAAATATTGTTTTCTTGGTCTATGTGTACGTAGTTTACAGACTTTGTGGTGCCTGTGTTTTTTCTATCTAGCTGCAGAGGGCGCTGCTGCTGCAGCTGCTTCTGGCAGTCCTGAAAAGTCGTTGTCAAAGACCCAAAGACTGCTGATGCCAGGTAATGCTCACTCTTCCTGCCTTGATTTTTGCTTTCCAGGTTTTATTTGATATGCTTTTCTATTTTTTTGTTTTACTGTTTAACGAGGTGCCGATCCAAACCAGAAAAAACTGTTCAGGATCTTCCAAGAGCTTGCCAAATTACAATTGCATTGTACCGCAGTACTCTCTGAATTACAAAACTTTTTCAGTGCAAGAATATTGAGAAGTTGCAAGTTCGTAGTCGATAACTTAAAACCTCTTCCTTTTCTTTCCTGGTTACATTCCAATCTTGGAACCTGCTTGCCATCCTCTTTACAGAGTTCGTCTCTTGTCTCCAACATTATTACAGTACCAATGCTTCGCTTCTTCTGGATTGAGTGGGGTAACCTATGAAACAGGACAAGTCACAAACCACAGACTGCAAACAACTCTAAAATGGCCCATTTTAGGTACCCCTACTGAAGTCCGCTCATAACATCTGTAAATACTCCAGGACCTCTTTATTGAACTAGACGGGGGGAGCTGATGTTCAGCTAGTGTTTCCGCTAGCATACCATCACCTATGACGAGCTAGATCATGCTGTCTTGCTTTCACCGCTATGAGTTGATGGCAGGTCCTCCAATCTGACCAGAGGTGATCATTCCATCTTCTGAGACCTTATCCAGCAGTCTGAGCTTGGCATAGTCTTCGCTACAAAGAGAGGTTTCACAAAGAGTTCCACAGGACTCCACCTTTTCTCCCCGGTTTTTCAACATGTACCTGTGCCTCTTGCACAGGTGGCGAAGCTCCACGAATCACAATTAAAGATTTAAACTGATGGCCCAGAAACAACTAATGAGCAACAGATCACCTCTGACTGTATCAAACTTTGCAGAATTCCTGAATCCTATCCACATGCACTTACTGGATGAAGAAAGGCTGCCTCTGGTTGAATGGGCATAAAAATGGAGGTTCTGTCTTTGGGTAACAGAAAAGACTCATAATCACCTTTGGCCCTCAGGAAAAGGTCTGACCGCTTACCAAAAGGAATCGTGGTAAACGTAGAAAACTCCTGTGTCCTATTGGACTATGGCGTGTTATGTTGTTGTGCTTCTTAGCCATGATGAGGTGTTAAATCGCTTTGCAGAGGAGTACCATGGCATGATTCAACTCCCATCCAAACACTCATCCATGACATACAATATCAGCCGGCCATGCTTCTAAAGTCACTTAACCCAACTTTTTCCCTACACCGTAAAGGCCAGCTACCAGTGGAACTGATTAGATCACTAATTGAGGCACAACAAAGTGTGCAGTGATTCCTAAAATTTGAGATCTAAAGCTTAAATTATTTTGTTTCCCAATTTCCTTCTAATAAAGAAGTAACAGTGGCCTGCCAGAAACGTGGCAAAGTAACCCACATCAACCAGCTTGTATTGTGGCAAAACAATCCACACCAACCTGCCCGAACTGTGGCAAAACAATCCGCACCAACCTGCCCAGACAGTGGTGCTGTTGTAAAACAACCCACACCAACCTGCTAGGACTGTGGCAAAACTATATATCACTTTATATCTCAATAAATGTGTGTGTCTGTAAATATACACCCCCGCAAGCAGCCAACCTCATGCTGTGCATAGACTTTAGTTGTGCGCGGCGTGAGGTTTGCTGCAAGGCCTTGGTAAATTAGCCTTAATTGGCTTCTGGGGACCCCATCACCTGGGGCCAAAAAGGTAAATGGGACGAGTGACCCCCCTTCCCGGAGTCTTAAAAGGCCCAGGGACCCCATTAGGCGCCACAGGGGGAACCCGAGGGCCCTCGTGACCCCAGCGGGCTCCCCGTATGGTGCGGGAGCCCGCATTGCTCCTGCCTGGAGAAAGTAGCTATCTATGTCTGCTCCCTCTAGGCTGGAGCAATATCTGTTTTGTTTCCTTGCCCCCAGGAGTGCTGTACGGGAAACAGAACAGAAGTCTGCTCCAGCCGGCAGGAGCATGTTTTAATCTCCGCCTGGTGGGAGTAGACTTGCATGTTCGCTCCCGTCTGACCGAGATTTAACAATGCTCCCGCCATGCCGTGAGCAGGGAAGCTGGGGTGGGCTTCCCAGGACACAGTCACTGAGCTGGGTCCGGGGGATGTGGGCCTCTTCATTATTCACTTCATCCCTGGGGCATAATTAGGCCCCTCCCTTTAAAAAAAAAAAAAAAATCTTTTTTTTTTTTTATACCGCAGGGCCTCTCAGTGGCTCGGGGAGGAGGGGGGGGGGGCCACGCGACTCCCCAAAATATAAAGTTAACGTTGCCGCCCCCACCCCGATCCCCATCCCGAGACCTGGCCCACCCGAGTTTTGTTTAAAAAGACGTGCAGGAGCCCATGTTTTTTTTCCCCATTAATTTTGCGGCGGATTTGAGAATCTTCTGCAAATTTGCACCCAAAAAAATAATCATGTTTTTGTCCCAAGGTGGCTTAGGGTGTCAGAAGATGCTTGTTTCCGGTTCAGGGAAGACCTGGCTTGGCAGTTCGGGCTGGACTGTTCCCATGAGGCACAGGGTCGAGACTGATTTGCATATAGCTGGGTCTGAACTGAGGTGGCGAAGTGAGCTAAAGAATGATGATGGATTCAACCCAGATCTGTGACTGGGGGTGAGTGTCTGAAAAGTTTCAGCGCTCCGTCCATCATCTCCTTGTGTTTGCTTTGTCAGAGTTTCCCTGCCTTGCTATGTCTCTTTTTTGGTGCTTTTTTCTTAGGAGTCGGGACTGAGTCCTAAGATTGCTGCCAGCACTTCCTGGTTGATGTGGTGGCAGCCGATCAGATCTCAGCTTGAGATCTGTCGGATCCATGGAGGCTCCGCGTCTCGATATACAAAGTTTTGAGCATTAATTGCTCAGAAACTGCTGAACAGATTTACACAGAATCACAAAATCACTCTTTCTGGACCAAGATCTAGCTTTCTGCCAAATCTGGTGTAAATCTGCTCAGTGGTTTGGGCTGTAGCCGTCTAAAGTTCCTATCGAAAAAAGAATGGTGAAAACACATTTTGGGACCCTCCTTTTTCTCAGCATCTGCTTGACTGATCAACCTGAAACTTCCCATGCACAAACTAGTCACAACATAGCACTTTTTTTGGAAAGTTTCATGGAGATTCGTCAAACGACACACAAAAAAGGCGTTTCATATGGAAATATGATCCTAACTAGAACTGTGTCGACCACCACTAGGGTAATTAATATATGTGTGTGTGTGTGTATATGTATATGTGTATATATATATATATATATATATATATATATATATATATACACTCCTACTCCAACTGAAGAAGGCACGTACACAAGGCTGTAGGGATACGGCATTATTTATTTTCTTGGGTCTCCCTCGACCCTGCGACCAGAGATACGCGTTTCGGCTTCACAGAAGCCTTTGTCAATATATATATATAATAGCTTCTGTCTACAGACCGATTTAGCGATCTCCTTGCACATGCTAATATATTCCGTACACAGGGCTGGTATATAGTGGATGGTTACACACTGCAAGGAGTTCATACTGTAATTTCCACAATTTTGCACGCATGAAATAATAGTGCTGTATTCTGTCTACTTGTGTGTAGTACAGGTATATGTTGGAATGTAACTGAGATGTATAGCATTTCCATAGCTTATTCTCAATTTGCACACACATCAAGTGCGCATGAACTGCAAGGAGGATGTGTAAATAACTGAGATAAATAAAATATAAAACACGCCACACATGATCACTGGCAAATTCCATCTAAAAAATTCAGTCTACACATAAACAAAAAGGGTTAGTTTAGCACACACAAAGTGTAAAAAAAAAACCCTCAACTCTCTATGGTAATTAAAAGGAAAGGCTGGTGTTTGGCACGTTGAGGTATAACTTTGTTGGAGCGAGATCTCATTGTGCCATCAACTTTGGGACTGTATAATGATCCATTTATGCATTGTGATGGACACTAATGGCCTTTTGGGAGACAAGCTTGTGATACATCTATGCTGTGAATATACTTTTAGAACCCGAATTTCATATACCAGCTTATGTCTTACTTTGGTTGTGTGCTGATGTTTGGTAGAGATGGGTCCAGTTCTGAGTCCATGCAAAGCCTCTTAGCCCAAGAAATGCCACGAAGTGATTCACTACTCTTGGGCCATCTGTGGGCCATAGGTCTTTGGTAAGAAGGGACTTTGGAATAGAGGCATGTTCTTGATTTTTTTTTTTTTTTTTTTTTTTAAAGCAGTATTTTGTGGTCCAGGGTTGTGCAGTGAAGAGCTTGGGCAGTGCTAAAACTGGCCAACCCTTCCCGATTCCACAAGGTCTTATTTCTTGGCACATTTGTCTCACCGTTATGTTATTAATGCATGGTTTAAGGGAATACTTTTTACATATTTTTAAGAGCTGCCTCGCCCTACTGCTAAGGCAGTTGCTTTCAGGTTGACACTGTATGGTGATGTCCGCACTCGTTCCTGTGCACTGGACATCACAGAATTCATTGTATATGAAGCCTATCGTACCCTGCTGACTATGGGAAGTTTGACCTCAGAAATGTGCAGTGTCGAAAAATGGGGTGCCGAGGCAATCGGCTGAGATAGACGTTTGACACAGCTTTATTCAAGCCAGAGCTTAGATAGAGGTTTGATGCAGCTCTTTACAAGCCAGAGCGGAAACAGAGGTTTGATGCAGCTCTGTTCAAGCCAGAGCAGAGACAGAGGTTTGATGCAGCTCTGTTCAAGCCAGAGCAGAGACAGAGGTTTGATGCAGCTCTGTTCAAGCCAGAGCTTAGAGGTTTGATGCAGCTCTGTTCAAGCCAGAGCAGAGACGGAGGTTTGATGCAGCTCTGTTCAAGCCAGAGCTTAGAGGTTTGATGCAGCTCTGTTCAAGCCAGAGCAGAGACGGAGGTTTGATGCAGCTCTGTTCAAGCCAGAGCAGAGACAGAGGTTTGATGCAGCTCTGTTCAAGCCAGAGCAGAGACAGAGGTTTGATGCAGCTCTGTTCAAGCCAGAGCTTAGAGGTTTGATGCAGCTCTGTTCAAGCCAGAGCTTAGAGGTTTGATGCAGCTCTGTTCAAGCCAGAGCAGAGACGGAGGTTTGATGCAGCTCTGTTCAAGCCAGAGCTTAGAGGTTTGATGCAGCTCTGTTCAAGCCAGAGCAGAGACGGAGGTTTGATGCAGCTCTGTTCAAGCCAGAGCAGAGACAGAGGTTTGATGCAGCTCTGTTCAAGCCAGAGCAGAGACAGAGGTTTGATGCAGCTCTGTTCAAGCCAGAGCTTAGAGGTTTGATGCAGCTCTGTTCAAGCCAGAGCTTAGAGGTTTGATGCAGCTCTGTTCAAGCCAGAGCAGAGACAGAGGTTTGATGCAGCTCTGTTCAAGCCAGAGCAGAGACAGAGGTTTGATGCAGCTCTGTTCAAGCCAGAGCTTAGAGGTTTGATGCAGCTCTGTTCAAGCCAGAGCTTAGAGGTTTGATGCAGCTATGTTCAAGCCAGAGCAGAGACAGAGGTTTGATGCAGCTCTGTTCAAGCCAGAGCAGAGACGGAGGTTTGACACAGCTTTATTCAAGCCAGAGCTTAGATAGAGGTTTGATGCAGCTCTGTTCAAGCCAGAGCAGAGACGGAGGTTTGACACAGCTTTATTCAAGCCAGAGCTTAGATAGAGGTTTGATTCAGCTCTGTTCAAGCCAGAGCAGACAGAAGTTTGATTCAGCTCTTTTCAAGCCAGAGTGGAGATACAGGTCTGATACAGCTCACCTTAAGCCAGAGGAAGATGGAGGTTTGACTCCGCTTTATGCAAGCCAGATCTGGGGTAAAGGTTCAACGCAGCTCTATGTAAGGCACAGCTCGGATAAAGGATCGAAACAGCTCTATTTGTGGCAGAGCTGAGATAGAGGTTTGCTCCCTTCAATAGTTTTGCAGTAAAATTCCATCTGTGATTCTTTGCGAAGGACGTGCAGGACCAACCACTATATAACTAAAGGGACCACCTGTGGTAGTACTAGAAAACAAGCAGAATCAGGCAGAAAAAGTTGGGAATTCTGGACCCCGATGCTACCATTCCTGCCCCTGAGACTTATGGGTATGGTTCAAGAATTAAGGAATGGAGTCTAGAGTATCTGTCTAGGTGCGTAAGTAACCTGTAAATTTTAATTTTGTGTACTCTATGGTGAAGGAATAGCAATACAATATCAGTGTATTGGTCTTTGAGTACCTTGTCTTTTTGAAAGATGATGGGACCATGCTAGCAAGATGGCTCGGAGTTCAATGCTCCCTGCTAATGTCTACTGTGACCTTCTGTCCACAGATATCAAATCCGGGAAGGCTAGCTTCCCCTTCCATCCTTCGGTGGTCTTGGGCCGAATACTAACATAAAAACTGATACGAAGCACTATGTGAAAAATAAGTTCATTAGATCTCTAAATCCGTGCAGGGATTATGGTGAAGAAACGGAAAACACAACATGTGTTTCTAGGTGTAATCCTAACCTGTGGTTTTTAAAGATGATGGCATTACAGCACTGATAATCATAATATATCGTCCCTATGTATCTCATAGTCTGTATAAAAGAGACCCCCCCAACCATCCAGTCATTAGTGAAGAACATCAGCCAGATGTTGTCTGACTCCCAACAGGAGGGCAGGGAAGGAGCAGAAGAATCCCAAGCAGAAGGCAGAGCAGTAGATGGTGACTCTCTTCTGGGCTGAAGTTCTCGGCTCCACCGAGCTCCGAAGTGGCTGTTTAGGGACAGTCGGACAAGGCTTGCCATGCCATAGCTCCAAGACCAGTGAGTGGATCAAGTCGGAAGCATGCGAGGATTAGAACTAGGCATGTACTCTAGTGCACAGGAAGATGCTAGCTAGTGACTCACTGAGGCAGTACCTTTTCAGTCTCCGGAGTAGCCAAGTTCAGAATCCATGAATAGCAAACCGCAAACACCCCACAATCTTAAAGCCAATGAGTGGATCCCGAGGCACAGCCAGGCCTCTCTTTATACTGTCTTTTTTCTGCTGCCTAAGTGACCTAAGAATGCCCCATTGCAGATGGGAAATGTAGTTCTATGGCAAGCAATCTTGCTTGTTTACTTGACTGCCTATGGACACTAGGGAACACCTGCCACAGTAGTGCCCTGCCCCTGGAGTCCGGCACCAGCTTAGTCGGAGCGCCTAAGTGGCCCAGTTTGCAGCCAGTAAGGCAAGCGTCTGTACCTCTTCTTGGTAGTAGCTTGTCTTTGCTCATTGGTCGCGGGTGTCGTAAGGATGCAGTGATGAGTTTCTTCCTCGTAGGACCTGATTGTGCTTAGCAAAAATCCTCTTTGACCACAGCGCAGCACCCCCAGCTTTGGATCTCCTTCTTTGTGAAGACGTAGACTATGTCTATCTCTACTTTGGAAGGGAAAGGGTGTCCAGGCGGTTACGCCATGGTAGAATGCACAGTAGTGGGCCTGGCCTGCATTTTGATTCTTTGACCATACCTAGGTCCCAGTTTCCTCGGCTCCATTGCAGATACATGACCAGTATCCAGTGATTTAACATGCAAAGTCTTCCCCGATGAATGGCCTTTTTACTCCTGCTCTGCTTGTCTGACACTTGCTGCTTGTTTTTTTGTACCCTCTGTGCAGGTCTCGATTCTAGAAAAGGCGGAAGAGGCGGGTTACCTATGGCTACCGTTAGGAGACTTCCAGGGGAGTCTCTCATTAATCCTGGTTTTAAGAGGTAATGTCCTCCTTTTTGTTCGCCTCTCCTCTATGCTGCTGGTCTCTCCCATCCTTTAATATTCTCTGATCCTTCTTTGTCCCCTCATTCTACTTTTGTTCTCACGCTGACTTCCTTTTGGTCCGCTCTGTTTTTCCTTCACCCTGTCAATCCTATTTGCACTCTCCTGTCCTCTGGCCTTTGCCCCTCCTCCTCCCCTTTCTTCTTCCATTTCCCTCTTTCCTCACTTTTTACCACTATGTCTTCCTCTGTTGCATCCTCCATCATACTCCTCGCTTGTATGTCCACCTCAAACGCCCTAGATTTCTTTGCTCTCTGGCGTTCTCCTCCTTCCTTCTCCTGCCCCTTACCTCAGTGTTTTCTCTTCTGCTTTCAGGATTCCATGCTGTTCTTGATAGCATGTTCTGCTCCTTTGCTTTCCATCTGGGCAGTTATTTCGTTATTTTATTAAAACTCTTGGCCAGGCATGATATTGTGATGAACGGCTGCAAACGTGTGGGGGCCAGGCTGCACACATCCAGTCCCTCAGGTGGGTCACGGGTCCTATTAGTCATAGCACCTATACTTTCCCTACACCCCTTATCACACTTAAATTCCGCCGGTTTGCTAGGACTGCAGCCTGTGCCAGGGTGGGTTGTTGCTGCCTTCAGTAGGGAAAACTGCTTTTCATGTTTTCTGGCTCGCACGTCCTTTGATAAGTATTTGCTCATCTGTGCCGTCTATTACTTGTTGGTAATCGCCACAAACGCAGAATTCAAGGGCTGCAGACCTCTGCGGGAGTCTTTCAGTGACTGACCTCTCGTTAGTGAATCTGCTCTTTTAGCACTAGAAGTCCTACTCGCTCTAGAATATTTTCTAATGTGCTAGTACAGTGCACAGTTGGTGGCATCATGGATAGGGCTGACCACACTGTGTAGTGTCTGCAAAGAGGTGAGCCCTACTCGATGCCATGTTAAGCTTCACCCCGTTACTCTTGCCCCGCGGAAGACGGTCTCTCTTCACACTAAGACCTTCATACCTTTTTAGCAATGCCTAGGGGAGTTAACCAGGCCGGCCAGTGCCCTCTTGAGGAGCTCAGTACTTCAGTCCTGTGAGAGGTTGGTAGAATTGCAGTCCCAAAATGATTTTAAATACTCCAAAATGTGTGTTCTGGAGAAAACATTTTACACTTGAAACATTGTACGGTGATGTTGTTCAGTGACATGAAACTGTATCCGTGGTGATGAAGCGAATGGTTAGTAATCAAGAAATCACTTTGACTAACCCCAGAGCTCTCCTGAGTGTTAGCTGGAAACTGAATACTGGATTTTGCTTTGACCAAAGTGAGTAGGCCGAAAGGTAATCAAGGATGACCCATGCTTATCTCCCCTACTCTCCATTCTCCTCCCTTAGTGGCCACCGCCTGCTTCTAAATGCTCCACCACATGCCCCTCCATTTTGGACACTTGTGCTGTGACGCCATTAGACATTAACATTTTTCTATCCAACAACACTTAGGTTTAGGACACTTGGGAGGTCTACTTGTATTGTAATTTTGTTTTTCTCGTGTCTATAATTTAAAAGGCAGTTGACCATAAGGCTAAGACTAGATGTAGGTGTTGCTTCTCTTAGGGTCACCATGCATTTCGTCCTTTGTGTGCAGCGCATCTCTGGTTTATGGTGGCGAATATTTCAGCATTGCTAAAGGGACACCTTGGTGGATGATTTAATGTTGCATGGTGAAGCTCTAGTGTTATTAAATTGAAGTTCAAGGCCTAGATTTCAGTGAAAAACTGCTCCAGGGCCAGCATTTATCTAGAACTTGCATTTGTTCAGAATGTCCACAGAACCATCAGACTGTTCTTTGATGGACATATAGTCCTGGTCGTGCGGTACAGGTGGACTTGCACCCGTCAGAAGTTCAGGTATCCATATCATAAGACTTTCCTCCTCCAAGGTCCAGCTTCTCCTCCAGTTTTCTCTCTTGCCTCCTCTTGAACCTCACCTTATTCATTCCCTATAAACCGCTTGCGAGTTGTTACCACTTTGATGCGTTACACCTCTTGTGGATTCAATATTGTAATCAGTCACAGCTAAAAGGGTATGTGTCCTCGGAGTCCTCCTCTTGTCGCTTAGCGAGGATGTGCTCCTGATGTATGTTGGAATGACTCCTTACTGTGTGTGCGACTGGCCAAGCACAGTCCTTCAAGTCATTTCTAAAATGTTCTTATTTTTGTGTTCGCAGGAAGAAGGCTGCGACTGGTGTGGATTTTGAAGAAGCTTGAGTTCTTTTGGCTGTTGAAGGACAGAGCACATAAATTTGGAATGCATCGTGTATGATTTTAAAGAACTTTATCGCAAGAGGGTTTTAAAAATATTTGAAACTATTTTATGATGGAAAATTGACTGACGTGCATGCAAGATTTTTTTTCTTGCAAAGAAGTTTTAACTTTGGCCCACTTTTTGCACACACTGAATACTTGACATGAAGGTGCTCAGGACAGCTTTTATTCAATGTTTTATGACTACAGGAGGCCAAAACGCGATATTTAAATCTATTGGAGCCCAATAGTTGTATGTTTTAGCTTTACCGTCCCGTGCCTCTCATTTTTCCTTTTTTGATTTTTCTAATATCTCCTCGACTATTTTAAGGAAACTTCCATTAATCATGGCTTGAACCAGATTTAGAATTTGGGAGTCCTGTCCTCACTGTCACTCCTCTTTACATCTCCCTCCCTTTACAGTACCAAATGATATAACCATCTTTCATATTCTTGTAAGGAATTCTGTGTAGTATTCGGATCTGCCTGTGTGTATGTGATTTAAAGCATATAGTGAAGTATGCAGCAATGCCAGCCACATCGCATGAAGCATGAATGAGCATTTGCCAAGGAATGATCCACAATGGCCATCTGTGGTGTTATCGTTCGTGACAGACGGGAATAGCCAATCTGCAGTCTGGCTGGTGCGGTTGAATTCTGTGCCCAGCATCATTAAAACATATGAAGTACTGATTGTAAAGCACAAGGTAGCGTGAAACTAGATGGTAATTAATATATTTTAGCCAGTGGTGATCTAAATCATCATCCTCTCTTTAAAATGAAGGCTTCTTTTCAGTTGAGTGACTAGTGCTGTTTTCAGGAAATTTTTAAACGGCCAGCATGAAATAGACCAAGTACCACGCGGATAAAAGCATGTTGCCGCCTCGCTTGAGGCACCACTGCACAGAGCTTCCTTTGCTGTGAAATTGGCTGAGGGGCATTCTTGTGTGTTAAAGCCTGAATTATATGTATGTACCAAGTGATTGTGACCTCAAATCTTGCTTTGGCATTTGCACTCTAATGGGATATAGATGCAGGGCTGACCCGTATCTTTGCCCCACAAGCCATTGTGAGCTCCCGCCGCGTGGGCAATGGGGTTTTTATTGACCTCATGCCCATTTCAGGATGTTTTCTTTTATACTTTATGTCCGTGCAGAAGTGAAGCAATAATTTCTCATTGTTGTTTCTGCATTCTCTGATTGAGAAGGGTCCTGCTGCTTTGGTTTGGTGTGGCCTGGTTGGTACTGGTGGACACACACACCGCTCCTGTGCTGCGGCGTTATGTAGTCCTGTAAACCAGAAAATTTCCCAGTAGAATTAGCTGTGTGGATTGGAAACTCGTGATGTCGGCTGGGAGCGCAGCTGCGCTCAGGTCGTGAGCTCCCATCGGAATGGTCTTGGAGAAAAAAATCAAATTAATTGCTTTGTTTTTGTTCAGTCTTTAGAGCCCATTCCAGGGATCGGTTAACTGCGAACTCTGCATCCAACCTCCTTGCAAAGTCTTCAACTCACACCTTCGACCACACAGCCAGGTTCTTTGATCCAATTCATTTTTAAAAAAAATTTTTTATAAATTAAAGTTGCACCATTGAAAATGTTAACTCCCCAGCCGTTTAACAAGTGGCATTTTTTTCCAATTCAGAAATCTCGAATTTGAGAGCGATGGCACTTCGAGAGCAGTCCACTTCATCGAAACATCTAAAAGTGAACTCTGGTGCGTTTAGGTTTTCTTTTGGTGGGCAGCGGCACCACTACGAAGCAAGAGGAGGCTGAAAACCGGGTGATTCCCATTGTCCAGTTTTGCAGCACTAGCTCTTTGATGTTTAAATGTTTTTCTAGAATTTTCTGCAGACCTTTCCTGTAGAAGAAGCCTTTTATAGTTCTTGAAGCGCCTGGTACAGCGTCTGTTCTTATTCTGTGTGTTTAAAGCTTGAGTATTTTTCCATCCTTCCTGTAAGGTCATTCTCATGCCTGTGGGTTCCTGAAGTTGGTACATATCAGTAGGGCTCTCCTCTCCACACCTGGAAGGCGGAATCTCCGGATTATGCCTTATGCAAACGAGCCAACATTCGAGTGGACAGATAAACCAGACGAACTATTCTGCAGGGCCTGCTGTGCCATGTCCTGGGAGTCCTGCATTTTGTGGCCTGCTTTTTCTGATGACGTCAGATAGGCAGCCTCTGCAGGCGGCTAATTAACAGTGCAGGAAGGAGAGCAGTCCCGGGGTGTGATGTCATCCGCTAAAGCAGGCACGCACCAAGAGCAGTCCCGGGGTGTGATGTCATCCGCTAAAGAAGGCGCGCACCAATCACCCCCAACCTACAGATGAGAGGCTTAAAGGGGAAGAAATTTTCAAAATGCTTTGTACACAAATTTCAAAATCCAGCGAAAATTGAAACTTGGTTAAACGTGTTATCTGCAGATATTGCACAGCATTTTAGGTCTTTTCGTTGTACTCTTGGTGTCAAAACACTTTCAATCATCCGATCATGTCCCCAAGGTACTCGTTTAGACTCCCCAGTAATTGGTCAGTTTTATGTTGTGAAAACAATGTAACGACTGTGGGAGATTTCAGAGCTAGCTTGTCTTCTGCTGAGCCCAGCCACCTCAATGGCGTCAGAACGTCTTTTTCAGCCTAAAGGTAGCTTGCAGCCCTGGTGGGCACAAAGCTCTCGGATTCATATATATTGCAGTTCTGTATCGTTTTGTAGCTGCAGACTTGTCGTCAGCTCAGCCTTTTCGTGGCGGATAGCTGCACCCCCTTGTGAAACAGCAGGTGTTGAAATTCTTGACATGGAAGTGCGCCAAAGAGGAGTGTTCAAGCACCACCCAGTGCCTCACACACTGTCCTGAGTCACAGACGCTTTTGTGCGTAAATATCCGTAGTCAGCGCTATGATGGAACAACGCAACAGATCACTTTTGTAACTAGGTGCCTGTCTCTTTCTGTGCGTTATGACAAACTCCCCACTAACCTCTTTTCTGTTTCTGGGGAAAGGGGGTAGGTGGGGAGGGTGTCTTTCTTCCAGCACTTACAAATGTATAATTATTACGATACCCACCCCACCCCCCCCACTTCCTTGTTCAGTGATGTAGTTGAGGGCAGAAGTGAGTGAAAAAGGAAAGATCACTTTTAAAAATTGAAAGTTAAATTGTGTTGCGTCCAGTTTCGCGTTCGAAAGGCATTTCTTCCTCAAGTCGAGACTTTGGCGGCAGAGCACTGCTGCTTTCTGGTTGGCTGATGGCTGCCCATATTTTTAAAAGCACTGTCTTTTTATTCTTGATAATTAGATGTTCCGAAGAGTGCGCATTGCAAACAAATTTACACAGTTTAATTGTGAAGGGTTTTAAAAAGAATGTATTTAACAATAATTCGGTCATGATAATGGAAGGCTTTTTTTTTTTTTTTAGTTACCCCATGGCACTTAAGGACGCATTCCATTAGGTAATTTTGAAGGAACTGTTGATAACTTGTGAAATATTTTTAAAGGGTTTTTCTTATACTTTATTTATTACAAAATTCATATTCTAAATAAAAGAAGGTATTTCTTATCTTTGTGTCTCTGTATGTTCTTTTCAGCATGAATCTGCTTCCCCATAGCAGTTTGTGCAACTGAGAGCGCCACTTAGATGGTTGATTCTGCACCTTCCTTTCAGACCACGCCCCTTCCCATCTTTACAACTATACCTTATAAGATGTCCGGTAGACTGGATTGCAAAATGTGTCTGATGTGCCTTCTTACTGGTGCTGGCGCAGTGCCATTGCCTATTTCAGGAGTTATTCATGGTTGTGGGAAAATATGGAGACCTACTAGGCAGTGCTGCTTTACATATTGAAGGAAACTTGGGACCTCACGGACTCAGAAGGGAAATGCATTACCTTGGGATTTATGGAATGTATTGCACCCTGAGGACTGGCCTCTTACCAATCCCCAGGTTTCAGTCAAGCTAGCAGGATATAGTGATTTAATACTGCCACACCCTCAGACCCCCCCTAATGCCCCCCTCCTTCCCGGGGTTTATGCCCCCAAGTAAAGTTGTGCTGAGGTGCCTGTCTGCTTTGTTTGAAGAAAGATTGATGCACCTCAGTACGGCTGTGGTCACAGTCCACAGAGACCAGAGCACACCATCATCATTACAGCTCACTTGGTGGGCAACAGCGCTACAAAAGGCCCTGGCTTTCTGGTGGACCTAGGAATGGTTAGGCCTCATCTGGACTTGCACATGGACAGAGGAAGTAGGCTCACTGCTTCCTTGTGATTGGACTCCAAGTCGGGAGTCTGGTGACCTTGTTGAATTCCTGCAGTCTCCTTGGCGGGAGGAAGTTATGCGAGGACCTTGCTGGCAGGTTTCTCTCCTTTTCCGGTGCACCTGGAGTGGAAGATGGAAGAGCAGCTGCTTCATGCCCAGGCCTAGGTAAGCGCCAACACTCACAGCAGCCTGTGCGGCCTGGGCTTACTGAACCTCTGCTGGTGCAATTTTCCAAGCCCTCAGTGCTGGGGGCCCAGGTACCACAGACTCTCACTGTACTTAGTGCCACGCCAAGTCTCTGACCCTGCGTGAACAGAGCAGAAACCTGCTGCTGCATCCTACCAGACAAGTGTGGCTCTTCTTTTTCTTTGATTCCTCCTGGAAGGGTCCCTCTGATGCTGCTTCATCCCAAAGAGAGCATCAGCAGCTTTCCCTGCTGCTGCTGCTTCTCTGGACTGGAGATCAGATGGCACCTCTCATTCTTTGATGGATTGAGCCTCTGCTTTTCACCCTCCTGTCTGCCACCTATGGTGTATTTGACTTATTTAGGAACCTTAGGTCTTCCTGCAAGTGCCCCATCTGACCTCTCCAGTGAGCAGTGAAAGGATATGTGCTATTGAAAAGGGGAGCCAAGTACTTCAGGTCCCAGGGCCTGTACCTAGTTCCCTGCCCTGTTGCAATAACGTGTGCCCTCCACCCGACCCACATGCAAATCTAGAACCCTGTTTGTTCCATTTATGCTGTCCCCATGAGGTAGCCTATAGGGCTTAGTCTGTTGATTTAATCCACAGGAGCTTGCATTCTAAGTGATGTCTTCCTTTTAGTGCCGGCTGATTCATCAGGCTTCCTCTAGTCCATTTTTTATTTAGGAACATTATGGGGGGGTGGGGGGTGAAGGTGGGGGAGTTGCAGGAGGGGCACATCTGGCACAAAAGTGGTGATCCTTGCACAAACCTTCAAGCAGGCCCTGTTCTTCGTGTACATTTTTTCACGACTCTCACTCGGGACACCTATCCCTTGCTTGGCAGAAGATGTCGCCAGGAGGAGGGTGTGACAGATTCCTGTGTGCCCTTAAACTGACAGAAGCCAGCACATCCTTTTTGTGCATTTTTATTTTTAAATCCTGCAATGTTATTTTTCCAACCAGGGTTCTGTATCTTCACGCTGCCAAGAAGAACTTTAGACTTGACGTAAGTTCTTTATTTGCTGGAACTAATGTGTTTTTCTGGTCAAAGACATCTTTACTATTTGTCGGGCTTCGGACCTGGTGGGAGCAAATTTTTTGTTGCTCTATGATGCAGTGCTGGTTATTTAGGGCAAAAAACCCATAAAGCGCTGGTGACCTGTCAAAAAATAAATCAAACTGTACAGAACAAATGCCTTGGACAACAAACAGATTTACTGTGTGAAAGAGTTTCCATAACCTTGAGCATTATACTGCAAAAAACAAGCACCCCATTGTTACTGAACACAGGACTTTTTACGAGGTGAAATACAGTTCAGAATGTTAAAATAACACAAACCCTGACATCTGTCAAAAGAGTTTAAGTCAAGATTTGCCTTTAAACCCCTATTGCTTTGGCAGTGTAAAGGACGAAAGAAGAAACAAATTTCACCAAGTCAATTATACCTAAATGCCTAGCTCTCGACTATGTTTTGAAATTACCTTGGTTGCCTTATATATGTTTTTTTTAATTGCTGTTCGATTCACCCATCTTGACTAACCCCGCAAATTGCTCCTCTTTAGAGAAATGCGTAATTAAGAGTACCTTTTTGTATCAGAAGGGAGCTTAGAATGCTTGAAGAATCTAAGAAGCATACTGTTGTTTTTTATGTATCAAATGATCTGTTGGAGGGTTGTCAACATTACCTAATTTGGGTGACTAACATTCAGCATCGCTGTGTGTTAACTAGATTACGACTGGGTATTGTCCACCACCTTGTCACTTTTTCCTGAAATAAAAAAGCACCTACCAGCCACAATACCCTGTCCTTGTGACGGTGTGTCAGCTCAAAGCACACAGCACTTTATTTTGTTCTGCGGTTATTATGAGGGTTTGAGGAGATATTACTTTGAACCACTTTTCCTCGAGGGCAATATTAGGGATTATAGAGGGGCTTTAAAATGTATATTTGCACTAGAGAATCCCTCAGTTTGCGCTAGAACTGCACTCTGTATATGGGGTGCTATACATTTTAGGAAAGGTTTTGTACTGTAATATATTTTCATGGGGGGCTTTTTAAGAAGTTTTTATTTTTTTATTTTTATCATTGTCTTTTAATACTGCTGTGTATTTATTGATGATTATTGAGGATGTGTTCTTTTTTTAATGCACTTTTATGGCCTTCTGTCTTTGTGCCGATTAAAGTTTTTAAAAGAGTAGTGCATTGTGAGGTTTGTGTGCCTCTATCACATAACGAGTGAATTTCAGTGGTCTTTTAGTTGTGCAATTGAGATTGATGGGTGAATTTCTATTTTCTTGTAGCACGTGTGTTTTGTTGCCTGAGTATCACGGTTTCCTTATAACATTTTTTTTTTCATAGACTTGTTCCATAAAAAACTGAAATGGAGTTATGGTTGGTTAACAAGTTGGCTGTGGCTTTGCCATAAAAAACAAAAAGTAAAAAAATTACTAAGTTTAGGTGCTACCTTCCCTTCATTTCCCAAACCCACCATCCTTAATTCTCCTCCACAGCATACATTCTTCAGTTTAATAGTAAAAGTGGCACACTACGCAGCCAATTCCCCTACCTGTTGTTCAGAAATCGCCACAATCCACTTCATATGGCAAGAAACGCACCTTAAAATATAAAGACTCCGTATTATGGTAACACATCCATCTTGGAGTTCACACCCACCCACCAACAACTCCATGGACACCCACAGTCAAACAGCCATCAACATATGGCCAAACCAGTAGTGCACCAGGAGGTGCGTTTGCAGAGTGGTGGACAAAGGGGGCGGGGCCTCTGATGAGCAGCGTCATGACTCGCCGTTCCACCGCGGACGAGGTCGTGCTGAGCCCTGCTGGAGATCTGCGGATTCCCGAGTGATCAGAAAAAAACATAAGACATTTTATTGGCCTTTGTGTTCCTGTGGGACCCCTCTAACACACCCATGGGGTCAGGGTACCTGTACCCTGACACCATTATTCACTTTGCACAGACATTTTCAGCCCCTGAGACCATTTCACGACAAAAAAAATGGCAGCCCCAACTTTTCTGTGAAGGTGCGGCCAGCCAGTCCAGACTTTGCTTTGGCACATGGATCCATAAATCCCCCGCGGGTGGATCCGTGGAGTTATCCGCTCCCTATATATACAAATTACTTTTCGGTTAATATCTCAAGAACTACTGATTGGATTTACACAAAATCACAAAAAGCACAATCTGCGGACCAAGATACCTTCCTGCCAGATTTGGTGCATTTCCATCCAGTAGTTCGGGCTGTAGTAGTGTTCAAAACTCCTATGGGAATTAACATTGGGAAAATGCATTTTGGGACGCCCCCTTTTTCTTGGCCCTTGCCTAACAGGCCTCCCCGAAACGTTCCGTGACAGCAGCTTAAGTGAGCGTCAAACTTTTGGGGAAAATTTCATGAAGATTCTTCTACCAGCGCCAAAGATATAGGCAACTGAAAAATGGCTTTTTAATAGAAATGAGGTCCAAGCTGGAAGGCCCAGATATCTTAGGATGTGCATTCCAGCCCATATTTTTCTGCCTTGAACTGCTATGTGAGGTGCTAAATACATGGCGGCCCGGTTGTCATCAGGTTTCTGACAGTGCTTCCACTCTGTCGGCAATAACACTTTGACTATATATTCCGAGCAGTGCAACCCAGAACTGTAATTATGACAGATGTCAATGGCAGGGCCTCCACCAAAATAGCGGACTAGAAGCCGATTCCTAGATGGCAACATAAATAAATTGAAAGGAAAGCATGGTGTGTAGTTAACACAGGGGTTAACATCATAGCAACTGCAGAGACTACTATTTACCAGCTACGGGTTTAAACTTCTGTTTCCATTTCTGGAGCATTCAGGTTGATTATTTCTTCAATATCATTAGTAAATCCGGTCCACAATATTTACAGATTTTCTAACGCTTTATGCTGGGTTTGCAGTACTTTTGCAATGCAAACTAGTTCTGGGCAGAATTATAATTCTGCCCACGGAGTTAGTGGAATTCGGTAACTCCACTCTATGCGTTTACTGCAGAGTTCCCGCTAAATTCCGCCTTCTGGCACATGGCGGAATTATAATTCCGTTGGCGCACGCAAGACTTGTTTTAGAGTGTGCTGGCGAGCGCAACGAGATTTGCCACCCTCTACCAAGAGCGCATGGCTTCCGATCACCACGGAGCCTTCTGCCACCATTTTCGTGACGATGGTGAGCTCAAGTGGCCTCAGCGGTTTCTTGAGAAGATTCTCTACTCTACAAGCAGCTAAATCAACTCAAAAAGACATTTCCGAGTGAATATTCTACTCCAACAGACCATTCAGGTTGTTTTTTAGTGTGAAAAGCATTTTTTAAAATTTTGCTTTTTATTTTTCTAAACAAGAAGAAAGTGCCCCAGAGACTCCAACTTCCTCTTCCTGTCCAGCAGGCTCCTCCCAATGCTTTGTCCATCTCCTGGTCACATTTCATTTGGTTTTCGAGATGGAAGGATCACTCTTTGTTTGCAATTTCTGCTGAATATATATTACCATTGGATTTTAAGGACTTTTTTTGTGATATCACAAGTAAGTTAAAAAAACGTTTGTATAAGGGTGTTGTTTCTTTGATGGAGGGCATGCAGTAGTATATATTTGTACTTGTATTTGATTTTTAAATTTGATTGTGGGTGTGGTGGATGGCCTTGAGTTTCAGTAGAGGTCTTGTTTTTTTGCATTTAAGTTTTTTTTAATCTTTTGTGAGGGGAAAAAAGGTTGCACAGTTCAGTACATTTTCTTCATGTTGTTAAATTTGTGCTATTCATGTATTTTACTATGTGGTCTAGTCTGCCCATGGGCCATCCAGCCCAGTAATTGGGTACATGAAACAATTGTTTCTGTGGTATATGTTGTTTTAAAACGTAATTGAGGCCATTAAAAATGGGGATTTTCTGTTTTTATATTTCATGTTTTCTTCTGCAAAAAGTGTATTTTGATGGGGGTAATATTTGATGCCTTGGGGGGGGGAGGAATATGTGTTTCAAAATGTTTATAGCTCACATAATTTTCATTTTTGGTATTGCTGAATTAATGGTAGTGTTTTCCTCATTGTTTACCATGCCTCCTTTTGTCTGACGTGTGTGTGTGTGTGTGTTTGCTATAGGCGACTGTTTGTCCTTGTTCTCCATTCCACGTGACCGGGGGCCATTTTGTGCAGTCAGTGTCCATAGACATACATGTGTTTTTTGTTGTCCATGCCTCCTTGCTTGTTTAACCATCTGGCCGGCGACCATTTTGTGTAGCCAGCCAGTATGCTTTTGCCATAGGCCTGCATGTGTTCTTTGTTGTCCATGCCTTCTTGCTTGTTGTTGTTGGTTTATGTGGCCGGTGACCATTTTGTGCAGCCTGCCACTGTGCTTTTGCCATTGACCTGCATGTGTTCTTTGTTGTGTCCATGCCTACTTGCTTGTTGTTGTTGGCTGACCATGTGGCCGGCAGCCATTTTGTGCATCCAGCCAGTGTGTAAATCCTTCTTGTCCAGTTTTCAAAGCCATTTTCTAGTGAGATTGATAGGAAAGGGATATGCCTTTTTGTTTTTGTTCATTTTTTAAACTTTTCCCTGATATCAGTTTATTATGCTTGAGGATCATTGTAGCATATGTAAATATGAACAGTGTTTATTATTATTATATGCATTATTCTCCTGCGCCTCCTTGCCTTCCATTGGCTATCTCGTAGTACCCTAGTACACCAGCAATTAATTTGATTTATTTTTAATTTTTTTGAAAACCATTTTTTCTTTTTACATTTTCCCTGCACCCCCTCCCTGCCATAGGTGCCTGCCACACATCAGCATTCATTTTTAAGGATAATTCCATCTTCCCCTGGAACCCCTGTCGGCTTTAGGCACACACCAGCATTCATTTTTTTAAGGATTATTCCATCTTCCCTTGCACCTCCCTGCCTGCCACCTGTCTCCCCTTAGATG
Organism: Calotriton arnoldi; assembly: GCA_963921515.1. Taxonomy (NCBI): domain Eukaryota; kingdom Metazoa; phylum Chordata; class Amphibia; order Caudata; family Salamandridae; genus Calotriton; species Calotriton arnoldi. Next base: position 553,897 of record CAWUFW010007501.1, on the reverse strand, counting down.
CGCATAAAGCAAACCGGTACATCTAAATGTTATTTTCCTGATTGAAATATGTTGTGGTGGTGTGGTTTTACTGTAGAATGGATACACTATTGTTATTATTTAGGATAATAAGTAGCCACACTAAATTATATCGTCTGTACTATGAATAATTCAAACTGCAAAAATGCCACGTTTCACTAAATGTTTTTCTTGCTTGTTTGCTTTTAGGTGCACAAGAGACATCGCCCACATTACTGCCAGACGGCGAGAGTCCTCCTCTCTTCTGCTTGTGCAGCTAAGTGCCAACTGACAGAGCTTCAAGTTGGCACCAAAGAAAGGTGCTGTCAAGAAAGTGGCCAGTGAGGAGAAGAAGAAGCAGCAGCAGATTGCCACCACTGGCTTGCCACCTTCCTCTTTTTTCAGGGAACTTGTGTGCCTGCCGCACCGTCCTTTGGGCAACAAGCTGGGAACAGCACTCCCGCATCAACGACGGCACCACCCCAACCTAATCCCAAGTCCTCGTATGTCAGCGAGGCAGCCACTGCAATCATGGCGACGAGCAGCGAGTCTGAATTGGATTTGTCTCAGCCACAAACTAGTACACAATTGTTGCAGGAAACTGAGCAAAGTGGACCACAGGAGCCTCAGTCAGCAATAGACCTTCCTGAAATAGGGGCAGGACAGGAGGTTGAGCTTTCTGCTGAGGAAGATATACCTCTTCTTGAACCATTGGCATCCCGATCTCCAGCAAGAAATAGAAAGGGTACTCCACCATCTTCTCCAAGCCCCTCTTCTGATGATATGGATTGGACCCCGGCTAAGTCTGGGACCCACCACAGGAGACAAGGGAAAAGGAAAGTTCCTCAAAGCCTTATAATTATGTAAGAGGATGATACGGACAAGCCAGTCATTATCATGGGAGCTGGCTCAGAGGACACCGACATTACCCCTCCTATTCAACCTGCTCCAAAGGCTGTGGCACTGGTACCACCACCAGCTTTCATATTTGTAAGGCCCCCACTGAGACCTGTATCCACCACTACCTCAGTTGAAGTAAGCACTGTAGAGAGGAAATCGTCAACACATCTTCCTACCTCCATTTCTTCAGGCATTGGCAGTGGCACCAATGGCACACAAAAAAAGTTCTCCTTCCCAGTTTGGGACTTCTTTACGATTAGCAAGCATGAGGATAACATTGCAATATGCTCCATTTGCCAGGTGAGTGTTCATGAAGGTAAGCCTGGTTCACCCGATGGCACTGGAAGCCAAACTACACATATGAAAAAACATCACACAATCCGGTGGGAGGAGCACCTTAAAAAAATTGCTGCAGGTGGTGGTGGTAATCAGAGCGGAATCAGCTCCAAACACGGTGGGAGGTGATGAGGAAGAAGAGAGTGACAGCTTTATGCAAAGCAGCCCTGTCCCCAGCAGTGAACCAGCATCACCTGCATCAGCAACCTCAAAATAGTACAAGAGTCAGATGGAGACACCACCGCATACACTGACTGCCCCAAGACACATTGAGTCTACCACATCCTAGTTCTTTCCGGAAGTAGTCTGCATCAGTGGCACCACAAAAGAAAAAGATTGAGGCTACTATTATGGGCCTGTGTAGGCAGGAAGGGCCCCACGACCGTAACCACCCAACAGCATGTTTGTACAACGGGAAGCTGGCTAAAATCGCTTGACCTTCTACCTATTGTGGAAGGAGTGGGAGTTTTAGAATTTTTGGCGGCCATCTGCCCAAAATGAAAGGTTCCCAGCCGGACCTCTTTTGCCAGAGTTGCTATTCCAGCGCTCCATCATGATGTGCTGCAATTAGTTGGACAAGCTTTGCAGGAGAATGCTGTTCACACTATCTACCTAACGACAGACGTGGACCAGTTGTCAAGCTACTGATTACATGTGTATTACTGCACACTGGATCTCTTTTGTGGGTGGTTATAAGGTAAGGTGCCTACAGGATGATTACTTATGGAATTATTTTATCAGAAAAAAATTATTTGTAAAAAAAGAGAATGAATCTAAAATAAAAGGATGAATAATCAGTCAAATGAAGGATACATCCAATGGATCCCAGTACTTCAGGGAGAGGATATTCATGCATTAATCTATGGGACTCTCATATGAACTTTAAATCAATGCACAGGATTAATGTATGCTAGTTTTATCATTGTTGTAACCCACAAATAATGAATATATAGCATCAATATAAATGATTATTAAGATTTGTATGCCTGTTTCTCTTTTTTGTCTCGATTGATATCTATTACTTGAATCTCCTTCATTTGAGCGATTATTCCTCTGTTAATTTTTAATTCATTCTTTTTTACAAATCATTTTTTGTGATCAAATAATTGCATAAATAATCCCCCTGTTATCACCTTACTTTATAGTTAAAGATACCCTGACTTCAGTGGGGGTCAGGGGTTTGCCCATCCTCTTTATATTTTGTGGGTGGTTATGCAACAGCTGTCGACCGGTCTCAGCCCTTAAGTCACTTTTAAGGGCGTTCGGCGGCATGCAAAACTATCTATGTTCGCCATGGAGAAATCTCATACAGCTGCAAACATCTTGGAAGACTTTAACAGCATAGTGTTTGGCTACAACCCAGAGGTCTCAGAATTGGATTTGTTGCCACTGACAATGGTAGTAATATATTCAAGGCCATGGCGGATGATGGCTATTTCAGGGTCCTGTGTTTGGCGCATTGCATCAACCTAATTGTGCAGGACTTTACCAAAAAAGACCTAGTCAGCAACATACTGACCGCCTGCAGATGAATCTGCACTCATTTCAGTCATTCTTTTAAAGCCCATAAGCAGTTGAAAATCATTCAACGTGCTAATAGTTTACCAGTTAAAGCCCTCATACAGGAGGTGCCAACATGTTGGAACTCAACCTATTACAAGTTGCAATGCCTGTTTGAGCAGTATAAACTGATCAATGGCTGTCATTCAAAGAGGAAGGGATGCAACTGGGAAAAGCATGCCCATGGTGTTGGACAAATGTGGCCTAATCAAATGCCTGAGATGGATGCGACTTCCTTCTGAGGTTTTCATACGCAAAGTCGGCAAGGAGGTCAATACGATGTGCCAAGCTCTCCTGTTGTTGCTTCTGCTACAGGACCAGTTCAAAATGGTTTTGCAAAGGTTCACCTGTGTGAAAGGAAATGGAGAAGCACATGAGTTGGTTGAGAGCTTAATCCTTCGCTTGGCTGTTGATCAAAGGCTTCTAAGAGACATTGTGCCATCCAAAAAGCACACCTGTGCCACAATACTTGATCAACAGTACAAAAAATACTGGGCACGTTTATTCCTTTTTCAGAAGTGGATGTTTCACTATACAAGATGTGGATTGGTGAGCAAGTCAGAGACCTGGAAGAAGAACGTCTGGAAGTTAGAGTCCCGGGCAGAAGTTGTGGTGTGCAGTCTTTAACCTCCAGAGAGGGCAGTGCTGTTGCCTCCCAACACCAGCAACAAGAACACCGGCAATATCAACAACAGCAACAGAAGAATCAGACCCAACTTCTTCAATGGCTTGATTACAAGTAGCAGGGCTTAAGTCTAGGGCAGAGGCAAAAGAGGTCAAGCTAGTGACCGCACCAGTGACCATTCATGGTTGTTCTAGGACTTTCTCGATGACCCAAAAAAGGTCTACATGAATCAAAACCCATTGGTGTATTGGTATGGGAAGATGTGCCAATGGCCGGACCTCAGCAGGCTGGCAATATAATATCTGGCTTGTCTAGTAGCCAGTGTGTCTGCTGAGCGTGTAGTCAGTGCAGCTGGCACAGCTCCCACAGTGAGAAGGACCAGTCGCTTACCTCAAAACATGAAGAGATTAACCATGATTAAAATGAAACTACATCAAAAACCAGGAACCCTGCTCGTACATGTGGGTTATTTTCCCTTGGGACAAAAAGCAAAAAGCTTTTTATAATGTAACTCTCACCCACCAGGGTTACTCCTTGATGGCATGCTTCATCATTGTGTTCTTCCCGTTTAGCTGCGGAATGGGGCATGCTGCGATCTGTGGGTTACATAGGAGCACTGTGTCGTATTTAATCCTCCCAAATGATGGATGATGGGAGTTAGAGGGGTTTGTGAAGTTAAAAATGCATGTCTGGTTGGAAAAGCTGTTTTATTCTGTCCTCCGGTCAGTGAGATTAAAATAGGTGAGGAAAAAGTAGAAAGTAATCAAGTTTAATCACTCTCCTTTCTTTAAGCTTGGTCTACATGTTTTTGCCGCCCTTCTCTGTGGCTTTCATCAGGACCATGAATCTCACTCTCTGAGACCACTCCTTATTTTATGAGCACAAAGTGTTATTACATCACAAACTTTGCATGCAAATAGAAACCATACACATACTTGGTGTTTTGTTCCACAATATCTGAAATATAGAAAAGGAGAATTAGCTTACCAAAGTGGAGGGCACTTAGTAAGGAATGTGTGCTCTGCAACATTAGTGTAGCGCCGCTCACTTTAAAATGCACCCTAACATGGTATTTGCCCATGCACCTAAAAATCGTGAGTGAATGAGGGAAACAATGTGAGCACACCTAATACACTCATTGGTCAAAACCCCTGTGATAGAACATCTACATTGAACATGCACACTGGACAATGCAAACAGACGTATAAAAATAACACTACATACATATAAAAAGCACTAATAGTGCATCATAGGTCCCACAGTGATGAGGCCAGTCTGTTGTCTCACTATGTGTATAAAGAGGGTGGCAAAAATAATAACTAAGTATCAATATGCGTGATCCTGCGTAGAGGATTCACTCGTCTGTTCCATACTTACTTTGTCTAGATCTCGCCTGGTTAAATAACCTAGAATCACATTACCAGTACCTGCATGTTACCTGTGCAAACCTGCTTGTCTGGCTTTTAAACGCTGTCTCTTACAGTGTACGTGTATCACACGTGCAAACTGCTAAGGATGCTGGGTGCCGATAAAACTAGACTGGGCACCCAGCAGTAATGGCGGCTGAGTATGGAACTCCTTCCTGGTTCCAATTCAGGCTGTCTTGCAGCATGCGCATGCAATCTGCTAATGATGCTGGGTAAAGTAGACCGTGCATTCAGCAGTAATGATGGCAGAGTATGGAACACCTTCCTGGTTCCATTGAAGGCTTACTCAAGCAGCACTCAGAGGAAGTTTGTCGAGGAACATTGTTATAGAAGCATTGAAAAAGGTTGTTTATTGCTAAAAGATGCACAATATGGTAAAAATGTTACATTACAAAATGGGGTAATCTGAAGAAGCATGTTTATGATAAAAATATAGTGTGAATTCAGATTAATGAAAGAAATTCAAGGACTACATTTAAAAAAAAAAAAGTAAATAAAAAAGGAAGGATTAACATAAAATTGGCCAAAATGGGGAAAATATGTATAAAAGAGTGCAGATCCTCTTCTCATTCTCCAAGCTGGTAAGAACCCAATGATAAAGAATGCCACCAAGGGGTAACCCTGGTAGGTGAGGGTTACACTATAAAAATCTTTTTGCTTATTTGTCTCAAGGGCGGATTAGCTCACGTACGAGTAGGGCTCCTGGGTTTCGATGTAATTTCAAAGTTCAGGAGGATGAGCTTTTCTCTATAATGCCTCATCTCCCCACGTTTTTGATACATGATTTAAATAAACCAACACTTCATGCCACGCAATTACACTGTTCCTGAAACACCACAGGAGGAGGAGGACGATTGGTCAGACTCAAGTGTGTTAGCTGGCCAACTTCTGGGTGAACCCCCTGAGAACTCTTCCCTGACTGAGTAGGCCAGCATAGAAATTTCTTATTATCGTCAAACTGCTTTTGCCAAAAAAAAAAAAAAAAAAAATGGATATAGCTAGAGGAACATTATAGATTTTGTTTGTAACAGCCCTACCATTTAGGCATATGTATGGCCGGACGGGAGTTTGACCAGTGTGCAGTGAGGAAGCCTCATTCCCTTCAAGGGCATTGGAGACAATGTCTGCCTCCAGCCATGCCTATCCTTCTTTTTTCCATTCCCTAGCAGGGCTGCCCTAGTTAAGATCATTTTTAATTTACAAGACTGGCAATGTGTTTTCTTCCATGGGAAAAGTGGAGATACAATACGACAATTGTGTACCACCGTGCTTGGATGGGAAAAGGTGTCTATTGCATCAATGTGTGATATATTATTGAGTGATTTGAGTGATGATTCATGTGGTGATAGACAGTGAGGGAGGGTATTCAACTAATTTGTAAACTTGATTTTGATGATTTGCAATGTGTTTGGGCTGATGGGTGATTTTGCCTGAAGGTGACTGGCCCTTTCACACTTAGCTAAATTTTCTTGCATGGTCCTTGCTGTATTTTTTTTCCCCCCCTGGTTCTTCAGAGACCAGACCAATCAGTTTAGTTAACAAATACAAATCTATGCAAAAAAAAACAAAACATATTTTTCCCCTCCTGTTCATCACAGCAGTGCACTACAGGTCTATCTCTCTAAATCTCATTTGGGTCAGACTGGGGATTGAGTCGGACTGATTCGTTACTTGGAGTCAGGTCTCCGGGCGGGACAACCTTAACAGCCAGAAGAAGGAAGTTATCAACTTCAAAGGGAAACCAACCTGATGATGACTCTTAGAGGCCTACTCAGCTCTATGGACTGGAGAGAGGCGACTTGATTTGGGAAATGCTGCTGAGTTATATATACTGGCTCAAATGTCTAACTCCTCTATTATGTGGTTGCGTTCAGGGGGTCTGTTGTAACTGGAGACAAACATGTGATGCCACATCATTACATGATGGATACACTTGGCTAAATGTTATGACAGTTGAGATTGATCAGCCAGGTACATGCAGCTACTTGTCTGGGATTGGTTGTAAAATTGCTCTCACTTCTTAGTTAATCACACATGAGTCCTAATGAATCATTGTAGCAGCCTATGCTCTTGCTCTGTCTCTTGGTCCATTCCTCATGAATCTTACCTTCTGCCCTTCTTGACTCTACAATATTGTTCCTGCTTTACAATCCACAGGCCTTCTCTTCTCCTGCACGAAAGGCAAACGTTCCACTCCTGCTTACCTTACCAGACTGGTTCAGCCAGACATCCAAGACTGACATACCGAGTAGAATGCAGATGCCACGCCCTATTTGGCATTTATATACTGTATAATTTTTTAACAATCTTAATATTTATAAATGTCAGTTCACTCCTCCATAATTTGTGTTTTTCAAACTAGATGACAGAACATTTAGATATAACTTGGGTCTCTGGGGTTGCAGGGGTGATGGCAATGCGTTTAACTGAACTGTGTAATTCCTTCATTTATTTCCAAAACAGATTTGATAATGATGACGTGCTGCTCATCGACCTGCTGAATATTGTTTTTTTTTTTTTTAGTGTTTGTCTTTGTCACACCTTTCCCCAGTTTCCTCTTTCCATCCATTCATCAAACCCCTAACCCTCCTACCCTAGGCTGTGATATATATTGAGGTGTGACTTATGAATTTACACCATAAATGGATCACACGCTTTGTGGGACAGATGCAGTGAAAGCGACACCAACTTACTGCGGGATCTTCTCTTAATAGCCCACGCGAGCCCCACTTCCCCAACCATGCATAATAGTCCAAAATAACAGCATTCGTCAACATCATCATGCAGATCTTCTGTTGCTTACACGCATAACCTTCTCCTGTCCTCAGTCCACTCCTCCTGAATCGAAGATTTTGCAAGTTTAGTTTTAATTGTTTTCATAAATTATTTAAATATCTCCCCATTGCTCAGAAGTTACTACTGCTAGTTTTATATCAAGTCTTCTGTGTGTCATGGTGGTAGTCTGGTTTGATATAACGCACTAACTCTGTGTTTTCTTTCAATCTAGTTGCCTGTGATGGCTAATCCTTCTGATTAATCCTACAGTTGGAGTTCAACTAGGTGGGAATGAGACCTCACTTGTGATGTCTTCTTTTCTTCCCTGTTAGTGTGCTAGCCTGCTGCTATTACCACCACCATTAAGAAGGTATCTTGAGAAACCCTGCAATAATGTTTTTGAAGATTGAGAGCAGTAACAGCCATCACTTCATCTATTCAAGTAATAGACTAAGAAGTGAAGTGTTCTAGTTAGTAATTTTTACTGAACATTACATTTTTTTATTGTATGTAATTTGTCAGAAGGCAATATGGGCATAGGCATACCCCCCTAGTGGTCAATATAGATACAGAGGATAAGTGTATAACTAATTTGTATATACACTTTGATAAGAGGCTTGGTGCTGCAAAGGTTAACATGCTCAAGTAAGAAGCAATTAAACCTAGTGTGTGATGTTCCCACTCTATTAGCGGGGTATTGTTTGGGTACAAGTAAAGCAGGTAACCTAGCAAATAATTATAAGGCAAGGCAACTTCAGAATCGTCTAGGGGGAAAAGTTGAAGTTATGTGACTGTTCAGAGGGCAGCGTTTTGTCAATTAAGTCTGCGCTAAAAGCAGTGCAAAGACTAGACATGAATAAACAATTCCCATTTATTTTTTTAACAAATAAAAACCTACACTCTCAACCCACAGCAGACCCACCCCTCTCCCCAAACAAAGATCACCCCAACCAAAGTCCAAAGAGTCCAAAATTGCCCCAACTGCCCTTCCCAATTTCCACCCTCTCAAACCACAACAAAAGTCCCTCCACCAAACAAAATATATTTTAAAAAGGGCCTAGAGGGCATTGATGCCAGTGTGGATGCATGCCACCTCACTGCGAAGCAGCACCAGCTCCTGTAGGATGTGGTAGAAGAGGCTGTCACTGGATGATGAGGAGGGGGTGCAGCAGTGGTGGATTCAGACTGCCAGCGGCGCTGTCAATGGTGTGGCCGGGATGGAGGTGCTGGAGGTACTGGGAGCAGTGGCACATGCCTCTGACTCCTCCTCTTTCAGAACCACCAGCTGGCGATATTCGGCCTGGATGACCTCCATCCGGTGGCACCACAGCAGGGCTGCTATCTCCTGCAGAGATGGGGGACCAAGAGGAGTAGCTATATCAAGAAAAGAAAAGACAAAGTGTAAATAATGCTCAGTGCAAACACTTGTATATATTGTGGCACAGTTGTAGAACATTGTTTTTCCCCCAGGGCCATTGGAGGTTTTGATGTGATTAGTCACAGGGCCAAGTTTTCCCCGCACATGCATCACATAAAGTGTTGACTGCAAAGAAGTAAGCCAGAATACCACCAGAATAAGTGATTTTTTTTTTGTTTAAAGGATTTCATCGTAAAAACTAAACAGACAAAAATAAAAATGACCTCATTAATGAGTAAGGCATATATGCAGCACAATTAATAGAATTCTATTCTTGTTGTGCAACATTAATGGAGGCATGCTACTGTCGGGTCTGGTACTCTCTGCAGTCTGCAGCTGAAGCAGCTGTAATGGACAATTTATTATCCGTTATGGACAAATTATTATCTTACTTTAATTCCAATGGCCCCTTCTCTGACTGCCTTTCAATTCTACATGAATAATAACTATACTATGTCACACACGTCATGTATATAAAGGCAGATAGCATGTCTGCTGTAAGTAGATAGTGGAAATAACGATGGACTGCAGTACAGGTAAAGGAATGGGATATATATTTTATTTGTCACATTCGTCAAAGAGTATCCCATCTGCTAAACTCTAAATCAAGCACTTAGTCCCACTTTACTCCCTGGCCTCGCCCTCCACCAGAAATTATTTTCAACAAATACCTTCACTTGGCAGTATGGAAAGTTACCGTACTTCCAGGTAAGTTCAAGGGAAAAGGTAGGGAGAGGTTTTGCTCTAGATTAGTGGGGTGTCACTGGTCATCATGTGCTAAGCTTTTGCTTAGTTAGTCACTGTAGCTGACGAACGAAAAAAGGAAAAACATTTGAACATGCGTAAATCCGTCATGGAAGCCATGAAATTATATACATAAATCACTTGGCCAGAAAAATGTAGCACATGCCAAGAATGGATTTTTCAATTTTTTGGTAGGCTCGGACAGAACTTAAGAAAGTATATTGGAGTGAAGTACTAGTAGGAGGTGACTGAGTGGGCACTGGGAAACGCACCTTGTTTTCGGTTTGTAATGCATTGAAAACTTCGTAATGCCGCATTAACTGAAGCATACGCACATTGCACAGCCAACACTGCAGTGCCAAATTGAACCATGCTGCAGTTAAGTCACGGGTGGCAACATGACATGGGCAGGGAGGTGATGAATGATGCTGAGTGGGATATCTGCCGTGCTTAGCAAATACAGTATACTTAATTTGTCTATAAGCAAGCAATACAACTTACTACCACCACCCATCGCTGCCACCACTGGGATTATTTCCCCTCCAACGTCCTCCTAGGCCAACTCTGTCACACTGGTGCTTCCGCTGCTTGTGTTCTGTGGAGCTAGAAAACAAATTACACATTTTAAATGCCAGATTCACCTCCCAAGTAATTTTTTTTATTTTATTAACAAAGTACAACAACAATACCTCACTACAGTTTGGTTAGCATTCTTCGTTCGAAATTATCCCTTTGGGAGGTTTGTTGGTTGACTTGTTTGAAAAGCCAGGTAGGCAATCCAACCAAAAACTTTATGGAATGGAGGGACAGAGCTATGATGATTGAGTCATTGAAACACAATGAAAGGGCGGAATGGTCAAAGAAGGACATATGGTCTTGGTTGGCAAATGCAATGGGGACCTCATACTTTCCTGCCATGCTGCACTGTCATGGAAACTGCTGATATAGTGAATAAATGAACAATAACACAACATTCGGGGGGTGGGTGGGTGTCCATGGCCACTCTCTCATTTTTACTGTTTGTGCATGAGCAAGAAAGCCTTCTCAAAAAATGTGTGGTGAATAACAGCTTTACTTGGGCTTGTAATCTTCACAGTACCAAAAATCTGTTCTCTTAGTTTTACAGTACCAGAAGACATATAAGGGGAGAGGGGAAGCTTACTAAAAAAGCAAAAGAAAGCTACAGACAGGAGGAAGTCAGCTACAAAAACATAAAATATAGAAAAAACGGAAAATGCAGGGATAGCATAAGAAGAATTTAACCAACATTAGATAGAGGAGTTTAAAAAGGGAGACAGTATAACAAATAAACAAGGAAACATTATTCAAATAGTGGAGAGAGATAAAAGTTAGGTAAATAATAATAATAGGACTTACTGGGGCCAGCAGAACCATTGGCCGTGTCTCTGGTGGTGGTGGGGAACCACCCACCGCGGCACTGGTGGCGGCAGCCTCTTCACCCTGCTGTGATGCCCTTTTGCCCTTGGGTGCTGATGTAAGAAATAAAGAAGAAAAAATGGATAAGTGGTACAGTTAATCTCCTCAAAAATATTTTGACAGGCATACGCAGTAGCATTGTACTTTTCTAAATCAGATCGCCTATTGACTTATTCCTAATTTCTTACACCGAAGGCCTATTCCTAATTTCCTAAACTACATTTTGTACTACTAATGCATTGCAACGAATGATCTTTGCTTCTCCAATCCCTTTGATGGGCCAACTCAGTCTCCCTTTTCAATGCATACTACATATCACTGGGAGATTGTGCCTTATTTTATGTAGCTCATACAGTCCCAGAGTACTCTAGCTCCCTGATATACTACTATCTTAGTGACAAGACAGAGGAGTCTGCATCAATTCTTAAATAATTAGCCCCAGCGAGCGCCTATGAGTAGGTAGTGCCGAGCACCTGACTAGCTCAAGCTGGATCAGATATTATTCGTACCTTCAACTTATCTATGAGCGCGAGTATCCTGTTATTTGAAGAAGGAAAAAATCACATTTTTAGAAAACACAAAATACTCACAGAGCCCTGCGAACTTGACACTCAGAAGGGCGAGCAGGTACTGTTCATGATGTATTAGGTCCACCTAGTGTTGCATAAGCTGCTGTGTCATGTGCTGCACCTCCGTGCTAAGGCGCACGCACTGGCACGCTTTTCCCCCACAGCGGCGATGCTCCCGCAGGGCGTATCCTCTACCAGACCTGCCGCCTGCTGGCAGCATGGAGGGGAGGTGGCGCTGCACAAAAAAACACAAGCGCGGCCACCTCCGCAAGAATGGGGCGGAGCTGCACCCGTAAGCGGCACTGGCGACCACAAGTGTGTGCCTTACAGTTGCTGCCACACTGGTGGCGTCGCCGCTTGCTGCCTGTCCTGCCAGGGCGCTGAGTGAAAAAAAAAAAAAAAAGAATAAGGACAAAAGCAAACAGCACAGCAGAAAGGAAGAACTAAAGGAAGTGGAACACAATGAAGAAAGGGAAAACAAAAGTACAAAAAGTAAAAAAAAAAAAGATAAACATGTAAAGTACCCACACTGATAAAAAAATAAGTAAATGAGAGGTGGATGAGTGGCATAGGAGGAGGATTGGCACAGAATGAGAGAAAGGCCCAGCCCCATGCACAGAACAGCAGAGAAAGCAGGTAAAACAAAATGGCCGCACCCATGCAGACCGCGTGGTGCCGTTTGTGCTGATGGAAAGCAAGATTTGTGTTGGATAGTTTCCAAAAGTAAAACAAAGTTGCACTGTCTGCTGCTTTGAGTTACTTTGTGTCAAGGGGTGGTTCCATGGATGGTACATGAGTGTTTCCATGCAATCACCCATAGTTTTGTACCCAATTTGCTACCTACAAACATTCGTAGACGGGGATTTGCACCAAAATAGTATGCGTTCTCTCTGCAGGCATAACTAGTTGAAATGTTTTCACCGTACTCATTTTTCCTACTTTGCATGCCTACTGCGTTGTACAGCACACATACAAAGCAAGAAAATTGTTAAAAGATAGTTTTTGGATTGGAAGGGCAGTCTTCCAGTACAAAAACTATTCCTTACAGAGTGCACACACCCTTGCACTACAGTGCAAGGGTGTGTGCTTTGGCGCAAGGCAGCCTAATGTATGCCAGCGCTGGGAGAGAGGAAAACAGCATCAATATATTAGTAGATGTCGCTGTTCTGCTCTCTCCATTTCACACACTTTAGCTGCTGTGCTGAATTGCATGAATTTCAGTAAATGTAGGCCTGCATTATTCTCTATTATACTGCAAGCTGAAACCATTAAGCATGACTGTATTGCATACATTATTCAAGGCATACTTTACGTCTTTAAATTGTTTAATGTGACCAAACATCTCTGAAAGCCTCTCAGTCCCATTCATAACAGGACCAAAAGATTTTCCAGAATGGTGTATTCTGATTGTGAGCAGGGTTGGCAGCGGGGCAGCACCACCATCCTGTGACTCTAAAGAAAAGATGTCAAAGAATTGTGATCACTTCTTGGGTTGCAACACACTGAAAAGTTACTGGCTGACAACAGCAGTCTGTGACTATCACCACAGTGAAGCTGATGAAAGAACCAGCTTTGGGCATCAAAGGAAAAATGTAGTGGTCCAATAAACTGCGGCGTTCTCCTTACAGTGGCCATTTTCCAGTCTGCCATATTCTTGCTATTTCCAGAACAGCATCTTGTAAATCCAGAGATGGGGGTCTGCTGCCTCTGGCTAGCTCCCATATCTTAATTTGCCTTGCAGTTATCTGCAAGGTTTCGCAGTTGAAATGCTGGTTCCTGAATATTAATGAGGTATGATTTCGTCAAATCCTTGCAAATTGGTATGTAGAAAGTGATAGATCAGTGTCAGTACTCCCAACACAAAAAGTTGGTCACGTTGCATTGCAAGTGCTTTGCAAGCACAGTGTTAAGCTGCGACCTGGGTTGTAGTACATCTAATATGTAAGACCAATTTACAATCTGCTGCCTCTTACTTTTCCAATGATGTGTCCTTACCTCTCCCTCAATCACATCATGGATTGGTAGTTTGTTTGCAACCACACCTTAAACCACACTGTTGTAGCACCTCGTGTATGAGTAGCCCATGCTGCATTAAAAATATAAGCAATCGGCTACTCCCTGGTGCTAGGCTCAGCACTATAAACATCTACAATAAAATGGCAGCTCAGTGGTTAGCGTTCGTCAGTTCAAGTCTATGGACCTACGAGGTAAACGCTTGCGTGTTATTGGTTTATCAATTGTAGTCTATAGGTGGTAATCTAAGTTGCAACATACAGCTATTGTGAGCCATAGCATTCCACTCTTTGACGCTGGCGATAGATGAAATTTAGTATGGCCACCGTGAAGCATTGCATGCTTAGCATGATGTCGAGGTTGGTTTGGCTACTCATAACTCCAGTCCAGATGGATGGAGAAACACACATTCAATGATCCAGTAATATTTCTTTGGTCTTTTTGCCTCTGAAATATGCTGATTGTGACATTAGCATGGCCTACAAAAAATAGACAGGTCAGGCTTAGAAGTTTCATGTTGGGGGTGTGGCCAGCAGCCGGCTAAGATGGCCGCAAGTTAAGAGAGCTGCGTTAGCCACGCAGTGTTTGCCCCATTAAATCCGATATCCCTAGTTTGGTGAGCCCTCGGCTGAGCGTAGAGGGTCGGGAGCTCGCGGCGACCTTTCCAGCGAGTTCCGGGCTGTCCAGCGACAAGGGAGACCGAAGACACGAACGGCGGGAGCTAGCGCAGGCAAAATTGCGCCGCCCCGTCGCACCTGACCGTTGAAGAGCCGGCGCTGCAGAGATCCGCTGTAGGTGTCTGTCGAGGACTGGCAGTTGGGTGGGTGGCCGCGTGTGGAGCAGCGTTGGAGTGACCCCCCCCTGCTGGCAGCCGCATAGATAGCAGGACGCGAGAAACGGGACGCAGAGGGCACAGCTTCGTGTGCGGTGGACCCAGCGGGCATGCCGGAGTTCCACAGGCGGCCCGTTGGAGGCAGTAGAGAGAGGCCTGTGGTCTGGGCAAAACCGTGAGTGCGGCAACTTGGGCACGGGAGGCCACCCCCCCCCCCAGGTGTATCTCCCCCCGCCTGGACAAGTTATGGCGCATTAGCAGCCGCGGGCGCAAGTGAAGCAGTAACGCGCCCGCGGAGTGAGATTAGCCTGCCCTGGTGGCCCAGGGGTGAACACTGAGTCGGAGATAGCTCGACCCCGAGGGGACAGGAGGTTTGGCCGGCGGGGGGGGGTCTACCTGGTTACGGCGAACAGGAATGCGGCGGAGGAGATTGCATTGGGCCCCAGCAGCGCGCCAAGAGGCCTGATAGTCGAGCAGTTTGAGGGCCACGAACTTCTGCATTGACCGCGCTCTGGGCGGCCTCCGTTTGGTGTAGTGGGGGGCCCCCGGAGGAGTGTGACCAAGCCCACCTAAGAGGATGCCAATATCGGGCAATCTTGTGGGGCCCTAGCGCTGGGGGTGTTGCCTCTGGGCGCCCTGAAGTGTTCTACGAAGAGGCCCTTTCCCCGCCTGTAGGACAGTGATGTAGGTGATCGTCGAACCATTCCAGCGTGACAGAGGCCGAGGTTAGCAGCGACCGTAGGCGTTTCCAATTTAGTGTTACCATTGACAGCCTACCGAATGGGACGCACGAAAGGTGTAGGCCCGGGCTAAGCTAACCACATAGACAAATATAACGTCGCCGTGATGAGGGCGCCACAGGGGGAGTGCCGGGACAGGAAAGAGAGGATCCAGCTCAGGACCATTCGCTGAAGGATATTCTTCGTGCGATAACGGAGCTCCGAGGGACCTTGGAGCCGAAACTGGACTCGGTCACTGAGGAGGTCAACCAGTTCAGAGCAGATTTCTGTAAGATGGCAGATAAGGTGACCTCGGTGGAATCCAACATTGACAGACTACAATCAAAGACCAAACGACTGGAGGAACAGGTCCTGAAATTGGCCAAGAACCAGACTGACATCCTGACCCGGCTAGATGACCAGGAGGGTAGAGCCCGACGCAACAACATACGCGTAGTGGGTGTGCCGGAGGGCATGGAGGGGCCGTTGGTGGATCTTTTTTTGGAGAACCTGATTTTAAATATACTGAAGCCGAAACGCCTTTCTAAGTTCTTCTCTATTGAGAGGTCCCATCGGGCCTTGGGGCTGAGGCCTAAACCGGGAGCTCCCCCCGCACGATAATCGTGCGCCTGCTCAACTATAGAGACAGGGACGTAATTTTACAGACTGCGTGCCAACACGGAGATCTACAGTACGAAAACGCAACGATCCGATTCTTCCCTGATTTCACGCTTCAGGTACAGCAACAGAGGAGGACCTTCGATGCGGTGAAACAGGCCCTGCGCGATCAGAACATTAAATACATGATGCTGTTTCCTGCCAAATTGAAAATAATTGCAGAGGGTAAGACCTTCTTCTTCACCGTGCCAGAAGAGGCGAGCGACTGGCTGGAAGGCTGGAGAACGGTCGGGCGCAAAGGGGGCAGAGCCCAACAACACATCCCCAAGGAGCGGGATGGCGAGCAGAGAGGTGAAGACCAGGAAGCTGACGTCCCGACCCAACGACAGCGACCAGATAAGTGATCGCCACTGGGGTACCGTGTTTGTAATCAAGGGAATGTGCTTGCGGGGGTTGGGGTGGGAACTGCGGCGAGTTGGCTATTAAACTGAGGCTCTGAAGAGCAGTCGCAGACACTATGCTGCGGGGACAGCCGACAGACTTTGGACTAGAGACATTTGTGCAGAGGGGCACCCATGATAATTACTGGGGCATTGTTCATCCGAATGTTATGAGGTATCACGTGGCTGGAGGATGACGTGCACCTCACAGTACTTGTTACCATTACCCAGTTTGGGCGACAGGCACTCTGCATGTTGGAGAGGTGGGAGGTTTTCTACTCACCCAGCAGGGTTGCAGGGAGGGGGGGGGGGTTGGGAAATTGTTTAGTTTGTGTTCCTGTTTGTTTCTATGTTCCTAGCTCAAGACCAAAAGACAGGCTATGTGCATGCACGGAAGGGAGGGATGGTGTGGAGGGGAGTGAGATGTGGACCAAATTTCTGTTACCATGGCTAGGATAAGTGAGAGTCCCACGCAGCTCATGGCCTGGAATGTAAACGGTTTGGGGAACAAAATTAAACGCACTCTTGTCCTCCAACATATTAAAAGACATGCCCTGGACGTTGTACTGATGCAGGAGACACACATTAAAGGGAACAGGTATAAAGCGCTGGATCGCTTTGCTTATAGGCTGGTGGCCCACTCTGGGTACACATCTGACGCACGAGGGGAGGGGGATCCTGCTGCGGTCTGCCTACCCGCTTATTGTGGAGAGGGTCTGGTCTGACGACGCTGGCTGTTGCGTGGCTGTGGCAGGGAGGTGGGAGGGACGGAGTATAAACTTCTGCTCGCTCTATGCTCCCCCGCGGCTACAGACGATTGTCTTCCCAACGATTAGCAAAATCCTCATAGGGCTCCCGACGGGTACGCTTCTGGCTGGGTGCGATGCCAATGCAGTTTTGGATCCGGAGCTGGATCGCTCGCGTGCTCCGATGGGACGGGCTATCTGGCGTCTTTTATAAGGTATTCAAGCCATTGCTAGTCCCTCACCTACTGGAGGTTTATGCAAAACCTCTGGAGAACGGGTCACTTCCCTCTATGATGTGCGAGGCTGTCATAACTCTAATCCTCAAGCTGGGCAAACCTTATTCACGCTGTGATTTATATAGAGCCCTCTCCCTGCTAAATCAAGACTATAAAATCTTAGCTAAGGTCCTCGCGACTCGCATTTCGGCTTAATATGGACCTGCAATAGACCGTTTATCGACGCAAGTTGAGAGATTGATCACTCTCCCCCTATCTATCGCCAGAAGAATTGCCATCATAAAAATGGTGGTGCTTCCTATATTTTTTTTCTTAATAGTCCCATTCAACTCACCTCTAAATTTTTTGGCACACTGCGGGGTATGCTTACCAGACTGATATGGGCTGGCGGGCAGCCGCGCATCAGTTAGCAGACATTGACAATGCCTTATCAGCGGGGAGGGTTTGGCGTCCCGGACTTTTATCTGTACTACTTGGTTGCACAGGCACATTTTGCGTACTATTGGTATCATCAGGATGCCAGACTGCAATATTTAAAACCGGAATGGACCCAGGCTCCACCCCACTCCCTCCCAACTATTATACCTCATGGTCTACCTAGATCGCCCACTGAAATACAGACCCTTCAGACAACATACTGGGCTTGGACAAGATTATGTCGATATTTGCGTGCTGATCTCCTTTACTCCCCACACATACTACTTTTGGACAACCCATGGCTCTCCCTGACTATGGAAACATTAACCAAAAAAACCCTGGCTCAATGCGAGTTGCTGAGTCTTGGCCACCTTTTCCATAATGCCCAGCTGTGCTCCATCGCGGATCTTGCGGATGGGCATACTGTGTCCCATATGGACAGGTTCTTGCTGCATAGGACACGTGCCTCGATGGTGGCCACACTTAGCGTCTGCTGCGGAGCCGGCGGATTTCCCCCTGCTTTCACTTATTACATCTGCTACTAGCACCCACCTGGTTTCCCGACTTTATCATCTAGCTCTTACACTTCGACTGCAAGTAGGCATAGGGGTGCGTGTAGCTTGGGAGGAGGATCATGGACATCCCTTTCCAGATAAGACCTGGACCTACTGCTGTGAGCAAACCCGGTTTATCTCTTGCAATCATCGTCATAAGCACTTCAAGTACATAAATAGAGCATACATTACACCTAAATTTCTAGTGAAGATAGACCCCACTAAATCCCATGGCTGCCCTAGATGTGCAGTGGAGTCCACTGACTTCTCCCATTTAGCGAGGGGCTGCACATGTGTATTGGCATATTGGGGTGAGGTTTTTTTTGCCACCTTGCTTTAATGATTGACTCTGAACTGACCCCCTACCCATTAATGGCTTTGCTAGGTTATGTGAAACCACTAGAGGCTGGAGTTCACCACTTTTTTGCTATTGTATTGCACCTTGCTAAAAGGCAAGTTTCTAAACACTGGAGTAGCCCCATAACCCCAACAGTTAAGGCCTGAATGAGAGATTTAATATACTGTGACACCACTAGCGATACCTATGCTTCCCTGCAACCACTCACCTCCAGGCCCAAAAACATTTGGCAGCCACTTCACTCCTACTTACTCTTGCACCCCGAGAAGACGGAGTGAATATAAACCTGGGTGTTGCACGGCGGGGCCCTGTAGACATGCAGATGGATAATGCTAATGGGATGCCTTTTTGATCTGTTCTTGCTTGTGCAGTGTGGGGTCGGCGATGCGTGATGTGGCGTTCCTTGTTTGGGGACACAACTTTCCTCTCAAGCCATTCTTTTTGTCATACCCTCCTCCCGTAGACAACAATTGAATAGTGCCTATATTGATAATACTCTAATCCGCATTGTAAAGGATGCTTTTTCCTACTGATGCCTTGAAGTGGCAATCGAAATACCCCTGTGTTTGTGTTTCTGATTTGATATGTTTTATTCTCTTCTCTCTCTGTAATGTTGAAAAATGCAATAAATAAACTATATAAAATAAAAAAAATTATGACAGGTTTCACCTGTCGAAAATTAACAAAGGTTGAGGTATTTAACGCAACTCGTAATTCTGACCCATGCATAAACAAGGCTTTATGCGTTTACGCACAGGCCGGGATATACTGCCCCATTCGTAATCGGGCCCTCTGACTTTTGAAGACTTGCCTAGAACTCTGGCTTTAAAGACAGCACAGAGGTATCCCCTAGGCAGATAACATAGAACTAACTGATGAAGACTGGAACAGCATCAAATTTCCTTGTTATGAAGTTCCTGTGAAGGACAAAGGCCAAATAAATCAGTCCCTGAATTCCACTTTCGGAGAGGATAGAAGACCAGACACTCATGAATATATGGAAAATGGGAACAAATTCGAGAAGATTCTTGAGACACCCTGGGATTCATTGGAAAAGAGTAATAGATCTGCAGTTTGTGCTGGTGGTGACTGACGAAAGCTGCATTGTCAACATTAAAAGTTGACAGGCAACCTTGTGGATGAGGAGATTTTAGCAAACTCTCATGCAACATTAAGTGCATACCCACTTAGGGGCTTGTTTACAAGCCCCTTGCGCCGCCGGTGCGTCACTTTTTGTGACGCACCGGCGGCGCAACCTGCTGCCACATATTTACAAGGACACGTAAAACCACCCTGCGTAGCTTTTCGTGTCCTTGTAAATATTGCCCCTTTACACGGAACACTTTGTGTGAAAGGGGCGTGCCACAGGTGTTGCTGTGGGTGTTCCCACGCAACACTCATGGCTTCTGGCACATTTCCAGATTTATGAGAAATTGTAAACCTGGAAATGATTCAGAATGCTACGCCTCCCCAGGGGAGGCATAGGGAGGAGCAACAAGGAGAAATGTTTTCATTTCTCCTCGTTCTTTTCCTCTTTCTATGCATGCTGCATTATGCAGCACACATAGACCGGGGAAATCACCTTTTGTGATTGTTTATGTGCAGGAAGGTGTTCCTTCCTGCACATAAACACTCATTCCCCTCAACGCAGGCACCCTTGCACTATGGTGCAAGGGTGCCTGCGTTGGCGCATGGTAGCAAATTGTGCGCCAGCGTAGGGGAGAGCAAAGGGATCTGTCATATCGTAGATATGACGCATCCCTGTGCTTAGGAATTAATACAACGCGGCGCAGCTAAATGGCTTGCGGCACTGCGCTGCATTAATTCCTTGTAAATGAGGCCCATAATGTCATCTAACCTCGATACAAATGAGATGAAATAATAAATCCTTAACAATAGTTTAATATGCAGGAATTGTTGTCTGATATAGCCATTTGTATTTGGTTGGCTTTAGAGGGACAAAATGTTGTACTGTATTTGGGTTGGGTGCGAAATAGCCTTTTGTGAATGCCCACAGCCTATTGTAAATGCCCACAAATTTGTGAGTTTGCGGGCAGTTATCACGGCCGCTCTGGAAACGAAAATCAACCTTGCCAAAACGTTGAAACCAGTCACAATACAGCAGGCTGGGACTAGAATGGGTACATAATGGCCTGATTGGATCAGTACAACCCATCCTGTTCTGAAAACAGTCCCATAGCCTGCAGCCTACCAGGGAAATGCCAGAGTGGAAGAATGAGTTATATAAAAGGGGTAACCCGTCAGACCACTGGACCCGGGTATAAATAAGGTCCTCCCCCTTTCTGAGCACCTAATCTCATGATTATTGATTAATTCTATGTTTTTTTGTTTGATTAATTCAACATGTTGTGATGCAAATTAAATCACAAGCACTCATCGACTTCCCATAGTGACGTTTAAATTATTTTGTATGTGTGTTTGAATTTGCTTCTGTTTACTTGGATTGAAATAATTACTCCACTGTGACCTCACTTCCTATGTACCAGAGTGGAAGAATGGCCAGTCTGGCCCTGGCAGCCATCTAGTATGCCACGGACCTCTACCAAGTACCACCTACTTTTCCAGTGTGGTTTACATCTACTTAACGTTACACCATACTTGTGTAATATTACATGGAAATAACTTTAATTACAAGTGTAAATCCATATTTTCGAAGGCACAGTGTAAATTTACACCTATAAATCATTCCACTTGCATGATATTTTTTTGTGACCTAGAACCTTTGTGTATTTTCTGGTTCATCAGTCACGCTATCTGTGTAGACGATTGGCTTTTTTCAAAGACTGCATTGCACACATTGATTTCCATGCATTAATGTGAGCGTGTTGTGGATTTTGTACCAATCCCTGCACAACCATTTCTGATTGGAGAATATCTCTACTAAGAAATCCTTCCTGCATCAGATGGTGCAGGGATACGCAGAACAGAGTACAGGGTCTGTAAATCTCAAACTTCACCCACTTGCTGATCTTCTGAAATCTCATTGCTCCTTAAGAAAACTGTGGCAGAGCTGTTGGTAAATACCATGCTGTGCTTCAGCATTTTTACTTTTGTAGTCCCTCAGATATTCTTCATCCAAATTCCTCTTTCAGCTATTCTGCCCCTCCCTTTCTATTTCCCCAATGTCACTCCCCTACTTTCCCAGGTATGCATTTTTATTCATACCTAGTTTTTTGTAATAACACTTGTGAATTTGTTTTAAAACCTGCTTAATGCATGACTAGAGATTTGTCACTATTGCTCATTGGCACGTATTTTAAATTCACTGCCGTCTTCACAGCCCGACTGAGAAGGCAAGCCAGCCCTGGCAATTAAGTAGGACGGCCCGAGAGGGGGGCTGGAGGGTGCTGGTGGGAAACACTGCTGTTGCTTTTGTTACAGGGGGCCGAAACAAAAACGGCCTCCGCTGCTCCAAAACCAGCCCCCACCCTTCCGCTGGGAAAACGCCAAATGCCCGCTACGGCCAGTCCGTCTTGTTTTCCAGTGTTGTCCATTGCACATTTAGGCCCAGATTTATCAAGGTTTTGCGTCGCCCTTAGGCCACACACGGTGACACAAAATCTAGAGTGAGATTTACCATGCCACACAGAGGCACCCTGCATGCCTTGGTACATCTGATATAACGCAAGGTGGTGCAAATCACTGCGTTACGTTACACTGCGCCGGGAAGGCATTACATGGGTGGAGGGTAGATGTTGCCACGCACCCATCCATGTATTCTGAAGCATTCCCAGATTTACCAACACTGGTAGACCTGGGAATGCATCATAATTGTAAACTTTCCCAATGGAGGCGCAACGTTGTTTCCTCTTTCTAAGTGTGCTGCATTCTGTAGCTCACTAAGGGCCGGGTTACAAGTGTGAGGGTCCGAGGACTGCCAGACTCATGGTGGCACGGCGGTGGGGGTCTCCCGACCGCCTGATTATGACTCAGGTGGTGGGACCGCCATGAAGCCACTGCCGTTCCATGGAGGTGGCACAGCTCCCTGAGGCCGCGATATGCTTGGCGGGACCGCCATGGTCCTGCCAAGCATATTACGGGTTTCCTCTCTGCCAGGGTTTTCATGGCGGTTCCAGCTCCATGAAAATCCTGGCAGAGGGAAAACAAAGGGGGCCCTACAGGCCTTGTGACTCACCCCATGTGTATGCACACAGGGTGGCACAACATGTGGCCCCCTGTGTGCATGCATACCAGTTCCTGCACGGCATGGACTTTCGCATCCATGCTGTGCAGGAACTGTTTTTGGCGTTCCCATTGCGGTGCCTATTTTTAAAGGCAACAAAAAGCCAGCCAGACACAAGTTTAACTCGTAATCTAGTGGGCGGCCTGACCACGGGTTTGGCATTGCGGCGGCGGGGCGGACCCGCTGCCGCACAGTTAAACTCGTAATCGGGCCCTTAGAAAGAGGAAAATGCCTCTAAGGATTGTTTTCGTGCAGGAAGGTGGTGATTCCTGCACAAAAATAATGCTGCCTGTAACCAGGCACCCTTTCACCACATCGAAAGGGTGCCTGCATTCGCGCTAGACTGCACTGAGTGCACCCGCACAAGGAGAGGACAGGAATGAAACATATCTTAATAGACATGGCGCATTCCTGCCTTTAACGCAGTGCAGCAAGGTATCTTACTGCGCTGCTTTGTGTGAGAAAGTCCTAAATCTGAGCCTTAGTCCGAATACTCAGTAATAGTAGCCTTATTCTGATGCTGTCAGAGCCAAACGAGAACTGCAGATTTAGTGAAGTCAGCTTCTTACTTTAGGGAACATGTTGTATTTTTATCTCAAGGTCTTTTCCCTTTCTTCGCACGTAAAGAGCTAGGCCCCTGCTCATTATTAGCGTCTAGCTGGAGTTTTGGTTTGATCAAGTGTTGTTTCTTTCGTTTATTGCATTGAGAAAAAGTGTATAAAAGAAGCATCAAAATGCATTTCATTTAGCGCTATGTGCTCAGACTGATCAGACTACGAAGCGCTAGTTTGTCAACATTGCAAAGAGCACCTAGAATATTTTTCATGTTCGCTAGCTAATTTTACATTAAACATGTGTTAGTTTTTTATCAGATTTACCGAGTGTGTGTTTTCCTTCACACTTGCTACTGGCTTTTGACTGAACAACTCCCCTTCGCTAAGTATACAATCCACAGCACACAGCTGACATTCCTGTCTCCACCGAACAGAGGTGAGGCCCACGCCATTGTTTCTGATTTTTATATCAATAAAAGTGCAAGCTGGATAGAAGTCACTACCGTGAAAGTACAGCGCCTTGAGTTGGCCTGGCTTATTATCTGCCCAGATCAGCGCTAACCTAAACCAATATGTTTGCTAGACAGATACACGACTCCCCTGAGATAAAATCTGAAGATCATTGTAGGTGGAGTACACTACCCAGAAGCGAGAAAGCGCACGGCAGACATGCAGCGACATGTTGAAACATGCCACTCAAATGAAGTAAATTATATGGAAGCGCCCAGGCTAAGTAAGAACCTTACTTCCTCACTTTACTAGCTTGGCCTCATCGCGAGAATCCCTCAGGTGAAAACTCCATTCTAGGGAGACTGTGAAACCCATTCCAAAGAAAGGCGGGAAACCGTCCTCTAAATATTCTGGTTACTGTGGAACATTGCGATTTGAAATACGTTCTTTGAGGTAGAAGATTCTAGATGGACTGTCAGGTGTGACTGACTGGCAGTTGAGTAGACCGGTCTGCAGGGCGACATTCCGGAGGAAGCGGGAGAGCAGGCTCGACGGCACGTACTACAAGGCAGTGAGTATTCATCGAGTAGACATTTGACGCCATTGTCGGTTGTATGTAACATGCAAGGTTTATCGGCAGTTTATCCAACCTCAGCCACAACCGAGTGTCAAAAGTTTACGTGCTCTTGTTTATATGGCAGCCGGGATGTGTCCGAAGATGGAATCTGGAGGCGCGTCGCGAGCCTTCTTCTGAGTTCACCCAAAATAAGACTTCTCGGGGGCGAGGGTGTGGCGTTAGGCCAGAGCTGCCGACTTTGATACTGGTGAATCAGGCTCAAGTCTCGGCATCGTCCGGTGATTCGACCTAAAAAAAACACGAATGTGACCTTGCGTAAAGTTACCAGTGCTCATGTAAAGCTCCCCAATACCTTCGGGGCGAGTTGGCGCTATATAAAAATGCAAACAAAAAAGTATAGCGCGACATCCCTACGTGTGATCGTTTTAAGAGCACTTTACTTGAATAATACAGCATTTCTTCACAGAATTTCTGTGAATGGTCTCCTATGGCAAAAGACTGGCGAAAAGCAAGCGCCAAAAAATAAGGGGGAAATGTGCGACCACACGACTTTCCCATGTTATTTCTTCAAAACTTAAACCTAAAGGCGATACTGAGTAGTGACGATTTCACCATTACAGAGGAGCATCTCCATGAGCTGACTAGTGGGCAGTATCTTTTTATTTTTTTTAATGGCTGTTGTATATTAACTTATATGTTTTCCTGTCACCAGCTAGTGTATTCATATGGTCATGATAGGGTCCACAGTAGACGTAAACTACAGAACACATTTGTTTAGAAACATTAAAGGGCCCATAATTCAACATTAACCAAGTTCCCATAAAGTTGATGTTTTAGAACCTCTGGGGGAGGGCAGGATGCTCTGTTCTGGTTGGTCAAGGGATGAAAGCAGCATCAAAGGCATTTTTCTGAATTCCTATAAGGTATCAGTATCTTAATTTAGTTAGGAGTAAAGTAGTTTTTAAACAAACAATAAATCGTTCAGTCACTCTACTATCGAGTCTTCTAGATAAGAACGAGCTCAGAAAAAAGAATCACTCCTGGTCAGTTATCAACTCATTTATTAAATTAGAACCTCAATTTTACCTGATGACTCACTCAAAATCATTTTTAAGGAACAAATTTATGCTGTTACGGTTTGGGAGATATCCGACAAAGGACGGAATACCAAAATGGGAAAAAAGCTGGTCCTCTAAAAACTGTAGGTTATGTGGCTTCCACGACGAAACTTTAATACATATTGTAACTACCTGCCCCCAACTGTTAGAAGAGCGGAAGTCCCTATTGAGACCCATATTTAATGAATTAAAGGTGAGAACATGTCGACACGCCATTATTATCTGTCTCACGGGGACTTTGCCCCGCTTGACCTCTCAATTTGTAAAGTTTATTTTTATTGCCGAAAAAAAAACTATTAGCCAAAACTGATAACGATTGGTAATACAGTAACATGTCGTCAAAGACTCCAATGTAAAAAAGATAATCTGCTCCTAAAAGTTCTGTATACAACTTCGTATTGAAGTTACAAAAGGTTTTAATTTGTTACAGTGATTGTTTAAACAAACTTAAGACTTAAGTCTTATGGTAAAAAAAAAATTCTTGTTACTTGTATTTTGTAGGCCTGCCAAGACGAAAATTTATCCAAATTTTAATAATAGTTTTTGGAAATTGTCCTCTAGCCATTAGCACAATCGCATTTTAATCATTGCTGCTCCCTATTATTGCTGCTAAATTTTCTAGTATAAAGCTGTATATGTATTATACGGGCAAAAATAATGTTTTTTTTAACTTTGTGTTTTATTCCTGATTGTAATGATTTTTATTAATCAACAAATAACTAACAGTATCTTAATTGACTGATGATTCATGACCGTCGATTCACTGAATGCCAAGGCTACAGATATAGAAGTGAGGTTACTCATCCTCTCACCCCTATGATATAACAGGACTCACCACTTACCCCATTCGTAGTCACTCAGCCGCTGTCCACATGCTACTGAGGGTCTACTAGAAGGGCAAGGAGTTAAAGCCACAGGAGGTAAATATGGTTCCTAGTGCCTTCTATACTTTCTATCCTGCCCCACTCTTCAGGACCTTTATTTATTTATTTTTATTTTGAAGGTTTTATATAGCGCGAACGTGACCCTTGAGGGTATCAGAGCACCTTACAAGGGGAGAAAAATGAACAAAAGAACACTGTATGCCATAATTATGTCCTGCTATAGAATGTTACAAAGGTGTATGCGTAAGGACAAAAAAAAGTAGGACAACATCCGTTATGTGGGTTAGATACGTGGTTCATGTGAGTTTACTCATGAGTAGAGACTTTGAGATCAGGAGTAAGAAGGGTAGTGCCTGGGGTAACAAACAGCATCAACGGCTGCAGCCGCTACCTCCAAATGTCACCCATGGTCAGTGACGAGTTCCACTGCCACAAAGCCCATGCTTTTAGGTATCCGCATTTAAGGTTGGCTTTCTTCGGGGGCGCTAGAGAGCCCGGCCGCATGATGGCCGCCACTTTGTGAGGCTCTGCTGGCCAGCTGGACAATCCACTATAATCCAGCAGCTGCAGCAGACTTTTGCAGCCTAAATCGATGGGAAAGAGCTCCACTGTCCACGGAGCAAACACCTGTGGGCCTAGAAGGCGAGCCGCAGCTCGGGGCTGTGTGAGGTGGATGACGACCGGGCCACGGCCAAGATGGGGGTCTGGTGAAAATGCAGGTCCAGGACTGCGGCTCTCCACCTGGCTTGTCCTGCCGCACCGGTGCTGGCGTGGTGCGAGGATTCCCGACGGGACAGCCGCTCCTGTGGAGTGTCCCGAGGAAGAACCAGGAGGCAGCAGGCCGGCTGGTGGAACCGACAGGCAGGAAGAGGTGTTGTGTGGACGACATTGCAGCCCCATACCGCTGCAGCGGCAGAGCGGCCGACCTGCGGCACAGAAAGGGGCCCACGGTGGGCAGTGCAGGAAGAGACATCAGGACGAGACGCGGGCGGCTACCCCGAAGCTGCGGGCGGGTGTGGAAGGCCTGCTGCCCTGAAGTGCTCGCGTGGGGGAGTCGTCTTGGCCGGACTGCAGAGGTTCCGGCTGTAGTTTGTGGACATCGTGGCCCCTTTGGCACACCAGGTGAGGAGAGTCTCGGGTGGCACTGGACGGTGCACATCGTGAGGCCACCCCCAGGCATGCGGGGCAGACCGGGGGGGGTCTGGAGTGCGGCTGCGAGAAGGAGTAGGTCCCCCCTCCGAGCAGCGTGCAGCGATGTCGGGAGCCAGCGGTCTGTGGCGTGGCCTGGCCAGGGGGTGGTGCTGCTCTCCCCTGGGCACCCGTGAAGCCGCTGGGAAGGTTGAAACTGGGAAGGAGGCCCTCTGGACTGGAGGGTGCACGAGAGGGCCCCCCCCCCGGCGTGTCGACCTGATGAGAAGCATTGTGGGTGATGGCCTAGCCTGCTGGCAGTGATCCCCTGAGGCCGGTGGGCTGGGCCAGCTGGTAGGGAACTTCTCCCATGCCTAGAAATCGCTGGGGCGCAGCGCCCCCCTTGAGGATCTGGGGATGAAGGACACAGGGGAGCAAGGAGGGCCCCTCCTACACGTCTGAGATGAGCGAGAGCCACAGAGAGTGAGGTGGCATGGGGGCTGGCATCCCCCCCCCAGGCCAGGTAACTCAGAACACTCGCTTGCCTGCTGGGCCACCGAGATCAGAAGGCGGCTGGCGGGTTGGGATCCCTAGCCGGCGCAGCAGATGGACCTGCATACTGGTGGCATATTGTAGGGCCCAGCGCTCAGTGATCTCTCCAGTGCTGCTCTAGGCACCTGGGAGTCGCCTGAAGGAGGGAGTCCCCCGTTAGATGGGAATCCTAGAACATAAAAGTACAGAAGCTCTGCACCTCCTGGGGGCTGTGCTGGGTGGAACTGGGTGCGCCCGAAGAGCCTGCGCGCCAGGGAACCCCCGTCAGATAGAGGTGCAGAAAAGTGACCCTCCTAGGAGAGGTTTGGCCAGCACACTGAAGCGCGAATTAGGGGCTCTCGGAGGACATGGGGAAGCCGGACGCCCGCCAAGCCAAATTGTCCTTCGACCAGTGTTGCCTCCCCCCCCCAAGGGCACTGGCCCACCGATGGATGAACCACTGGAACCCAA
This sequence comes from Calotriton arnoldi, assembly GCA_963921515.1. Classification (NCBI taxonomy): domain Eukaryota; kingdom Metazoa; phylum Chordata; class Amphibia; order Caudata; family Salamandridae; genus Calotriton; species Calotriton arnoldi. The sequence continues at coordinate 525,260 of CAWUFW010007501.1, read as the reverse complement.
CTGAAGCACGGCGACCGTGCCAGAACCGGACATTCATGACAGGTTTCGTGAACTCAAGCAATCTCTAACAACCATAGACCAGAAAATTGATACTATGGCTGACAGGTTTGACAGATTAAGAGACAAGGTCTCCAGCCATGAGGAGCGCATCGGACTGGTGGAGCAGTGCACGTCAGCACTTGAGGATGATGGAGCTTCGATGTGCGAAAAACTGCTAAATATGGAAAAAGTCCTGGAGGTAATAAAAAACAAGAACGAAGACCTTGAGGCCAGATCGAGGCAAAATAATTTGTGCATTATTGGTGTCCCTGAATCTACTGCAATGTCCAACGTTGAGGACTACGTCGAGGAGATGCTGAGAGCCATCTTTGGGGACTCCCTATCAGCAATCTGCATTGTTGAGAGAGCGCACAGGGCGTAGTGGGGGAGAGGTGGTTTCTGGGGTATGTTGGTCTTTCCTATGGCTTTTTCTCTTCTTTCTTCCTCTTGCTCCCTCCCTCCCCCCGCTGGCCTCCCTGCACGATGTGCCACTGAGCTGTATGCCTGCTATGTGAATGCGAGATTACCATGGCTGTCATAGGTGCTCCTGTGGTGAAAGCGACCCCACTGAAAGCTATCACTCGGAATGTCTGGGGTCTGAATGACAGAAGGAAAGCGAGATTGGTAGCAGCTTACCTTAATTGGAGGGAGTGGACATTTGTTTCCTACAAGAATTGCATTTAACTGAGAATAACTGTGCGCGACTGTGGGCGGGGTAGATAGGTGAGAAACATATAGCATGTTATTCGAATTATGCTAGAGGTGTGGCGATCCTTGTAAAGAAAGGACTGCCTTGGCACAAGGTTCTGCGCAATCCACAGGGGCGGTATGTCTTGCTGGCGGGCACCCTGGGTAGTCACCAGATCAGACTGCTATCGGTCTATGGGCCCAACGTAGATGACCCAGACTTTTTCGGGGAGATCTGGTGGCTGGCAGATACATTAGGACCAGGCGCGATCCTATGGGGCGGGGACTTCAACATCATTTTAGACCCAGATAAGGGCAGATCGGGCAGCGCTTGGTGACCCCATCCCAGGGTGGCAGTGCAGCTGCAAAGTATTATGAAGGGCTATGGGCTGGTTGACGTGTGACGCCATCGACATGCACACAGCAGGGAGGGCACTTGCGTCTCCTCTGCTGGATCCACGTGGTCCAGAATAGACTTCTGGCTGATCTCGAAAGAAATCCTGGCAGGGGTCTCTGGGACTACCCACCTATCCAGATCACTATCTGACCACTCTCCGGTATTACTTAGGTTTGCGCTGCCGGGAGCCCCTAGCAGGGCCTTTAGCTCGTTACTACCCGTGGGAGCTCTGCGCTACCAGGTGATCCGTGAGGCGATCCGCACTGCGATCGCAGAATACTTCACGCAGAATGAAGGCACAGTCCAATGCCCCTCCACACTCTGGGAGGCATTCAAATCAGTAATCAGAGGGGAGTGTATTGCGAAACAAGCGGGGATTCTGCCGTCGCTACAGGGCGAGCTCCGTCACCTTGAAGGGGAGATACGCAAGTTAGAAGAGAATTTTTTTGCTGATGCCAAAAATGAGATTCTGGGGACGATTAGGGACAAGGTCGGCGAGTTTGAAGAGGCGGCCACAAGAGATACTCATTATCTGGTTAAAGAAACTCGAGCCAGGCAATATGGAGAGGGAGATTGGGCAGGTAAAACGCTCACTGGCCTCCTTAAGAAGCCATGGGCCAGTGATTATATTAGTGAACTGCGCAAAACAGACGGCGAGATAGTGGTAGGCCAGACCGCTGTACTTGCAGAAATGTTGTCCTTCTACTTCTCCTTATACGCAGCTAGACAAAACACCACCCATCCTGACCTGACCGCTTTTTTTCGTTCTATTCAGCTGCTCTTGCTGGACAGTGGCCACCGCAGCTATCTGGATGAACCTTTCTCTGTGGAGGAGGGATTGGGGTAATCCGTGCTCTACCTGGGGACAAGGCCCCAGGACTGGACGGATTTACGGCCGCTTTTTATAAAGAATTTGCACCATCACTAGCACCTCATCTCATCAACATGTATGACGAATCTCTTGAGCGAGGTACCCATCCTCCCACACTTAGGGAGGCGCTAATTTTCACAATTGTGAAACCAGAGAAGGACCCATTGACATGCGAATCCTACAGACCGATGTCAATGATTAACCTGGATAATAAAATTCTGGCTAAACTCATCGCGGCGCGATTGCTCCCTCTCCTGCCCTTAGTGATGTGACCTGACCAATGCGGCTTCATCCTTGGAAGAGCCACGTCACACAACCTGCGCTCCTTTTTCGCAACTATGCAGGATATAGACCCATTGATCCCAGCGGTGGTGGTATTCCTTGATGCCACCAAGGCCTTCGACACCCTGGAGTGGCCGTATATGTTCGCCCTACTAACCCGACTAGGAATCAGCCCAAAATTTTTTAAACCGATCGCCCTCCTATATTCTTCCCAGATGGGACGACTCTGTTTAAACAGCATTGTATCTTCCCCTTCCCCGTGTCTCGGGGTACCCGACAGGGGTGCCCGCTGTCTCCTCTCCTTTTTGCTATAGCCACGGAGCCACTAGCAGCCCGGTTGAGACAGCACCATGCACAACGTGGCCTGGCGTTTGTACCCAGGGTGATCCTGGTGTCTCTGTACGCTGATGATGTGACATTATACGTTAAGCACCCAGCGGTAAACTTAGACCCCCTGATCAGGGAAATTATACGATTTGGTGGCCTCTCCGGGATAACCATCAACTGGGGGAAATCAATCATCTTCCCAATAACAACAGCCACTGAAAGGTTTTAGTCGGTATACCCTCTGGGATGGGCTGAGAGCCCAGTGAAGTACCTTGGTATCTGGCTAAGCCAGAATATTGATGAATTATGGCAGTGCAACTACGAGAGACTCATGGACTGGCTGGAGAGCCGGGGTGGGGGAGCGATGGATCTCTCTACCGCTGTCCCTTGCAGGGCGATTGGCTTTCGCTAAAATGTTCATTCTCCCTAAGTTTCTATATGTATTCACTAATCTCCCGCTCCCTCTCACTTCAGCCTTTAATCGCCAAATGTGCTCCAACTTGATAACGCTCGCCTGGGCAGACAAACAACCCAGAGTCTCATGGGAGACCTTAACACTGCCCTTCGAACAAGGAGGTCTGGGAGCCCCCGATATGGAGCTTTATTATAACTGTGCCCAGGCCCAGTTCGGCTTTCATTGGATTTTTCCCACCCAATTCATGGCACATACGGCGCCAGAGCATGACCAGCGGCCCCCATACCGCTGCATATGGTGCTGCACAAATCGTGGCCCCGGCCACGCTCCGAGGTGGACACTGTCGGCTTCACGGTATGGGCTTGGAGAGAACTGCGCCGAAGGGCACATCTGGTGGAGATGTACGCTCCCTCTGTGCCCCTGCCACGCCACCCAGATTTGCTGTTCCTAGAGTATGCAGGAGCGTGCAGGAGACTGGATGAGCTCCAGATCCGTACAATGGGGGACGCGTTCCCTGGAGGGACCTTTATTGCACTTGATGACACTCTCGTGGAGGAGGGCGGTGGACTGCTCGATAGAATGACATATTTTCAGATCCGCGTGGCGCTGAGGGCAAGATATGCCTCATTAGCTACGGCACCCCCCACGTTCCAAGTCCTTGAGGATTTCCTCAATAACCCATCAGCGCGTAAACTAATCACCCGCTTGTACGCCGGCATGCAGCGCGAGGCGCCAATAGGTGTACCTGCCACGCCCCAGGGCTGGGAAGAGCTAATGGGGCCCCCCATGAAGGATGAGGAATGGGCTTACTGCTGTGCGCAGGATTGAGACTTGTCCCCTAATTATAGACTGAGGCTAATCCACTTTAAGTTCCTCCACCGAATTTACAGGACTCCTGCCTGGCTACACAGAGCTGGTCTGAGTGAGGATGCAAGGTGTTCGCGATGCCGGGCACTGGAGGTGGATTTTCTGCATCTGGCCTGGTCCTGCCTGGAGATTGCATGTTACTGGGTATGCATCTTTGATGTGCTGGACGAAATGCTTGAGTATGAGTTAGTGCAATCCCCTCTGACAGCGCTCTTGGGGTAGTACGACCTGTGCCTGCACCCCGCAGGAAGCTGGCAGCTCTGCTCCTGCTTCTCACCAAGAGGCGGATAGCCATGTGTTGGGGTAGAATACGCTTCCCCCCCACTGCTGATTGGCTGGGTGATGCAGCGTTTTGTCAGGGACAGCTGGCTGACTACTGGGAGCTGATGCCCATACAGACCTGCCCCAGGGGCATCTGGGAACCATTTCAGAGGTATCTTAGTTCCCAGTTACAGGTCTCTGATGAGTCTGCTCCATCGCAATGAATAAATGCACTATGCAGGGACCATCCAGCTCACACACAGATTGAACGAAGCTAAACCGGCGTATTATATCACGCCCTCCTGGAGGCCGGCATCCCTCCCCTTCCCTCTCTCGCTTTTCTTATTCTTCTCCCCTGCTGTACTACAGGGGCTGTTCAGGGACTGCAGGGATCAGAATTTTGGCGCATACTATTTGAGCATACAGCTGTACAGAAGCGTGGTAGATTGAAAAACGTGCTGCAAAGGATCGTTGATCTGATCTTGTTATGTACATTAATTTACTGCAATGCGCCGTTGATGCCCTGTACCTTTATGTTACTAAAACAATATAAAGAAAATAAAAAAATATAAATGAGGTTGGTTTTCTTCTGTCTATGATCAATAGAAAACTAGACATTGCTTTTATTTTAGATTGGTTTTCATTTGGTGGGATTCGTTTCTTAGCCACTGCAGCAGAATTTGTTTTGCTTTGCTTTGTATTGCTCTGCAACAATACAGAGGTGCTCAAATTGGATTACAATGGAAGTACAGCTGAAAAACTAATCATCTTTTCCTTAAAAATTCTGGGGTCTTGGATCAAAACCTACATTACCCACATGCTTCGATAATATTTCAACAGCCTCTCTGCGAGTGCTGATGGATTGTAACTGTAAGGTCTTAGGGCTCGTTTAGAAGTTGGAGGGAACTAAGACCAAAATCTGAAGGTGGTGTCAATTTCCCTCATTTCTCTAATTATCACAAAGCCTTTCAGCTACGACAATTATCGAACTGGATTGCTAATCAATCTGAGGATAAACCTCTCTGGGTGGATCTTGAGACCTCATTTTTAGCTCCCTTTTCATTTCAGGAATATCTCTCCTTTACTCGCAAACCACAAAAGCTCTCTACCCCCATAATCAAGCATTCTTGTAGATTACTGTCCACTGCACCCCACTTAATGGTACATAATCTAGGCACTTTTCTCAACTCGGCGCAATAAACAAATCCTTCTCAATAGGAAACCTATATATTGGAAGGTTTGGAGAAACAAAGGCCTACTCTGGGTTCATCAATTTTTTGATCAGGGCCCACCCATTCAATTTACGCAATTACAAACTCCTTATCATTTGCCTTCTTCTTTTAAACTCAAATTTTCGACTTTGCAGAACGCAATACTTGATACTTATGCTAAACTCAAATCTTCACCTTCCTCAAACTCCCACCCCCTTTTCCCATGGCATAACCTTTTGCACATAAACCCCAAAGCGACCACCATTTATTCCCGTTTAATGATACCTCCTGGGATACGCGACAAAACCAAAGTGGAACTCTCATGGGAAGCCGATTTGGGAATGGATTGGCCTATCTCTTTTTGGAACAGAATCTGGACGAAACTTAGGAAATCATCCAGAGCGGCTAGCACAACACAAACTCTCTTCTTTATTTACAATAGATTGTTTCTTACCCCCACGCACTTACATAAAATACACAGCACAAATCTCAACACTTGCTGGATATGTTCCCAGGTTGACGCTGATCTCCATCATATGCTGTTCACATGTCCACATGTTCTTATATTTTGGAAACAGGTCTGGCACCAAATCAACACTATATTTCACACCACAATTCCCCTCTCCCCCACAAACATTTTTCTAGGTAGTTTAACACTGGATTGGAAAACGAGTCAATCCCAGCTACCACTTATTGATTTGTTAATAGCTGTAGCTTTTGAGCAAATATAAAAAAACTGGAAAGATTCCTCTAAATTATCCTATTTAGCTTGGTGGTATGCTGTATGTCACAATCATCGCCTTGATACAGCACTCGTTCATCCTATCTCTCATGCTACTAAACGTTCTCACCTTTGGGGTCCACTCACACAATTTCTAGACGATACCGTGAAGAAAACTTCTTTACCTGCTCCCTCACAACAAGAAGTTATCAAGCCTCCTTGACTTCCGATTGTTTGTCTATAATTATGCTTGATTTATAATTTTTATAATAATTTTTAAAATTGTGTATTTTTTACATATATTGTTATTTACGATTTCTGTGAACCTTTGACTGTATTCATATCTCTTATATATTATCCTTTTACCATTTTAGTGGATATTATATATTATTATTCTTTATTGTACATTTATGTATTTATGTATTAACAAATAACTGCATATACGAAGTATTGTTCTTTTTATGATCATATTAATTTTCTTTTCAATAAACCTTTTCTTGAACTTAAAAAAAAGAAGTTGGAGGGAACTGAAATGCCTCAAATCTCTGGAGGAGACTTTAAATATGGAGTAGAATCCACTGGCTGAATTTCCACCACACTCGGCAGAGGAAATTCAGCTGGTTCGTTGTACTCCATATTTATAATTTCCACCAGAAATTGGAGGGATTTAATTGGGTCTGATTGAGAGTTCAGTGGCAACTGAAAATTCTCCAATTTCTAGAGAAGTCTCTAAATGTGGGGTAGAATCCACCTAGGGGAATTTCATCCATCATAGTGGTGGTATTGTAGAGAAAAAATAAGCAGGTGACCTGTACTCCATATTTTTTCTAAAAATGGCATGAACCAAACTTTTGCTGTGCTAAGAATACCATCTTCAGAAGCTTTCAGGGAAAAAGAAGAGCTGTAAAAAAAAAAAAAATTCTCGCTTTTTTTGTGGTTTCAATCCACTTGCAACTTGTGGTGGGAACAGGTGTGAATCCCATAGATGAACCCGGGAACCTATACATTTCTAAAACGTAGACAACAATGCAAATTCAGAAATGAGTGATTTGTATAGCTCGCTCCTGGTTTTCCACAAAAATTAATAATTGAAATCGAAAATGTAAAAAATAGGAAAAATAAAATTAAAATTCGGTGACAACACTTTTATATGTAACTTTTTGCTCCGATGGTGGTTTTACAAAAGTACCATTCCATCAAGTTTGTCAGACTCTTCTGGACACCGGGATATACAGTGTTTGTTAATTGTCCAAAAACAAGGGATACTTAGGGCCAACAACTGAGCTAATATTTAAATGTTTACTGACCATGCAGCAATTCATATGGTATAATCTAATGAATGAAAAACAGGTATGAATGGAACATATGCATTTTGTAAATGTGCTCAAGATACTGAGTTTCGGTAAAGTGTTTTATGTACAAATTTGGGGTTACCCATACAATCACATGGTTCAGAGGGCATTTTGTAATACAAATTGTGGGCCTGGGCTCTGCAACTACCTAGAGAAGCTTACTAAGCACAGACATTTCTGAAAACTAGACACACAGTGGAGTCCTGGCTGGTGTGACTTGCATGGATCCCACCATGTTTTCTTAACAAGGATGCTCTGTGAACCTCCAAATTGGGCTGAAATCATGCATTTCTTGCATATTTCTGTGAGGGAAAGTTTTGGAATCTGTGTGGATCCACAAAATTCTCACTCTCCCAGTTTTCCAACATTTTTCCCAATAAAAACGGTACCCCACTGGCGTGGCTGGATCTATCCCCAGAGATACAGCAGACCCAAACACAACATGGGAAACATCAAGTTTTCGGTATTAAAATTGACTAATTTTGATGGTGTGGGTAGCTGCATTATTTGGTCCCTGGCATGGCCACCACCCACGGAAATTTTCTGAAACATAGACACCCAGAGTATTTCAGTGTGGTCTGATTTCTATGGATCCCACTACGTTTGCTTTCCCAGAATGTCCTGCAGACCTCTAACTATGGCTAAAATCATGTTTCCCCCATATTTTTGTGAAGGAATGTTCAGGAATCTGTGCGGCTCCACCAAACTCTTGCCACCCAGCGTTACCACACTTCTCTCACTAAAAATGGTTCCCCAGTTGTGTGGTTGGGCTTATTGTCTGCGACACACTAGGCCACACAGCATGGAGACATTACGTTTTTGTCATGAAAATGGATCCATTTTGGCGATGTGGGAAGCTGAGGTATTTGGGCCCGACTTGACCACCACCAAAGGAAAACTACCAAAAACAGATATTTCTGAAAACTAGACACCCAGGGAGTCCAGGTTGGTGTGACTTGTATGGATCCCACTATGTTTCCTCGAATCTGTGTTTGTGCCGGAGAACCTTGTACGATGGCCCCTGCTAGTCTCTTCTGCTTTGGCTTGCATGGACATACTGAAGCTGCTCCTGAAAACAGTGCATCTCTTCCCAGAAGTGAGAGTAAGTGAAGAGGCATGTTATCAGTTCCCCACCGGCTGCCATTTTAACATGGAATCCTGCAGATGGTGAGACTTTAAAGGGGACTGTACTGATGAGTGTGCAGCTTATGATAAGCAGGGATAATATGCACCTGAGCCTTGACTCGTGCTGCAAAGACAGCCTTACTATAGGAGAGACGCCTGGGTAATTGGTAGGGGTGGGTGGTATCCCTTCATGCAGTACCCCTAGCCCAGTTCCTTTAGTTGTGCCTGTTATTATTTTCTGTATAGTATTTCATTTTAAGTGTGTGTAATAAAGTAATTTTCTTTTCTAAAGTAAAGCACTGAGGTGGACAATCAGTTATTACACTACTGGGTGATTGTTAAGTTCTGAGATTGCACAACCCCACACTACTGCTTATTACTGTTTGCCATTGCAACCACAGAGTCAAGTGCTGCAGGGGTTGTTCTTGACCCAGTTTGCAGAGCCACAGTAGGGCAGACCTTCGGGATTAAGAGGCAAAATTACCCCCAGTGCACACAGCTGAGGCCGAGAAGTCCTGGCTTGCCCTGTTGCCCCTGAAGAGGATTGACACATGGTTCACAAAATGATGGCCGGTGCTTTAGATTCATTCTAAGCTTGTGCAGTGGAGTAAGGTTTCAGGATGGATCCTGATTGCAACAACTTTGGACTGCACCCTGCCCATGAGCCAAGAATGGACATAAACTCAAGCCAAGAATAGATACAGGATCTATGAGTCCTTGCTGTGTGCACCCCTTACAAGGGCTCGGGCTCCAACAGTCTTTCTCAAGCAACATAGAGACATTGTTTTGTCGATCTGGTCCTGGGATGATAAAGATCTGTGTCCCTGGTGGAGTAATTTCCTGCATGCCATGCTGAGAAAGACTGAAGGAATTTGGACCCTACAAGGAATTACTCAGTGTAACTTCTAGAGTTGGGGCCTCATTGAGTGATGGTTGACAGCTGCCTGGATACTTTGAACCTCATGATACCAGGATGGAGGTGGGAAGTTCTACAAACTAGGTATTAGCGTGCAAACTGCCTTCCCTTTGCTATACTAGTTGCAATGCAGTCTTATTTGTCCCAGCAGTGAAGGGAGCAATAATGGCCACTAAAGTCTAGAGAGCCACCGGGGAAAGGTAGGGGTCCAAAGGGCTATGTCTCTCTCCTTCCCTCCACCACAAAAGTACTTCTGAAATGAAATGAGCAGGAGGGTTATGTGTGGAGTAGTGTCAGTAGGGTGTATGTGATAGTGACATTGAAAGTCTGCCCAGGTGGATTGTGAAACAGTTTATTAGAATGGGATCCAGCGAGGGGGAGCCAATGCCAGTGTGGACTGCTAGTATTTATTTTAGGTGCTCAACATGTTTGGTTCACTGTATGTTTTGGAAAACCTTTGTCCCATGTTCAGGCCTGGCTTGCACATTGAGGCAATCGGACTTGTGTCCCACATGTTAGTTCTCTGTTCCTCTGTGGGACTGAACATGTGCAGGGCTAATTCTGCTGCACAGCTCCAGTCCTTCAGAATGGCAGGGAGAAAAACACTAACAGCTCGTCTGATGGGCCGCCGATCCACTTTTTCCCCATCATACATCAGTGGCAGCTGCCACAATCAAAAAGTGGTGGGCTGGGTGGAAGTGGCACGGGGGGAGCGCAGGAGGGGGAGTGCGGGTGGGAGTTTAATAATAATAAAAAATGGAAAACGTACCTGAAGCTGCCGGCCGCCTTCCATGTTGCGGTGTTCTTCTTCGTTCTTCCTTGTCCCAGCAAGCATTGGGGCAGCATCACAGACTCCCTCTGCAATCCCCGTGCTGCTCTCATACTATGAGAGCAGCACGGGGATGAGCCTGAGCGGGCTGCTTTGACACTCCACTCATGACAGGGAGTCTGTGCTGTTTCTCCAGCCCGGCTGTTCAATACAGCCTGGTTGGAGAAACCTAAGTGCGTATGTGTGTTTGGCCAGCCTAAGATGGCCGGCCAAACACACATGCACACTTATAAATGTGCAAACCAGTCCTCCTCCCCTCCCATGGCCCCGACCCCGCCCCTCGCTGCTCATGCTGGCTCAAAGCCGGCAAATGAAAAACAAATCAATTATAGTATATTGTTTTATTTTCCAGGTGCTGGCTCTGAACCAGTGGGGTGACGCTCCTCCGCCATTGCGGGGGAGCCGCCCTGATATTCATGCACAGTTTGTATTGTTTAGAGCGCTGAAATATGGCACTCTAGTAAAGGGGTAATGTCTGAAACAGACGACTGCAGCTTTCCAGAGAGCGGGAAAAAGCACAAACTGAATGTCTAATGGGCAGGCGGTCTGCACTTGGTCAATCATACATGTACAGTTTGTAATGCTTTCAGCATTGAAGCCTGGCACTCTGGCGGAAACTGAAATCAAAGACGACACTTTCTAAAGAGTGCTGCATGTCTTGCTTCTTTGGATGCACTCAAAGCCACCCATAGTGCCTTTAGGGAGGTTTCTGGATTCCAAATTAATTACAAAAAGTCAGTCTGTATGGGGGTAGGTCCTGTGTCGTCTTCTTTGCAATAGTAGGTTGAGTCCAGAGGCTTTGCTTGGGCCCCTACTGACTTTCAGTATTTAGAGGCGTCCATTCCTAGGGTTCCTTAAGATGTCTTTCTTTTTTAATATCCCACGAATTTTGGACGTTCTTTTCAAAGACCTCCATAGATGGGTCGGATAAAGATTTCTTGGATGGGTAGAGTAAACTGCCTCCAAATGAACTTCTTACCACGCCTTCTCTATGTTGTTAGGGTTCTTCCACTTCAGATACCAAAGATGGTAGTTGCGCTGATCCAGAGGATAGCTATGGTCCTTTATATGGAACAATAAACCTCCCACTGTGGCCAAAGCAGTTTTGTGCCGTTCTTCGTGGAAGGGTGGGTTCGGGGTCCCGAATGTAGCTCATTATCTCATGGCTGCCCAGCTTGTCCTGGCATTGGATTGGCTCTCTGCTCCCGCGAAACCCTGGGTCCGACTAGAACAGCTTGTGAGTCGAGTTCGACTTAAACATTTGCCAGTGGTTGCCGCTCCGCAGCCCTCTTCTGCTGGCACACTGTTATCCTCCACCTTGTCCACTCTACACCACTGGAGACAAGCTGCCCATATGTGTCAGTTCAAGCTGTACCCAGAATTCTCCCCTGGAATGTTGGATGGATGGTTCTGCAAGTGGGAAAGGGGGGGGGGGTGGGGCGACCTCACTCTTCAAGACTTATATGCTGACGAGGTACCCAAGACTAGAGATCAGTGTGTGACCTACTTTTCACGACACCATACCGATTTGTATAGAGTTATTCAGTTGATCCATTGGGCTCGCCAGACCGCAACACTCCAGGGAGGTACACTGGAGACACACTTGTTAGAGGATATTCTGAGTGGGGGAGACAGAAAGAAAGGGATTTCATGTTTTTACAGGACACTAGAGTGCCCTCTAGATGTGACCATGACAGGTTATATTTTGCAATGAGCGTCTGACCTGGGCATTGAGATCAATGAGGGGGACTGGGGCGCATTCTGGCACAGGGCAGCTAAGTCCTCCATGTGCATCCAATACAGGGAGAGTGCTTACAAATTGCTCCTGCGCTGGTATCTCAGCCCGGCCCGAGTATCCCACATGATGGGGACGAGCGATAGTTGTTGGTGGGGGTTCGAGACTCGTGGCACATATTTTCACATGTGGCTGGAATGTCTGGTAATCACCGAATTTTGGAAACATTTGTTTCGTCAAATCTCCGAAATCCTACAGATCACACTCATTCCCCTCCTCTTCCAGGCACTCTTGGGGACCACGGATGAAGAGGGACTCTACCCATTAATCTCCCTTCAGGTAAATTGATTACACGTTGTTTGGTGGCAGCACGCTTAGTGATTGCCTTTCATTGGAAGGGCCCGAACTCCATACTATGCAATTGTGGTGGGCAAAGATCTGGGATATTTACGCTATGGAGAGCCTGAGGGCAACGGTGAGAGGTACAAAGTTGCGTTTTGACAAAATATGGATCCCCTTTCTGACCTTTGTGAAGGATAGTTCTACAGGTCAGATACATGTGCACCCACGGGGTTTGGTAGCCATTGCAGGTCTTGTGGGTCGATACGGGGTGGAGCTGGTTTGAATCCAGGGAAGGTAGTGGTGGGGTATGGATGTGTCGGGGACACGTCAACGTCAGTAGAGAATGTGTTTGTCGGGGTTCCCTGTTCCTCCCCTTCTGGGAGTTGGTTTACGCAGGGATCACCGCATGTACCCATTGTTATACTATTGTTATTATGGCTTCTTTTTTATGCTCTATAATGCTCGCTCTTGGTGGAAACACATACTGTTTATGTTTGTGTAATGTGTTTATATTATTTGCTGAAAGCTTGAAAATAAGTAAACCCAAGGACAACTCCTGCCTCTCACTAACAGTGTGATTGACAGTGGGAGTGTCTTATATCATGCCTTCGATGCCAGGAATGTCAGGATTTACCACCATTATGCCAGGATCAACATCGTACCAAAGGGTGATATTATCATGCCCTGGTAGACCACTATTTCCATGTAATCCCTGCCATTATACCAAGGCCAACATTATAATAGGGGTGGGTACCATTTTGCCATGATTGCCACACTATATGCCAGGAAATACTCCAATCATATCAGAGCCAGCTTTATGTAAAGGGTGGCACCAACAAACCATGTATGCCCACAATGTGTCAGCAATTTCCACCACCATATTTTACCAAGGGTGGGAGTCTTCATGCCATGGATGCCCAGAATATGTTATGAATAGCCACCTTTATGCCAGGAACAGTATTATACCATGGTGCACAACACCATTCCCACACGTACGCCCACAATATTTCAATAATACAATCATTGAGCCAGGGTCAGAATTATACCAGGTTTGGGCACCATTATGCTACAGATACCCCTTATTTGCAAAGAATGGCCACCATTATGTCAGGCTCATCATTTTACCAATTGTAGCTACCATCACATCGTGGATTAATACAGTATGGCAAGAATTATCACCCATATCCCTGGGCATCATTTTGCCAGGGGGTGGCACTATCGTGCATGGATGCCCACAATATACCAAGAATTACCATTAGGCCAAGTCCCGCATTTTCCCAGGAATATGTACCATCATGCCACTGATGCCCACAGTATGTCTATACTTACTACCATCATGCCAGGGTCAACATTTTACTAGGGGTGGGCTCCATCATTTAGGAAGTTAAGTGTTAGGTCCCATCACATCATTTGTTGAGAGCTGTAGGGTGCCTATCTTGTGAGATGGCATTAGGGCTTGGATGAGGATTTGAATTAGTGGCCCCCTGACTATGTGTCAGGAAGAGAGAGAGTTCGTCTGTTTATGGAAAGTTTAAATTGGCTTGACTTGCAATATATGAATCCCTTTAGTTGTAACGAGGATGTGGATAATGTTTGCCGAGTTCCAGAATGAGTTATCTTGGCACTTTTATGGAGTCTGGTGATTACTGAGAGGAATGGAGTGAATATTCATGTCCCCTTGTGAAGACAAAGAGGAGGTACTGGTGTATTGTGCTCTTTGGCATAGTGCCTGGGAGTAATGGCACTTTCCCAGGGCTTCCACATAGTCAATGAGGAAATGTATATGTACAAAGGAATTAGACAGGTTCCTCTCAAAGGTGGGAAGGGGTGCAACAGGGTCAAACAATTATCAGTCTCACTTTGATGATTTGTGACTTGCTAATCACAGGTACCTTATGAAATCTCCACAATTCCCAATTTGCGGGGCATAACCGTTTAATTAACATGCAAAATAGCTACAACATTGTCCACCAGCAGTTACTAAAGCCTAACTGGGTCATGCCAATCAACGGTTTAAGAAACCTGCCCTAAACTTACATGTACATTTACACTGTGCAAACTAGGCGTGGCATTTTGATGGTTATTCCTGGCAAAGTCATGCTTGTTCAGCAGCAACATTTTTTTTAACTACTTCAAGGCACATTTGCTATTCTAGTTACCATTATCAGACACAAAATCTGGAAACAGAAGCCTTCTTTTACATTTTATTTTTTTATTTACATTTCTCTAACATTGCCTCCCCCCACAGATTATGGGTTACTAACTTCTGAATCCCATCGGGGAGGAAATAATGCACCAGAGAAGAGAACATGGAATAAAAGCAAACAGTAGCAATGGAGGAAAGACTGGATAGAGGATGCAGAAAACAAAGGCATTATGGGAAACATCATAAAAGGAGCTTCATTTGTCGGACAACAGAAAAGTTAACATAAAATTACAGGCAGATTTTGAAATAAAAAGACAGTGAGGTTCAATGCCATTGGGTGGACCTCAGTTATGGTGGGTTCTTGTGTTGGACACGTGTTCATAGGACATAGCTGTGGTGTGATGATATCAAGTCAGGTGGTCAGGTGTTGTTAGCAGATCCTTCGACTGGAGACAACTCAACAGAAGACAGGGCCACCTTTGTCTGGCATGTGAACCACTGCCCAGCAAGAGTGGCTATTGTCTCTCGGACTAGACTATCCGTCTCCAGAGTTCTCGGCAGTCCTTGGCCACCAGTCTGCAGCTTAGTAACAGACTGACAGTGGCGCTTCTGGTAGGATCCTTCTAGAGCCTTACTCCAGGCATCAGGAAGAAACTCCAAAAGCAACTTCCAAAACAATCCGGTCTGCTAGGCTTCAGGAAGCCCTCAGAAGTAGGCTGTTCTCTCAACCCCATAATGTGTGGTGAGTACATTGTGGAAACCCCCGTGATTGGTTGTTCCATGAGGTCATACAAAGGATGAGAACAAAATTCCGACACAGGAAGTATTGTGACTGAAACTGCCCTAAGCTCAGCTATCACTTGATAACAAATTCTGTAACAGGGATGTTTGAGCCTTAAAAATCTGTAATTTTGTTGTAGATCCAGGATGTGCTTATTCTACAGGGATAACAAGTCCTATTGGATTGGCTAGAAAGCCCTCTGCATCCTGACAGCTGTGAGCCTTAACCATAGAACCATCTGAGCCTAGGAATTTGACAGTTATACTTGCATTTCTGCCTCTCATAGACTAATGGTGATGGGGCACAGCCCTTACATTGTCTTTGCCCAGCAATACCAGCCTTTCAGAGGCCCTCACTTGACAGAAAATGTCCCTATACCCTTTCAGACCAGCCAGCTGTTGTAATAATATGAATCCCGAAGACAACTAAGGTGACATCTTGTCACGATTCTCCCCCTAAAAGTGGCTGGTCCAATTTTAATAGCATTCTAAAATCTTATGGCTTGTTCACTGCAGCATCCATTTTAGGGGTACTTGACCTGAATGCTAATGAGCTATGCCATATGACACATGGCCACTTTTTTTGAGTTTACTTTCTGCCATCATAAAAAAAAAGTAAAATAAAATCAGAATTTTGATGACTTTAGTCTGGGACCACGAGGAGAAAATGTAAGTTCTACACACGTGTTAAGTATTTTCATTGGATGATATTGGCATTTTGCTTACTACCACTAGCGAGGCGCCGAAGCTGCCTTTACAAGATGAAAAACTGTGAAGGATCTAAATGCTCTGGAAGTAATTGAAAAGCTGTTAACTGCTACTGATAATTATATAGATATATGTTATAAATAGAAATATTCTTTAAGTTCATAAATATGTCGTTGTGTGCTTAGCTCTGGGGTTTTAAACTGCAAGATTCTCACGGAGGAAGACAGGGGAAAGTGCAGTGCTGCGAAAGTGAGACCGTTTAGAAGTCAACTCTGGCCTCAGAGTACCAGTGGGAATTCGCAGGGTATCAGTACGGCATTAGATTGAACATATGTCCTCATGTGTGACCCTTAACTCACATAAGCATAAGACAAATTTGCTGTGATACATATCCTGACTTTTAGGATATTAGGATTAACTGTGTTTTCTTACTCCAAAAATGAATCTATATTCATTAAACCATTTGTTTGCTGCTAGGTCTCTGCAATAATGTTACCCTTCTATGTCGTGGACACTACTGAGGTTCCCAGCTCAGCTCTGCATTACAGGGTCTTCTCAGTGCTGGACTTACCTTGGGAAACCCAGAGAGCGTGCTGAGCATCATAGCTCAAATCTGTATTATGCGCCCCAAGTTTAGTCGGTCACAGTGCTGTGACGTCTCCTTTTTGTCTGTAAACCCTAAATATACAACCCCACCACCATTTTCTTTCTTAGTTTGTATTTCAAATCTAGCCGGGGTTTTACAACCTAGAACCTATTGCTGGGACAGGCAGGTGCCAGAGACTGGCGATGTTGAGTATTTTTCACAGGATGACGACAAGTCGATGAGTAATGGGTCCATCAATATAAATTGCCACATAAGAGCAGATACTGGATTCAAAAGTTAGAAGGATTCCCACCTTTAGGTCTAAATCAGGAAATATATTACCGGTTCTGCATCTCGAGAATCACCGCATTCATTGATGGCTTGTTAAGGATTTTTTGTGAGCCAAGAAGTCCAATTACTAAACTGACCAATCGAAGGACATGATTACATCAGCACTGAGTGCAAGCCTTCCTCCCAAGTTGTCACTAGTGGTAACCCTTTGTTGAGCACACACACATCGCTAAGTTCTGGCAGGTCGACAGGGGTATGTAAAGCACTGTGTCCAAAAGGACGGAGTCCAGGGGTGGAAATTGGGGGGCGATGATGCGCTAAGTGTTTATGCCATGGGCTTGACCACAGGCTGGTAGAACGCCAGGATCTCCTCCTTGTTGGGGCAGGTGTATTTAAACTCCTTCAACTCTGCGGCGTTGTTCATGTAGCGAGTGACACCCACCAGGTCCTTTGGGATCTCAAATTTCCTGAAGAATTTACACACCGTCTGTTACAAAGGAAAAACAAATTTGTCTTGTAAAGTTGTATGCAGTATATTAAAGAATATGTTTGACAATTCGCAGCAACAAATTTCTGACTTTTTAAAAAACACAAACGTGATAAAACAGAGGGAAAGAGTGGCGTGGGTCCTGCTACAAAAACGGCTACCTGGAGTGCTACAAGGCATGTAAAATGCACATTTTGCCTGCCGATAAAATCCTTTAAAAAAATACACGCAGAAGAATTTTTCGCCGAACTTTTTTATGAAAATTTCTTTCTCCTAAAAGTAGTGTGTTGCAGGAATTTTTCCCCACAAAACTTACTTTTGTAAGATTTATTTCTCACCATTCTAATAACAAGTTGCAAGCTGTGCAACGGTTCAGGAAAGCTGTGCACGTTTGTAAAACAACTTCTACAAGCTAGAATGTGTGTTTGGCGGTTATTTTCAGATTTGTTTTTCTATTGTGATAATAAGGGCTATTGTGGCTATGGATTGAGGTCCATTTAAAGAAACACAGGCAGTTAAAGAAACAATATCGCAGCAGGTAGAGGGCCAGCAAATAAGGATTTACAAGAATTCATTGAGGTGTTCATGGATCTAATGGCTGAATACATACAATTTCAAGAGGTGCAGCAGAGTCAGATTCTAGTGACCAGTTACAGTTGTATCTGGTATCAGAACTAGAATAGGAGGCTATGCAGCAAGTAAAATCTAAGGTCCAGATTTGCAAACACTCTATGCTGGGTTTGCATCAACAAACTGACGCAAACCGACGCAAAGTGTTGTTTTGGTATTTACTTTCCAGCTTTACTTTCCAGAAAAGTAGCCCTAAAGAAACAGAATGTATTGCTATGCACTACTTTGCATCTAGCTGGTGTCCCATGGGTGGTACAAGGGCGTTCACATTCAAGCAGCAATGTTTTTTAAAGCAGATCCCTGTATACTAAAAAGTTGGACTGGAATTTGCATCAAACAATATGCCTCCTTGAGGCACTTGTAAAAAGTAAGAAAAGTTTTCTTTTCTAAAAGAAAAATTACGTTTGCATGGGAGCTGCGAAATACAGCAAATAAACATAGTTTGAAAATGTTTTAACTTTGTTTAAGCATAGTATTTTATACTGGAAAGGTACCAGTCCAGCACCAAACCTATACTTGACATCACGCACACACCATTGCGCTATAATGCAATGGTGTATGCATTGCTGCAAGGCAGTGTGAAGTGCACCAGTGCTGGGTGAGAGAGTAACAGAGCCATATCTTAATAAATATGCTCTCTCTATTTCACCTTTGGTTTCTGTGCTGTGTTGCATGAAAACTTAGTAAATCCGCTCCTAAGTGCCTTATGTACATATAGGCCGGTTGTAGATAGTGTGTGCAAATTTCGGACCAGCTTTTTTGCAGCCTGCCTTGTCATTTTATGATGTACTAGGAGGCCGCGTCACAAAATGAACATTTGAACCTGTTTGGAAAACAACCTGCCTAATAAATATTAATTAGATAAGTCACAATTTGCGACCCTCTGTGAATATCTGAATATGCAAGGGTGGTGGCTTGCAAGTGACAGTAGACCACCATCTTTGCATTTGCTCTCCAAACAGAAAACATTTCTTTTTTAAAAGCAGTGCCTGTCCATTAAAAGGATAGGTGCTGCTTTTAAAAATAAAAATGTTAACCGTAGGAGAACACACTGAGGGTGGGGAGCATTCAGAGTAGCATGCTTAGGGCCAGGGTAAGACTGAAGAAGAAGACTGGATGAGCTGTAAGGGTGGTGTGGTGCAGGGTAGAAGGCTAGACAATGTGGGATGAGCTGTATGGGTGGTATGGTGCAGGGTAGAAGGCTAGACAATGTGGGATGAGCTGTAGGGGTGGTGTGGTGCAGGGTAGAAGGCTAGACAATGTGGGCAACTCAAACCAATTGTGGACCTGCAAATGTTGCGAGGGGACATTATACTGGGATAGTTAAGCATACTGCAGGTCAGGTCTGTGATGAATTGCCAGAGTGCTGTGTTGTGCCTTCTGCAGCATGCAAGCTTCAACCCCCATTCCTTCCCTAATAATATAAGGCCACAGCGGCAGTTCTAGTAAATCAGTGGTGGCATGCCAGCACGAAACCCAAAGATGGAATCTTACGTTCACAATGTGGAGTTTGGGCAGCAAGCTACAGTCAGGCAGAGTCATTTGATCTCCATCCAGGAACTTCCTCCGGGACACTGTGATACCAGGGTTGGCACTCACTTCATGCTCCAGTGGGGTGAGCAACTGTCGGTCCAACATGAGTAGGGCCTTCAGCAGGTTCTTCTGCAGGGCTGAAAATGATCAGACAGAGTAGGCTGTTAGCGGCTGCATTTCACTGTTGTCTGCCCATGCAGGGGCCTTCTCAGAACAGACTGCATGGAGGCTGAGATGTGTAAGTGAAAATGCAGTGATCAACCACAAAGAAAAAATACTCCATAATGGCCACTTCTCCACTTCTGTTGCTGAGGAAAATACTTTTTAACACTTCCCAAAAAGCTCCTAATAAATTAATTTATCAATGTCCAACATATTAACAGCCATGACGAAACTCATTGGTCCAGAACTGCTGACTGTAACTGAATAGTCAAATTTTGTGCAGATGGTGTGGTCGTGCAGATGTTTTTAACGAGTCGATAAAAATAGTTAACCATTAAATATTTCATTTCATAGTAATAATGTACTTACTCCCTAAGCACTTTTATCCAACACAATGTTCATGCTATAGATCTGCATACAAAGGTCTGCAGACTGTTTGCATTCACTTTAGCAATCTACACTCTTTATATTTAAGCAACCATGGGGAATATTCTCAAGAACGTGTGATAACTACCGCAAATTCAGCTTAACGCAACACTTCACATCGCAGTCCATCGCGGGAAAATAACGCCGTGTTAACGTGGTATTCCCAACACGGCGGTACCATGCGATAGTCACACGATAACGCGTCAAATGAACGCATTAAAATCAACGCGACGCGGCAAAAACGCGAAACCCCAACGCGAAAATAGTAGCGATGACGCCAATCGCGATACAAAAATCTGCGAAAACCAGCCACAGGCCTGCAATTCCCACGCGTCATGCGGGAAAATGCACTATAAAAGTAGAAAAAAAACATACAAACAAAAGCCAAACAACAGCGAAGCACAATGGAGGCATCCGGAGCAAGTACAGAGGACAACCAGAACCCCACAAGCCCCCCGGAGGACCAGCCTGTGACCTCGGGGTCAGGGAAGGGCAAGGACAAGAAGAGTAGGAAGAAGCGGTTCAGTCCGCAGGAAAACAGGATCCTGATAACGGAGGTGATAGAACACCATCAACCACTGTTCGTCACCTCCACTGTGTCACTGGCAACTAAAAATGGAATATGGCAGACCATCGTGGACAAGGTGAATACAGTCGGAGTGCTGAGGAGGACAATGGACGAGGTCAAGAGGCGCTGGAATGATGTGAAGCGCAAAACCAAGCAGAAACTCGCAGACAACCGGAAGGCAGCAATGCAGACTGGAGGTGGGAGTCCAGCGCCACAGGAGGAGCTGGACGAGATGGAGGAAATGGTGTCCACAGTCATCAGTGGGGATACGGTGGCAGGAGTTGGGGGACCGGACACTGCTCAACATGACCGGACACAACAGCAACAGGGTGAGTAACGACCAGGGACTGAGGGGACGGGGGAGATGGGCACAATGGCACACATGCACAATTAAGCATAGCACATCTGCAGACAAACCATGCCCCAGACCCCCAACTCCCACCAAGAGACCAATGCACACAGGTATGCAACATCTCAGCACCGCATAAGCACAGAAGCCCGAGGCACACCGCATGTAAGGGATAAGGGGCAGCTAAATCAGAGCTGCAGGGGCGACTCCCCCAAAATGCGGCATACACACATTACATGCAGAGCACATCAACATTGACAACGATGTGGTACAACCGCAACACGTCCACAACAGAACAGAGGACACAACTGGTGCCGCATGTGCGTAGAAACTGGCCAATCACATTTGGCATTGCAGGGAAATGTGAGTTGACAATGTACAAGTACAAACACACATCCGTGATGTAGTCGGAATGTCCACTGTCCCGCATCAAATAGGCAGCTCCCCCCAAACAGTCACAATATACATTGTCATGCAGTCTGAATGTAAACATGTACAATGCGTCAACATACATGTGAACACAATGTTAAACTGCATCTCCCCTTCACATTGCAGGGGAAAATCCAACACCTCCTGCGGAGCAGTCCCAACCTCTCTTCTCTGATGACGAAGAGGACCACCACACCTTCGACTCCGACGCCCTCCAACAGCTCGTGGACAGCCTCCGCAGCCCACTTCCAGGAGCAGGGCAGCCCAGCTGCCACGAGGAGAACCCACCCCTTGCACAGAACACACAGCAGGCAGCACCCACCACCACGGCTGCCTCCCAGGACCCCCACGACGAACACATGGCCTTCCAACTCCGTGTGTTGGGGTGCCAGGAGAAGCTGGCTGAACAAGTGCAGGTGGGGTTCGACCGCATGGCAGCCAAACTAGACGCCATACGTGGGTGTCTAAGTCCCATCAGGGACCACTCACAGTCCCTAACGGACACCCACAGTCCGCTCCATGCTCTCCAACGGACCATGGCTGACATCGCTAGAGTCCTGACTCTGCGACAAGAACGACTGTCTAGTCAGAGTGCCTCCAGCGATCTCGCCCAGGAGTTGGGACACATGCAGAGGATCATGGAGAACATGGAGCGGACGCAGGCGGAAAGAGTGGCTGCCACGGCTGCACACCAGCGAGAGGTAGCTGGGTCCCTCAATGCCCTAAAGACCCTCCTCATGGCATTGCTGCCACAAGGCCTGGCGCTGATGCATGCTGCTGCTACCACCCCATCCACATCTCCAGCCCCTGATGTGTCAGTGCCACACAGTGCTGGAGACAGAACACCACCACCCACATGTGAGGCACATGCAACAGCAGAGGACGAAGATGCGGATGAATCTGCCTTCGTGGCCAGAAGGACGCAGTAGCATTCATCTCTGCCATGTGGCCTGTTTCTGCTTGGTTCTGCCCTCTGCATCATCACCTTCCACTGTCCCCTGATGCACTCTGCGACACTCACCTTGGACCTCGACATGGACTGCCATATTCTGTTTGGTCACCAATGACACAGCTATCAGACTGCAGACTGAACTCCTCCTCTCCTGATGTACCTGTCATTCCCTGAAGGACTCTGGCTGGCCCTCCACGGGCCAACAATGTAAAGTGGGGTTGGCATGGCCCTGTACTGCTCCAGCTGCAACACTCCACTGAATGTGCAATAAACATTCATATTTACACAGATGTGTCATGTCTATGATCTTTCAAGTGTGGAAGTATGGATGAATGTAGGGTCAGTGATTCCCCCTTACGTCCATGTTGCTCATGTTGTGGGACTTTTGTCACAGGGTGACAGATTGCCGATTGCGGTCCGAGTGGCGCCGACACTACAACAGAGACACATCCATTAGTCACTTCCTTGTCCAGCCCAGGACGGAACCACGACCAGAGCTCCGGGGTCATTGTTCACACCCTTACGCTGGACTGGCATACGCCAGGACAGCCCACTCCGCTTACGCACACAGGGGGACGACGACAACACCACATGTCCCAGGTCTTCACTGTAGGGATCTGCAGCTCACAGGTCTAGTTGTAAGCATGCCACAGCCACTCCCTTATGGCTGGTGTACACCCACACCACACCCATCCAGCATAGGCATCACAGGACATGTGACCCTGCCAATAAAAAGGGCCTGGCGCACGTGCTGGACGCCATTTCCACTCTCTAACTGGGTGTCTCCGTGTAGTTCTCATGTATGCATGAGGGCCTAGGGCCCTGCCACCTCACATTGCCCAGTGCCGGGGGTGACATGATGGCGTCCGCACCATGGAACTCAATCATTAAGGGTCCATGGCTAGCGGTGCACAGACTTGGTAGCACCGGATACACTGCGGCAGGCACAGGCACACCGCCACGGGACGGTGTCTTGCGGTGCAGTGAGATAGGGGCACCTAAAGTGCTGAGCGGGTGTGCAGCCTGCGATGATGCGCCATCCTGGCGATCCGGACTGGCAAGGATCAGTGTGAGCCCTGCTGGACCGCAGTGTAGGCCTGAGCCAGCGGGCAGTGCGGGCCTCCCGCCACATGGCGTTGCCTCGCGGTTCACAGAGTTAGTGGCACCTCAAGCGCTGAGCGGGTGTGCAGCCTGCGATGATGCCGTGTGCACTGATGTGGTCTCTGCCATTGCGAAATCAAGACCCAGAGTCAGGTGTGTGACCTGGTGGCCCGCGGTGCGGGGCTGCATCATGTGGAGGGCCCCGGGCTTGGAGATCCCACCGGAACGTGGTGGGCCCTCTTGCAGACACGCCGGTGGCGGAAGGTGAGCAGTGAGGCCTGGTTGCGCAGGGGCGGGCAATCACCGCTGGGCGGCGGGAGGGGCTGGGGTGCAGCAGCCTGTGTGCGCAGGGGCGGGCAAACGATGATGGCGTGTGCAACTGTATGGACTCTGCCATTCATGTCTCTGGACACTGTTTCAGATAAGGGACCTGGGGGACTGCAGTGTATACCGGCACGTGGTTGGAGACACACCGGTGGCAGCAGGTGAGCAGTGAGGCCTAGGTCCGCAGTGTCGGCACTCTCTCATCCTCTCTTTCTCTCTCCCTCTCTCTTTCTCTCTCTCTTTCTCGCTCCCTCTCTCTCTCTCTTTCTCTCTCCCTCTCTCCCTCTTTCTCTCTCCCTCTCTCCCTCTCTCTCTCTTTCGCTCTCTCTCTCTTTCGCTCTCTCTCTCTTTCGCTCTCTCTCTCTGTACTTTGATGGGCGCATGGCACACCTTCTTATCCAGATTTCTGTTTTGCAGGCTGTGACTTACAGAATGTCCTGAGAAGACCCGCCATGCCTCTTCAGAATTGTTGTTTTTGGTTTATTCTGTAATAAAAGTATTATTTGGATATTATGATATGAATGTATGATTTCCCATTTTCTGACCACACATGTATGTTAGGTGTTGTGATTGTGTGACTTCAGGCGATTTGTTTGGTTCATGATTTCGTCGAGTTGATGTGCAATATCTTTGTCCAAAGGGGGGGATGTGGGGGGTGCCCGGGGAGGGGCCCCGAGGGGGGAAGGGGGAGTGGTGGCGGTGGGTGTTGTTGGCCTATTGGGGCTCCGGGTTGCATGATCGGGTGCTCCAGGGCATCTGTTGTTCTTCATGTGTGGCTATGGGCTGTGCTCCCTTGTCTGGTGCCGGTTGTCGTCCGACTTTACACCAGGTAAGAGCAGGTGTTAATTTCCTGCTGCTAACGCGCCTTATCGCATGTATTGTGATCTTATCGCCGATCTGGCTGGTCGTTGAGAATGTTGTGGAGTGGTGTTGTCGCGGATTTTTGCACGGGAACGCCTACTCTGCATATCATTAGCGTTAGTTGCTGGGGTCATCTGTGGCGATGTTTTTTGCGACTGCTTTCGCAGGTAAACTGGTGTTATGGGCTGTTAGCGCCAGCTTGTGAATGGGGCGATGAAATTATCGCGACTTTGGCTGCGATAAAGTGCCGATAACTCTGCGATAGTTCCTTGAGAATATGCCCCCATGTATATAAGGTGGCAGTCGTTTATCATATGTTTTCTGTTTCCATAAGAATGAATAACACTGATTAGTAGAAGGTGGATCTAACTATATCTGATTGATGTCCATGATGCGATCAACTGTTGGTCAGGCGACAGAACCTTATCAACTGATTTGTTGAAGAACATAGAGTGCAAAGATGTAAACAGCCCAATTCAATGGCCCACAACCCTTGCAAACTGCTATTAAAATGCACCTATTTTCAAAGACTACCCACAGAAATCAGAATCAGGCTGATGAGAGCCCTCACCCTGACATGCGTCGACTACTGTAACACTGTCTACTCTCGTCTCCCTCAGAAACTCATTGCCAAGCTCCAAAGTTTCCAAAACTAGGTAGCCATAATATGTCTTAATGTCTGGAAGTGGGACTGCATCACACGCACACTCTTGAAGTCCTCCACTGGCTACTGCTGAGTACTAACATCAAATTCAAGCTTCTTACCAGAGAGCTTCGCTCAAGGTCTGCCCTTCGGTCGACCAATGATCATTCCAGAGGATGGGACATGGTGGCAGATCTCTGGGGGTACAAGGACTATGAATTTGGAATGCCATCAGGCCCCAAACTAAGATCTGTACTGAACCACACACTCTTCAGGACACACCTGAACAATGACATCTCGAGACAAGCCTTCAGTTGAGGTCAACATGGAGTATGGTTGCTGTTAGAAATGGGATTTTTGGTCGGCTAGGGCGTGGGCCAAAGCCAGGCAAAAACCGCCCCTCTAGTCAGGATAAGGGAGTTACACGTCTAAAATAACCCCTGCTCACCCCCTTGGTAGCTTGGCACGAGCAGCCAGGCTTATCTTAGAGGCAGTGTGTAAAGCATTTGCACATAACCAACAGTAATACAGTGTTCGCACTACAAAAGGACACCACACCGGTTTAGAAAAATATCCAATATTTTTATATAATTAAAACAAGACCAAAAACGATAAAAATCCAAAATACTATACTTAAAAGTTCACAGTTCAAAAATACGTTGATTAAAAAGAGTTCCTTGTGTGGGTAGCTCCGTCCGGGCTACCACGGCGTCGTGAACACACAAATCCAAAACAGTTCTGGCTGACCGCGGGGTCGCAGGCCAGCTACGGTGTCGGGAAGACCCGCAAACAGTACCTTTCAGAAATGCAGGGCGATGGGGCCCTTGAAGTCACTCGCATTGCAGGTCGAGCCCCTTTCTGATGGGATCAAGAGCGCTGGCGCCAACAGGCGTCGGATGCTGCGGTGCGAAGCGCAGCAGTGCGGCGTGCGGTGCCTCCAGGTCGCGGTGCGTGCAGCGGCTCGGTGGCGGCATCAGATGGCGTCGTCGGTGAGACCAGGGTCGCGGTGCGAGATGAAGGCGGTGCTCGTCACGGTGCTAGCAGGTTGCGGTGCAAGCAGCGGCATCGTCGCGGCTGAAGCGCTGTCGTCGGCTGACGAGCGGGAGTCGATGGTGCCGGCGTTGGTGGGCCAAGGCTGCGGTGTGGGTTGAGGGCGGTGCTTCGTGTGACTTACGAGCGGTGCCCTTAAACCATGGTGCAAGCAGCGGCGTCGATTTCGGCGGGAAGTGGCGGCGTCAGGAAGGCCAAGGCGTCCTCGTGAAGCAGGGCGGTGCGGAGTGCGATGCCCACAGTTCGCGGTGCGAGCTGCGGCTCGGGGGCGGCATCAACAGGCGTCATCGGTGAGACCAGGGTCGCGGTGCGGCATTGCGGCGGTGCTCTCTGCGGTGCCAAAGCTTTGGCGTGAAGCGAGGCGGTGCGGAGTGCGGTGCCCACAGGTCGCGGTGCAAGCAGCGGCTCGGTGGCGGCATCAACAGGCGTTGTCGGTGAGACCAGGGTTGCGTTGCGGCGGTGCCCTCTGCAGTGCCAAAGCTTTGGCGTGAAGCGAGGCGGTGCGGAGTGCGGTGCCCACAGGTCGCGGTGCAAGCAGCGGCTCGGTGGCGGCGTCAACAGGCGGCGTCGGTGAGACCAGGGTTGCGGTGCGGCATTGTGGCGGTGCCCTCTGCAATGCCTTCAGGACACGGAGTCGGCAGTGGCGTCGTAGACATCGTCGAGTTGGTGTTCTTCGGGTTGCAGCACAAAACACACAGTCCCCAGTGCTGCGGGTCGAAGAACTTGAAGTCTTTTCTGTTCCTGAGACTTCGTGAACAGGGGGCAAGCTCTACCTCAAGCCCTTGGAGAGACTCACAAATTAGGTTGCAGAAAGTCCAGTCCAGGCCTTTCACTGCCCAAGACAGAAGCAGCCACTGCAGGTCAGCCCAGCAAAGCACCCAGCAAAGCAGTCGTTCCTTTTCGCAGCTTCTCCGGCAGTCCTTCTTCTTGGCA
Source organism: Calotriton arnoldi (assembly GCA_963921515.1). Taxonomy (NCBI): domain Eukaryota; kingdom Metazoa; phylum Chordata; class Amphibia; order Caudata; family Salamandridae; genus Calotriton; species Calotriton arnoldi. The sequence goes on along the minus strand of CAWUFW010007501.1, from coordinate 497,924 downwards.
GTCTTCTTGTTCCAGATGAGTTCTAAAGTTCAGGGGTCTGGGACCCAGCATTTATGTCCAAAAATCCTTTGATCTCTTAGGCAGAGAGGGCCTGTGCCCGGTCAGGACCAGTTCTGCCTTCTCTGGTGTGAATTCCTGGCAGGAGGTGGAGACGGCATTTGTCAGAGGCAGAGCAGGCCCTTTGAGGTGCAAGGAAATCTCCTCCCCCTTCCCCATCGTAACCCAGGTCTCTTCAGCCCTTTCCTGACCTACCTAGACCATCTGGCGCCCCTCCTGCTCCCCCAGCCTTCTGTCATCCAAAACCCAGACAGGCAATCCACATTCCAGCAGAGGCACACGGGATGACTGAGCAAGAAAATACCCACTTTCTAAAAGTGGTATTTTCAAACACAGAATGTAAAAATCACCTTCACTAAAAGATGCATCTTTAGATTCTGAGTTCAGGCATACTAAATTCTATTTTCTTACCGAATTCCCTGGGCCAGTTATGTTTATAAGATGTTATAAACAAACCTCCCATTCTATCCTATGGGGAACTGGTAGCCTTGCAATAGTGAAAAACGAAATTGGCTGTAATTCACTATCAGGACATGCCACACACACCAGGGCATGTCCCACCTTTCACATACACTGCACCCTGCCCACAGGGGTACCTTGGGCCTACCTGAGGGGTGTCTGACATGTAAGAAAAGGGAAGGTTAGGGACCGGCCAGTGTGTGCACTGGCCAAGTCGACATGGCAGTTACAAACTGCGCGCAGACTTCTGCAATGGCAGGTCTGAGTTACCGTTTTCAGGGCTACTCACTGGGGTGGCACAACCAGTGCTGCAGGCCCCCGAGTAGCATTTGATTCACCAGCCCTGGCACACGCAGTGCAGTTTACTAGGGGCTAACAGGTAAATCAAATATCCAATCATGGAAACACCCATCCATAACACAATTTACACAGAGAGCATATGCACTTTAGCACTGATTAGCAGTGGTAAAGTGCCCAGAGTCCTAAAACCAACACAAACAGGTCAGGGAAAAATAGGAGGAAAAAGCTAAAAGTTTGGGGATAACCCTGCAAAAAGGGCCATTTCCAACAGTTGCACTGAAAAATATTGGACTTGTTTACTCACCCCAACCGACTGGACACTGACTACCCCTACTAACAATGAAGCAGTATTTTCTTATCCGTCAGCTCTCTAAAATTACTGAAAAGCAACACACAGCACTACACAAAGCTGCTAATAAACAAATAAATGGTCGAGTTCAAGGAACCACACAAAAGAAGGTAATTATCTAGTAGAAGATACTTAAGTTGCACTGTCAATAAGGAATCAAATTGCATATCAGTGTTTCAAAACTTGAGGTTTTAAATAGGAATTTCAGAATAAGCAATAGGCTGATGGTGCTGGATCTATAGAAGCCATGATGCCCAGATATAGGGATGGTCAGAGGCCATACTAGTTGAAATTATACCATGTTTGTGAGACCAAGACTACCCGACTGATGAACTTGTGACCTGTGTCGGAAAACTCACCTAATGTAAATTCTGTTTTCCATGATTTCTAAAGTGCAGAGCCAGTAGATCTTGCAATTTAAAGTGAGTATTTATAAGCTGTGGAAACGGGCAGCTCTTGGCATTGTAAAGAAATTGGAAGTCATTCATTATTTTACGTGCCAAGCGCTAATGTGTAAGCAGAGCCAAATGTAATGTTCAATCCGTGCTGTATGAGAAAATCACTTGGAAATTGTCTCTGTTATGTGTATGCATCTTTTGTAATAGAATAATCTGAATCAATATTGTATTGTACAAAAGTATTATGCAAAACATAAAAACTAATTTTAAAGTCATCTATAGACTTAAGAAGCAAAAACATTTGTCTCTCTCATGGCCCTGTATAACACTTGCAAACGATGCCTGGACATGGGCCGAACAAGCCTTTCGTGTTGGAATCTGAGATGTGCATGGTGGTCCAGGGGAACCGGTACTAACAGAACTTTACTGATGCAGCTACCTATCACAAAAATGGAATTTGTGTATATCTTCATCTACGAGCACCAAGATGCTTTCTACTGTGAAGGTTCAACGAGTCCCACCTAAGAAAGAGCTGCTTATTTTGGGGTCCTGCACTCACCCTCTTCTCTCTGCGGAATGCAGTTCTTGATGTAAGCAGAGAACTTCTGGAAGATGTCATCCCCGGCAGTGCAAGATGTCTTGTACCTAGGAGTCATGTTGGGGTAACTGTGAGAGAGAAATCATCTTTGTTAGTACCAAGAGGAATCTTATGGTAAGAAGCATCACATGTGAAGGTGTCAGTGTACACATCCGGTGCTCTCTCTACTGGCTCAAACCAGGGCATTACCCTATTGATCATCTTAAGGACCCCTTGGGTGGCTTAAAAGCATGAAATTAAGGGGCATATTTACAAGCCTCTATCGCCACCAGAATGTCACTTTTTGTGACGGTGTGGTGGCGATAGGGGCTTCACCTTATTTACAAGGCAGCGCTAAGCCACTTAACATGGCTTAACGCTGCCATGTAAATAAGGCACCCTTTCACCCTATACTTAGCGTAAAAGGCGTAGGCAATGGATGCAAGAGCAGCGTAAATATGGGGCAGCGCCATAATTAAGACCAGGGAAAACCTGGTCTTAAACAGGTGCAACGAGGACAAATGTTTCATTTCTCCTCGTTTTTGCTGTTGTATGTGTGCTGCGTTGTGCAGCACACATAGAAACAGCAAAAGGCCATCGATTGCTTATGTGCAGGAAGGCGTCCCTTCCTGCACATAAACAATCAATAAAAAAAGCAGCACACATAGAAGTTTCAAAATGCCATTTAAGATTGTTTATGTGCAGGAAGGGACACCTGCACATAAACGATCTTCCTCTACAACGCAGGCACCCTTGCAGCTAAAATTAGCACCAGCGCAGGGGGAAACGCAGGGGTGCACCATATCCTTGTAAATACGGTGCAGCTAATAGGTGGCTAACGCCGCGCTCGGCCACTTCCTCGTAAATATGCCCCTAATTGTGACTGATAAACTTTACATAAGCACCTTTTGACCCCCCTGTCCTATCACTGATGCCCATTACCTCGGTGGCCGAAGCTTCTCTTCCAAGAATTCCTCAATCTTGTTTGTGTCCGTTTTCACTTCACCATTGTAAAGCAGAAATGGTGGCTGAGATCCTGGTGCAAGGTCCTTCAGTACCTCAGGACATCTGGGTGGGAAAGGAACATTTTGAAAAAAACATGAGACAAGCCATCACCTGAGAGTAGATTTCAGGCAGCCTTCATCCTACCTATCGGCAGCCACTCGGAATTTAAGGACTGAGGCAAGAAGGGGGCGCATGGTAGGCAGGATTTGGGTGCAGGAATGAGTGGCACATGCATCCTTGGACCCATTACATGTATCTTTGGTGCAAGAACCATCAAGTGTTAGTGTTATTCACATCATTTATTAGTTGAGAAGACTTAAAACTAAGAGTTCCTGCAAGACCTGATCACCTTTATCACCTTTTACAGAAACACAAACATATTGGTTATGAATTTGGAGCTCAAAGGAGTTCTGCGTGATTTCCCTGATTGCATGCTACATTCATTCATTGAATGACCACTGTCACCGTCATCAACATGTCGTTGTCAATTTAAGACAGACCTTTTCATGTCCACGGTGGTGAGGGTGAATGGCACTCCTTTCATCATCAGGATCATGAAGAGGCGCTGGCAGAAGGGGCAGTTCCCGATGCTCTCGCCATCATCGCTGGCCTAAAGACAGAGGACAGACATAGTCAACTTGTATGAAGAGCTATGACCACACTTGGCTCACAGAACTCATTGGTAAAAGTACACACACTGCCAGCAGGAACTATTGTACTGTGCCTAATGTGTCACCTTAGTACCTCTACAGAGGGCTAAGATCAGGGATGGAAACACAGAGGAGAGTACAATTGGGGGAAGACTGTGCAGGAAGAAACCTGATTACATTAATGCACATTTCACTTTACCCTCAAAGACAAATACATTCTTTGACTCAAAATGGTTCAAATCCTAAAATCATAAAAATCAGTAAACCACAGGCAAAGGCCAAAGCATCATAGAATGTGGAACAGTATAAGGGGCGGGGAAGGGATGGAATTCTCCTTTCCCTCCTAACACCCTTATTTGCTCTAAAATATCCGATATTCTGTTTATTCTTATACATTGCAATATCTGATGACATGTCCATAATTTGTGTTTGGTTAATTTTCATAATGCTCTGCTCGTGTTCTCTATTACAACCGCATAAAAACCCAACTGAAAGTTAAACACTCTACTGCTGCCTTAAAGGGACTTTGTCTGAGTGAGACCCCATGAATGTAGTCTAGAATAACTGGCTCCGGCTACAGTTGTTTTTAGGTCTCGCCTATGCAGCGCGCATGCGCTGCATAGGAGGACCTTTAGCCGTCGTTCAGCTCTTTTTCAAAGCACATACTCGTGCTTGTGGCGGCATACACCTTGCGGGAGTAAGCAGCGGCGCGCCACAAGCACGAGTATGTGCTTTGAAAAAGAGCTGACTGCGCGCGCACGCATACACGCACACACCACTCCCGGGCTTGTTATTCGTCTTACGGAAAAGACCAGCTTCAGTGACTTCTGGCAGCAGCGGGCTCGCGCTTGACCGCAAGCTGTCTGTTTTCACTGTCTGTGTTGAGAAACATTGAGAAGAAATTAAATCCAGGCTCCAGGAAAACACGAGTACGGTAATATGGATTTTCTCTCTTTTTATTCAGGATCCAGCAAAGGAACAGACATCATGTAGCTCAGGTACACAGTTGAATGCCCTAACGGCATAAAGAACACACTTTTATACAATCAATGCAATTCAAAGGAATACTCACCGCGAGCCCCCAAACAACCATAACATCTTAAAGGAAAACAGGAACACGCCGATAAATAATGCTCGTGTCTTTCTCTTGCCAGTTAAGGGAAAACAAATATGAGGCACACACGCGCGAGTACGCGGTAAACAACGTCGCGCTTTCGCGTGTATTTAACACTTGGTGTGCTCCGATTTTCTCCCACTGTTTCCAGACACCCTTCGGTGTTCTCCAATATATCGCCCTTACCTGTCTCTGATGTTGGGATAGAGTCTGGCTCTCTGTTGTGTGCCTGCTTGCGTCCTCCCCTTACCATCGATTCCATGTTGAGACACTCTGCATGTGTCCGTCTATACTACCTTTAATGACCTACGCACCATCAAAAACATTCTCACTTGAGCATTGATGTCTTCATGTTAGGGGTTGGATGTTTAGAAAGGATTACAAAGGCAATATTTGGGCACTTCCCTGAGCCGTGCTTTCTTCTCTTAATTATCATTACTGAGTGTGAGAGCTTACTGGTGACAGACAACCAGTTATAACATTGGCATGAATGTTTTTGTTCTGTAACTACCCCCAATTCTGCAAGAAAGACTTTGCACGAGGCAAATGTAGATACCGTTTTTTTAATTTTGTGCCTTCATACAGAGATGCCTCAGTAAAAAGGAGTTGTAGACCTTCCCACTTCTGTCCTAGTAGGCAGTGGTGAAGAATCTCCTCCCAGCAGTACTCTCCGACAACTGGCCATAGAAGTTTGAGAATAGTCCCAGCATCCAAATGTCTCTCCTTTGCCATTCCATCTTGCAGATAGCGGCAACCTGTCCACAGGGGTGTTTGCTACAGTGCCGTACCACCACTTTGCTGTCGCAGACAGCACTTGAGAAAACTGAAATGTTAGGCTGCAGCTCTTACAATGTGCATTTTTTGAAACCATAATTGTGTTTGTATGCACACTGCCAGCCCTCCAGGCTCTAGACTAGAGTCTAGCAAATTACACGAGGAGAGGGCTGGGCTGAACCACAATCCTTCTGCAGACTGCACTGCAGAAGAGGATTGAACATGTGAGAGGGAGTCGTTCCATCAATCCGTAGCTGCCGTGTTGCATGTGCCAAAGCAATACAGCTTGCCAGCAAAAGGTGTCTGCCATGGGGCGCTCTTCAAACAACCTGCCAAAGTAGAAGGGTTAGGGTCCCAAGCCTATCCCGCTTAGGGGCCGCATCACCCTGATCCCACTCCGGTTGCTCCATTTCCTCTTTCCAGTCCAGGGTTCCAGGCCTTCCAACTGCTATTTAAAGTAGAGAACAGACAGCAGATAAATTAATGCAAGTAGAAATAATGTTTTTGAAGTTGAAAGAGGGAATTGGATGAATATGTGTGTGCGTTGCATGCTTGTGAATGTGCTTGCTCTGGCATATTTGTGGTGTTTTATGGGGGACATGCATGGCATGGTGGTGCAAGCTCATGGTAAAATGCAGGAGCTGGCACATGAAGACAAACAAGCATTGGCATAGCAAATAGGTCTCGCCTTTGGGACCTTATAAGTATTTAGTTATGCAGCACAATATCCTTGGTGCAACAACATCAACTGTTGCATGGCTAAACACTTATAAGGTCCCAAAGGCGAGACCTATTGGCTATGCCAATGCTTGTTAAATATTCAACCATATCCTTTTTATAGGATCTCGGGCAACATTAGCTTGTGTCATAATAGGTGGAAAAACTGACTTATGGCATCGGAAACGGGCTTGAAAACCAGTTCTGACCAGGCTCAGAAGACACAGGCATAATCACACTGTGGCAGGTACAGTTGTCACAAATGACAACCTAAGACACAGAATTGATCACGGGAGCACCTCCAAATGGCCAGGCTCATTGATATCCAGATACACATGTTTGCACGCTTCCCGCGAGATGCAAGATTAATGGATGCTGCTTTGATGGATGTGTCCCTCTTTCCATGAATTGTTGACCTGGGAAAGACGAGAGACCTATCCAACCCTAGATAATTGCAGAAGATGGCTATTTTCAATCCTTCCTGCAACAGACTTCACACGCTCAGAGTCCAGCTTCTGTTTGGGTGCCCCAGGAGTCAAGAAATACTCATTGAAATTTATAGTTTAAGCATAAAATTGGCACTTTTAAAGGGTCATTTGACCCAGGGCCGTCTTAACAGCATTATAGGCCCCCAGGCAAAGCAGTGCAGTGGGCCTTGCCTACACAACCACTCACAGGAATAAAAATGTTTAACGGAAATTTTGTGTTAAATTCTGGTCTGCATGGGGCCCCTATGCTCGTGGGGCCCCTGAGCAACAGCCCAGCATGCCCGTACATTAAGACGGCACTGATTTGTCCTAGTATATGTGCAAAACCAGTATGGCTTCATCACCTCATTAGCCTGGAAGTATTACAATAGAACGTCAGTAACATCAATTCGTAATGTCTTGCCCTTATTCTGGTCATTTAGTCCCAATCTATTCCTCATATCACAATACAAATTATTTTTTTTTAAATTCAGATTGTTATAGTAATGATCGTGCAGCGCAGGGTATCAGTCACTATTTTGTCCTGCTTTTGTAGTAAAAGCAGAATATCGAAGGCGAATTAGAGCACCCTTGATAAGTTTATAATTACACGTTGCATTTTAAAGTCTGGCATTAAAAGATGGCTCTAAGAGTTTATCGCGATCCCTTCCTTTTAACCCTTTAAGTCACCCTTCCCTGCCCCCTACTGCGCTACCTTCACAACGCTCTATCTCACTATAAAGATGATCACAGGGGGTCATTGCGTGTTTTTCTTGTTCTGTGTTTTGTTGTCAGGGTCCTGGAGTATCAGACTGTCTGCAGACCCTGCTGCAAACCAGGGCAATTGTTTGATTGAAGTTCAAAGCCAGTGGGTGGGAGGTACCATTCAAGATCAAACACACAAAGGGTGATGGGAGGAATGCTTGCAATAAGTCTAACTTGGTCCAATTGAGTACCAATTCTAATATCGAGATCTTCAAAGCACTATTGAAAACCTGGCTGACTAGTCTTGTTGGATTAGGTCCTGATTTCCTTCTCAGATCACAATGTTTGATGACCAATTCGTTTATCACTCTGGGATACTCGTTGGAGTGAGTAGAGTGTTTTAAGTATTTATAACATCCACCCATCGCCTGTGTTGTGTTTGATGAAACACCATTCATGATCGCCAACATTTTGACCCAAATCCTTTTCCATGAGTCTATGTTGAATTTATCATAAGCAGTAACTCATTCATTAGAGGTCCTTTCTATCGGTTTGACCTGAACCTCATGGCACAGACCCTTCGTCTCAGACATCTAGTAAGTCAATAGGGTTCTGACTGCAGGTTGCTCTGCATTGGGGATCTAATCTCCAAAGACAGTGGCAGTCACAAAAGTGCCGTTTCCTGACCAGCCATGATAGAAAGTCTTAATCTGTCTGGTTTCAGATCTAAATCCACCACCAGGCATTCCCAGATCAAGTGTAGGGTACATGTCTTGCCACAAACCTCCCAACACCTGTCATATTTCCTTTGGTTAATATTCTGCCTTTTCATTAGTACCAAATGGCGGAACCACAAAAGTAATCTTCAGGTCATAATTTCAATGAAGAGAAATCCTTTGGCTTTACCACTGAGCGGGTCTTTGTTCTTGAAAAATCACGTCAAAAGCTGTGAGAAAATAACTCTTTTATATACAGGCACTGCTCACATAGCCTACCCTAAAATCCTGCATGTACAGCAAACCAACTCACCCTACCGATCCTAAGACCCTACAGCAGCAACCAAATATAAGCCTACTCGGGAGCCAAGTGGCCAAAAATGCCTATTAAAAATCTTACCAAAATCTTGAACCCTGTGTATGTAAAGAATAGTGACTTAGGGGCATATGTACAAGCCCCTATCGCCACGGGAACGTCACTTTTTGTGACGTTCCCGTGGCGAGAGGGGCCTTGCCTTATGTACAAGGCAGCGTTAAGCCACTTAACGTGGCTTAACGCTGCCTTGTACATAAGGCACCCTTTCACGCTATGGTTAGTGTGAAAGGGGCGTGCAGTGGGTGTTGCGGTGGGCGTTCCACTGCAACACCCATTGTATTTGACGCTGCCCCCTATGTACAAGGGTGGCATACATAGGAGGCAGCGCTAAAATTAAGACCAGGAAAATTCTGGTCTTAAGTTGGCGAAACGAGGAGAAATGCATTATTTCTCCTTGTTTTTGCTTTCCATGTGTGCTGCCTTGTGCAGCACACATGGAAAAAGCAAAATGCCATGGTTTGTTTATATACAGGAAGGTGTCCCTTCCTGTACATAAACAAACCTTTTAAAATGCCATTTTGTAACTTTCATGTGTGCTGCATGAAGCAGCACACATGAAAGTTACAAAATGGCATTTTAGATTGTTTATGTGCAGGAAGGGACACCTTCCCACACATAACCAATCCTCCCCTGCACACAGACACCCTTTCACTCTGGTGCAAGGGTGCCTGCGTTGGCGCTAAGTTGTTAAACTTAGCGCCATCGCAGGGGGAAACAAGGCTGCGCCACATTCTTGTAAATAGGGTGCAGTCTTGTGTTCCGAGAGTGGAGCGTGTCGTTAAGCCCAGGAGGCTAACGACACGCTCCGCCACTTCATTGTACATATCCCCCTAGTGTTTCATTCCACTGAATCTGGCTCTCTATATATTGGTCTTTAATTCCGGAGCTTGATCTTAGAAACCTATGGAAGCGAGCCCCCCTACATCAGTATGACTTGACTCAACTGTTATCCTAGGGCCATATCATACAACTGCCCACCTTCAAGGTAGATGCATTTCCTGGATGAGCCATCTAAAGTTTGGAAGAATGTGTGATGCAGTCTTCCTCACACATACATGGCTAACTGCAGCAACAATGTACTCAACCTGAAGCACGGCACAGAACCTCAAGCAAGACAAATTCACCTAGCCGTTATCAACTGAGTCCTCTTCTACTCATGATCCCATACTTGTATGACCGGTTGTCCCCGATGCAAATTGCTGCATTTTTCTATCTCCACATTTATTTATGTAGTGTTTGAACCTAACATTATATGTGTTTTTGTAAAGCACATATTCACATTTTGTGGACTTCTTGGCACTGAATAACAGATGTTTTTTGTTGTCCAACTCAATAATACTCATTGTTTCGACCTGGAAAGAATGAAAGATTAAGTGGACCCACTGGGATTCAAATTTATAACCATGAATTCAAACACAGATACCTGAAGTGGATGCATTAGTTCACTGTACCACCAAGCCTGGCTCAGTGTAGTTATTTGCAGTCCTCTGCTGCTCATAAACTTCTACTTGTATGACCAATGGTGCATCATACAGACTGGTGCTCTATTCCATCTACATATTTGTAGCTGTGATGTTGGACTGTACTCTGATTATTGACAATCCAGATTATATCGCTCTCCACCCTAACGGTCTAACCGCCAGAGCTGCCGACTTCGGAGCTGGGGAACCGGTTCGAGTCTTGGTGTCGGCTCAACATCCTGTGATTCTGGGCAAATCACTTAATCTCCCAGTGCCTACCGAAAAATGAATGTGTCCTTGTGTAATGTAACTGGCGCTCATGTAAAGAGCTCCATTACCTTCGGGTCGAGTTGGCGCTATATAAAACTGTAAAAAATATATATATATCCTGCATCATCTAGGTTCTAGCACCCTCATGTTGTTGTGCCTTTTATATTGCTATTCCCTGCTAATCATGGACATATTTCGAACTGCAAAATATTTGCTCTGTCATGCCTATGAGACAAGGTGTCATTATCTAGTTAGGTTTCGCCTGCACAGCGCTTGCGCTGTGCTTGAGAAATCTATTGTTTTTAATATAAACTAAAAAGGACTTACATCCCACCTCCTCTCTTTCCTGGCTTCTTATTGGTTCCTGTGCATGCCACTTACTTTTCCTCCGTTTCTATTGACTGCAGCATATTTTCCTGCATTTATAAATGCTTGTTCCTCATCTGCTTCTCTTATCGGTTTCCCGCCGCCGAAATACTGTTAACATCTGCTTTGGTAGAACTATATTTTCATACTGTTTTGCCTCTTACCCTTGCAAAATATTTATATAACAATTTATCACCCGAGAGATTAAGTGATTTGCATAGAATCACAGAATGTTGCCCGGACGATGATTGATGAAAACAATGGCGGCTCTTCCGCTAAGGCGGAGGAGCATCACCCCACTGCGACTCAGCAGTGAAATAAAGGAAACATAAAATGATAATAACTTGATGTTATGATCATTTTATGTTCTTCTGCTTCTGCAGCTATGTGGGCGGGGTAGGCCGGGCTGCTCACACAGGAGCAGGGGGAGGAGTGGTTTGCCCACTCCAAGTGCGCATGAATGTTTGGCCGGCTGTGTCGGGCCAGCCAAATATTCATGCGCCCTTTGCATGTTCTCCACCCACGCTGCATTACAGCCTGGATGGAGAACATGCCGAGGCTCCCACTGCCTGTCGCAATCACAACGCTTCATTGCAGTGTTGTGATTGGCTTAAGGGAGCCCCTACCCTCCACTCTGCCCCGATCGCTGCCGGCCGCCACTGGATGAAAACATCTCTTTATGCATTACATAGGTGAAACCGAAGCATTACCAATGCTTGTTTTTAACTTGTTATGCTCTTGTACTGTAATCCTTTGCAATTCTCAAACCCTGTACAATACCCAGTGTAATGTACCATTATCCACCTAATGTACCTTTTTATTGAAATTCCGAAGAACAGTGTACTGTAAATAATAGTAGCATTATGTCCCCAGTGAACCCATAGTTGACTCCTGCCTAGTTTTCTCACCTCCTCCCTATGTATAGTTATCTGAAACAATGTTGGGTGAAGTTCGTGCTATATAAAATAATAAATTAAAACAAGCATTTGCAATGCAATAGGTCTCGCTTTACGAGAGTTTGAGCTATTGGCATTGTAAATGACAATGCCTTTTATTTATGTGGTTTGAAAACCTGCAAGCGGTGCGTAAACACACACTTTGTACTTATAGTCGTTGCTTACGAGAAGCAAGGCTGGCAGTAACTGCGCCTTTTTTATGCTAGCTATTAGTACAAAGTGCGTATTTACGGACCGCTTACAGGTTTTCAAAACACATAAATGAAAGGCATTGTCATTTACAATGACAATAGCTCAAACTCTCACAAAGGCGAGACCTATTGCATTGCAAATGCTTGTTATGCTAGCTGCCGTATTTGTCTGTTATATTATTTTATTTATTGTTGTATTTTCATTTTGGAGTGTTGTGTTCTGTAGCGCTCCATAAGACATATCAAGGCAAGCGTTTTACCCCAAAAATGAAATAAACACATAAAAACTAGGTGCTATCTGTAACTACAGGACTTGTAATTACAGTATGGCCGTTGCGTGTGAAAAGATATACAAACATGGTATTATTACTAGTAATAGTAGAGGCGGTAGCATCAGCTCGGTCTTAGTAACCAACATTAAAACGATCAGAGGAAGAACCACGGGAAGTAAAAGTGTTTATAATCGTTAGGAAGACTATTTTCTTACTTAGATTGACTTAACATTTAAACAAATGACCCGCTAGAAAACTGCTTGAAGAGAAACCCATCATATTTGACTCGAGGTTAAAGGAAATATTTCAATTTGTATTGTCTTTATTTTTGTAATTTTAGATTACTTTCAGAAAACATGTCACAGGAGGAAACCATTTTGTAAATTGGTGTCACCTGATCAAAGGGAATGTACTCTTGAAAAAAGCTCACACACAAACAGAGACAGACATGTACGTCTTCAATCACCGGCACAGACACATAGACACATGCACACAAACAGAGACACACAAGCAGGCACACGTTTTCAAACATCAACACAAACACGCGCGCACACACACGATAGACCAATTATACACCCACTGGCACACACAGACACACACGCAGAAATAAGTACACTTATACAAGCGCCGATACACACCGAACAAACAGACACACAAACAGAAATAGGTGCACTGATACAAACACCGGCACACACCGAACACACAGACACGCACACACAAACACACACAGAAATATATTACATTTATACAAACACCGACACACTGCACACACACAAACAGACATAGAAATAATCACATTTATACAAACATCGGCACACACAGAACAACACACACGCACACACGAATAGACACACACACAGATACCTTCAGTGCCAAACATGCATTTAAAGCAGGGTTACTGCAAGCCTTCCAGTTAACGCGCAATACATCCCTTATTCCCCACGATGGGCATGGGGGCCTTTCGGGAATGGGGGCTCATGGAGCGTGTAAGTGCCCTACAAGGAGCGTGAAACAGTTAATTGGGGTCCCGAACGTGGGTTTTTATTTTTAAAATACGGAACGGTATATTACAAGAGCGATGCGAGTGAAACTAGTCAGCAGTCAGGAAGGGATTAGTTATGCGCAATAACAGAAAATCCTCGCATGAGGATGGCGACTGCGTCCTCGCTTTATTACAATAAAATATGTCCGAGAGTGGTATATCTGTATATACATAGAGGGAGATACATACTCACCATTTGCGCACTGTATAATGAGCTGTTCCGTAAGTGTATACTATTTTATGAACCCGTGCATTATATTTGTATTTACCATAGTGTCAGGGATTAAAAGCGCTACAAGCAATCCAGCACAGAAAAACACAGCCCCGCATCCACACCTCCGACAGTAAAGCTCTATGACGGCCGGGAAAGCTCCTGGCAGCGCCGTGGTGTATTTTACAATATTTGCACTGTAAAGTCTTCACGATGCAGCATACTGCATTTCAAATTTTTACCGTCCTCTCCCTCCTGCAATTTACATGTAAACTCCTCGCCTAATTAACAGCCCCGCTAACGCCCCCACGGTAACATTTTGGATGGCAGTCATTTCAGCTCAGAGCATCTTTAGGGAGGGCCATCTGTTTCTAATTAGAAACAGGTGGCCCTCCCTAAAGATAAGAAAGTGCTTCACGACAGCCGTGAAGCAGGCGATCCAGTCCGGATGGGCCGGACCAAAAGGTGAAAGGGAGGCAACCAAAATACCCCATTTCCAATGGCAGGCCACCGTTTAGCATAAACGGTGACGCAAGCCAATGGAAATGAGGGGCGGGGCTTAAAGCCCTTTTCTGAAATCCCTCTCTCACAAAATTTCTCGCCAGCGAGCAGCGCATGCGCTGCAACGCAGGCGAGACCTAAAAACGACTTCCTCTCACATTGGCCACCCCTACACTTCCAGCCATGCATGGTGCAGGGAAATAATGCGGACAAGGCTGAGTGCAACGGGTCCATACAAGTGGCCGCAGCTCGGGATTCAACCATTTCATGAAAACGACAAGCAGATCTTTGGAGACCAACCTTGTGGGTTTTCTGAAAACAAAAAAACCTGTATTTGGGTGACAAAGTTGTTTAAAAAATGTTTGAGATTTTGTGCAGCGGAATTGAGTTTATTTACCTAAATGTTGAGCTAAGATTTGGGAATAAAGAGGTTCTTTTCAGAAAGTGGGAAATTGGTATTCAAGGATGGCCAATATTATTGTGCTTCTGTAGTTCATTTGAAGATGATATTTGAGCAATAATTCATGCAGAACTATGCACTTATTACTATTGCTGCTATGGCTGTTATTGTATCATTTAGATGGAGAAATTATTTAATCTACTTTGGTAACATTTTTTATGATGCTATTTTCCCACACTGCTCGCTCCAAGTATATTCTCAGTTATAGTATGTGATTGAAAGTCGAGCTGTAAGGGGCAAGATGAGAAATCAAATATTTATGAGTGCTACTTTAGAACTGTGCAAATGTATTTAAAAAAAGATGCTATAAAATTAACAATTCGATCAATTAAAAAAAAAGGTCAGTGTGAACCTTCCCTATGAATGTTCACTGATACTTCTGGGAAAGGCCAGCTGAAGAAGAAAAACTTTGATTTCTTGAATTGTTTCATGGGTTTCCATTCAAAATTGTGTGTAAACTTGTAACTTTTTGCTCAACTATTTTCATATTGTGCTGTAAAATGCATCATTTGACTCTTTTCAAAATTCACTTGGGTGGTAACCCCCACATCCTAAACCCTACCAAGCTGGGTTGAGCTATCTCATTTGGCTCAGTCTTGGCCATTCAGCATATGGTTTAAAATAAGAAGGCAATTCTTCGTTATTGTCCTCGAAAACAAAAGAACTGGACACTACTGCAAGGTCACTGAATTCCCTCTTCTATAAAGTTTGACTTTCATGAGATAGCAAAGTCGGTCATTATCTCTTGACTGGCGGTCTGGTGTTAAAAAAAAAACATGCATCAGTCATAATAAATCTAATATTCAAGCTGTGTTATACTTTTTAAAAAATATATACATTTTTTATTTTAATCAAGATAATATGCTCTGCAAGTTTACACCACTTCTGAAAGGGTAGTAAGTTACTTTGTAACTCTCCTATACTCAACATGGGGGAGAGTGCATGTTAAATCAAGGACACAGTTACAATGGTATTGAGACTGTAGCCATTGATAACTGGGTTTAGTGCTCTAGAAGCAGATTTATCCAACGTTCACGCTGTGCAGCAAGCCACCTTGCTGCACTGCGCTGCACGAAGGGGAAAGGGCAGGAATGCACCGAATTTAACATTATACGGCGCATTCTTGTACTTTCCTTGCGCTGGTGCCAGCGCCAGCACCCTCACCCTTGCGCAGTGGTGCAAGGGTGCCTGCATTATAAGCAGGATTGTTTTTGTGCAGGAAGGAGTACCTTCCTGCACAAAAACAATCCTCAGAGGCATTTTCCTCTTTCTAAGTGTGCTGCAGAATTTGTCTGAGAAATATCCCATTTGAGATTACCACGAGCTGCCTTGGCCCAGATGCATCTCCTGATGACAAAATATTACGGAACTTATTGCAGGGGCTCTGAATACCGAAGAGATAGAGCGAATCACACTAACCAAACACGGCTGGTAGAATTGCCTTGCAAAATGGGTCTGCACACCACAGAGGCAGGGAGCTTCTCTAGCACTATCACTTACGCACCATTACTGGAACTACCACCTCATACAACACTGCACACCTCAGAGGCAGGGAGCTTATCTAGCACTAACAAACCATTCTCTGAATCACTAATACACCATTATTTAAACCAACACCTCATGTAGTTTAACTGTAAACCTCAGAGGCGGGGAGCTCCTCTATCACTAACAAACCATTCCTCGAACCAGCACTTCACAGAGTGTGTCTGCACTCCTCAGAGTCTGGGAGCCTAGAACCACCTTCTCATGCAGTGTGTCTGCAAACCTCAGAGGTGGGGAGCTTCTATATCAAACCATTACTGGAGCCAGCACCTCATTGAGTCTGTCTGCACACCTCAGAGGTAGGGAGCTTTTCTATCACTAAACACAATACCTCAAAACAGCACCTCATACAGTGTGTCTGCACTCCTCAGAGGCAGGCAACTTCCTCGAACCAGCACCTCATACAGTGTCTGCATACCTAGAGGCGGGGAGTTTCTCTATCACTAACAAACTCATAGAATCCCTAACAAACCATTCCTCGAACCAGCACCTCATGCAGTGTGCCTGCACACCTCACAGGGAGCTTCTCTATCACTAACAAGCCATTCCTCGAACCAACTCCTCATGCAGTGTGTCTGCACTCCTCTGACGCGGGGAGCTTCTCTAACAAACCATTACTGGAACCAGCGCCTCATGCAGTGTGTCTGCACACCTTAGAGGCGCGGGAGCTGCTCTAACAAACCATTCCTCGAACCAGCTCCTCATGCAGTGTGTCTGCACACCTCAGAGGCGGGGAGCCTTCTAACAAGCCATTACTTAAACCAGCGCCTCATGCAGTGTGTCTGCACATCTCACGGGGAGCTTCTCTATCACTAACAAACCATCCTTGAACCAACTCCTCATGCAGTGTGTCTGCACTCCTCAGAGGCGGGGAGCCTCTCTATCACTAACAAACCATTCCTCGAACCAACTCCTCATGCAGTGTGTCAAGTCAAAAAATAAAGTTTATTTAGACCATAGGTCTTTAAACCACATAAAAACACAACATTTTATATAAATATTCTAAAACAATACAAATTCATCATCCTGTACCATTCTTAAATCCAAATTCCCATAGATTTCACTCCTATTTGTCGAAAAACTCCATTCATGACTGTTCTTACACGCAAGTACGTACATAGTCCAAATACTACTCATGCAGTGTGTCTGCACACCTCAGAGGCGGGGAGCCTCTCTATCACTAACAAACCATTCCTCAAACCAGCTCCTCATGCAGTGTGTCTGCACACCTCAGAGAGCTTCTCTATCAAACCATTACTGGAACCAGCGCCTCATTCAGTCTGTCTGCACTCCTCAGAGGCGAGGAGCTTCTCTATCAAACCATTCCTCGAACCAACTCCTCATGCAGCGTGTCTGCACACCTCAGAGAGCTTCTCTATCAAACCATTACTGGAACCAGCGCCTCATGCAGTGTGTCTGCACTCCTCAGAGGCGTGGAGCTTCTCTATCACTAACAAACCATTCCTAGAGTGGGCGTCCAAGTGTGGGTTTGCTGTGTGCAAGCATAGGTGCCTATTCATGCTTGTGGTCTGCATGTGCTAACCCCCGACACCAGCACCTAATGCATGTGCGTGCACACTTCACAGACAGAAGTTCTCTCTGTAACTAACAAATAACATCAAGCAGCAGAGACCCAGACATTGTGCCTGCACACCTTAAAGGAGTGTCTTTCACACCTAAGCAAAATGCTGAGTGTACGTGCACCTCAGAAGAGGGACCAATCTAACGCCCCACTCGCGCCACCAGAGATAAATATAAAAAAACAGATGTATACCTTTGACTTTGATAAATCTTTATTCTGTATACAACAATATAACCATGAAAGACAAAACAAGATGTAGAGTAATATCACGTAAAAAAACAATGAAAATTAAAACAGCACATTATTAGTTGTCATATCACAGCAAAAACATTACATGTGCCAATGTCATAAAATCTATAAAAAAAAATCTGCCTAGAGCAGGTAGATTCAAAATTCAAGCACTACAGCCACAAACGTATCTAGTAAAGAAAATATTAACAATTTAACTATGTCCACTAGCTTCACCATCCAAGCTCATAAGCCAAATTTGTCAAGAGTGCAGAAGAGCAGATATACGCACAGCAATTAAGCTTGGGGATAAATGGAAGGCCGTACATGGGCGCGCTCTCGCTTTAATATTGTGCATTAACACCGATAGCAGATTCAGTGCCCCCATCTCCCCGGAGAAGTGCATTGTGCAGATGTAAACACAAACTGGATAAAGTGCCTTGTGCGCAATACAATATGGTCCCTGCCCAGATTTGCAGTGCTTACTACAACAAATAGGGCGAAGGATATTTATTTCCCCACTAACTTTCTTAGCCGAACAGAGGTGGATATGAATTTGTAAACCATGGGACATATGTACTCTGTTTGAAGAAGCTGTACATAGCGTAGGACTTCCTGCAGCTTCTAATATTCAAATGCTTCAATAATGGAATTGCTTCGTCTGAGAAATATATAGCTTACAAAAAAAAAGGAAGCGTGAGAGAGACTGACTTGTAGAGTCACACGGACAAGGCTCCAAGAGCGATTCGTGATGAGCAGTGCTCAGGTATGAGACCAGGTAGTGAGCTATACCAAATCTAAATCTAATTAGATCAAATCTCTGTGTGTGGGACAGTGGAAACAAAAGGTAGGGTTCCATAGTATTGGTGGTGTCGAGAGGGAGGTAATCATTTACACGCTTCTTACTTGATTCTTTCCCTTGGCCTTGTTGGGCAAATACAGCTAAAAAGTCATGTTTTAGCCGCTCTTAGGGATGGTAGCCATTAAGAGTGGGTTGTGATAACAATCCTCCAGTCCCATTAGAGCAAGATGCTCCTTCACATACAGCAACCAGGTCAGGTTCTGCACTTTATCCAGGGACTTACAGGCCTGGGTCAAAGCCTGGTTGAGCAGAGTTTCCTGTCTGACCTAGATTGCTCTCCAGAGCATTAGAGGCGCTAATCTAACATAGTCCTCTAACGGGACTAGTCCCAATTCTGCATGGCAGAGATATATGGGGAGGCTGTTTGGGACAGACAAAAGTCTTCTTAAGAAGTTATTTTCAGCAACCTGTATAGCGGCAATATCAGAGTAACCCCATACCCCAGCTCCATGTGTCACCGTGGAAAGGCAGTGTGTAGAATAGATGTTGATCATAGTGTCTATGAGTTTGCTGCCCAGCTTCCCAGCAAATCTAAAAAGTGCCTCAGTAGCTTGTTCAAGCCTTAGCTTCCTGATCTTAGTCAGGGAAGACCATGTGGATTTTTGATCAAAGGATATTCCTAGGTATGAGAAGGTGGGCAAGTGTGAAAGTTTCTCACCGTTGATGTATTGTATCTTCGGGTAATACATTTCCTCCCAATAACCATAGCATGGGATTTAGAGGTGTTGATTTTAAGACCCAGACCATTCATAAAAAGGTAGAATCTATTTAGAAGTTTTTGTAATCCAACGCCTGTTCTTGAAATTAGGACTCAATCGTCCGTGTATAGATGGGCAGGTAGTTTCCTAGAACCAACCTTCGGTACATCAGCCTCTTCTAGGTTAAGATGTTCCTCTAAATCGTTGATGTATAGGCAGAATAAGAAAGGGGCCAATACACCACCCTGCCTTACACCCCGTCTCATTTCATTTGGGCCAGTAAGCTCTCCATTCTTCCCATACCTCACACAGCCCGTCACCCCATTATGCATACGCAGGGCCGGCTTTAGCGCTGGTGGTGCCCGGTGCAAAAATAATTTTTGGCGCCCCCACACCCCATGACCGCCTCCTCAGATTATCTCACTATCATCGGGCAAAAGTGCTCCTCATCTCTCCAATCATAAGTTATTGCTAAACACAGTGCCCGCCCTGAAGTCAGAGCCCCCTCCACAGGTCAGCGCCCAGTGCGGCCGCACCAGTTGCACTGCACTAAAGCCGGCCCCGTGCATACGGGCCAGCAAGTGACCCAGTCCCACTTCAATACCCATGTCAAGCATCTTGAACCACAATTTCTTTTTATCCACCCAGTTGAATGCTGATGTCAAGTCTATAAAACCTAGGTGGATAGAGCCATCCTTGACCGCAGTGAATTTGGATATGATGAGATGGAGATTAAGGCACTGCTCCACAGTGCCGAATTCTTGCCTAAACCCATATTGTATTTGTGAAAAGCATTCCTCATCCTGTACCCACGTTTCCAGACGATCAAGTAAAATTCTAACCATACGATTACTTGTGGCGTCGATTAGGGAAATTGGGCGGTAGCATCGGGAGTTCCCTCTGTTGTCTTGCTTAAAAATAGGTATTATGTGTGAGCATAGCCAAGACTTCGGGGGTCCTTTATGGCCACACTCCTCATAATATTTGCCAACAGGGGACCCCACAGATTAGGGTGATCTAGGAAGAGGTCGGCTGGCACACCATCAGGGCCCGGGGCCTTATTTCTCTGAGTGCGATTCGGTGCACAGACCCCCTCCTTGTAGTTGGGCGGGTCTATCTCTATACTAACCCCTGTGATTGCGGGGAGACCTTGGTCAGACTGACTATCACATCCATGGTGACAACTATATATCCTTGTAAAATGCTCAACCCAATCTTGTGGGGGATGGTGGCATCTATGTGTGTATTATGAGCATCTTTGTAGAGTGGGTCATTTACTTTTTCCAAAATAAATACGGATCCTTGCTCACCCTAGCTGTGTGAACTTTTCCCCAAGCTTCACATCTAATATCTTTTTTCCTCTGGATAATTGCCTGTTTGTACTTGTGCCTACAGAGTCTCACCAACCCCCTGTCACGGGGAGTTTGTTTCGAAGCAAGACTTTAGGTTTGTGTGTGTTAGAGCAGTTTCTATCAAACCACCTGTGCAGCCTAGTTTCCCTGTTCCTGCTATGAGTGATGAGGAGGACAGTAGTTGTCTGGGTGATTTCCTCAAATGCATTCAACATAATCTTAGGGTTAAGCTCATCCTTAGACTACTATCTGACCCCCATCTGTTGTTAACAATTCCTCTAAAATATGGTGGGAGTCTACTGTGGCCCATTTGCGTGTGATCCCCTTGTTTGTACTATATGTCACTGGAGTATTAAGGGCTACCACCTGTTGCTGAGTGCCTTTGCCTGTATCAAACAAGCATTTGCAATGCAATAGGTCTCGCATTAACAAGAGTTTAAGCTATTGGCAATGGAATACCTTAAACTCTCGCAAATGCGAGACCTATTGCATTGCAAATATTTGTTTTACTAGCGCCCATGCGGCGCTTTCCCATTTATGGAGGCCGTGCCCCTTTCTTTAGACAAGCTGCGTCTAAAGAAAGGGGCGTGTCTGACATTAAAGTGAAACCGCGGCACGGGGGCTTTGACCAAAAAAACCCCATCTGTTTTGTCAAGTTGACAAACAGAGTTTTTTTGGGGGTAAAATCGCCCATGCCACGCTTTCACTTTAATGTCAGCCGCGTACATTTCTGCAGACGCGGTTTGTGTAAAGAAGGGGGCACAGCCTCCATAAATGAGAACACGCCGCATGGGCGCTAGTTAACAAAATAAATAAAAAAGCACGGCCGATAAATGCGGACCGCGCTGCTAAAATAAATAAATAAAAAACGCAGCCGCTATAGTTAAAGCGGACCACCAATAGTACGAATTTAAATAAAAGGGCGCGGCTGCTGCGAGGTAGTGGGTGGACTTGGGGAAGAACTTTAAATAAAATAGTGCTCACCGACCTTTAAAGCAGACCATATAACAACACCAGTAAACAGTCCAGTCGTTATGGGAGGTAACAAATACAGACAAGGCGGTACCAAGGAGGAACTAACAAGCCTAATAACCACTCAGAAGCCAGTGTTTACGACAGACAATGACACAAGCCAATTAAAAATATGGGCAGAGAGTGGGCGGGGCTTCAAAGCCATACTCCAATACTGCATGCCTTTGAGCAGCGCATGCGCTGCCTAAGCTCGACCTAAAAACAGACATAGGGGATAGTGGTCACTTAGGCAGTTTTGTCCAATAACAAATTCTATAGTCTTTGGCCTGCAGGACTGGGAGAGTGCGACAAAATCAATAAGGCTGCCTTTAACTCTTCCCAGAAAGGAGATGTGTCCTACACTTTGATGGCCACTAAGCTTGAGCATTAACTAAGGTGACATCTTGTTCAATATTGAGTTAAACATATCCCCACAAGTGGTGTGCTCGAAATGGAAGGAATCCTCAATGTCCCACCCTGTCTGCCCACATACGGCCGGACCTGGTACTGGACAAAGTCCGCAATTAAAGTCCCCTCCCCAGATTACAAAGTCCTCTGACCTAAGGCTAAATTCACCTAGAAGGTGGCTGAGAGTTTTTTCTAGCGGGACCGCTACATTCACATGGTTCTGAATGAAGTTGTTATGATAGAAATTAACAATAGCAAGGACCAGTTTTGATTCAAACTGAAAGAGAATAATTTAAAAGTGGGAGGAGTCCTGTACACCTGCACTTGCACATTGGCTGTTTCATTTGAGTGCAGGCTTACAAGTGTCTACAGTTCACAATTTGTTTCAGGTTACACCTATAATCCTTCTTTTATTTTGCAGTTTTATTCAGCACTAGGTTAGCCCAAGGGCATTGGGATGCTTTTTTTAGGCAGGGGTGTGATTTGCCCAAGATCACAGGATGTTGAGCCAAACACCGACGATCGAACCTGGCTCCTCCAGTTACAAAGTCGGCAGCTCTTTCCACTCTTGCGCCAGTAACAGCTCTCACGCGTAAACATGGGGGCATATTTACAAGCCCCTTGCGCCACTTTTGCGCCGCCGATGCGTCACGCATGTGACGCAGCGGCGACGCAAACCATGCACCGCGTTGCGCTATATTTACAACGTGACGCATCTAGGGAGATGCGTCACGTAGTAAACCCCTGCGCCACATGAAACCTGCGTCAGGTTTCATGTGGGCGTACCGGCGCAGGGGGGGGCGTTCCGGCGCAGGAACGCCTCGGCAAAGTGACGTCGTGAAATCTACAAGATTTCACGGTCACTTTTCCGACGCTGGTGCGTCAAATCCTTACGCCTGCTTCAAGCAGGCGTAAGGATTGACACACCATGTTAGGGATAGGGAAGGTTGGAACAGTGCTGGAGTTGCGTCGCGCTTGCGACACAACTTCAGCACTGCGCCAACCTTCCGCAGGCAGATGCGTCACGCATCTGCTTATCCTTGCGCCACGATGCGCCGCATTGTAAATGCGGCGCATCGGACGTGGCGCAAGGGTAAACTTGCGTGACGCATTTTCCCTGGCGCATCCCTGCTGATATGCAGGGATGCGCCAGGGAACGTAAATATGCCCCGTAGTGTGTAAGAATTAAACAGAGTCCGCGCAAATAGACTTGTTCACCTTTTTCTTTGTCCCCACGAGACAGGAAGTGTTTGTTTCACTGATAAGCCATACAAAGGACCAACGCCTAGTTCCCTGTGGCTTCAAACAAGGGAGTTATTTTTATTTGACTGACAAACCACGCCCAGCAGTAGATCGAAGTGTAATGAAATGAGATGTCCCTGTTTCACTAACAAACCACGCCCAGCACTCAGCCGAGGGCAGCGAGTCTCACACACAAGACACAAGAAGTTTCAGTTTCACTGACAGACCATGCCCAGCACTGAAGCCGGGTGCACTGAGTCTACACCCTCAGAGGCAGGATGTTTCTGTTAAACTGATAAGCTGTGCCCAACACTGAAGCCTAGTGCAGTGAGTCTGCACACCTGAGAGACAGGATGTTTCTGTTTCACCGATAAGCCATGCCGAGCACTGAAGCCTAGTGCAGTGAGTCCGCACACCTGAGAGACAGGATGTTTCTGTTTCACCGATAAGCCGTGCCCAGCACTGAAGCCAAGTGCAGTGAGTCCGCACACCTGAGAGACAGGATGTTTCTGTTTCACTGATAACCTGTGCCCAGCACTGAAGCTTAGTGTAGTGAGTCTACACCCTGAGAGACAGGATGTTTCTGTTTCACTGATAGACTACGCCCAGCACTGAAGCCAAGTGCAGTGAGTCTGCACACCTGAGAAACAGGATGTTTCTGTTTCACTGATAAGCCATGCCCACAACTGGAGCCTAGTTTAATGAGTCTGCACACCTGAGAGACAGGATATTTCTATTTCACCGATAAGCCATGCCCAGCACTGAAGCCTAGTGCAGTGAGTCCGCTCACCTGAGAGACAGAATGTTTCTGTTTCACTGATAAGCCGTGCCCAGCACTGAAGCCTAGTGCAGTGAGTCTACACCCTGAGAGAAAGGATGTTTCTGTTTCACCAATAAGCCATGCCCAGCAATGGAGCTTAGTGCAGTGAGTCTACGCCCTCAGAGACAGGATGTTTCTGTTTCACTGATAAGCCGTGCCCAGCACTGAAGCCTAGTGCAGTGAGTCTACACCCTGAGAGAGACACTTTTTCTGTTTCACTGATCAGCCATGCCCAGCACTGAAACCTAGTGCTGTGAGTCAGCAAACCTGACAGGCAGGATGTTTCTGTTTCACCGATAAGCCGTACCCAGCACTGAAGCCTAGTGCAGTGAGTCCGCACACCTGAGAGACAGGATGTTTCTGTTTCACTGATAACCTGTGCCCAGCACTGAAGCTTAGTGTAGTGAGTCTACACCCTGAGAGACAGGATGTTTCTGTTTCACTGATAGACCACGCCCAGCACTGAAGCCAAGTGCAGTGAGTCTGCACACCTGAGAAACAGGATGTTTCTGTTTCACTGATAAGCCATGCCCACAACGGGAGCCTAGTTTAATGAGTCTGCACACCTGAGAGACAGGATATTTCTATTTCACCGATAAGCCATGCCCAGCACTGAAGCCTAGTGCAGTGAGTCTGCACACCTGAGAGACAGGATGTTTCTGTTTCACTGATGAGCCGTGCCCAGCACTGAAGCCTAGTGCAGTGAGTCTACACCCTGAGAGACAGGATGTTTCTGTTTCACCGATAAGCCATGCCCAGCATTGAAGCCTAGTGCAGTGAGTCTACACCCTGAGAGACAGGATGTTTCTGTTTCACCGATAAGCCGTGCCCAGCACTGAAGCCTAGTGCAGTGAGTCTACACCCTGAGAGAGACACTTTTTCTGTTTCACTGATCAGCCATGCCCAGCACTGAAACCTAGTGCTGTGAGTCAGCAAACCTGACAGGCAGGATGTTTCTGTTTCACCGATAAGCCGTGCCCAGCACTGAAGCCTATTGCAGTGAGTCCGCACACCTGAGAGACAGGATGTTTCTGTTTCACTGATAACCTGTGCCCAGCACTGAAGCTTAGTGTAGTGAGTCTACACCCTGAGAGACAGGATGTTTCTGTTTCACTGATAAGCCATGCCCAGCACTGAAGCCAAGTGCAGTGAGTCTGCACACCTGAGAGACAGGATGTTTCTATTTCACCGATAAGCCATGCCCAGCACTGAAGCCTAGTGCAGTGAGTCTGCACACCTGAGAAACAGGATGTTTCTGTTTCACTGATAAGCTGTGCCCAGCACTGAAGCCTAGTGCAGTGAGTCTACACCCTGAGAGAGACACTTTTTCTCTTTCACTGATCAGCCATGCCCAGCACTGAAACCTAGTGCTGTGAGTCCGCACATCTGAGAGCCAGGATGTTTCTGTTTCACTGATAAGCTGTGCCCAGCACTGAAGCTTAGTGTAGTGAGTCTACACCCTGAGAGACAGAATGTTTCTGTTTCACTGATAAGCTGTGCCGAGCACTGAAGCTTAGTGTAGTGAGTCTACACCCTGGGAGACAGGATGTTTCTGTTTCACTGACAGAGCACGCCCAGCACTGAAGCCAAGTGCAGTGAGTCTGCACACCTGAGAAACAGGATGTTTCTGTTTCACTGATAAGCTGTGCCCAGCACTGAAGCCTAGTGCCGTGAGTCCGCACACTAGAGAGACAGGATGTTTCAGTTTCACCGATAAGCCGTGCTCAGCACTGAAGCATAGTGCAGTGAGTCTGCACACCTGAGAGACAGGATGTTTCTATTTCACCGATAAGCCATGCCCAGCACTGAAGCCTAGTGCCGTGAGTCCGCACACTAGAGAGACAGGATGTTTCAGTTTCACCGATAAGCCGTGCTCAGCACTGAAGCATAGTGCAGTGAGTCTGCACACCTGAGAGACAGGATGTTTCTGTTTCACTGACAGACCACGCCCAGCACTGAAGCCTAGTGAAGTGAGTCTGCACACCTGAGAGACAGGATGTTTCTGTTTCACTGATAAGCTGTGCCCAGCACTGAAGCTTAGTGCAATGAGTCTACACCCTGAGAGACAGGATGTTTCTGTTTCACCGATAGACCACGCCCAGCACTGAAGCCAAATGCAGTGAGTCTGCACACCTGAGAGACAGGATGTTTCTGTTTCAATGATAAGCCATGCCCAGCAATGGAGCTTAGTGTAGTGAGTCTACACCCTCAGAGGCAGGATGTTTCTGTTTCACTGACAGACCACGCCCAGTACTGAAGCCAAATGCAGTGAGTCTGCACACCTGAGAAACAGGATATTTCTATTTCACCGATAAGCCATGCCCAGCACTGAAGCCTAGTGCAGTGAGTCCGCACACCTGAGAGACAGGATGTTTCAGTTTCACCGATAAGGCGTGCTCAGCATTGAAGCCTAGTGCAGTGAGTCTGCACACCTGAGAGACAGGATGTTTCTATTTCACTGATAAGCCGTGCCCAGCACTGAAGCCAAGTGCAATGAGTCTACACCCTGAGAGACAGGATGTTTCTGTTTCACCGATAAGCCATGCCCAGCAATGGAGCTTAGTGCAGTGAGTCTACGCCCTCAGAGACAGGATGTTTCTTTTTCACTGATAAGCCGTGCCCAGCACTGAAGCTTAGTGCAGTGAGTCTGCACACCTGAGAGACAGGATGTTTCTGTTTCACTGATAAGCCGTGCCCAGCACTGAAGCCTAGTGCAGTGAGTCTACACCCTGAAAAACAGACTGTTTCTGTTTCACCGATAAGCCATGCCCAGCACTGGTGCCTAGTGCAGTGAGTCTGCACAGCTGAGAGACAGGATATTTCTGTTTCACTGACAGACCGTGCCCAGCACTGAAGCTTAGTGCAGTGAGTCCGCACACCTGAGAGACAGGATGTTTCTGTTTCACTGACAGACCGGGCCCAGCACTGAAGCCTAGTGCAGTGAGTCTGCACACCTGAGAGACAGGATGTTTCTGTTTCAATGATAAGCCGTGCCGAGCACTGGATCCTAGTGCAGTGAGTCTACACTCTGAGAGAGACACTTTTTCTGTTTCACTGATAAGCCGTGCCCAGCACTGAAACCTAGTGCTGTGAGTCAGCAAACCTGACAGACAGGATGCTTCTGTTTCACTGATAAGCCGTGCCCAGCACTGAAGCCTAGTGCAGTGAGTCCGCACACCTGAGAGACAGGATGTTTCTGTTTCACTGATAAGCCGTGCCCAGCACTGAAGCTTAGTGTAGTGAGTCTACACCCTGTGAGACAGGATGTTTCTGTTTCACTGATAAGCCGTGCCCAGCACTGAAGCCTAGTGCAGCGAGTCTACACCCTGAAAAACAGACTGTTTTTGTTTCACCGATAAGCCGTGCCCAGCACTGGAGCCTGGGGCAGTGAGTCTACGCTCTCAGAGACAGGATATGTCTGTTTCACTGATAAGCCGTGCCCTGCACTGGAGCCTAGTGCAGTGAGTCTGCACACCCGAGAGACAGGATGTTTCTGTTTCACTGATAAGCCATGCCCAGCACTGAAGCCCAGTGCAGTGAGTCTACACCCTGAAAAACAGACTGTTTCTGTTTCACCGATAAGCCGTGCCCAGCACTGGAGCCTACTGCAGTGAGTCTACGCCCTCAGAGATAGGATGTTTCTGTTTTCACTGAAGCTTAGTGCAGTGAGTCTGCACACCAGAGAGACAGGATGTTTCTGTTTCAATAATAAGCGGTGCCCAGCACTGGAGCTTAGTGCAGTGTCTACACCCTGAGAGAGATACTTTTTCTGTTTCACTGATAAGCCGTGCCAAGCACTGAAACCTAGTGCTGTGAGTCAGCAAACCTGACAGACAGGATGTTTCTGTTTCACTGATAAGCCATGCCCAGCACTGAAGCCTAGTGCAGTGAGTGTACACACCTGAGAGAAAGGATGTTTCTGTTTCACTGACAGATCACGCCCAGCACTGAAGCCTAGTGCAGTGAGTCCGCACACCTGAGAGACAGGATGTTTCTGTTTCACTGATAAGCCATGCCCACAACTGGAGCCTAGTTTAATGAGGCCACACACCTGATAGATAGGATATTTCTGTTTCACCGATAAGCCATGACCAGCACTGAAGCCTAGTGCAGTGAGTCTACACCCTGAGAAACAGAATGTTTCTGTTTCACTGATAAGCCGTGCCCAGCACTGAAGCCTAGTGCAGTGAGTCTTTAAACTGAGAGACAGGATGTTTCTGTTTCACTGACAGACCATGCCCAGCACTGAAGCCTAGTGCAGTGAGTCTGCACACCTGAGAGACAGGAAGTTTATTTTTCACTGACAAACCTTGCCCAGCAGTGGGGCCTAGTGCAGTGAGTCTACACCCTGAGAGACAGGATGTTTCTGTTTCACTGATAAGCCGTGCCCAGCACTGAAGCCTAGTGCAGTGAGTTTTTAACTTGAGAGACAGGATGTTTCTGTTTCACTGATAAGCTGTGCCCAACACTGAAGCCCGGTGCAGTGAGTCCGCACACTTGAGAGACAGGGTGTTTCTGTTTCACTGATAAGCCGTGCCCAGCACTGAAGCCTTGTGCAGTGAGTCTACACCCTGAGAGACAGGATGTTTCTGTTTCACTGATAAGCCATGCCCAGCAGTGGAGCCTAGTGCAGTGAGTCCGCACACTTGAGAGACAGGGTGTTTCTGTTTCACTGATAAGCCGTGCCCAGCACTGAAGCTTAGTGCAGCGAGTCCGCACACCTGAGAGACAGGATGTTTCTGTTTCACTGACAGACCGGGCCCAGCACTGAAGCCTAGTGCAGTGAGTCTGCACACCAGAGAGAGGGTGTTTCTGTTTTAATGATAAGCCGTGTCGAGCACTGGAGCCTAGTGCAGTGAGTCTACACCCTGAGAGAGACACTTTTTCTGTTTCACTGATAAGCCATGCCCAGCACTGAAACCTAGTGCTGTGAGTCAGCAAACCTGACAGACAGGATGTTTCTGTTTCACTGATAAGCCGTGCCCAGCACTGAAGCCTAGTGCAGTGAGTCCGCACACCTGAGACACAGGATGTTTCTGTTTCACTGATAAGCCGTATCCAGCACTGAAGCTTAGTGTAGTAAGTCTACACCCTGAGAGACAGGATGTTTCTGTTTCACTGACAGACCTCGCCCAGCACTGATGCCTAGTGCAGTGAGTACGCACACCTGAGAGACAGGATGTTTCTGTTTCAATGATAAGCCGTGCCGAGCACTGGATCCTAGTGCAGTGAGTCTACACTCTGAGAGAGACACTTTTTCTGTTTCACTGATAAGCCGTGCCCAGCACTGAAACCTAGTGCTGTGAGTCAGCAAACCTGACAGACAGGATGCTTCTGTTTCACTGATAAGCCGTGCCCAGCACTGAAGCCTAGTGCAGTGAGTCCGCACACCTGAGAGACAGGATGTTTCTGTTTCACTGATAAGCCGTGCCCAGCACTGAAGCTTAGTGTAGTGAGTCTACACCCTGAGAGACAGGATGTTTCTGTTTCACTGACAGACCACGCCCAGCACTGAAGCCTAGTGCAGTGAGTCCGCACACCTGAGAGACAGAATGTTTCTGTTTCACTGTCAGACCACGCCCAGCACTGGAGCCTAGTTTAATGAGTCTGCACACCTTAGAGACAGGATATTTCTATTTCACCGATAAGCCATGCCCAGCACTGAAGTCTAGTGCCGTGAGTCCGCACACCTGAGAGACAGGATGTTTCAGTTTCACCGATAAGCCGTGCTCAGCACTGAAGCCTAGTGCAGTGAGTCTGCACACCTGAGAGACAGGATGTTTCTGTTTCACCGATAAGCTGTGCCCAGCACTGAAGCCTAGTGCCGTAAGTCTACACCCTGTGAGACAGGATGTTTCTGTTTCACTGATAAGCCGTGCCCAGCACTGAAGCCTAGTGCAGCGAGTCTACACCCTGAAAAACAGACTGTTTTTGTTTCACCGATAAGCCGTGCCCAGCACTGGAGCCTGGGGCAGTGAGTCTACGCTCTCAGAGACAGGATATGTCTGTTTCACTGATAAGCCGTGCCCTGCACTGGAGCCTAGTGCAGTGAGTGTGCACACCCGAGAGACAGGATGTTTCTGTTTCACTGATAAGCCATGCCCAGCACTGAAGCCCAGTGCAGTGAGTCTACACCCTGAAAAACAGACTGTTTCTGTTTCACCGATAAGCCGTGCCCAGCACTGGAGCCTACTGCAGTGAGTCTACGCCCTCAGAGATAGGATGTTTCTGTTTTCACTGAAGCTTAGTGCAGTGAGTCTGCACACCAGAGAGACAGGATGTTTCTGTTTCAATAATAAGCGGTGCCCAGCACTGGAGCTTAGTGCAGTGTCTACACCCTGAGAGAGATACTTTTTCTGTTTCACTGATAAGCCGTGCCAAGCACTGAAACCTAGTGCTGTGAGTCAGCAAACCTGACAGACAGGATGTTTCTGTTTCACTGATAAGCCATGCCCAGCACTGAAGCCTAGTGCAGTGAGTGTACACACCTGAGAGAAAGGATGTTTCTGTTTCACTGATAAGCCGTGCCCAGCACTGAAGCTTAGTGTAGTGATTCTACACCCTGAGAGACAGGATGTTTCTGTTTCACTGACAGATCACGCCCAGCACTGAAGCCTAGTGCAGTGAGTCCGCACACCTGAGAGACAGGATGTTTCTGTTTCACTGATAAGCCATGCCCACAACTGGAGCCTAGTTTAATGAGGCCACACACCTGATAGATAGGATATTTCTGTTTCACCGATAAGCCATGACCAGCACTGAAGCATAGTGCAGTGAGTTCGCACACCTGAGAAACAGGATGTTTCTGTTTCACCGATAAGCCATGCCCAGCACTGAAGCCTAGTGCAGTGAGTCTACACCCTGAGAGACAGGATATTTCTGTTTCACTGATAAGCCGTGCCCAGCACTGAAGCCTAGTGCAGTGAGTCTACACCCTGAGAGACAGGATGTTTCTGTTTCACTGATAAGTAGTGCCCAGCACTAAAGCTTAGTGCAGTGAGTCTTTAAACTGAGAGACAGGATGTTTCTGTTTCACTGACAAACCATGCCCAGCAGTGGGGCCTAGTGCAGTGAGTCTACACCCTGAGAGACAGGATCTTTCTGTTTCACTGATAAGCCGTGCCCAGCACTGAAGCCTAGTGCCGTGAGTTTTTAACTTGAGAGACCGGATGTTTCTGTTTCACTGATAAGCCTTGACCAACACTGAAGCCTAGTGCAGTGAGTCTACACCCTGAGAGACAGGATGTTTCTGTTTCACTGATAAGCCTTGCCCAGGACTGAAGCCTAGTGCAGTGTGTCTACACCCTGAGAGACAGGATGTTTCTGTTTCACTGACAAACCATTCCCAGCACTGGAGCCTAGTGCAGTGAGTCCGCACACTTGAGAGACACGATGTTTTTGTTTCACTGATGAGCCATGCCCAACATTGAAGCCTAGTGCAGTGAGTCTGCACACCTGAGAGACAGGATGTTTCTGTTTCACTGACAGACCATGCCCAGAACTGAAGCCTAGTGCAGTGAGTCTACACCCTCAGAGGCAGTATGTTTCTGTTTCACTGATAAGCTGTGCCCAACACTGAAGCCCGGTGCAGTGAGTCCGCACACTTGAAAGACAGGGTATTTCTGTTTCACTGATATGCCTTGCCCAGGACTGAAGCCTAGTGTAGTGAGTCTACACCCTGAGAGACAGGATGTTTCTGATTCACTGATAAGCCTTGCCCAGGACTGCTGCCTAGTGTAGTGAGTCTACACCCTGACAGATAGGGTGTTTCGGTTTCACTGACAGACCATGCCCACATCCTGAGTGACAGTTTTTTCTGTTTCACTGATAAGCTGTGCCCAGCACTGAAGCCTTGTGCCATGAGTCCGCACACCTGAGAGTCAGACTGTTTCTGTTTTACTAATAAGCCGTGCCCAGCACTGGAGCCTAGTGCAGTGAGTCCGCACACCTGAGAGACAGGATCATTCTGTTTCACTGATAAGCCGTGCCCAGCACTGAAGCCTAGTGCAGTGAGTCTGCACCCTGAGAGACAGGATGTTTCTGTTTCACTGATAAGTCGTGCCCAGCACTGAAGCCTAGTGCAGTGAGTCTACACCCTGAGAAACAGAATGTTTCTGTTTCACTGATAAGCCGTGCCCAGCACTGAAGCCTAGTGCAGTGAGTCTTTAAACTGAGAGACAGGATGTTTCTGTTTCACTGACAGACCATGCCCAGCACTGAAGCCTAGTGCAGTGAGTCTGCACACCTGAGAGACAGGAAGTTTATTTTTCACTGACAAACCTTGCCCAGCAGTGGGGCCTAGTGCAGTGAGTCTACACCCTGAGAGACAGGATGTTTCTGTTTCACTGATAAGCCGTGCCCAGCACTGAAGCCTAGTGCAGTGAGTTTTTAACTTGAGAGACAGGATGTTTCTGTTTCACTGATAAGCTGTGCCCAACACTGAAGCCCGGTGCAGTGAGTCCGCACACTTGAGAGACAGGGTGTTTCTGTTTCACTGATAAGCCGTGCCCAGCACTGAAGCCTTGTGCAGTGAGTCTACACCCTGAGAGACAGGATGTTTCTGTTTCACTGATAAGCCATGCCCAGCAGTGGAGCCTAGTGCAGTGAGTCCGCACACTTGAGAGACAGGGTGTTTCTGTTTCACTGATAAGCCGTGCCCAGCACTGAAGCTTAGTGCAGCGAGTCCGCACACCTGAGAGACAGGATGTTTCTGTTTCACTGACAGACCGGGCCCAGCACTGAAGCCTAGTGCAGTGAGTCTGCACACCAGAGAGAGGATGTTTCTGTTTTAATGATAAGCCGTGTCGAGCCCTGGAGCCTAGTGCAGTGAGTCTACACCCTGAGAGAGACACTTTTTCTGTTTCACTGATAAGCCATGCCCAGCACTGAAACCTAGTGCTGTGAGTCAGCAAACCTGACAGACAGGATGTTTCTGTTTCACTGATAAGCCGTGCCCAGCATTGAAGCCTAGTGCAGTGAGTCCGCACACCTGAGACACAGGATGTTTCTGTTTCACTGATAAGCCGTATCCAGCACTGAAGCTTAGTGTAGTAAGTCTACACCCTGAGAGACAGGATGTTTCTGTTTCACTGACAGACCTCGCCCAGCACTGATGCCTAGTGCAGTGAGTACGCACACCTGAGAGACAGGATGTTTCTGTTTCACTGATAAGCCATGCCCACAACTGGAGCCTAGTTTAATGAGTCTGCACAACTGAGAGACAGGATATTTCTATTTCACTGATAAGCCATGCCCAGCACTGAAGCCTAGTGCAGTGAGTCCGCTCACCTGAGAGACAGGATGTTTTTGTTTCACTGATAAGCCGTGCCCAGTACTGGAGACTAGTGCAGTGAGTCTGCACACCTGAGAGACAGGATGTTTTTGTTTCACTGATAAGCCTTGCCCAACACTGAAGCGTAGTGCAGTGAGTCCGCACACCTGAGAGACAGGATGTTTTTGTTTCACTGATAAGCCGTGCCCAACACTGGAGACTAGTGCAGTGAGTCTGCACACCTGAGAGACAGGATGTTTCTGTTTCACTGACAGACCGTGCCCAGCACTGAAGCCTAGTGCAGTGAGTCTACACCCTCAGAGGCAGGATGTTTCTGGTTCACTGATAAGCTGTGCCCAGCACTGAAGAATGTGCAGTGAGTCTACACCCTGAGAGACAGGATATTTCTGTTTCACTGATAAGCCATGCCCAGCAGTGGAGCCTAGTGCAGTGAGTCCGCACACTTGAGAGACAGGGTGTTTCTTTATTCACTGATAAGCCGTGCCCAGCACTGAAGCTTAGTGCAGTGAGTCCGCACACCTGAGAGACAGGATGTTTCTGTTTCACTGACAGACCGGGCCCAGCAATGAAGCCTAGTGCAGTGAGTCTGCACACCTGAGAGACAGGATGTTTCTGTTTCAATGATAAGCTGTGCCGAGCACTGGAGCCTAGTGCAGTGAGTCTACACCCTGAGAGACAGGATGTTTCTGTTTCACTGACATACCACGCCCAGCACTGATGCCTAGTGCAGTGAGTCCGCACACCTGAGAGACAGGATGTTTCAGTTTCACCGATAAGCTGTGCTCAGCACTGAAGCCTAGTGCAGTGAGTCTGCACACCTGAGAGACAGGATGTTTCTGTTTCACCGATAAGCCGTGCTCAGCACTGAAGCCTAGTGAAGTGAGTCTGCACACCTGAAAAACAGACTGTTTCTGTTTCACCGATTAGCCATGCCCAGCACTGGAGCCTGGGGCAGTGAGTCTACGCCCTCAGAGACAGGATGTTTCTGTTTCACTGATACGCCGTGCCCAGCACTGAAGCCTAGTGCAGTGAGTCTGCACCCTGAGCGATAGGATGTTTCTGTTTCACTGACAGACTGTGCCCAGCACTGAAGCTTAGTGCCGTGAATCTGCACACCTGAGAGACAGGATGTTTCTGTTTCACTGACAGACCGTGCCCAGCACTGAAGCCTAGTGCAATGAGTCTACACCCTGAGAGAGACACTTTTTCTGTTTCACTACTAAGGCATGTCCAGCACTGAAGCCTAGTGCAGTGAGTCTACGCACTGAGAGACAGGATGTTTCTGTTTCACTGATAAGCCATGCCCAGCACTGAAGCCTAGTGCAGTGAGGCCGCACACCTGAGAGAAAGGATGTTTCTGTTTCACCGATAAGCCGTGCCCAGCACTGAAGCCTAGTGCAGTGAGTCCGCTCACCTGAGAGACAGGATGTTTTTGTTTCACTGATAAGCCGTGCCCAGTACTGGAGACTAGTGCAGTGAGTCTGCACACCTGAGAGACAGGATGTTTTTGTTTCACTGATAAGCCTTGCCCAACACTGAAGCGTAGTGCAGTGAGTCCGCACACCTGAGAGACAGGATGTTTTTGTTTCACTGATAAGCCGTGCCCAACACTGGAGACTAGTGCAGTGAGTCTGCACACCTGAGAGACAGGATGTTTCTGTTTCACTGACAGACCGTGCCCAGCACTGAAGCCTAGTGCAGTGAGTCTACACCCTCAGAGGCAGGATGTTTCTGGTTCACTGATAAGCTGTGCCCAGCACTGAAGCTTAGTGCCGTGAATCCGCACACCTGAGAGACAGGATGTTTCTGTTTCACTGACAGACCGTGCCCAGCACTGAAGCCTAGTGCAATGAGTCTACACCCTGAGAGAGACACTTTTTCTGTTTCACTACTAAAGCATGTCCAGCACTGAAGCCTAGTGCAGTGAGTCTACGCACTGAGAGATAGGATGTTTCTGTTTCACTGATAAGCCATGCCCAGCACTGAAGCCTAGTGCAGTGAGGCCGCACACCTGAGAGAAAGGATGTTTCTGTTTCACCGATAAGCCGTGCCCAGCACTGAAGCCTAGTGCAGTGGGTCTACACCCTGAGAGACAGGATATTTCTGTTTCACTGATAAGCCGTGCCCAGCCCTGAAGCCTAGTGCAGTGAGTCTTTAAACTGAGAGACAGGATGTTTCTGTTTCACTGACAGACCATGCCCGGCACTGAAGCCTAGTGCAGTGAGTCTGCACACCTGAGAGACAGGAAGTTTATTTTTCACTGACAAACCATGCCCAGCAGTGGGGCCTAGTGCAGTGAGTCTACACCCTGGGAGACAGGATGTTTCTGTTTCACTGACAGACCATGCCCAGCACCGAAGCCTAGTACAGTTAGTCTACACCCTCAGAGGCAGCATGTTTCTGTTTCACTGACAGACCATGCCCAGCACTGAAGCCTAGTGAAGTGAGTCTACACCCTGAGAGGCAGGATGTTTCTGTTTCACTAATAAGATGTGCACAGCACTGAAGCCTAGTGAAGTGAGTCTACACCCTGAGAAACAGTTTATTTCTGTTTCATTGATAAGCCATGCCCAGCACTGAGGCCTAGTGCAGTGAGTCTACACCCTGAGTGACAGTTTTTTTCTGTTTCACTGATAAGCTGTGCCCAGCACTGGAGCTTAGTGCAGTGATTCTGCACACCTGAGAGACAGGATGTTTCTGTTTCACTGATAAGCCATGCCCAGCACTGGAGCCTGGTGCAGTGAGTCTGCACACCTGAGAGACACGATGTTTCTGTTTCACTGATAAGCCATGTCAGCACTGAAGCTTGGTGGAGTGAGTGTGCACACCTGAGAGACACAATGTTTCTGTTTCACTGATATGCCGTGTCAGCACTGAAGTTTAGTGTAGTGAGTCCGCACACCTGAGAGACAGGATGTTTCTGTTTCACTGATAAGCCGTGCCCAGCACTGAAGCCTAGTGCAGTGAGTCTACACTCTGAGAGACAGGATGTTTCTGTTTCACTGACAGACCATGCCCAGCACTGAAGCCTAGTGCAGTGAGTCTACACTCTGAGAGGCAGGATGTTTCTGTTTCACTGACAGACCATGCCCAGCACTGAAGCCTAGTGCAGTGAGTCTACACTCTGAGAGGCAGGATGTTTCTGTTTCACTGACAGACCATGCCCAGCACTGAAGCCTAGTGCAGTGAGTCTACACCCTGAGAGTCAGGATGTTTCTGTTTCACTGATAAGCCATGCGCAGCGCTGGAGCCTAGTGCAGTGAGTCTGCACACCTGAGAGACAGGATGTTTCTGTTTCACTGATAAGCCATGCCCAGCACTGAGGCCTAGTGCAGTGAGTCTACACCCTGAGAGACAGGATGTTTCTGGTTCACTGATAAGCCATGCGCAGCGCTGGAGCCTAGTGCAGTGAGTCTGCACACCTGAGAGACAGGATGTTTCTGTTTCACTGATAAGCCATGCCCAGCACTGAGGCCTAGTGCAGTGAGTCTACACCCTGAGTGACAGTTTGTTTCTGTTTCACTGATAAGCCATGCCCAGCACTGCAGCCTAGTGCAGTGAGTCTACACCCTGAGAGGCAGGATGTTTCTGTTTCACTAATAGGCCATGCCCAGCACAGAAGCTTCGTGTAGTGAGTCTACGCCCTGAGAGACAGGATGTTTCTGTTTCACTGACAGACCATGCCCAGCACTGAAGCCTAGTGCAGTGAGTCTGCACACCTGAGAGACAGGAAGTTTATTTTTCACTGACAAACCATGCCCAGCAGTGGGGCCTAGTGCAGTGAGTCTACACCCTCAGAGGCAGGATGTTTCTGTTTCACTGACAGACCATGCCCAGCACTGAAGCCTAGTGAAGTGAGTCTACACCCTGAGAGGCAGGATGTTTCTGTTTCACTAATAAGCTGTGCACAGCACTGAAGCCTAGTGAAGTGAGTCTACACCCTGAGAAACAGTTTATTTCTGTTTCATTGATAAGCCATGCCCAGCACTGAGGCCTAGTGCAGTGAGTCTACACCCTGAGTGACAGTTTGTTTCTGTTTCACTGATAAGCTGTGCCCAGCACTGGAGCTTAGTGCAGTGAGTCTGCATACCTGAGAGACAGGATGTTTCTGTTTCACTGATAAGCCATGCCCAGCACTGGAGCCTGGTGCAGTGAGTCTGCACACCTGAGAGACACGATGTTTCTGTTTCACTGATAAGCCATGTCAGCACTGAAGCTTGGTGGATTGAGTGTGCACACCTGAGAGACACGATGTTTCTGTTTCACTGATAAGCCGTGTCAGCACTGAAGTTTAGTGTAGTGAGCCCGCACACCGGAGAGACAGGATGTTTCTGTTTCACTGATAACCCGTGCCCAGCACTGAAGCCTAGTGCAGTGAGTCTACACTCTGGGAGACAGGATGTTTCTGTTTCACTGACAGACCATGCCCAGCACTGAAGCCTAGTGCAGTGAGTCTACACTCTGAGAGGCAGGATGTTTCTGTTTCACTGACAGACCATGCCCAGCACTGAAGCCTAGTGCAGTGAGTCTACACCCTGAGAGACAGGATGTTTCTGTTTCACTGATAAGCCATGCGCAGCGCTGGAGCCTAGTGCAGTGAATCTGCACACCGGAGAGACAGGATGTTTCTGTTTCACTGATAACCCGTGCCCAGCACTGAAGCCTAGTGCAGTGAGTCTACACTCTGGGAGACAGGATGTTTCTGTTTCACTGACAGACCATGCCCAGCACTGAAGCCTAGTGCAGTGAGTCTACACCCTGAGAGGCAGGATGTTTCTGTTTCACTAATAGGCCATGCCCAGCACAGAAGCTTAGTGTAGTGAGTCTACGCCCTGAGAGACAGGATGTTTCTGTTTCACTGATAAGCCATGCCCAGCTCTGAAGCCTAGTGCAGTGAATCCGCACACCTGAGAGACAGGATGTTTCTGTTTCACTGCTGAGCCATGCCCAGCTCTGAAGCCTAGTGCAGTGTATCTATGCCCTGAGAGACAGGATGTTTCTGTTTCACTGATAAGCCGTGCCCAGCACTGAAGCCTAGTGCAGTGAGTCTACACCCTGAGAGAGACACTTTTTCTGTTTCACTGATCAGCCATGCCCAGCACTGAAACCTAGTGCTGTGAGTCAGCAAACCTGACAGGCAGGATGTTTCTGTTTCACTGATAAGCCGTGCCCAGCACTGAAGCCTGGTGCAGAGAGTCTACACACCTGAGAGACAGGGTGTCTCTGTTTGCCGGACAAACCTTGCAGAGTCTCGGCCTAGAGTGTTCGTGCCTGAGAGCGAATGCCTCATCCTTCATGACTAAGGAAAACAATATTTTTGAGGTGTGATGCCAACTGACTTCACTTTGTTGAAAATGTATACATTTATACAAAGAGAGAAGTGGTTTAGTATCCTCTCTAAGTTTAGATTGTTAATATTCTTGGTATGATATTCCATTGCTCTTTTTTGGTGATCCTCAGAGTTCCACACAGTCTCCGGAACTGGCCTGTGACTCCTCAGGACCAAATGTGTAATGATCTTTAAGGAACGGTCCTTGTCCTTAAATACAACTTCTAAAAATATCTGCATTCCTGAGGTGCCATTGGGCGCGCCTTCCTCTCCAGCCACAAGTGAGCACCTCACCGGGCATTCTCACAGGCTTCTGAATCTTAGGAACCTGTTCTGTACACATGGAGGCCCCTCCCTGCATTGGCATCCAGTGCTGGTAAGTCAAGAGTGGAGGGGTGGAGCAGGGGCGTGTATGACACCTTCCAGTGGCAGTGAAGATGGTGGAGTTTGTCTGACTGCAACACCTGCATCTTTCATCTTCAAGTCTGAACTTAAGACATCAATATAGCTGTCTGTTGCACGGGTAATATCACACCAGAAGACGCTGGTAAGTGCTTTTGTAGATATATATTTATTTAAGTTCAAGAAAGCACGGAGCCCCCATCCAACGCTGCTCACCCACAGCCAAAGCGACTCGCACGAGAAGCAGCTCACTCCCAGTGGCATACAATGCCATATGTCTACATGCTACAGGTGCAACACTATGACTCACAGACATCTGGCGAGCTGCCTCTAGTGCTTAATTTGTGAAAAAATAAGTGTCAGGGCCCTCGTCAGGAGCCCACTGCAGCTTGCGCCACCCACTGCCCCCGCCATTGCTGCCAATGACACTACCAACATAACTGCTACCCATCACACTCCTTCAAGTGTGACAGTTGAGACTATTCCAGGCCCCCAAAGCTATAAGAATGGCTTGGGCCACATAACTCGCGCCCTCACCATGCACTGCTAATTACCCCACATATTACATCACTCATGACATCTTCTATGACATGATTGATAATATCACTGCAACATTTGCAGTGAAATTATTGATGAGAAAACTGTGCATGGCAGGGTGTAAGTTATAGTTACTTTAGAGCACGAGTTCTCGTTACTTGAGACAACTATAACTGGTGAATTTCTGTGATTGTTAAAGTTTAAAACGTTAAGTTTTCACCTAACTATAACGTTACTTTAACCTTTGGGTTTTTTCAGTGACGATATATATACATTCTGAAAAAGGCATGAGAGAATTCCTTAAAGCCAGCTAGTCAAAACACATGCAAAGCCTCACACTCTCCCTCAAGTAGGATGAACCAAGCCCACTAACCTATCCTCTCCTACCAGTCACAACCAAGTTCATACAAGCGGGGCTGTCCCACCCAATGCCAAACAATGTAGCTTTAAAACTGCTCAACTGCCCTGGACCAATCTGAGCCGCCTTAGTCAGCCACACAGCAGATAAACTGCCTTGCCATTTGCGGTGCCAACCGAGGCCGTCTTATAACAGTTTAGTTGTCCCAACCTAGCTAAGAAATTAACACTTGAGCTCCCGCCCCCTAACCACTGTTATCCAAGTCAACTATTAACAGCTGATCTCTCCATCCCCATCCATGCCAACCAAGCCAGGCACATCGAAGTTCGGTGCTAGTGCTGACCAAACTAGATAAATAAAGCTGCCTTCTCCCACAGTGCCAACCAGCCCAGATAAATAAGTACCATGAAGCCAGCTACATGACAACTAAGCTGTCCACTCTTAACTACGGATAACAGAGCCAGGTATGTAGGAGCTCAGTGCTCTATCCTAACCAGTCGTACCAGAAATAGATACGGCTGCCTTCTCCCAACCATGGTATGGTAGCAGCAGGGCTGCTTCGCCTTAGGCAGTGTCAACCAGACCCTCTCAATAAGTGCCATGCAAGCCAGCCAAATAACAGCTGTGCTGCCCGGTCTATCCGACTGCCGACACACTAGAGACATAACAATTGAGCTGTTTTCTCCTGATAAGTACCAACCATGTGAGCAATGAACAGATGTGTGGGTCCAATGAATGGCAACTGAATGCAGTCAATACTGCTGAACCAACTTCTCCCAACCAATACCAACCAGGCCAACTAAATATTACTGCCTTATACAGAATACTATTTCAGTTGCTGGAACCCATTGAGTTCCCCAGTTTATTAAATTGGCGGAACTTCCTTTATGAATATATCACTACATTTGCCTGCACTCACTGGATAATTGGATCACTGTAAGATCCTACCCAGCTAATGCGCTTTCGAAACATCATGTTGCATACGGCTGAAGATTCTGGCTTTGTTTATGTGAAGGAGAACAATTAGGGGAATATCGTTGAATCAATAATTTGGTACACATGCATTGTTATCTTTAGATATGTGTTGTCTAGATTATATTTTAGTTAAATTGAAAAAGTTATCGTATTTGATTACGTTGCACTATATACAATAATTGAAAATCTAGAATTGCACTTCAAAAGAAGTAAATGAAAACCTGAAAAAAGTATATTTCTGATCATTGTCTTATCATTGTCCCTCCAGCCCATTAAATAAAAGCTGTGCATTCCTGTCCCATCCAGTGGCAAGCATGCCACCTAAATTACACCTGAGCTGCCCTGTCCTAATCAGTGCCAACCAAGGCTGCTACATAAGAGTTGAGCTATCCTGATCCAAAGACTGGCATTCAAAGTAGGGCCACCTACAAAGTTAAGTCTCAGCTGAGCTCCTTTCCCCCCGCTAACATCAACAGGGTCCATTGAAGACCATCTAAAAGGACCGATGCAGCATCCGCCAATGTGGTTTCTGCAAGTAATGGCACTCAGTACCAGCAGACATGCCTTTTCCCAAGCAAGGCTAAATTTAAACAACCTATCATTCCCCAGGAAGTGCCATTTATGTCCAGAATACATGAACTTACTTGTTCTTCTTACCAATGCTATCTTGTTTATAACAAACCAATTCATTGTCCTTCTGAAGTTGAGCTCAATCTACGCCGGAGGCTGACCTGTAACAGTGACTCGCTGGCTCGTTAAACATCACCTTTTCAGCCATGATACTCATGCCCAAAAGACAACAGTAGAGTGGGACTCAGTCCAAAAGGTCCAATTGTGTAAGGATAAATACCTGCCACGGTGCAACTAACGTTTATCAGGCCAGCTGATTCACAACCAAGTTGGTGTAAATCATTTAAGGTTGTGAAGTTGCCACCTGACCTTCTGACCTCAGAAGTATCCTTAACTCTGATTTAAACCAAGAATTCTTCCACTTTAGTCAGCTGAACATGGTAACATCAACATCGCTCCTGGGACTAACACTGAGCAGGACTCAAAAAGAGTTAAATTGTTGCAAGTCAAGGAACAGGAGACTCACTAAGAATGCCTGGAAAGTAGGCCTGGGGTAAACCGCCTGCTGCCCTTATCTCTTGGGCCGCGGTTGACGTCCCCGTTGCCATTTCCACAGCGGTCTGTAATCAGAGACTGATGCCTCCCAAAACAACCATTTATTTGTAATTACCAACTATTCTTGGTTCATGAAACCTGCCCTCTCGCTTAACCAACAACAATCAGTGAACACCAACCTTACACTGACAAACAGTACCCTGCAATTACTGCTGCAATGACCCATCCGTCAACCAAGTATGGACAAGCCGCAGTTATCACAGCATCTTCGACCATTGTGAGAATGTATCTGGTTAGCCGTGTTCAGTAGTGTGCATTGTATATGATCTCACACCTAACCCCGCCATACGCAAGAAACGACATTCAACTCTGTGAAAATATTTGGGTCCAGCTGTGCAATCAACAAAAACAAAGGATGTCATTTTTATCATCATGTTTGGTGTGTAACAATAACAGTAAATTAAGATGGCACTCCGGGTTCAAAGTTTCTGAAAGCTGCTCCCACTTAACCCCTACCACTGTGCCAAGTCTGGATGCAAACACGGCTGCTGGAGGACATCATAACTGAGTAAAGGAAACTACCAAATGGCAATACGAAATGTGTCTAATCTGAGCTGAAATTCACAGTTCGTAACATCCCCCACACCCCTCTTGTTGAATACAGGAATCTCCATCTGCCTAGGTGCAAGAGTTTCAGTGTACTAGAAGAATGTAATGGAAGAAGAAGGCTGAAACTCTATGGCGCCAAGTCCGATGCCATGCTTTTAAGTTCCGAACACCGCCCACGTCTCCTTATGTAGTCGCCACACCACCTACATTTTACG
Organism: Calotriton arnoldi; assembly: GCA_963921515.1. Taxonomy (NCBI): domain Eukaryota; kingdom Metazoa; phylum Chordata; class Amphibia; order Caudata; family Salamandridae; genus Calotriton; species Calotriton arnoldi. Next base: position 454,944 of record CAWUFW010007501.1, on the reverse strand, counting down.
TTCACGCTACCACATTGGCCAAAAGGACATAGACACTAGGACATCTCATCAAAAGAACCCTCAGATTAATCCAATTTCCAAATGTTGGCTCTGTATTTTGTCAACTCAAAATAATTCTTCCTTTCATTCCCGCTAACTTGTAGCAGTTCATAGTAGGCTCCCTTTTCAGATACGATTGTATTATGTGATTGCCCGGTACTTCTCTCACCACACTACTCCACCCTTATGTCTGCATAAGGACAGAACACTGATCATATGGCCACACTGCCCAAATATTCAACGAACTCACTCCACGGGCACCGGATTGCACGTGCACCAAAAGCTGCTGAAAACGCATGTATTATCTGGGCAATGGCCTGCATGCTGAATCAAAAGTTAGATTATCAACCCAGGTACAACTTTCTGGCACTTTACTACCTGAATATCACATTTAAATATTGACCTGCCAAAATATTGACAACCAGAATATCATAAATGTAAGTAAATGTAGTAAGCACCGGTTTACTATACTTGATTTCACATTTATGTACCTTGATGATAAATTAATCTTCAAGGTTGGCAGATGTGGAGCTAAGAGTAGTGAATCTATATTAACCTATATATACTAAAAATCACAGTATTCTGGTCATAAACATTTTAGCAGTTCGATATTTTTGTCCTTGATGTTCTAACATATAACCCTCTTGGGCCTCGCCCATCAAACCCTCAACTGACTGAGGGCCTGATTTTGACTTTGGAGGACTATAATGTGACGGATATCCCATCCGCAGTATTACAAGTGGCACAGGATGCACTGGCCTTGAAACAAGGTGGACACGATATCGGTCACACTTGTGATGTCCCACAGACTCTAAATCAGGCCCTAAGTGTAACTCATTCACCTAACAGGCCCTATACTTCACTCTTATTGGCAGCACATCTGCACAACGCTCTTAATTGTTGCCTGTGACGGGAAGTTATCCAAGCACTACAGAAAGTGTTTGGATGCCATACTAATGACACACTCCTGCTACCTAATACATGTGAGCCTGCAGTCCCTGCATATAAGCTTGTCCCCAATGTCCTTATTACAGTAGACTTGTAATTATATTAGCCTGTAATAAAGAAAGAATATAGCCACTCAAATGTAAATAATTATTACAGTTGAGTTCTGACGTCACACTGCCTGCCGGCAGCACACTGTGGAAAGGCAGTTCAAGGAGCTGTGGTTTCAACAGCAGTGCTTAAACCAGGAAAACAACAACAGTTTTTTCTTTCTTCTGGTATGTTTTTCTAACGTAAAAAGTGTTCAGCAAAAAGGAACTATTTTTGGCAACTTGTTTATTTTTTTCAAGGCTATAGGTCAGTAAAAGAGAGATAAAATCTCTACATGTTTCATCATGGCATGTTCAACCTTATTTACATGAAACTTGTCATAATATGTTTGCTCCTCTGAGTTCCATGACCTTAAAAAGGTACTCTGCCTTTGGCCTCGTTCCTTTATATGGTCATGGAACACGTCGGTGACTTGCAATAACCTTATAATGTACGGCAGGGGGTACTTTATCCCATATATAATGGTAAGTAACAACAACAATAGCAATCACCTCAGAATACTGCTGATGACACATACTCATTTTCATGATCCCACCACTGGGTAGCTAAGTCAGAATCAAATTAAAAGAAACATGCATTCTGTACAAATGTTTTTAACTCAAAGCGTTGTTTCTATTGTGAACATGCATCCAGTTTCCACAAACAGACACTTGGCAGCAAATGACCAATTCCTAGCCAATACCACCTATTGGATGTGCAGGTGATGGGGACCAGGCATTCTCTGATATTGTGCCTACACTCCGGAATCAACTTCTGGAAATCAGTACCGCTCCATCGTTGATCACCTTCTAAAAGGCCTTTCTAGATCTTTAGTTCATCTGATGTTGATTCTTGTATTTCTGCCTATCTGTATCTGCATGCTCATGCCATGAAGACAATTCAGTTTGCAACGTGGACATTGCAAAACCTGTAAGAATAAAGAAAATTTCTGGTCAAGGCCCCCCCTACCACGAGAACCTGAAACATCTACTTGCTGGGGGCCGTCGGGAAGATTAAGCAAGCTATTGCCCAGAGTCACATGGTGCTGGGCTGACCTGCCGCCAGTGCCGGGGATCGAACCGTGAGCCCCAGATTCCAGCGTCAGTCTCCCTGGCCATGGCGCTATAACTCTCCTCCTTCATAGAAACAAATCATCTTCTAGACAAGAATAGGTTTGGCTTCAAGCAAATCTAGAGTACTGAATCGGCACTGATACCGGCTATGGAGGAAATTAGAGCAACCCTGGATGGAGGCAGAAATGCAGCTCTCATCCTACTGGATCTGTCAGCAGCCTTCGATACGGTCAACCATGAGATATTGGTTGACCGTATGCAAGAACTTGGGATTGACGCCCTGGCACTGGCCTTATTACAATCTTTTCTCTCTGGGTGGCGACCAGCGGTGTCCCTGGGGGAATTCGCCTCAGTCTCATCCTCCCTGCCCTGTGGTGTCCCTCAGGGGTCATCGCTGAGCCCTACTATGTTCAATCTTTATGTCACACCACTGGCCACTTTGATAAAAATCCTTTGGTTTGTCATTCGCATCATTTGCCGATGACACCCAAATTATAGTCTCCCATGCAATAACCGATGCTCACTGCAGCGGCATATTCAGAAACTGAAGAGCGCGGTAATTAAGTGGATGGACTGTTATTTCCTAAAACTGAACTCTACAAAAACAGAGGTCACCCTGTTCGGTAATAATCCATCTTTCTGGTCTTTGGACTGGTGGCCTCCCGAGCTAGGTTTTCTTCCTACACCTGCCTTGAAAGTTAAAAACCTGGGGGTGATGATGGACAGGGATCTGAAATACAAAGTAAATAAGGTCACCTCAGTCTCCTTTCATGCTCTCAGAGTGATTATGAAAATTGAAAAATTCTTACCCCTTGATCTTCTAAAAACAGTAGTCATTGCTTTTGTGTTAGCACGACTTGACTATTGGACTAGCCTGTATTTAGATCTGCCCAAGGTTTTGTTAAAGAAACTACAAACCCTTCAGAATGCCGCTGCTCGGTTCCTCTTCAAGATCCCAAAATGTCAAATGGCTAAAACAGCCATTCGGCAGGTTCACTGGCTCCTAGTTAGGGAGCGTGTCATCTTCAAAGCATTGTACCTAGCCTACAAGACTCTTCATGGACAAGCCCCATCTTACTTAAAAAAAAATCTCAGATGGTATACTCCTGGTGGAACCCTGCGCTCCAGCTCCGCTAGGTGCCTAGTGGTTCCAGCTTTCAAACGCTCCTGCTGGGGTGGAAGAAGCTTTTTCAAAACCACAGCTCTACACTGGAACCATCTACCTTATGAACTGAAAACTGCATCATCACTTTCCGCTTTTAGAAAACGCCTAAAAACATGGCTTTTTAATCAACTAAGGTAAGATAGATCATATCTGAGTCGCACCATCCTTGATGTCGTACAGCAGCAAGACGTCTCCGGACATTCGCTGCGCTTAATAAGACCAATCATTCATTCATGTAGATGTGCAAGCTGACATGTTGAGGCCTGGTATTCCCTTTGGAGCGTGCACTGTGGCACAAGGTCGCAGGGGCTCCTTCAACTGTGCTTGTCGTGCACCAGTCTCTGTACCTTTTATTGTTCTATAGCAAGGGTGGAAGACTCCTGCTAGGTAGGGGGCTTGTTCTTACCTCATCTCCTAAATTCTTTCTTTGGTCCTACGAGGAGGGGGGCTGTAGGTTACGGGAAGCTGTAGGCCCGCTTACAATGTACAAGGCCTTAAGTTTGTGGTCTTGTGTTGAACAAAATAGCACCTGTGACCTGTGGTGCACCATCACTAACACTTCCCATCCTACAAGTCCAGTCATTTCTGGGCGGGAGATGCATCAGTGCAAACCCCAGGTGCAACTTAACCCATCTTCCGGGTTAGGAGTTGTAGGAAGCGACACTTGCCTACATAATCACTCCAGGGTTGCTGCTGAAAATTTGCACCTCCCTGAAAGCTAGATGTTAACCCTTCCTCTCCTACCCTCTCCATATTTAAATACCCCTTGGAGTGGGAGAGGGCTGCTCTCAGAAACCATGCTCAAGAAGTGTTCTCAGGAACCCGAATCCTGGCCGCACAACAAGCTGCACAGCTGTGACCAGTGCGTAGTTTCTGCAGGTAGCCGCATGCGATGGGCACCGGCACTCATTTGTGGGGAGCAGGGCTACTTTTTCAGACTTTGCCCACAGCACCAGTGAGAAAAGTAGAAAAGGGAGAAAGATGAAGGAAGAGAAAGATAGCAGAACAGCGACAATGGGAGAAAGCAGAAATGAAAAACAGCCTGCAGGAGTGAGATAAAGAGACAGAAAGCGTAGAGTGAAGAAAGACAGAGGCATGAGGTTAAAGACTAGGCAGCCTTGGTGTTTGATAATCTCAGCATTCAGCAGCACCGGCACTAGACTGCTAAGAAAAACCTTAGGACACAGCACATTTTTTCTATAAATTAAGTACTGGTTAGGACTCTTAGCACATACGCTCTGGGGCCTCCTGTGATGGCTGGTTTCCACTCCGCTGAGGACAATTCTTTCTGAGCCTGGGGTCCTCAGCAAAATCTGTTTTCGAAGTTTTCCATAGAGGTAAGTGGCAGCGTGCTGTAAATCCTGTGAGAAATGCTCAGTGACCTTTCTGGTTTTTAAGAAAAATTGAGGGGAACTGTGTTTGTGAGTCAAGTCCTCTCTAGACTGGAAGTCCTGGTGGCCAAATAGAGGTGGTGTATGACTGTGGATCAGAAGGTTAAGAGATCAAGGGCCATATTTACGAGCCCCGTTGCGTCAGTCTTGCACCATGCAACGTGGTTCAAGAGCGACGCAACTCAAGAAAGACATTTACGAAGCCACGCAAGGCCACCTTGTGTGACCCTGGGTGGCTTCATAAATCTAGAGTAAAGCAACACAGCGCAAATCACAGCATTGCCTTACTCTGCCCTGGAAAGACGTTCCATGGGCGTTACATGAGTTTTCCCTCGCAACTCCCATGGTTTTGACGCAATCCCAGATTTACTAGAACTGGTATACCTGGGAATGCACCAAAAAGATACGTCTCCCCAGGTGAGGTGCAACGAGGAGAAATATCTTTATTTCTCCTCGTTACTTCTTCTTTCTATGTGTGCTGCATTCTGCAGTACACATAGAAAAGGGAATTTGCCTCCCAGGATTGTTTTTCTGCAGGAAGGTGTCCCTTCCTGCACAAAAACTATCCTGTCTGCAACATAGGCACCCGGCTTGCACCATGGTGCAAGGGTGTCTGTGTTGGAACTAGGCAGCCAAACAGCGCCAGCACAGGGACAAGCACAGGAATGCATTGTATTCTTTTAAATACGGCGCATTCCTGACCTTTCTCTGTAATACAGCGCAGCAAGGTGACTTGCTGCGCTGTGTTACTTTGCCATAAATATGGCCCCAGGTTCCTTTGCACTCAAGTGTTAGTCCCCTCATTAGAATGTTCATTCAAAATGTTAAACACTGCAGTAATCTTCCTAATTACTGAAAAGGGATGTTTTGATGTCTATCAGAGCGCCCATGTTCAAACAAATGAAGTGCTATTCACAAACTACATACGCCGTTTATGCCTCCGCATTGCCTATACTTAAGAGCGCGAAGCTCTCTGCCCCTGCTGTGCAGTCTCCGCACATGTAAGTATACGTTTTTAACAGTAAATGTGGAAGGGACTGGAGGAAGTGGGAGGAAAAAAGGGCAGACTTACTACAAAAGGGGATGGGATTAGGGAGGAGTCATAGGGGTCAAGTGAAGGAGAAGGAGGGGTTTAGGGAGTAACATCACCCACCCACACAAGAGTAAGCCAATTGCTTTACCCAGGGTCGGAGACATGCAACTACACTTTTGTAGTAAATTAACACTTGCCGTTTGTGAATACCGAAAAGTAGTAAATTTAAGCCAAAGTGTAAATTACTCAAAAGTGTAAGTTACCTTTGTGAATCAGGCCCTCCGTCGCCTTTGTTATTCCTCTGGCTGTGGTATATTCCCCTTCACCACTGAGGCCATCAGGGATAGCTATCACTTGGGTCTTCTAGTATATGTTCCTTCCATATGTACTGTTTTTTCCTGTGATACTGCCCCTTGCTGGAACTGATTGGTTAGCACAAGTAGGGGCCAGTTAGCAACATATGGTTGGGACCTGTAGACCCCGACTGTCTGGCTTAGCTGTCTCCCCACTGACGTTCATTTTCTTTTTTACGTAGATTTATATAGCGTGAACTTGACCCAAAGGTATCGGGTATCAGAGCGCTTTACATGAGCACCAGTTGCATTTCATAAGGACACATTCAATTTTGTCAGGCACGGGGAGATTAAGTGATTTGCCCAGAATCACAGGATGTTAAGCATCATTGCCGAGACTCGAACCCGGTTCCCCAGATTCAAGTTCGACCACCCTAACTGTTAGGCCAACTCCTCTCCCCTTCATGCCTGCGTGGTTGCCTGCAGGAGACTTGTTGACTTGCCTCAACATTACTGACATTTCCATTTACACTGCTTTTAAGCTGTGAAGGACTGGTGGAAAGCTTGTTGCAAAAGTAACACTGTTAATCATGTGGGTTGTGTTTTACTTACACATTAGGAGGATATGGTCATATTGCTTCTGAGCTGTGATTTATGTAATCTGATCCCGGTCATGGCAACAGAGACATTACTAGACTACGGCCAAGCACACTTTGCCAAAAAGAAAACAAACTACTTCAAACTAGGATCTAGAGCAGTGCTTAATTTGTAAAAAAATAAGTGCCAGGGCTCTCGTCTGGAGGCCACTGCAGCTTGCACCACACGTTCCCCCTGCCATGATGCCAATGATAGTAACAGCACAACTACTAACCTTCATACTCCGAGTGTGACAATTCGGACTAATTCAGGCCCCCCAAAGCTATAAGAATGGCTTGGGTGGCAGATTATAGTCATTTTAATGTATATTGAATTAATAATTAACTGTTGTTGTGGGCATCTCTAAATTAGCCAGACAGGGCCACCTTGTGGCAGACAGTCTCAAGCCCCGGTGTTGATAATTAAGTGTCGGTGCCTAGCACCGGAAACCACCAGCTCAAATTAAATTAAATTTAATTAAATTAAATTTGATCTATCAGATCAAACCCCAGACATGCATGCAGGGCCGGACTGGGAACCCAATGCAGCCCTGGCAATTTTGTCGGACTAGCCCCCCTGGGTGGAGGGGAGGAGGAGCGGTGCGCAAGTGTGCACTGCTGCTTTTGGTACTGGGGACCGATATTGCAGCACCACTGTAACAAAACCAGCCCCCACCACTGAAAAAACGGCCTCCACCGTTCCAGCCTCCCGGGGGAACGCCCGAGGCCCGCTAAAGCCAGTCCGGCCCTGCATGCATGCCTATCTTAGGTATGGACATCATAATGTGAAAAATCCTGGAATGTTCTAAAAATGTGGAATATATTGTGAATTCCAATTGCCTTCTCTGTGACGCTTGTCTGATTCTTTTCAAATGTCAAACCCGTGGCTTGCTCCGATAGGTGTCTGTCTCTGCGTGTTGCTTCTTTTCAGCAGTTTTGAGTTTAGAAAATCAATGGAGCTGCTTTAAGTAGATCTTGGATTTCAGGTTTAGCACTCGGGGCTGCTTAGGATGGCGGTGAGACCGCCACTGACAGCCCGTCGGTGGCGGTCTCACTGCCATCCTAAGCATATTTTCCGCCCGCCACATTAGGATTGCGGGCGGTTTGTTTGTGGTTGGCAAGACCGACTGCCACACATTTGATGGGCTCCTTTAGCCCGCCGGTGCGGCGGTGGCAGAGTAATGCCTACAATGGAGGCGGTGCCTGCAAGGCACCGCGGTAGGCATTTCGATGAGCCTTTCCGCCGGCCCTTTCATGGCGGTGAACCTGCCATGAAAAGGCTGGTGGAAAGAGACATTGGGGGCCCCTAGTGGGCCCCCCTTACCCACTGGCCCCCATACACGGGACCTGCCTCCTACATATCCCTGCACCATGTGGCAGGCACCGAATGGTGCCTGCCACGTAGTGCAGGGATGTGTGCAGTGTCCCTTTTTAGGTCGAGCCTCGAGTAGCGCGCAAGCGCTGCTCTGGCAAGACTTTATCTTAGGGGGTTTCGAAAGCTGACCAGACGCTCGTGCGTCATGGCCTTTTTCCTGCGGTTACGCGCGCAGCAGACATGTGTTTCCAATTATCGTGCCCACACGCGGGCGCGATAATTGGAAACACATGCTGGCCGTGCGGGGAAAAGGCCATGACGCACGACCGTCTGGTCAGCTCAGCAGGCTGCCGCGCTCGCTCGCCCCCGCTCCTCTCTTGTTTCTTGTGGCCCTGTCCTGACTTTCCCTAGCGTTGGACGCACTCTCAAGGATCCTTGTACTCGCAGTAGCGTTTGCATTTGAAACGCTTATCGCTCTATTTACTTCACTTAACCCCGTCCCCTTAACGCTGTTATTTGTTACGTAGCGCTTTCCTCCGAGACTCGCTTGGCCCCTCCTAGCTGACTCCCCCCCCACCCCCCGTGTGCCTGACGCTTTATGTAACTAACGCGCGGCCGCGTTCTGTTGTCTGTACTTCACGGTCGCGTTCTTGACTGCATTCTAGACGTCCTTTTTTTTATTTATTACATTGTATCTCTATATACGCGCGGAGCGCGTTTGAATCTCTTGTTGCTTTGGTTCTGCTCATACGCGCGGTGCGCGTTTGAATTGCCTGGGCTAGAGAAACCATTCAGCCCTTGATAGTCTTTTCCCCTCCAATTGTTTTTGGACATTTGATGCTGCGATGATTCCCTGAGTTGTGTACAGAAATTTTACCTCCTTTGTTGGATCTTGACCACGGCTGCTGTTGCAAGTAAAGGAGTATTTACCCGCATTTCCTATAAGCAGTTTGGATCCCCTACAACTCCCAAAGAGATGTCCAGCTGGTAGGTGATTACTTTGTTTTTGCGGAACAGGCATTGGGGGGAGTAATACCTTCTCATTGTTGCCATCTGAGGGAGGGGTAGATTTTCATAGTTTGTTTGTTTTTTCTTTCTTTAGATATTCCACACTTCTTGCCTCCTGTTTTATCCTGACTCTGTGGAAACGGCTGGGGGAATTTAGAAGTGGTCGCTTCTTTGAGTTTATTCCCCACATCTCCTTGGAACAGTTCTCTTGTATGGTTGTTCTAGTATCACCATCTTGGTGCTGTCTTGGGGAGTGTGGGGGAATTCATCTTCGTTCCTGTGGATTGAGCCTTGTACCAGGTTACTGGCAATGGCAACACTCCCTCCCTACACCTCCACTCCCCCCACTACCCCCTTCCTTGCATAAACAACAAAACTAGAACACATTTTTGGTGTTAATTCTGGTTTTTATTAGGATACTTCAATTGTATATAATGTTTTCTAGGTTATATATAAAATGACAAATGGTTATAACACTTTCTTAATTATAACTTATAACTTTTAAACATGCTGCACAACATTCACAATGCTCTGCAACACATATTAAAAACGTTAACAAAGCCAATAGCTCTCTCTAAACACTTATAAGGCCCCAAAGGCGAGACCTATTGGCTATGCCAATGCTTGTTTTCATTGCGGCGGGTGCTGCAGCCAGCAGCACCCGCCGCAATGCAAAATATAGGCATTGTGACGCCGCGGTCGCGGTCGCATCAAAATGCCTACTGCGGGACCGCCGACAGCATGTCGGGCGGTCCCAATCCCCGATAGGGTACGTCCGCCCGCCATTGTAAACGGGCCCTAAGTTACAATCCTTCCCTGCCAGCATTTTGAGTTTGTCTTAGGGATTAGGATAAGTGTCAGAGGTCATGACCATCTTGAGAAAGTTTGATAAGCCTATGCTGTTGCTTGGCAGATTCTGCTCTTCTATTTCTCTCTTTCAGTTTATACTTAAAACGTGGATGATGGTATTTCTCACGCAGTAGGTGTGAGGGGCCACCATGCAAGATGCGAGAGCCACGCCTTTGCTTGCAAGAGCATTGCTCAATTATCAATTTGCTAAATGAACAGGAAGTGGCGGCTACTGTGAAGGCAAACTGGGGGACAGCACGGGGACAGCGCAGGGGGCAGCGCAAGGGAGAAAAATAGGGAAAAGAAAAAATAACTTACCTGCTGGCTGCCGCCTCGGGGGTCTTCTGCTCGTCTGCTCCGACTCCCAGCAGCCAATGCACAGGCTCCCAGACACCCCATGGCCAATTCAGACACTGCTCTCATGCTGGTAATGCTATTACCAGCATGAGAGCAGTGCCAGGATTGGTCTGAGCGGCCTGTTTTGCCAGGTGGAACTCCCAGTGCTGCCACACTTGCTCAGTGAGGAACTGGAGGTGGACATTACGCTGGAAGAACTAAAAGAGGCTCTGGGGAAAATGACCAGAAGTAAAGCACTGGGAGGCGATGGCTTACCTGTGGATTTTTACCATACCTATTCGGCACAGTTGGTGGAGCCACTTTTAGAGGTGTTCCAGGAGGCGAATATACTGCCCCCCACCCTTCGAGAGGGAGTGAGCTGCATGGTACCCAAACCTGGAGGGTGACAAATTGAGCCTGTCTTCTTATAGACCCCTTACTATGCTTAATGTGGATGCCAAAATACTGTGCAAGGTGTTGGTGGAATGGCTCAGTGAGGTGGTGGGGTCGCTGATGCACGAGGACCAGTGCAGCTTTATGCCTGGCCGTCGCACTGCCCTCAATTTACAGAGGCTCGCTCATGCACTACACTCAGTGCGGCAGCGCCGGGAGGATCTGGTTCTGGCATTGATGGACATCACCAAAGCGGTCAACACCTTTGATTGGGTATATCTGATGCAGGTCCTACAGAAGATGGGATTCGGGCCCCACTTTTGTAGCTGGGTGAGGCTACTGTATACAGCCCCCAGAGTGCGGAACCAAGGGGTGGTCTCGGCAGAATGGGAGGTGAGACAAGGAACACGGCAGCGTTGCCCACTGTCCCCACTCTTGTTCGCTTTGGTGCTCCACGAGACTCCACAGAGATATGGAGGCCTTTGGCTTTGGGTGGGGGATTCAGAGCATCTTATTTCGCTGTACTCAGATGACATATTTTATTTACAAAAACCCCTGGAGGTGGTTCCCCTGTTGTTGTCACATCTGGAAGATTTCTGAGCGGTGGCAGGACTTCGGATTAATAGATGTAAATTGCTTCTGTTTCCACTATGTACACTGAGTGGGACCCCTGATGAGGCACTGCCTGAGCTAGGTCTACGGTGGGAAACAAGCCTTTCGTTATTTGGGCATTATGGTAACCCACACCCTGGAGGGACAGCGGTGCCACAGAACTGAACTGCAGCTAAGAGGCCTGACAAAGTCAACCAAATTCTGGAACTCGCTGCCTCTCTCAGTGGCAGGGAGGACAGCCGTGGCAAAGATGGTGTTTTTACCCAGATGCCTATACATAATTCAAAACTTACTGTGTACGCTGCCATGTACATTTTTCAAAACACAGAACAGACTTATGGCTGCCCTAGTCTGGGCAGGGAAGCGGAGTAGGGAACCATGCCTCTAAGTTGCAACAAGCAACACACTGGGCGGCGAAGGAGGGCAACTGGGAGAAAAGACTGCTGCGCTGTACATGATTCACTCTCCCATTGATGGAACTGCTGATGAGAGGGTCAAGGGCACCTAGAGATGCCCCCTACATGGTGCGGCAGGTTGCAGAGGTGTGGAAAAGGGTGATCACCAGGGTGCTGGATAAAAAAAACCCTTTGCTAGAGAGCTAGTTATGTGGACGCTACTACCCTTTAGCATCATTAGAGCGGACATGTCAGTAGGGAGAGAGTATGCGAGACCCTGGGGGATCTCTACCCGGGGAAGAAGCCCCTCACCTTCGATGAGACTCAGGAGACGTTCGCTGTGGCGGAGGCCAATTCCTTCAATACGCCAAGATAGCCAAAACTGCACGGGAAATCTGGAGAGATTTTACTAACACGCGCAGACTGACAGGAACATTGCAGGGGATGTTGACGGCAGGGACGACACGGCACCTGGTGGTGCTGCTCTATAGGGCCCTCAAGGATGACAGAGTCAGAGCTGAACCAAGGTCAAGACGGACGTGGGGGAGGACTTGGATGCATCCCTGACGGATGGGGAGTGGCGAATGGCCTGTGGGCCGGTGAAGCAGGTCTCACGCAGTGCCAGGTTCAAGCTGACACACTTTAATTATGTTCACTGCACATACATAGCCCCAGTCAAGCTCCTCAGGATGCAGATTGTCCGAGATGCGGGCGAGAGGATGCCTCCTTCTTACACTTGGCCTGGACCTGTCCCGTGGTGCATGCCTTCTGGTCGGCTGCGGCCACGCCATTGCACGCAATAACAAGAATGGAATCCATGGCAGCACCGTTGACCTGCCTGCTGGGTGTCATAAGACAGACGCGAGGGGTGGGGGGGGGGGAAAGGCCCTGGAAGTTCCTACAATTGGCATTGGTCCTGGCCAAAAGGCAGGAGGCTATAGGCTGGCTAAGTGAGAGATCCCCCCTTGGTTGCTCTGTGGTACAAGGATGTAACGGAGTGGGCACTTGCGGAGGAAGCGCACATGAGAATCAGTAGGCGGGATGACAACTTACAAGATGATCTCGAGGCCTGGGCTGCATTGCTAACGGCGCTACAAACCACTAATGGGGAGGAGAACCACCAGAACACACACTCACAATTGGTTGGAATCACTGTGGACACGCAAGGGGTGACACTGAGGAGTGGAGGGGAGGACGAACACTAGGCCTGTATGAACCATAGTGATGGTGATGTGAGTTAGGAGGTCGGAAGGGATCTAATGACATGTCTTGGGAACCCTGGCACATCCACGACAACAGGAAAACGATGCAGAGTGTGATACACTGTCATAGGGAGGGAGGGGGGAGGGACCCCAACCTGGCACAGCTGATTGGTCTTGCAGTTATGTGAAAACTGAGCATTTACAGCTTGAAAGGCTGTTTTGTTGTTTACTGATACTCTGTTGAATGTATCTATGACAATGCTCATGTAAATTAAAATGATCAATAAAAACATATTTAAAAAGAAAAAATATATCCTCTCTTCTTGGCTCATTCATTCCTGCACATGGACTCGGGAATGTTGCTGCTCCTGGGTTTATATGATGAGTGCACTTACCTTCCTTTTGTTGGTGATGAGTTGGAACTGTTTCTTTGCCTGGGTCTGACTCCTTTTTAGAAGTACAGAAGAATGTTGCAATGTACTTATGATAGGGAAGTTGGATTGCAGTAGTTGATCAGACTGCAAACCTGTGACCCCCTACTAGGCAGACGACGCGTCAACTGCCCTTGCCATATATGGTAAGTCAAATAAGCACGCAGCAGGGCCAGGATGGGAAAGTGGCATCTCTGTGATTCCTGCCATTGTCATGTTATAAAGGAGGTTTGTGGTGATCTTTTCCGCCACATAACCACACTCTCTCTTTTGCAGGTTTTTGGTGGCAGTCTTAACCCAACATATTACAGGCATCGTGTCAGGTTCTTGGGGCACTAGCCTGGAACGTAAACGCTGGGCTCCCCTGTCTCCTCACCCTCATTTCTAGGATTATTTTCTCTCCCTTTTCATGGTCAGAGACTTGTGAACTCTCTAGTGTTGTCTTTGAGGTCATTGGAGATGGGATTTCTTCTATGGTGTACTAGGGGTCCGGATGCCATCCAAATCCTTTCATATGTACATCTAGTGTGTGGGATTTGGAACTGTGCTTTCAGTGGCGACCTGACAATCTCTTCGACCTGGTTATTTGTGCTATGGTGTCAGCCGTTGACCAATATTCCATGCTTCATTCATGCCAGCATGCCTGTGTTTGTCCTCTTTCATAGATGTGCACGTGTTACCTCACACTTCTGCATCAGGTTGTTTGCTCCTGCTTATCCTCCTCTTACATCATGGCTCCTTCCTTCCTTTTTGTCTGTGCACTGTTGCTATTTTTTGCTCAAAGTTTGCAATTGTTCCTGCTTCAGGCTCCTTCTTGTTGGGTGTGATTCCTGGAATGTTTTTTGGTTGTTAGCTAATCAGTGGTGATTTTCTTGTGGCTGACGTGTCAAGCAGTTACCTGTTCGTTCATTTTGCTTGTTCACTATTCCATGAATTGTCCATGAGGAAAAATGTTTTCTGCTAGGTTCTATGAGTCATGTTCTTTGTGGCACTTGAAGCTGATGGCATCAGTACCACTTTCTCCAGGACCGCTATATTGGCAAATATGATGTCACTTGTGTCTTAGAGCACCAAAAGAGGTATCCTGCCAGGGTTTCAATGTTCTCTGGTTAGTCTGTCATATTTTTGTTATTCAGTGATGGTGTATGTCGCTCCCATGTGTTTTTTAGTTCCTGTGGGAATTTTGGGAGTTAGTCTTAGTCAGTATGGCAAGGGTTCAATCAGCTGGTTTCCTAAAAGCATGTGGACTAGGTTGCTAGGTGTGCCTTTCAGTGAGAGGCCCTCTGGTCTGTAGTTTAAGTCTCATCACTCCTGGAGGCTGCATGACTATATGCCAACTGGTATGTCCTTGTATGCCTACAGGGCAGCATTTGGGTCTTCTGATCCTTCAATACAATTTATGATGTGAAGTTAAAAGCAACAGTGTTATTGTCGCTAGTAAATCGCTTGATGGTTTACCGAACAACGACTTTCCTACCTTAGTAGTATTTTGGAATCAGTACAGCACGAGGTTCATGTGGGCACCTACCAAGGATTCATGGTCGAAGACTTGACACCTCTTGGTATATCCTCATAACATAAGGACTATGATGAGGAAGAGAGAGGAAGTGGTAATCGTTTGATTAATCATCGTAATCTTCATCACGATGTGTTCTACTCTTCCTTGTCACAGTGCTAGGTTTACCGCCCTATCCCCTGGCTCCTCTCTGCCCCCCGGCGTCCAGTCTGGTCTGTCTTGGGGTCCTGTGGTACTGCTTGGGTATACCAATAGGACCTCCTAGGGATGGCACACAGTGGGAAGGGAAAAGAAAGAGCAAGTAAATAACTGCAAAAGCAAGGCTGGATTAAAAGTAAATGGGGCAAATCGCCTGCCATACCTTGGTCTAATGCAGACCAAGAAGGGAAATGTCCTACATGTGTTTAAGAAGCAGTCAGAGTGGTACTTTACCCTCCTTGTATTGCATAAGAATATCCCTTATGAGACAAGTCCTAAAGTAACTATACACGCTCCCTAAAGCGGTCTTAGTCCAGCATCACATGCAGATTTAGGTTGCCCCTCCCACCTACGTGTGATGATAGACACTCCTCCCACCGTACAATGACCGCATGACTTTTCTGGCAGTTGGAACATCTATGTTTGAATGAGAACACCATCCTTCTGCACGCATCCTTAATAACTAATTGAATTACTACACCCATCCAAGGTGGGACATCATGAAACAGGTGATTAGGCAAAGGCATTACACAATCTGTATGGACACCAGCCTTATCATAGCCATCGGAAAGAGCCACAAATCCATATCCAACTCACCCATGGGCCACCATCCTCCTCCCTCATTTCCATAAACTCCTCGATGCAACCGAGATACGCCAACCCCTAAAAATTCACTTGTCTTTTTCCTATTTTGTCTATGTACTGACATAAACTAAAAACTCTGACATCCAAGTTCCTATTCTTGTGAGGTTCCTTAGCATCCGACCACTGCACGTCCTCACCCCCCCCACCCCATCTCTCCTTGGAGCTGACTTCTCATTATGGTTGCTAAAACTCCCCCTTCCATAAAATGTCATTTCACGTTGTTTTGAGCTTTTCAGTACCTTTTTGTGGTGGAATTTAAGGTCATGTCAAGATTGGACCGCGTGTTTCATTACCTAGAGTTTGTGCTGTTATTAGCAGCAGGCAGGGGGGTTGCCATGTTCATATAAGAAAAGTCAAATCTCCTCTGTGGGTCCAAAGGAAGGGTGGGCTAAGTTAGAAATTTGATAGTGTGACCCTGTCCTTGTAGTTTAAGCAGCTATCCAGTGAATGATGTCACAATAGGTCTCAAATTCTAAGCAGACATCATCAAACAAAGCGACATTCTAGAATGCCGACTGTTCTGGTGGTGATTGTTAGTGATGCAGGGCAGGGTAAAGAGGAATACATGGTTCCTTTGTTCTGCTCTAGGTTGCCACTTCGACCAACCCCTCAGACTTGCCTGTGCAGCTATTCGCTGATGCCAAAACAATAAAGGGTTTTCGATATATTGGGACGGTTAGTGGTGCAGAATGAAGTGACTAGGTAGATGAAAGCAGAAGACTGCTAGCATTATCTTGTTTGAATTTATCCCATGGGTGGGGCCACTGGTATTGTGGCTGCGTGAATTGCCAAATAGAAAAGTTCAATTTAGGAAGGACGATGAATCAGTGATGGAACTAATAAAGAGCAGTGTGGGTGGAGTAGAAACGGTGTTAAAACTGTTCTGGGTATTTGTAATGGGGTATATGACTCATTACAGTGTATTCAGAGCTACACATGCCACGGTGTTGCATAATAACATTGTAAGTGCCTTGTCTCGGTCGCAGTGGAGGAGTTTCGGTAGTCTGCTCCACAAGCAGACATTCAGCCAACTCGGATGCCATAGGACAGCCTTCTCCAAGGAGTAGCTTGTGAGCTATGGTAGCTCTTCAGCTACTGTAAGCAGCTCTCCTGTGTGCAGCCCAGCTTACTAAATTAGAAGCTTTAGCTAGATACAAAAATCGAAAAGCGTGTATTTGAAATTAAAATGTGTGTATTTTTAGAATTCATAAGCTGGATTGGAGAAAAATTATAGAAATTATCAAATATATTTAAAGAGAATATTTGAGTGATTAATCGTGCAGCATCAGGGAGATTTATGACTCTTGTTACCGCAGTACCAAGGGTATTACAGATATTGTTTTTATGTATTACGAATGTAGAGGCATTATAACTTGATAAAGCCTTTTTCACATTCCTGGTGGCACCTCTGTGGCACTGAGAGGATCACTGCTGGTAATCATGCATGGGGCGGTCGCTAATGTAATCTTGTCGGATATGCTCACGCTTACAATAGGAAAAACAGTAGCTCAAGATGATATTCATTGAACTTAAGTAGCTCTTATTAAAGAAAAGGTTGGAGACCCCGGCCATAGACCATGCAAATGCTAAGAGAATGGGGTGATCAATGCTGGTGAAGGGGTCGTTGGGTGTGAGCTTAGTTTTGGGGCAGTTTGGACTGTGAGATACACATGGATAGCAGAGTGGATTTCTTGTTGGAGTTGAGAAAGGACCTTCACCAGTCACCATAGCAGGCAAGGTACGGGAGTGGAGCGGGGAAAGTCACTTTTTTTTATTTAAAAGAGGGGTTGCAAAGCATGAGACATCAGTGGGGGAGAGGCGATTGGAGGATCGAACAGTAAAACAGGGAAACAAAGAGTACTTTGGCCCACAGTGGCTTTTGAGAGGTTATTGCAGGTGGTGTTAGATCCACCTAGGGGGCCTGGATTGTGTCCATGTGGAGCCGTTGAGGCATTTATGGAGTGAAGAAGGTTAAGTAGTGGGATGCTCTTTAGGCACTAATGTGACGACATTATTGTGGGACATCAGTTGCAAGGGCCATTAAGGGCATGTTTGAGGAGAATGGTTTTTTTGGTTAGTGATTTTAAAGGACACCCATATAGAATCAGAGCACCAAGGAGAGGATGAGAAGCTGGTGAGGTGCAGGGCAGAGGTAGACGAACACCATGAGTATGAGTGCTCGTTTCGGTTGAAGTAACAGGACTGCTCCCTTTTTTTCGACCCACATCACGTATTCTGGAAAAGGAGGACAGAAGTAAAGAGCAGAAGGTAATTCAATCTGTTGTCATTCAATGGGGCACCGATCCATACATCGATGCTACAATGGGCAGGGTAACAAGTGGACGGCGGCCACTCTGGTGGCAACCTTAGTTGCAGTTTTATAGAGGGGCAGTTCCCTGGTCAAGCAAGAGAACGAGGAGGGAGGCATCTGTTGCCAACATTGCTTGAAATAAAATTGGGCAAAATGTTCCAAATTTCCTCACCATCCCCTCTTGAGAAAATTATTTGGTGCATGACAGTGGGAGAGCACTGTTGAAGGGGGTTTGGGAAAACCCGTGTGGTAATGGAACAGGAGCTACGGATGAGTATGGCGCGGACACTTTTACTCCCTTGGAGGGGGTGGATGGGAGTGTGGGCACCACTACCCTTAGCAAAACCAGAAGAAAGATACATGGGAAAGTTAAATGGTTCTGAACAACAAAGTTTGAGGTGACGATTGTAGTGAGACAAGATCGGATTGGGTTGATTTATGGTTTTTTCCATCGAAAATGAGTTTTGCTTGATGGGGCTGAGAAATATGGTAGACTGGTTAATTACAGGGCAGGAAAGACTAGGGCAGTAGGGAAGGGCAGGGAAATCCCAGGAGGACAGTTTTTCAGAATGTCACCAAGGAATAATTCCAAATGTTATTGGTAGTTTATTAACACCTGTATCAGTGCAGACGCCTAGCTGGTGGTCAGGAGGGACTCAAGTCGCTGCCCTCTGAAGGACAAGCAGGTCAGTGATAGTGACGTAGACCTGGAGGGCCCAAGATGGCGACGGAAGGCTGGTAGGTCTTGGAGCATGGACCGGATGTTAGACGAGGTTGGGGATGAGAGTCTACGGTCAAGTGGAATGACCAGTGGAGAGGGGGAAGGTGAGTAGGCTAGGGAGGGTGGGGATTTTAGAAAAGAGGGTGAATGTTACAGGTTTGGGTATTTGTTTGCTAGTTTGGCTGACCTCTAAGCCAAGTAGCCAATCGGTAGAGAATTTCGGAAACCTTTAATAGTAAAACAGTGCATTGGTACATATGCTGTGCTGCTGGCATATATACGCATTTGTGTATCTGTCCAATGACAGATAAAGCAACTCACTGTTGCGTGTTTAGTACTGGGGATGAACAAGTAAAACTGTGTCTTGTTTCAGAAGTTAAGCGACAAGCAGAACAATACATAAGCATAGAAGTTATACAATAAGTAAAGTAATGCTTTGTGCATTCATTGAACCGCACACAGAACAATTGGTGTAGTAATTAGCGCAGAGTTTGAACTATACATTAACTGTTAAACACTACATTCTAGCAGGAGGAGAGTCCCAAGTAAAACAGTGCCTTGGACCAGAGACTCAATCACAAGTGAAACGATCCATCGGCGCAGGAGTTTCATCACAAGTGAAACCGTGCATTGGTGCAGATGATGACCCTCAGCTAAACAATGCCTTTGTGTAGGGGTTGTCCACGTGTAAACAATGCCCTAGTACCAGGACTGGACTACAAGTTAAACAATTCATTTCTTCAGGAGTTGAACCTCAAAACATTGGTGCAGTGGCTGAACTGCAAATGAACAATGCATTTGTGCAGGAATTGAATCTCAAATGAAGCAATGCATCAGTGCATGGGTGTAAGAGTTACATCACAAGAAAATCAATTCAGTTGAACGGGAGTTGAATCACAAGTAAATCAATGCATCAGTGCATGGGTGTAGGAGTTACCTCACAAGAAAATCAATTCAGTTGAACGGGAGTTGAATCACAAGTAAATCAATGCATCGTGCATGGGTGTAGGAGTTACCTCACAAGAAAATCAATTCAGTTGAACGGGAGGTGAATCACAAGTAAATCAATGCATCGTGCAGAGGTTGCACTGCGAGAAATATAATGCATTGGTGAAGACGTTTACGACGAGGAAAACAATAAATGTGATGAAAAGTTGATTTGCAGGTAAACAATGCATTGGGGCAGATGCTGGATCACAAGTAAAGCATCGGGTTAGGGTAGGAGTAGGATCACAAGTAAAACATCACTTTGGTGCAGGAGCTGAACGTCCTTCACTTTGTTCTCTTTCTTCTTCTTTTATTCCTTTCACGGGTGTATTTCACATGAAGCGTGCTGTGCTGTGCCCCAAGTGCTGTCAAATGCTTCACGAAGGCTCCCTGGATGCGCGTGCAGTCCTGTTGATGCAGGAACAACGGTCTGGAACGAGTTGCGCCGTGCAAAATTGACACCATCTTTTGAGTCGAATCACAAGACGGCCCATGCAAAGCTTTAGTAACTGGGGCCCTGAGGATGCTCTTGCAGGGCAATGGATATAAGCATGAGTGTGAATGACAGTCTGTACAGAGCCAGAGTGAGCTGCCTAAAGACTGCACTGCAGGGCCTTGTCCCTGCCACCTAGGTATGGGGGGATGGAGAAGGAAGATCTTCTTTCAGGAGACCCCCCTCTCAGACTGGACCCTGAGGGTCCGGAGAGCCACTGGCTAGTGCTTTCTCAGGGCCTTCCTGGTCCAAGCAGTCCATCTTCTTGAGGCGCGAGGGTCAAAGAACAGAGAGGTCATGGAAACTCGGAGCCTCTGGACATGCAGGAAGTGGGAACATACTGTTGGTCACCATTGACAGAGCTGTCAACTCTTAAGGATGAGTGAGGCCCTGTGCAGGACCCCACTCCCCTGTCCTGTAGTGGGCCCTACACCAGACTTGGCCCTATATCAAGTCAGACACTACTCCACCAGGGGTCAAGGCACTCAGGACCTTCTGTGGACGCTTCGGCGTCTTCGAAGAAAGGATCCTCACACAATTCCGTGGCGTCTCCCTCCGTCTACTGCCACAAGGCAGGTGTAGGACGCGTCTGGGTTACCGCTATGGAGGGTAGAGGTGCGCCTGCCCTTGGTGAGGGATCACAAGATGGCAAACGATATCTCATGTGCAAGAGTGAGCTCTAAGTTCTCAGGCGGTTGGCCAATATATACAACACCAGTCAGATCTCAATTCTCAGATCGAAGGCCAATGCACCAGGTCCTGCCAAGATCTGCGTTGTCTAGCGATGGACTTTGTGCAAATGGAGGGCAGCAGATAAAAATATACAGGCTGCAGAGGTGGGACTTCTGATTTAAATGCCAACATGGGAGTGAGAGGGGCTGGCTTTATAAGGAAAATTACATAGTTAGCATTGCCTTGTTTTGCTTTGGGCTGGGGGATTCCGGTTTGACCTGGTGATCAATTCTTAGATCTACAGCCCCTCATACTTCCTGCCAGTGTCATCAGGCAGGGTCATTAACTTCCTTAAAATGCCCAGGGGTGAGAAGAAAAAGCTGTGCTTAGGTTTTAATCAAGGAGTAATTACACCAGAGGGAATTAATGGGAAAACATGCCCACCTGGGAGGATATTGCTATTTTTAGTGACAGAAGCAGAAAAACAACCACTTGCAGCAAACGTGTAACAGAGTTTGTGCGGAAGTGAAGTGAGAAGCGTTGGATTGTATGCGCCCTGAAGAAGCAGGAGCCCTATTCAACAGCGCAGACCCCTGCCTTGCCATTCATATTATAGTGCATAAGGTACCCCTGACTGTACACAGTTAAGATATTGCAAGCCGTCAATGAGTTCCGTGGACCCAGAGAGGCATAAGACGCACGCTCAGTGCTGTTGTAAGGACTAGGAACTCCAAAGTGGCATTGAATTCCTCCTGGGGAACAGCTAGGGAAATTTTACTTTCTATCATATGAGATCACTCATTTACCATAGATTAAGAAAAAATTAATTCCAAAAATGAAATACGCACACATTGTAAACATCTTCCAGGTGCAGTATAAAATCCAATACACACATTTGTGCCCATTATGTGGATACCATATTCTTTAGCCTCAATGTAACAAAAGGTGTACGTCAAGACTTCCCCTTCTGAGGCATGGCCCTATGTGAAGAGTTATTTTACAGATAAAGAACTGCTGGAGAGGAGTGGAACCCTTCCTTGCCATGTTTATGCCACAGCCACGAGAGGAGCATTTTCAGGCAAACTTGCACTTCAACCATCTGTGTAAAACTCACTCTTAAGAAGTGCACTATACAAACACTTTAAAGAGGCTGAAAGCTCATTTTTTTTCTTTATTTTCTGGTACCACCTACTAGACAGAGCATGCACTGTCTGTTGAGAGATAAGTTGTGGGCTTACTATAAGCATACATGGGCTTGGAGCCCACCCATTGCTTACCATTGGTTGGCTTCCCTGTCACTCCCATTTGCCTGCTTATTTGTGTCCCAGCTTACCAGTCTTTTTGTTTGTCCCTCCCATGGAGCATTTTCCTTTTACCATCACTTGATGGGCTGACTTCTGTGCTTCCACTGCTTGCTTTTTAAGCACTACTTTTTTTTTCTTTCGGCTAAGCACTCCATCAGTGTGCATACTTTTTCCAGCTGCCTCCCTTGTGTACCTCTCTCCTCTTGTACCCTGCCCCTCCACTGAAGTGCTCTCATGTCCTCCCCCCAGTTGCGTTCTTACTTGTGTGCTTCTCCACCGTCAGCTCCACATTGCTCGCTGGCCTGTTGCTTCTCCACCCTGTGGTGATCCGCTATAGGGTCACCCGTGGTGCGCTTGGCGGTCGGCGCAGCGCCAGATACACATGACACGCACAGCGCTAGTGTCAGCCGAAGTGCCGCCCCCGAGCGGGCGCCTTCCTTTTATTGGCTCCCCGCCGGCCACGCCTGGCCGGCGGATGTGGTGCGAACATCCGCTCCAGCGCCCAGGGCACTGGAGCGCTAACCACTACATCCCTTCCCAACTCGGATGTTTTTTTTTTTAAACACAAACTTTGAAAAATTATGTAAAAGTTCACATAGTCACTTGCCGGTGCTCGGCTCTGCTCTGGATGCTTTTCTTTCTCACTTCAGAGGACAGTTCTCAGCATGCATAATCCCGCAGGCGTTGGCTAGGGTGAGGGTTAGGCCGCAGTTCATACCTGTGACCTCGGTGTCTTCCACGCTCAGCTTCCAGACTGTCGTCTTCAGCAATGCGGGTGTGGCAACCTGGCGGGGAGTTATCACTGGGCTCGTCGGCCCTCGGACTGTGCCTTGATTCACCTCCTGGCGTCTCTGTTCGCTCGATGATTTGGGTCGTCAACGGTCTTGTTTCCTCTTCTCTCGCTGGTCTGGCGGGGACCTCTTTAAACCATGAGATGTTCCTCGACACGTTCTCTCTCCCTCTACTCGCCGTTACCATAGACCCCCGGTTGGCTGTCACTGTCCAGGTGCCTGGTTCGTAGTGGGTCCTGAACTTCCCTCCTGGCCGTCGGTCTCTGATGATGACGGTCGCTCCTGGCCGCAGGCTCCGTGGCGTGGCACGGCATCGGGCGCTCGCTTGGTCATTCCGACGCTCTCGCCGAGCTTGGGTTGCTTGGCTGTCCAGAGGTGGGGATACCCACCCCGGGCATGTCGGTATCAAGTCCCGCCTCGGGCCTCTTAGCATCAGTGACCACGGGCTCTGTTGCGTGGTGCAGTGAGGGGTGCTCCGATACTCTCTCAGGAACTCATGAAGTCGCCTCTCCGAGTCGGACTGTTCTAACGTGGCGATTCGGAATGTTTTATTCAGAGTCCGCATGAATCTCTCCACGTCTCCGTTGGCCTGAGGCCATTGAGGCGTGACTTTCCGGTGGTGTATTCCATGTTGTTGCAAGAACGTGGCGAATTCCAACCCTTGGAATGGCGGGCCGTTGTCGCTCCGGATTTCTTGCGGGATTCCGAACATGGCAAAAGCTTTCTCTAAGCTGGGGCGTACGTGGGTGAACGCGGTGGAAGTCACCAGGTCCACGACAGGGTACTTGGAGAACGCATCCACGAGGACCAGGGTGTGTCGTCCATCGGGAAAACTCCCAAAGTCTATGCTGACTTTGGACCATGGCTCTCCGCACGCCTCCTCTGTGATGACCGGGATCGGCCGCGTCGAAGCACTGGTCAGTTGGCATGACGGGCAGCAGCGAACAAGCTCATCGACCATCTGTTCCAGTTCGGGAAACCAGACTTTCTCCCGCATCCTCGTCTTCATCTTTGTGGCCCCTTGATGGCCTCCATGGGCGAGTCGTGTTGCTCGATCTCTCAACGCTCGGGGTATGACCAGCCGGGACCCCCTTAGCAGGATGCCTTCACTTGTTGCACTGAGCTCGCTCCTTACCCGCCACATCTTCGTTAGCCCTTCTCTGTCTTCCTGGTTCCAGGCATTTGCCTGATGTAGGTAGTCTTTCCAGGATCCTGTTTGCACGGCGTGTAGGGTGCGACCGTATACGCTGTCGTCCCGGGCGGCCTTCTTGATATCTTCCAGAGTCATGGCTCGCGGACATGCCGCCGTGGATACCATATTGAGATACTGCTCGGCTGCCTCGTCATCACCTTCGTGCGTCTGTTGCGTTGGGTGGCGGGAAAGAAAATCCGCTGGGTTCTTTGCCCCGGGTCGGTAGACAACGTCCATCTCATACGACTGCAGTTGCACGGCCCACCGTTCGATTCACGGCGGAGGGTGGGGAGCTGATCCTTTGAAGAGGGATACAAGGGGCTGGTGGTCGGTGACCATGGTAAACGGTTGTCCTGTCAGGTAGAGGTGAAAATGGCCACAGGCCCATTTGATGGCGAGCGCCTCCCGCTCTATTTGTGCGTATCTTGTTTCCGTAGGCGTCAGGGATCTGCTTGCGAACGATAGTGCCGCCCATCTGCCGGGCTCTTGCTCTTGGGCCAGGATTGCCCCAAGCCCCACCGGGCTCGCGTCGACGAGGACTTCTGTCCGCTTTGCGGGGTCGAAATACGCCAGCGTTGCCTCCCCCAGGAGTGCACCCTTTATGCTTTGGAAGGCCTCTTCTTCCTGTTGCTCCCACTTCCATGGGCTGTCTGTCCGGGTGAGTGCCCTGAGAGGTTCTGCTCGGGTCGCTAGGTCGGGGATGAACCTCCCGCAGTAGGTGGCCATCCCGAGGAAACTTCGCACTTCCGTGGGCGTCGTCGGGGCGGGGGCGTTCTTGATGGCCTGCGACTTCCTCGGGTCCACCTGGATGCCTTCTTGGTTGAATACATAACCGAAGAATTCTAGGGAAGGCTGAAAGAATTGACACTTGTCTTTATGGAGTGTTACTCCGTGTTCGCTTAGGCGCTTTAGCGTGTTCCGGAGATGCTTGTGGTGATCAGGCGCGGTTGCTGAGTGGATTAAAATGTCGTCGCTGACGTTAAGTACGCCAGGCAGGCCGGATAGCATTTCTCTAATAGCGTTCTGGAATACCTCGGCTACCGAGGATATTCCGAAGTTCAGCCTTTTGTATCTCCTGGCTCAGGGTAGCGGGGGCCAGCGCGGAGCCTCACTGCCGGCAGGAGCGTTCGGGCCTAGAGAGACGAACCCACGTGGCAGCGTGAACCGGCGCTGTGTTATTCAGGGGCGTGGCCTGAAGAGCAAGGGCAGCCGGACTCAGCAGCAGGAGCGCAGCGTGGCGCACGGCCTCATTGTGAGCCCCGGTGTTCTCGTAGGTGCGGGGGCTGACTCACCCTCCGATGCGTGCCCGGCGGCCGGCAGGTTAGGGGCCTCACTGGTTGCGGGTCGTCGCTGTGGGGATGCACGATAGTCCCGATAGGCAAGGGACAAACACACGAGGGTCTCGGCCCTCCTCGTCGCCAGTGTGGTGATCCGCTATAGGGTCACCCGTGGTGCGCTTGGCGGTCGGCGCAGCGCCAGATACACATGACACGCACAGCGCTAGTGTCAGCCGAAGTGCCGCCCCCGAGCGGGCGCCTTCCTTTTATTGGCTCCCCGCCGGCCACGCCTGGCCGGCGGATGTGGTGCGAACATCCGCTCCAGCGCCCAGGGCACTGGAGCGCTAACCACTACACACCCCACCCCGCCCCCTCCCTCCATGTTGCTTCCCCTCACTGACCCTCCTCATTCACCTGTTGCTTCTCATCCCCACCGCCCTACTCCCCCTCCCCCATTGCCTGTTCGCCTGTGTGCTTCTCCCCGGCCCGCTCGTTGCTTCTCCTCCTACAACTGCGCTCGCTATGTTGCTTCCAGCCACCCCTGTTGCTTCCGCTCCACCTACTTTTTTTTTGTAAATGCTTTTGAACATTTTTCTTTTTAGTTTGCGTCCTATTGTAAATAAAACAGAAACAAAAAGCACCTGTGTCATTTTGTAGACAGGTTCATGTGTGGTGCGCGTGCCTACAAAATGATGCAGTGGATGCTTCAAATTATTTTTATTTTAAACTTTAACCATGCTGCACATCATTGAGACCTTTCAAGTAGAAATACTGGTCAGTCTCAAGAAAATGAAAGCAAAAGCATGACAGCTGAGGTAAAAATGTTTCTTTTTTTGTTCAGTGACTTCTAGCCTACAAAGAGCTGTTGGGACAAGGGTGTGGGCCTGGGACCTGAAAGAACTTTCATCACTCCAGGCAAAATAGCATTTTGTTGCTGGAGCGCTCCCCAACCTCGAATAAAAATGCATTTTTTCCTACCTGTTTCTTGTAATTTGGTGCAGCCCAGAGGTGTCACCCAAAGGCTGCTGCTTTACCTCGCCTTAAAGAAGCACTTGCCCTGCTCTGGGAGAAATTGGAGAGTGGCTGACTTTACTCAACCTTGTCTTTGAGAGGCACCGGCTTGTTATGGCATAAAAAAACTAATTTTAATAGGTGATTCTGCCCTATCGAGACTGTCATGTGAGGTGAGAATCAAGGGAGGGGACAGGAGTTTGACTTCAGTGGCTTGGAGAACAGGCAGGTTAATTGAAGGTGTAATGACACCCATCAAAGTGTGTTGGAACAGTAGGCATTGTGTAGAAAGGGGTGGGGCGTGCCTGACTAATCACTGCGTAAGAAAGGAACCAGTCGTTAAACATGAGAGGCAATGAAATGGTCATCCGTGCCTTGGAATGTCTCTCTTTGCTGATGAGATGGCACAGTGGGATTAGACAAGAGGCACCAGCAGAAACAACACCGGTTCAAACCACTACTCAGCCCAGTCATGCTGACCCAGCCTTTCATCTTTCTGAGGTTAAGAAAATTATTCCCTTGTTTGTTCTTTATTTACAATTTTGGTCACATGGCCTTTCTGGAGCAAGTACAAAAATGAAAAGAAAATATAATGAAATTAACATTTCTCAGCAAATAAGAGGCTTATTTGGGCACCAGTTAATCTTTGGAATTGAGCAGAAAAAATAGCTTAGCTGACGTTTTTAAAGTTTTTATTAAATAGGCCACAATTAGATTTTGCCTCGTTACGCATTCTATAAACACGTTCATCCGGATCTGGAAAAATTGCAAAAAATATACGGCACAACATTTGCTTATCCATAGTGTTACGTCACGAAATTTTGAACAACGCAAAAGCCCACCTGTGATTAACACATGTTAAAAAATTAGGCAAACTGATTTTGCTTCAAAAAATGTTTTTCCTAATTTAGAACTGGAGAAAACATGTTGCATTCCTTAGTATGTAAACGCACCAAACCAGAGCAAAGTTACGTTTGTTCCATTTTTGCACGGGGGGAAACATCTTTATGTAGCATGTACTGAGGTAGACGCTGTGGGACTGATTTATATGAGGCAAGCAGCAAAAGGGTGCCAAGTGAGCATGTTTTTCCTATTTTTACACCAGTGTGAAATGTATGCAATGTGGTACCCTCTTATTAAAGCATCAAGGGACACTGTTGTGTTTTTTCTCCTACACAGAGGAGGCAATATTGATCCAATCTTTCAGTGTCTTCAACTGGGCAGCAATATTTTTCAGAGAGCCAAATTGGTAAAATGTGAATCTGTTATTTAAAAAAAGAAAAACAGGCGTGTCCTTCTAAAAGTAGGAGAGGTGGCAAGATTGGTTCTACAAGGATGCTCCCATACATATTCTTTGTTTTAAGGCAACCCCTTGCCATGCCACACCTGCACCAAGCCTGGTTTTTCAGCCGACAGCATGTTACATTCTGGGCAGGGCCGGACTGGCTGTAGCGCAATATCGGCCCCCTGTAACAAAAGCAGCAGCAGTGTTTCCCACCAGCATTCCACCCCCCCCCCCCCCACACTCCCACACCGGTCCGACTCAATCGCCAGGGCTGGTATGCATTCTCAGTCCGGCAGTGATTCTGGGACTTGTAGTTTTGCATTACAACATTTCAGGTAACAAACCAAAGAATCTCACTATTGTGAGTGCAATTGGATGAAAAACTAGGACTGGCTGACAGTGTCAGACGTGAAATGAAACTGACCCACTTCCAGCCCTCCTGATTCTGGCAGTGCATATTATCCGAAGGGTATTTGTGATCAATAGAGGTGGGCGAGCCAACAAATTAACAGGGAGAGCCGAGCCAGAGCTGAGCCACTAGTCTGGCAGGGCTCTAAGAGCCCTTGCATGACCAGAGCCCTGCAAATAGCTGGCTTCTAAATCATGCAACAAACATCGTATGAAAATATGACAGTCTCTTTAAAATTAAAAAATGTATTTCCTTAACAAGCGTTTCACCTTAATACATCATCTTGTTTTTGTACAGTGCACACCCTGGACTCATGGATTGGAAGGCGTTCTTATATGTGAAAAGGAAGAAAAAGGAGGCTCTACAGAATAAACTATTTGCCTGGAATAACACAATTTGATCAAGCAGAATTTAGGATTGGTCCCAAGTTTTCTGTTTCACATTATGCAATTCATCCAATACATGGCTACCTCTTTCTCACCTTTTTAAAACCAAAGGTTTGTGCTTTGTTTTAAATTTTTGGCACATGATGGTAGAGGGTCTTTGACAGGCAGAAACCACATTAAAGCCCAGCTCGTTTTGGGCCCAAGACCCCGTCCTCGAGCTGAACCGGGTCTAGCCTCATGTGGCTCGCCCAGCTCTAGCGATCATGCAGTAAAGCGTTGTTACATCAGAACAGGGCGTAGAGACGTGGGAATGTAAAGTGCTCTACATAAGTGCTTAGTCTCAGTGGCATAGAAAGAGTGCCATGGGCCCTAATGCAAGCAAGGATAACAGGCCCCTTACTCTTTGGCCGGGATTAGCTAGGCATAACCTTGGTAGTGGTTTCCTGGCACCCGTGAGCACCAGCACTACTGCACCCAATGTAGTAATAACATCTACAGCCCTGTGTATGGGTCTCTGAGTTTGTCATTCCACCAGACTTTGGTCTCTTTTCATTATCGTTTTTCATTTTTCCTTTTCTCCAGCCTTCCTGATTTCTGCTCTGTATTTCTCTCTCTTGCCCTTTCCCTCCATATATTTTTCCTGCCTCAGCATCCTTTGTTCTATTGTTTCTGTTCTTACAATCGTTCCTCCTCTTGTTCCTGCCCATTGTCTTTTTTCTATCCTCTCTGTCCTTTTCTTTTTCTCTTTCCCTTCCTATCTCTATTTTTCCTATCCCCTTTTTCCGATTCTCCTCTATGTCTCCGCTCTTCTATGATGCTGGCTCTTTTGTATTCTCCTGGTCCGTTTTCACACCCTCTCTATTATGTTCCTTTTCCCCCCCTCTCCTTTAGCCCCATCCTTTGTCCATCTCCTGCTTAGGTGCCCTTCTCTTTATACCTCCTCCTCAGCTCTTCCCTTTTGCCTCTACTGTCTTCCTCCTGTTCTGCTAGCCTCGTTTTCTTACCCTACAAGGCCTTCCTCCCTTTTCTCTCCTCTCACGTATTCATCCGTTGTCCTCTTTCACTTTTCCTTCTTCTCCTTTTCTTTCTCCTCAAATGTCTTTCTCTTAATGAGCCCTGTTTGCTGAGTCTAAATTATTTATAGCAACACAAAAAGATGACTGATTTGCATATGGCTGGGTCCAAACTGGAATGGCATAGTGAGCAAAAAAAAGATCTGTGACTGGGGTGAATGTTTGACAGTGTTCAGCATTCCGTCTGTCATAGTCTATAATTGCCCTAAGTGGGAAGGGTATGCCCAGATGTGGGTCCTGTGCAGGGCCGGACTGGGAACCGAAACCTGCCCTGGCAAACTGCTCGGCCGGCCCCCCTAGTGGGGGGGGGGGCAGGCGGGGGTGCGGCAGAGCTGTTTGCCAGGGCTGGTTTTGGGTGATTTTGTTACCGGGGGCTGAAATTGCTGGCCCCCTGTAACAAAAACGGCCCCCACCCTGGCGACCCACAGGGGAAACGCCTGGTGCCCGCTACGCCAGCCCTGGTCCCGTGCTCAGTACGCCACTGGATTCAAGCTAGCCTGGCTGATGAGAGGTGATGCCCCGAAACCGGTCCCAGGATGCTTGTTTGCGGTCCAGGGAAGACATGGCCTGGCAGTTCGGGCTGGACTGTTCCCATGAGGAACAGGGTCAAGGCTGATTTGCATATGGCTGGGTCCAAACTGGAATGGCATAGTGAGCAAAAAAAAGATCTGTGACTGGGGTGAATGTTTGACAGTGTTCAGCATTCCGTCTGTCATAGTCTATAATTGCCCTAAGTGGGAAGGGTATGCCCAGATGTGGGTCCTGTGCAGGGCCGGACTGGGAACCGAAACCTGCCCTGGCAAACTGCTCGGCCGGCCCCCCTAGTGGGGGGGGGGGCAGGCGGGGGTGCGGCAGAGCTGTTTGCCAGGGCTGGTTTTGGGTGATTTTGTTACCGGGGGCTGAAATTGCTGGCCCCCTGTAACAAAAACGGCCCCCACCCTGGCGACCCACAGGGGAAACGCCTGGTGCCCGCTACGCCAGCCCTGGTCCCGTGCTCAGTACGCCACTGGATTCAAGCTAGCCTGGCTGATGAGAGGTGATGCCCCGAAACCGGTCCCAGGATGCTTGTTTGCGGTCCAGGGAAGACATGGCCTGGCAGTTCGGGCTGGACTGTTCCCATGAGGAACAGGGTCAAGGCTGATTTGCATATGGCTGGGTCCAAACTGGAATGGGGTGGGGAGCAAAAGAAG
The DNA here is from genome assembly GCA_963921515.1 of Calotriton arnoldi. NCBI lineage: Eukaryota > Metazoa > Chordata > Amphibia > Caudata > Salamandridae > Calotriton > Calotriton arnoldi. The sequence goes on along the minus strand of CAWUFW010007501.1, from coordinate 424,278 downwards.
GATGGATTTAACCCAGATCTGTGACTGGGGTGAACGTTTGAGAGTGTTCAGTATTCCGTCCATCATCTTTTTGAGTTGCTAGAGTGTAAATGATTGGCAGCTGCTCGGTAACTCGATAGCTTCCTGTCTGGATTTGCTCGGGCCTGCCAGGGGAATGTCTCCCACTGCATGACAGTCTTTCCCCAGACCCCAGAAGTGTAAGTACAGAGCAAAGCCCCTTTGAGGGAGCTTCAGCCCAGAGCCCATGAATATCTCGTCACATTCTGCAAGGAGGCCCCGTCATTTTGTGTTATGCCACTCTGTTTGTGTGTCTCTCTGGCTCCCTACTCCCTAGTGCCCCCATGTCACCCGTGACACCTTCAGCACGTGCACGCGGAGACATGAAGCGACGCTTCCAATGAGAGAAAGTGAAAGCTCATGTTCCATTGAATGCGGTAATATGGTGAGTGACAGCCTAGATGTAGAAACGTGGCGTCCTACCGACCTAGAGTAATGTGGCAACGCTGGTAGCCTCACGCACAGCGTATGCCGCAGACGCCTCCGCGTTCATTCATGTGTTCTGGGCGCGCGGGCCTGAGTCTCCAAGATACCCTAGTAGGACAGGTGTCACCTGAGCCTCACGGTATTGCTCAGTCGCCTTCTTCGAGATGATCGTCTCATTCCATGCCCCTGCCTATAAGAAGGGCGCCCCAAAAAACGTGTTCCTCATCGGCGGAACTCCAAAGAATTCTGAGATCAAACACCCCTTTCGGGTGACCAGACCCCTTCCTCGCAGATTGCCATGTTGGCATCTAGATAGACAGAGGCGTAGCTGTTAATCGTGCAGCAGGTGCAGTAACACCGGATCCAGGGATTTAAGGTGCCCACTCCACTCATTTAGCAGCTGTTTTACTAGCATAACGAGGACAGAGACCCGATGTAATGCTCATGTCACCCTATCCACGCCTCGGGCGGCTGGTGGGCCGAGGACCTTTGTATTTCCAAATCTCTCGATGCCCCCAGCATTTCGGTTTTGTGGGCTGTGTTAGGAAGTATGCAGGGCGTTGTTTGCTACGGCCTAGGGCGGGTGCTCGCGGGGCACAAAGCATAGTTTCTATTTATAAAGGCGTGCAGGTGCACTGCAGCTTTGCTATGTACATTTTGAGCCAAGATTGCCCATTAGTGAAGTCCGTGTTGGGGGGAGCGGTCAGTAAAATTGCAGTTAAACCGAAGCAACTCAGCAAAATGCAACCTATTTCAAGCTCATAAAATTATTATATTTTTGCCTTTTTAAAACTGCATTTCCGTAGTGATTCTTCCTTTTTCAGAATTTGTTTACACAAATATACAAAGTGCAAGGTTCCTTTGCAAACTATTTTTTAGGGAAAATCAATTTGAGTTTTTTCTCCCTTTCAGCGAGCCTCGTGCATTTGAAAAGAAAAGAAAAGAAAATCCACGAAATTTCCAATGGTTTCCTGCGAATTCGGCGAAATTCGCGAAAGCCAAGACCTCAAGTGTGGGGCAACACCAAATTGTGGGAATCTATGTCGCAGCCTGTGGTAAGGATAGTAAATGCCCTACCTTGACGAAGAGCTGTATCTTGTCTTTTTCTGCCACCTTCTGTCCCGCCATGCTCGCTCTCTGTGCCTGGGCCGTTGTGGCTGCTGGTGGGTACCGGGCGCTGTGGGGCTGTGCTGTCGGTCCTCTCGCTGTGGTGCCAGGCGCTGCGTCTGCTGCGGTGGCTGCTTCTGCCTTCTGAAGCTGGCACGGAGCACAGGTGTGCATTTGAGCCGCTAGAAGTCTCCTGAGAGCTAAAAGTGCTGCTGGCACTCCCTGCGCGCGGCTGCACCGACTACATTTTTCACCCCCGGTAGCGGAAGACTTGCCGAACCTGTTGGTTACGTAGCGTTGTCTCATCCTCCCATGAGGACAGATAATGCGCCATGGCAGCCTATGATGAAAGTGCGGGGGAGGGCGTGGCACAGATGTACCCGGACACGTACCATCTCAGGGAGGAAGGCACCGAATGTGGGAATGCAACTCGGCTCAGCAAAGAGACAGACGCACAGTTGTCCCTGCACAATAAGGCCACTAGAATTATGCGGCAGGAAAGAAACAGTTTATGCTGTAGGGTCGACTAAATTATCCGGCACTTAAAGGCAAAATATGCGGTGTAATAAGGCCATTTTGAAGAAGTATTACTTCGCTGCTGTGTCATTTTTTCAAAAGTTAAAGCTGTATTGGCAAAGGTTTCACCACATCAATAGCAGTTGAACACCACAACGAACAGCAACTGAAAGGTGGCCTGCTTCTGCCTGACAACAGGCATGCCGCTGCTCTGAAACACGCGTGGTAGCATTTCTAGAACATTTGATCCAATTTGAACGTGAAACCGTTTTGTTGTTAAAATCTGCAAATGATGTAGAAGGTGATATATGTGGCAAGTGCCGAAAATACATAATTATGCAGAAAACACCGCGGCCGCACAGTCTGATAATTCCAATCGTCCTGCTTTAACCTCAAATCCCTGACCTGGTGCTGGGAGCCCTGAGGCAAATTGGGGGTCAACTTTCTAGTTGTAGGAAAATTAATAACTTGCTAGAAAAATGCGGTCGGTATATTTGCTTTTGCCAACTGCAAGCGCCGCGACGCCTAATCAGGGGCATGAAACACTAAATAAAAGCAATTGCAAAAACAATACAAAGTGATTCGAGAACTTCGAAAAGATTAGCTGTAGGGGTGGACAAGTTACACGTTCAGCCACATTATACATGCACTGACATTGCCTCCTGGAATCTGGCTACATTTGGACACGTCACAGTTGCTGGAAATTTCGGATTGTAGTCAAAGTGAAATAGCATTCCGAATCCTGAGGGGGTGATGAGAATAGTACATTTCACCTGGCTAAATGTGCAAATACACACGACATCCCATTCTTCAGACCCGCGGCGGCCCCCCCAGCGACCTGCCACATGCGAGCTGAGAAAGAATCCGGTGGCCTCAGGTCGGCTGCAGCACTGCACTTCAGCACGCGCCCACGTGCAAGGGCCTTTCATCACCACTTGTGTGAGCCTTTCACCTTCGTCGGAGGAACGCGATGTTCAACAGGCGCCCTTTCCAGGCCTCAAAGGTGGGGCGCATCAACGCTGCTCGCCTGGCTGCGGTTTTAAGGGGATAGTAAAGCTGCGCACCAGAATAAGTGCCAGAATAAGTGCCATGCCTGTTCAAGATGTACCGCCCGCAACACAAGCCCTCACGTCCATAGGGCAGTGGCAGCGTACGTGGAGACCCCAGCCCATCCAACACTAGCTCAACAGTGGTAACTTTGCATACAGCATTCGCATCACGTGCGCAGAGTACCAACCCGAGTGCCACCTCTATCATGGCCAACATTCCTGCAATAGGACCCTTTGTGACTGAGGGAGCCCCCTCTGCGCTCTATCATGGCCAACATTCCTGCAATAGGACCCTTTGTGACTGAGGGAGCCCCCTCTGTGCATGCGCCTAGGTGGAGTCACTGGGTGGAAAGCGTGGAGTTATACTTCGAAGCCACTGATGCGGAGGACGAACGAAAGAGAGCCATGATCCTACATCTTAGGGGTAAGACCAGTGGCGGCTGGTGACATTTGAAAGTGGTGAGGCGTAAAATGATTTTCATACGGCTCTGATACCCACGGGTCTAGCTAGCGCTATATAAAACTTTTAAAAAATGAAAATAAAACCGTAGCGAGCGTCGCGAGCGAGCCCGAACAACCTAAGGGGGTTCGGGGGAGGGTTCTCTCCCCGCGAAAATTTTGAAAAAGAGTGGAGAAATGGTGCATTTTCAAGCAAATTTGAGAAAGCAGGAAGGTAATAAAGCAATTGTGAAAGTGCAGTTATTACATTAATGAAGAGATGTCATATAACATAGGTAGCTGCTTATTCAGTATAACCACAGTATAACCACAGAGCTTCATAACAGTCCCCTGAAACCTCTCTTGGTAGCGGTTTGGCGTGGAGGCTTTCTGCCATAGACAATGTTTCAGCAGCGTTGGCACGAGGCCCCGGTTTATTTCTGAAACTTTTGTAGATGGCAGGAAATAAACCTTCTATCCAGTTAACAGGGCCGGTCCTAGGACTTTTGGGGCCCCTGGCGAAAAAGAAGAAGTGAGGCCCATCTAATTTGCATGTGACATCACAAGAAGTGACATCACAGAAAGTGACATCACGGGACTTCTAATCTTCTTTGGTATCGCCAAGGGGCCTTATATGTGCAAATCAGTCACATGGATAAAAAGATAAACACCCAAATGAAACAGGTCCGTCTATTTTAAAGCTGTATTAAGTGGATTGTCACATTGAACGGAAAAGCTAGGCACAGGTCTCACAAAGATGGACTTCCTTACTCAATGTTAACTGATTGTTTCCAGTTTAGTGCACGATAAAAGGTCCAGAGCACTGCAGAATCTTATTTGAATGGCATCACTATGGTAATAATTATGCAGCCGGATATATCGAAATAAAGTTGAGTTTGAATACATGTACCTTTTCATTTTTATTAGAAAGCTTTATAAATCAAAGGTCAGAACTAAAAGGGCAGCAGAGTTCTGTAGAAACAAAGCAAAGCATGTAGTCACGAGCACCATGCATCCATGTGAAACTGCATCATAGAAGGGTTAAAGTCACCCCTGTACTGAAAAGGCTGTTGAAAATGTGAATTTTTACAATTCCCAAACTTATACGTAATTTGATTTATTCCTTTCATTTGGATATTGTACTGCTGCATTTATGATAGAAAAATGAAAACTCAAGTTCCAGAATGCAAGAAAATAACTGCAAAACTGCTTACATGTGATTTAAAGAAGCAACTTGAGGCCTCCTCTGGTGGAAGTCTGTGCTGGTGAGAGTTACAGGTTTCACATAAATCCCTTGCACTGTGACTGGAAAAAAGTTTGATGATGCCCTTATTCTGGAACCATTAGTGAAGCCAGTTGTGAGGCTAAGGCAGTGGACAGCCTTGGTGTGAGAGTGTTCACGCAAGTGTGTGTGTTTGTTTCACTAGTATAGTTATTTATTTTGGACACCTTGCCTTTTGCTACAAGTACAATATACACCTCAAGCACAGCTCGTGGCACTATAAGGCTTTCCTTAGAACCCCATACTTAAAACAAAACATGCTATAATCTACAATTACTAGTGTAACATTCAATTAGATGTTGGGTGGCATTCAAAATGTCATGCATATGATGTAGATATGCCATAAGTAAACATAGGGCAAATACAGAAATGTCACACATAGGCACAGGATAGCCAGAAAATTAAATTAAATTAAAATACCCCCACTTTGTACCAAAGCCTTTTTGGCACCAAGCAAGCCATTGCAACCCTCCCTAGAAGAACTCTCTTGTCTCTTCCATCTAAGCATCTATACATTTATGCTTTCATCCTCCCAAACACCTACTGATATCCACCATTTCCCCTTTGCATTCTCTCATCTATTCAGTCTTTCACCATTCTGTATGCCTGTCCATCTCCATGTTCCCATCCATATCCAAACCTAGCCAACCATAATTTCACTCATCCATCCCTCCATCCACCCTTTCACTCATCCATCCACCCATCTTTTCGATCATCCATCAATCTCACTGCTCATCCATTCAGCCACACTTTCAATCCATCCTTTCCCTCATCCATTCATTTATCTATCCACTCATCCGTCCATCCATTTACACTTTCACTCATCCATCCATCCTCTTTCATCTCTCCACCCTCACTTTCACTCATCTGTTCATTCTTACACCCATCCTTTTACTCATCCGTTCATGCTTTCACACATTTACCTATCCTTTCGCTCATCCTTCCATCCATCCTTTCACTCCATCATTCCACCCTTTCACTCCATCCATCCTTGAAGCCACCATTTTACTTATCCATCCATCCACTCATCTATTTTTTCACTCATCCATTCCCCCATTCACTCCACCCACCCTTTCACTCCATCCATCCATCATCCCTTTCACACTTCCATCCACCCACTCTTCCACCCATCCAATCAGCAGGGGGTTAACGTGTCATGCATGATGGATAGTGCCAGAATGTGAGGTGATTGTGACATGGCGCTGTGGTTCCTTTCTTCGCATTTTTATATAGCACAAACTCAGCCCAAAGTCTTTGGAGCACTTTACAAAAGTACCAATCCCATTACAAAGGGTCAGGGGTTTTTCTGCATGGGGAGGTTTAATGATTTGTCCAGAATCTCAGGATTTTGAGCTAACGCCAGGACCTGTACCTGGTTCCCCACTTCCACTAAACTACTCCATGTGCTGCGAGGCCCAGGTGAGGGGCTTTTATCCCCTGGGCTTCACAGCACTGAGGCCAAGGAGAGGGTGCCCCCTGCCCTGGGCCACACAGCACTGGTTAACAGCAGCAAGGCCCAGGGAAAGGGGCCCCATATCCGGACCCTGCAGCCTGATTCAGCGCTTCAAGGCCCAGGTGACTGAGCTGTGCTAAATCCTGCCCTGCCATATCAGTCTTTTCTGGGTGCTTCCTCTTTCCCCAACCCACCTCTCCTCACCTGATAATGTCCAACTGGTCCTTGGAACAAAGGGGCCCTTGGCAACGCAAAACAGAAAAGGCAGGCAAGGCTTCAGGGCAGGTTGTTAAGTGAGGTGCTGCCCGGCTCCTAACACCCTGCTCCTGAGATTGCGAGCCAACACATTTGTTGGCTTTACTGCTGCCCACTTCCCCAACCACTGTTTTCCTTTCCTCACCCCTGCACCCACAGAAATGCCACCATGCCCTTGGATGAGGGAGGTCAAGACACCTCCCTTGAAAAATACGTTTGTGATGTGATCGGAAGGTGGGCTGACTGATAGTGCGGCATTTCACACAGAAGCAGGGCTCCATGTTTTCAACCTGAGAAAAGGGCCCTGGGCAGCTGCCCACATTGCCATGCTTAGAGCCGGCCCTGCCCAGACTCTTACCTTCTCTCACTGATTCAGCCTGTCGCATGCGCTGCTCCTCTTCTCCCAAGCTTCTTGCTCTTTGTTGCTGTTCTGCCCCCATTATCTTTGTCTGCCACCTCTCTGCTTTACTTTTACTCAATCATCTCTCACACCCACCTCTTATCTTAGTTCTTTCCTTTGTCGTATTCCCTTTATATGCACTGCACCTCCATTCTCTGTGCTTCTTTCACCCTCTTTCTTTATCCTAGGGGAACAAGGTTGCCACAAGCCGGTGTTCTACCCCCAAAGCCCGTATTTTTAACCCTTACCTGTATATACTTCAAACAACAGGTATAAATAGACAGTACTTTTAAATATGCTATAGAGATGCATTAACAGTACCTGACTAATAGTTAAAGTAAAGAAAGGCAGAAAAGCCATGTTACAATTGAAAACATACTATTATTTTAGAGTTCAATGTAGTCTAACGTCTAAGCCTTTGCAGACTCCTAAAAAACAACAAATGGCCGGTATTTTTGTCTTTGAAAGCATGCAACCCTAAGGGGAGCACTGTTCATTGTGATGCGTTTCTGTCTTTTATGGTGAGCCCTGCAGGACACCCTGCTTTTCATTCATGCAGGGTCAGGGTTTACTTCACACAAAAGGTCACTTTACATACCCATCTAATCGCTGTTATGCAGATGCAGCGATTAGATTACTGAAGGCCTTTCGACCAATGACTGCGAGGCCCAGGGAAGGGGGCCCCCTCCCTTGGTCCTCACAGCATTGCAGCACCATCATAACAGGGTCTCTTAAAAGGCACTGTGCGAGGCCCCTCTTGCAAGTTAACAGTCGCGAGGCCCTGTGCAGCTGCCCACACTGCCCATGCCTAGCGCCGGCCCTGCCAGTTAAATACAAACCCATTACAAGGACGTTTGTTACCATAATCCTCTCCTTCAGAAATCAGAAATGTCCCCTCACCCTCCCAGAATCAATACATTCTCATTTCTCTTTATTCTATTAAGAGTCCCATAATCACTCTGGGGCCGGTCTAGTCGTGCCATCCTGTGGCTCAATCCCTTGCTGGAGTGTGGGAAGTCGATTGGGTCCGACGGCCTTCGTGACCTGCGGCCTGCGCCTGGCCCACCGTCTGGGGGACAACTGCCCTGCACGGCCTCTGAGCCCGCACGCCATCAATGACATTTTCTATTTCTATTAAAGAATATGTCCATGTATTTATTTTGTTTTGCGCAGTTGTGCAGGGAACCTAAACTGCTTCCAAACACTTTGGAACGGTGCTGTTCAAACATTTTAATGACCCCCACCCACCACTTTTCCCGTGTGCAAAAAAAGTTCATTGGGTGAATGGGAAATGAACACACAAAAAAGCGGGGCACGCCCAGCAAAAGCGAGCGGGTTGGCAGGTATACAATAATGATGTTTCTTTACAGAGTGTCTCACTGCCACAGCTGTTCCTCCTTCATTAAAACACAACACAGTTTAAGCATGATGTGTGTCTGTGTCAGAGCCTGGCGCCCCTCCGACATTAATTCACCCACCACCCGGGTTGAAATCCTAATTACACATAATTTAGTGTGATTTTTCTGAAGTTTCTTATAATTACATGAAAGCAAATTAAACACATTTTACACATCTCTACTCTTAAGGAAATTAACATAGAGTCTGACCATCCAGTAGAAGAATTGCTCCTTCGAATTGTGAACTGCTGTTTGATTATCTAAGACTCTTTCATGCTTTCGAGCCTTCGATGCACTATAAACAATTATTAAGGAACAATGAATAATAACTTACCAACACAAAAGTCACAAATGGCTAAATTGAAAAGAAGAAAATTGCTATGATTTTTCAAGCTTTTGTCAGTCACAAAGGCGAGTATAACGAGGGCATTCCCCAGAACTAGGACGGAGACCATAAAGGACATTAAAACCCCCAATGATATCAGCGTTACGCCTGAGAATTGGTAGACATCATTGGGACTGAACGGAGACAGACCAGCTTCATCCAGGGGTGGTGTTGAATCTGAAGTGAAGAATGTTGGGGTGATGCTAAAGCTTGAGGTAAAAAGCTCTTTATCCATTGTTTGTGAATGAAAATCAGCCCCCAGCGACTGATGGCTCAACAGATGTATTACAAATCAGCTGCTTCATAATAAATGTTAAAAAATAAGTAATTCAGCATTTTCATTAATTTATGCTAATTCATTGATGTAGAATGTTGCGTTTCAATGCACTAAATATTAAAGAAAAAGGATTTAATTGTTTAATTGCTTGTCATCTTTTATAAGAGGCAGTATACAGCGCTCCCAGTAGTAGCTAAAGGGCGCATTTCTTGAGACAATTCTGCTTTAGCTGAATGAAAATTGACATGAGAAGAAAATAAGCGTAGATTAAAACACCTCTCTGTGACGCTTTGGACACTGGCAGCACACGTGGTCACGGTAGACTGACAGCTTGAATTGAGATGCCTTCAACGAGACATACCTTTTAAAAAATTTAAAAGCGACTGTCTTACAAGTTGGTGAATTCTTAATTCCGAAAGCGGAGGCCTCCACAACTTTCCCGAAGGCTCCCCTTCCTAGCGATTTTCCTGCACAGACATGCTGACACTGTTATGGAAGAAAACAGGAGTTGTCTCTAGTCTTACCTTACTAGTCAGTGTCGATCGGATTAAATTAAAATACATTAAGCGCCAGCTAGGTGACGTGACCACGGTGACCCAAGCAGTTGGACCCAAGCACGAGCGGAGCGAGTAGGCAGCACTGTGGCAGCACTCACGAACACGAGGTGTCTGTGTGGCGCGGTGTGCTCTGACGTGATGTCACGGACCAGTCACGCTTGCGCCTGCAGTGTAGAAATGGCCAATCACTGTCTGCATGGCTTCATAAGCCATGACAGTGATTGGACCAGCTTGGTTACCCATGCCCACGCTCAATGCCCAAAGCTCAGGACTGCGAGCCAATCCTGGCGCTGCTCCAGCAGCGCCAGAATAACATGATTGGCTTGAGCAGGGGATACTCCCCGCTCATTAGGAGACCGGGGGCTGTGGCGTGAAACCCTCGGTCTCCTAATGTGCAGCCTAGAGTGCGCATGTTCGGGCTGATCGGAAAAATGATCAGCCCGCCCCAAAACCGAACATGCGCACTCAAGTTGCTGCTGCGCTACACCTCCACCGCCACTAACCCTTGCTTGCAGCATGTTGTTGTGCCTGCAGACAGTGCGTGCCCGGGTGCCCCACCCCCTTCAGTGGTTGAGCCAGCCATTGCGCGCTTGTTGTCGCCTGACTGCCTCGGGCGTGGGCGTGGCCCGGTGACCCGCCGGCCGGATTAATTATTCGAATTTGAGTGGCAGTGGCCCTGGAGTAAGTTAAATTAACTTAAATTGTTTAAGTTAATTTAGTCACACAGCGGCGCCGATTGTGTAGTGGGGCAACGCCCCAGCGCCCTAATGGACGCACCGCCGCTGGGTAAGACCATCCACAAGATCTCCAAAACCATTACAGAAGCTGCCCAGAAGACACACGAAATGCTCATAGCCGCTCTTAACGCATACTTTGAACCGATGGCAAATCATGACTATGAAAGATTCGTGTTCCGCCATGCCAGGCAACATTCGCAGGAGTCAATCAAAACCTAAACACGACTGAAGGAACCGGCAAGCACCTGTGGGTATGCAGATGAGACGGAAGAGATACGTGGCCAAATAATCCAAGGGTGCGCATCAGCAAAGCTCAGTGAGCACATCCTGCAGTAGTCAGGCAAATCGTTGGCAGACATTTTAACCATGGGCAGAATGAAAGAATTATCTAAAGCTCAGGCCTCATGGAAGCTGCCCTACAAAGGGCGGTAAAGATGGAACCAGTTAACGCCATTGTACCAACGGCAAGCCCTAGCAAACCCAAGAAAGTCACTGCAACAGCTCGATCCTGCGGTTATTGTGGCCGTCCAACCCACCGTTCAACTGATTGCCTGGTGAGGGGAAAGAAATGTGCAGGGTGTGGGAAGTTTAATCAATTTGCAAAGGTCTGTCGCTCGAGCAAAGGATGGACCTCTCGCACTACAGTCAATGCCGTGCCGGACATACAAGAGAGAAACAGTGACATGTACGATGACGAGGGTGCCAAGCATAAGATCCACTCTGTATTTACAATAGGTGCAGCATTGCATTTGCAGCGCCATTTACCCCAGCGCCAAATACGAGTAGGAGTACACCCAATACTAGCATTGCAGACATTGGGCCGTCCATTAACATAATGTCCGCAGAGGCATATCAGCGCCTGGAACCTGTCCCGCCACTCCAAGAAGCAACAATCAGGGTATTTGTGTTTGGACAAGACATGCCTCCACCTATGCGGGTAAAGTTCCGGACATCAATCGCCCATGGGTCTCAGTCTGTAGGCTCCCAGATCTATGTCACCGAGGGTGGTCATGGCATGCTGCTTGGATGTTGCACAGCAGAGGCCCTGGCGATTGTCAAATTTGTGTTGGGAGTTCATCAGGAGGTAATATCCCACACCTTGGCAGAATTCCCTGCACTATTCGAGGGTATTGGGTGCCTGAAGGGTTAAGAAATAAAGTTACATATTGACCGGTCAGTGCAGCCCATAGCCCTGTGACAAATTGCCTTTCATATGAGGCCTCAGGTAGAGAGGGAATTAGAGAAGCTAGAAGCTGCGGGGATAATTGAGAAAGTGTCGGGGCCCACACCTGGGGTATCCCCTGTCATGGTGACGTGAAAGAGCCGGGCGAAGTGTGCATATGCGTAGATATGTGGCTACCCAATGTTGCCATACGAAGGCAATATCATCTGACCACTACCATCGACGACTTGATAGGAGAACTTAGTGGAGCCAGCTGGTTTTCGAAGGTAGACCTAAGATCAGGCTATCACCAGCTCACCCTTGCTGAGGAATCGAGGTATATAACAACTTTTTCCACTCATATGGGACTACGGCGCTACCGGAGACTGAACCTTGGCATTTCCAGCGCCTTTGAGGTGTTCCAGAACACCATACAGAAACTCCTGGTAGGCCTCCCCGGAGTAGTCAATGTCAGTGATGACATTCTCTTATATTCCAAGTCTGTACCAGAACACAACAACAGGCTAAGGAAAGGCCTCCAAAGGATACAAGACTCTGGGCATACCCTACATCAAAGCAAAAGCGAATTCCTTAAGCATAAGCTTATTTTTTTCTGACATACATTCTCAGCTGAGGGAGTGACACCGGATGCCGAAAAGGTGCAAGATATCAAGGAAGCGTCCCCACCTTCCACAGTGTCAGAGGCCCGCTGTTTTTTAGGCATGGTAAATTATTGTGGCTGATTCATTAAAGACTTGACGACCCTGACCCAGCCACTCTGCAACCTCACTAAGTCTTCAGTCCCCTGGACCTGGGGCTTGGAAAAAGAACATGTGTATCACAAGATCACGCTGGCAAAAAAAAAAAAAAAGAAAAGAACGTGTATCAGGCGACCATAAACGCCTTATCAGCTGACACCACTCTCATGTACTTCGACCCCAGGAGAGAAACTACCATAGCAGTGGATGCCGTCCCAAAGGGCTTGGGAGCTGTGTTTCTGCAAAGACCTGAAGGAGGGGATTACACCCCAGTGCCATTTGAGAGGCGATCCCTCACGATGACCGAACAGAGATACTCGCAAATTGAGAAAGAGGCAATAGCCATACATTGGGGGTGTCACCATTTCCATTTGAATGTCTATGGGCATCCTTTTGTAGTTAGCACCGACCACAAGCCCCTCGTTTCACTCTTCTGAGGGACATCCTCTAAACCACGCCCACAAAATGAGAAGTGGATACTTCAACTTCAAGGAAATAATTGCCAAGTAGAATACCGCCCGGGTTCCCAAAACCGAGCAGATTATCTGTCAAGGCACCCCAGGGCTGCTATGCGAGACAAGGAAGAAGAAGCAGATGAAACTGAAGAATATGTAAGATATATTGTGGATTGATCACGCCCTCTCCCAATTTCCGTGGAAGCCATAAGCCACTGCAAAGGACAAATGCCTCCAGAGAGCCATCGAGGTGGTCAAAAGTATTCAGTGGCACAAGTTCAAAGCCCACTGTGCTCTGCGTACATCAGACACCCAGTACATTTTGGAAAGCCTATATCACGTACGCCAGGAGCTGGCTGATGACCCGGATGGATGTCTCCTCAGAGGACATCATCTAGTCATTCCCACCAGTCTCACCAACTAAGTGGTTCAGCTTGCCCATGCCGGGCATCAAGGGATTGTCAAGACCAAGAGCCGTCTGCAAACAAAGGTATGGTTCCCCTTGATGGATGAGTAGGTCGAGACCATGGTATAGTCTTGCCTGTGGTGTTAGGCGGCAGGAGGGCCTAGTCTACCGGCACAAGTGCTAACAGAGAGAGAGGACGGCAACAGCCGTGGGTTTGTGCAAGTTTGGATTTTGGGAGCCTGCCTGATGGAAGGCATGCCATGATGCTAATTGATGATTACTCCAAATATCCCAAAGTGGAAATCATCACCTCTCAAAGCACCCAAAAGGTGCTACCAAAGTTGGAGAAAATAATGGCTACGCATGGCCTCCTCAAAGAACTGAGGACTGACAATGGTCTGCCGTTTTAAGTGCAAGAGGTAGCGTCGTACTAAAAATCTTTAGGCATTGCCCACAAGAAGTTCCTTTCTCATTGGCCACAAAGCAACGGGGAGGTGGAGCGGTTTATGAGAGCTCTAAACAAAGTCATCAGGAATCCACATGCCAATCAACAACCCTATGAGTGGGCTATATATTCCTTCCTGCGCAAATACTGCCAGACCCCACACTCTACCAAAGGGCAGGTTCCAGGGCATCTCTCCATGGGACGGGTAGTTCAGGACTCTATCCCTCACCTACCTACGTGGAATCCCGATCCCATTGATGGCCAGAGAGTTTTTGACAAGAGACGTGCCTCCAATGCTTGCTCCAGCCAGTGCCGGAATGCAAAGCTGTTCCCTCTCAAAACAGGGAATGTAGTGTTGGTCAGAGACAGGTCTCCTGGGAGCAAGCTTAGATTGCCTTTTGAACGACACCCATGGATAATTGTTCACATTCATAGCACTAAGGTGATAGGTCGTCGCAGAGAAGAAGAAGTTACCATCTCCCAGTTCAAGCAGTTTTATCCCCGGGCTCTCCTAGACCGAAAACTGGAAGAAGTAGATGCCGACCTGGGTGATCTGGAGGACGTACCTGTGGCGTAAAGTAGACCTTCTACGATCCCTGAACCAGTGAGTAGCAGAGCTAGTGAGGCCGGCTCCCCTGTATACTTAGTGGGAGGAACAGAACTCTTGCAACTAGACAATCTGGCAAGCTAGAACACTTGCACCAGGTATGAACTACGCAGCAAACCGATGCCCTCGACCCAGTTGCAAGATCATTTGCTGTGATGATATGCACTCCGACGCAAGGTAACCCAAGTTTTCTTTGTATACTGTTTTATCCGATATTGAGGTCACTGTTATCTGTACTGTGATGTCTTGATTATCATCTCAAGCAACAATGTGTTATGTTTCTATATATGCTGTGTTTGCATTTGTTTCAAAATAAAGGAGGAATGTTGTGTCGTACTGGTGAAGTAACTGGTATGAGGACATGTGGAACGTAGAATGCCTGTGAGGGGGGTTGGGAATTGTTACCCGCATTGTGGGTGTGATGGGGTAGTCTCACGGTCACGTGGGTGATGTTTAATAAATACTGGGACGGGCAGGCGGGGTGTCAGGGAGACCACCTGCACCTGGAACCTGTGATCAGTATAATCACTGTCTCTGTGTTTTTAATTAGCCAGGTCACGAGGGTCCTGATTGCCTGTTGCCATTTAATATACTGCTGGTGCTCCTGGCAGCGAGACTTTTGAAAAGGTAAATTTAGATACTACAAGAGGGAGGCACTGAAACAAACAGTGGGAGGGCACAGAGCAAGGAAACACTAGAACCACGAGACACAAATACTCACAAGGGAACAGACCACCCAGCAAACCTGGTCATGCAACACCATCAAGAGACCAGCGGAGTCATTTCGACTTGACCCGCTGGCTCGCCACGTCACCGGAGGCCATGGACTCTGGAGGAGGACTCCCTGCCAAATTTAGAGATCTCGGTGGTTCAGCGGAGTCACCAGTGTGGCAGATCCATTGAAGGCACAGAACTTTGTCAAGCTGGCGCGATGTGTGTTGCACCTACCCAGCAAAGCATTTATGTTCCCACAGCAGCAGTCTGTTTACTTAATTCAGTTCTTTGTTTTTACCAAATGGCCATGATGCTCAGTGAGTTTCCTTCCTGCATGTTTGGATCACTGCTTGATTTATCAGCCTGCGACCACGATGCCTTGCGAGGCACTCCTGGGTAAGGAACGAAACGACTGGTCAGTCTGGCAGGGCAGAAACTCCGTAGTTGCCCCACCTCTAAAAGGGAACAGCAAGATTGGTGGGGCTGGAGAAATGTGCTTCATGGCGTGCTCCAACTCTACCAAACTCTAAATGACCCTTCAACATTGGCAGAAGTTGCGTTTCATAAATTCCTCTTGACACTGCCTTCCATCAGAAATAGCAACATTCTCACTGCTTGAATATAGGCAGGCTTTGTGGCCCCAGGGGCACCACATGGACTGCAGGGATTTAATTTATTCTGCCTTCATCCCTCCCTTACCTTTATCATTTCCCAAATTTAAAATATTCAGAAAACCCGAGGAAGCTGCAGACATGCGGAACAATTTGGTGTCCTTTTTGTAGCTCCAATCCAAGGAGCTTTGAACCAGTCATTCTGCTGCTGCAGCGCGCCGCTTCCTCCAGCCACAGGGGCTTTAAATCTGGTGTCACAATGTGATGGAGTCCTAAGGCAGCTGCCTACAATCGCCTTAATGTAGCACAGCTCTGCTTATGTGAACAGTTGCCATATGAGTGCTGCCATACCTTTCGTACATACTGCCGAAATGTTGTCTCCTTTGCGTCTCCTACATGTTTGTTATGCAGTTTTCTCATTTGGCTTTCTCCTTGTGTGCCCACTAGTGCTTCTGTTACTTGAGCAAGGTGGTTGGTTTATGGTGCATCTGTGGCACACAGTGGCCCCTTTTCGTACATGCACTTTTGTGACAGTAAGGTCCCACAGAGTGGTGAGAGACAGGTTCTGATTGTTTCACACTTTGTGCCAGGGCTCATGTTGGTACCCACCTACATCGTCTGAGGGGTGAATTTGGTGCCTATTTGGTCACTTCATTTAAATGATGCCCCCTGATTCCACTAGATGGCTACAGGGACAAAAAGCCCAGTTTTTTCAGACTCATAAGTTACAGATACCTGGTGTAATTTCTCAGGTTGAGGTTCTGGCAGCAATTGTGTGCTAAAGGGAGAAGCTTATAGCCCCCTAACACCAGGTTGAAGTAGTTGGCATGCAGTTAAACAGTGACATAAGTAACAAGCATTTGCAATGCAATAGGTCTCGCATATACGTGAGTTTCGTAAATGCGACACCTATTGCATTACAAATGCTAGTTTGTAAAAACGCCAATGTGGCGCTTTAACTTTAAAATCGGTCGCGCCCCTTTCCTTAGACCCGGCTCATTTAAGGAAAGGGGCGCGGCCGACATTAAAGTGCAAGTGTGGCATGGGGCAATTTAACAATAAATAAATAAATGGTTAAAAAAAACATGCAGCTGCGTTTAGCGCGGCAAGCAAAGAAAAGGCACGGCCGCCACTATCAGCATGGCGTGCCGTGCTATGTAAAAAAAAGAATAAAGCTGTTGCGAGAGAGCGTGTCCTGCCTGCAACAGCAGGAATGCGAAAACTATTAACTCCTTAACCGCGGTGCAAATTCCGCCGCGGTGCGGGAGTTCTATTGAGTGGGCGGGCCGCGTCAGCCAACGGACGTGCGCAGCACTAGCGAGGTAGTGCTCGCGACAGCAGTTGGCCGATGCGCGCACGGAACGGGTTAAAGTAAATAGTGCTCGGAGGCGGTAATTAAAGCCTACCAAGCAACAACACATGTAAAAGGGGGTGTCCTCATGGGAGGTTACAAATGAAGACAAGGCAGTACTAAGGAGGGACTAACAAGCCTATTTACAAATAAGAAAGCCAGCATTTACGAATAACAATGACACAAGCCAATGACAAATGAGTGGAGTGTGGGCGGGGCTTCAAGTGCATGCTCCAATACAGCATTCCTCGCAGAGCAGTGCATGCGCTTCCCAGGCTCGACCTAAAGTTCAGCAAATCAGTTCACCTCTCTGTTAAAAAGCCACTGGTTACAGCATAAGGGCAGTTCAAGGGCACAGTTTCTAAATGTTCCAATAGGCAATTAGTAAGACTTTGGGCAATGTCAGCTCAGAGTTGTAATAATCGCTTACTAAAGAAAGCAGAGGGTTTTATGAATACACAGTTCACTAGTATTGACATGCTCATCTGAGTCATCAATGATGGTGTCATGCAGTGGTATGCAGAAATCTATCAAACGCATTCATAAGTGCCACAGCATGACTGGCCTCAGAGACAGAGCTTCAAAAATCATGATGGTCTCTAGATCTGTTTGCCATCTTAGCATGTGCCTGCTGATGTGGCACTTTTGTGTATGTCTCTGACCCAGGCGTGCCAGAATTTTTGTGGGGCCTGGGCCACAAACATCATGCGGGGCTCCCCTCTGGTTTTGTGGTAGCATGACCACCTCGTTCAAAATAAAAAGAATGTTTTGGGCACGTTTCGAGGAAGTTCATGCATATGGTGCCAGCTAGTGGCAGCTGATGTCACCTGCTTCATTGTGACCACGCTGACCATATGGTGTCAAAACTCAACTGCAATAACGTATCTCAGTTAGCCAACTATGTCAGTTCTTTGTGGTGTCACAATTCGACTGCAGGAAGGAAATTAGACATGGCCTTTTATACAAGGATTGCAGGCACCATTGTTTTATACTACATTTAGGGTACCTGTCAGAGTTCGGGAGTTTGTCCATCACCCTTATTCTGTTATAGCACATCGCCACCCTAGGGAAGATGTGGCTCATGGTAGCATTGGCACCTCTGCCACATAAGCAAATGGTATCCATAGGAGATTGGGTTACTAGTTGAGTGGGGTGAAACCCTCCTTAAGCAGAAACCATAATCCTTGTCAGGGTGAAGCACAAGCAAACCTCAAATTAACCTGTGCTCAACCCTCTGGTAGTTTGACCCAAAAGCAGTCAGGCTTAACTTAGAGGCAATGTGTAAAGTATTTATGCAGCACTTTAAACAGTTATAAAATGAAAACACAAGAAAACCCCAAACCAATTCAGAAAAATAGAGTGACATGTAATAAATTATTTGAGGCCAAAACAACAAAAACCCAATCAGTAGAACCGGAGATATGCAAATGTATATATTTAAGTGAAAATAGTGCCTAGAAGCACAAAGTGCCAACTGTGGTTATCTGGTCGGGCCGTACCAGGACAAAGTCACAACTTCAGGCCGACAGCGATGGAGCATGGGCCGAATACAGGGACCAAGTTAGGCCCGCTGAAAAAAAAGTACCTGAAATACTGGTGCGGGATCCTGTGTTGAGGCTACATTGCACTGCGGCGGTTCCGATGAGCTGTGGGCAGTGATGCGATCTCCTGTGTTGAGGATACATTGTGCAGCAGCAGTTCTGATTAAGCCATCATTGGAGTAAGGCAATGCGAAGTCCTACATCAAGGATGTGCATGTAGTGGTGGTTCCGAGAGGCTGCGAACTGCGTTGCAAGGCCCTGCATTGGGGATGTGTCATGCAGCAGCAGTTCCGATGCTGCGATGCATCATAACGTTTGGGTGGGACCACAGCTGGGCTGGCAGAGCACCTTCAGGCCCCCATCCAAGGGTCCAGCACTGGGGTGGTACAATTTGGGGGTCAAGGCTCAAAGCAGGCAGAGTCCAGGTGCTGGGTTCAAAATGGTTGGAAACCTTTCTGTCCCTGAAGCTCTGATCAGGAGGCCAGTCAACTAGCCCTTGGAGTCATTCTGGTGGTCCTGGATTCAAGATGCTGGTCCAGTCCTTCTCACTCAGATAGCAGGGCACAGGGCAACAGAGTTGCAGTATTTCTTGCAGCACAGCAGTCCTTCTGAGTCTTCCACAGTTCCTGAGGTGTACTGAAGAGTTGGGTCTGAGGGTCCAATATTTATACTTGTTGCCAGCTTTAAAGTATGAGAAGGTTTTAGAGGTTTCCACCCCAGAGATGTTTGGAATTTCCTACCACCCTGTCCTGGCGCAAGCTTGTCTGGGAGCACAAAAGACTAGTGTCAAACCCTTTGTGAGTGTGCTGAGTCAGAAACTTTGTGATGTACAAATGTGGTAGGTGACTCCTCCGCCAGTCAAATCAGAGATGGCCTACCCTGCCAACACCTATTCCCCCTTCGTCTCTCTGTCATACAGCAATACACAAAGACCAGTTGCCTAGTCATGTGACCCAGGATACAGGCACCAAATGCTTGGGACAAGAAATTGCCAACTTTCTAAAAGTGGCATTTTCAGAATTATAACTTAAAATCAGATTTTACCATTAAAGAGGGTTTTCAATTACAATTCTTTAGACACCAAACTCAACATTTCTACCTGCTCCCAATCAAAAGTTATCACTTATTAAACATAACAAGGTAACCAATGTTATCCTATGGAAGGGACAGGCCTTGCAGAAGTGAAAAACGAATTGATACTGTTGCATTCTCCCCTGTCTTCAGTGGGAGATCGTTTTTGATTATTATAAATAAAAAAAAGAACTCTTAGCAACCCCTGTTTAATGTTTTAGCATGTCCTATGCAATCTAGTTAGAGCAAAGTGCAACACAGGAATTGTGGCAAGAGTTGCCATCTGCTATTTCAAACACAGTTTGGTCGAAGGTCACTCTAAACATTTGCATGGAATTTCATTGGGAGGTTGACAGCCATAAGACTTTTTCATGTTCTTAGTATGAACAGTTGCATTTTGTTGAACAGTCTGTGATGCAATGTGGCAGTGATTGCTCTGGTGCCCGGCCTAACGTATGATAATGAACATATAGTCCTTTTTATTCTTCATTTATTCAATTACTTAAAAAAATCTGAAGAAAAACTCTATTACAGTAAAGTATATCCAAGATAAAAGAGGGTGGGAGAGGGCGTTGAAGCACTATCGAGTAGTTATTAAAGGGAAGCCAGGAATATATGAATGTTACACTTGCGATGCGCTGAACAAGTGATGTATATGATTAGCTTATTTGAAAACTCAATAAAATCTGGTTTAAAAAAAGAAAAGTATATCCAAGGTAAATAGTAATTCCCTGTATTGAAAAATAACTAAAGACTAAAACTAATTAAAGTCTTACACGCTTAATACCTCATCCAACCATAGGAGTATAATTAGGCGAAAACACAGAATCCAGGTAACAAATCAAAAGGTACTGTGTTTTCAAGAAAAGTTCCTTACCTAATAATTTAATTGCATAACTAGTGTGTTCTAAAAATACAGACCAGTGGATAACACAACAAGCCAGTTAACTTTGATAGGTGAAAATTGTTGGATTCATTTCTTATTCAGTGTGGCTTGCTTAGGCTTCTTCAATTTTCAAAAACAAAAACAATATAATTTGTTGTGTCAAACTTCACATTTTTATCTTACTTTTATTTGTTTAATTCGTGCAATATTGCGCATTTCAGATCAAATCCAGCTGTTCTCATTTCAGGCTTTGTTTTGCACTTTTCATGAGCAAAATACAAACACAATTTATCTCGTATTACTTTGTTGCCGGTTATCATGCCGTGCGGTACCTGTGTGCTATTGTAAAGAACGCTATTTCAGGACTTATCGACAACTCTCTGCTCTAAATTTGAGGACCATTGTGTGCTCTGGGGCCTCATATTTTGTATGCCCATTTGATCCCTTTTAAGATATCTTTGTTTGTAATTATCCAGACTTGTTCTCTTAGAATCAAGGGAAGCGGCTGCTTTTACCTTTGTGCTACACAACTTAAAATATATCCCCTTTTATTGGAAGACCTGTCTACGCTCAAGAGTAATCTAGCTTGATTGAAATTGGGCAATCTAAGTAGGTGATGATACACCTCTATGGACGCTTTTGGACTACTGCAATTATATCCACTCATTTGACCTTTGAGAAAGCCCTGACGAAGTTCCCGTGGCACTGGGGAACGAAACGCGTTGGCTGTGTGCCGGTTTTTAAAAGAAACAACAAACTTTAATAAAAAGAAGAATTTTTGGACTACGTATGCTTCCCGACTGATTTTAATTAGAGTGCACCTTCCTTTCTTGTGGACTAACACAATTTATCTGTGAAAGCAACTACTTTACAGTTTCTTGAAGAAAACACAGCTTTTATGTACATATTGCCAAACAAACTGCCTAATGTTTCTGTCTGTTTCTATTTTAATATGTAATGGTTCCACATGTTTGCAGCACTCAAATGGAATTAGCGAGCCATCATTGTCCCGTCCATAAAACCCCTTTGTTTCCCATTTCGGAGTCTGTCATCACTTTTGTTAGACTTTCTTTCATCTCGCTTGTTCATAAATAACATTTCATGTTAAACATGTAACTAAGGCCTCCTGGGTGTAAGGTATACAAGCACTTTATCCAATACATTTATTTTCTTGCTAGATGTATTTGTTTGTTTCTCTACCTCATGTTTTTTTACGATTCTCTCCAAAATCTGAAATCTAATCTGAGCCACTTTATGTCCTTGGGCAAAATGGTAAAGTGCAGGTGTATTGAAATTTTTTGTTCTTATATTTAACTTGTCCTTTGTCCAATGAGTTTTCACCTTATCAGATGTCTTACTCATGTATCTGAGTCCACACAGAGTCTTACAAGAAAGAAGCACAATAATGTTAGTCCTTGAATTTAAATGTTGTCTAGTTATTGGGATTTGTATGCACTATCTTCTTCTACAATTAGAAGAATCTTGACAACTTGAATATGAAAAATCTTTTTTGGTTTATAATATTTTTTGTTATTTTTCAATATGTGTTCAGTCATAACTACTCACATTTGATATTTGGTCACCTTTTGTATAAAATGCAGTATCTATTTTATACACAATTCTATATCAAACTTTATTAGTTTCTAATTCTTACAAATTATTCTCCTTATTGTCTTGCTCTGCACAGAGTATTTTGAAACATATATCCATTTTTTAATCTTTTTATTTCCTTCATAATTCAACAATTGTTCTCTTATTTCTCATTTGGCTTTTTCTGTAACTCTGTTCACCACTTGATCCTTGTAGCCTCTTTTCACAAACTTTAAATTTTTATTGTTCTTCCTCCATTTCTTTCTGGTCCAACACAATTCTTGTTACTCACACCGTTTCTGATACTGGTAAACTTTCAATTAATGAACTTGGAAGCTTTCAAATTTCAGACTTATAGGATCAGTTGGTTTGTTGGAAAGAGTTATGTTCCTCCTATACATCTGTCTTTTTATTTTCACATCTAAGGCCAGGATTACAAATTAGGCGTAATTGTAGTTATGACATTCCAGGATAAATAGCACACCAATTTACTGGCCTGTCAATTACCAGTTAAAAACTCTATGCAATAATTATCGCATGTGCTAAAAACACATGTTCATGGGAGTGATGTGCCCAGAAACACAGGACACTCAGTCAAATAGTGACAATGCGATTCAAATGTAGGTGCCCACTTTCTAAAAGCAGTAGTTTAGCCACATCTCCTCCTATTATGTCTTCATTATTTCACTCTGCTCACTTTGCTGTCCTCCTTAGGACCCTTCCTAGCTCAGATTCTCTTCTTTGTCATTTTGATATTGGGTTCACGTACGTCACTTGCCTGAGTATTTTTCAATATTTAACATTCATCAAATAGTCTCAAAATGCAATGAATAGCTTGGTCTATTTGCATCATATTCTTATTGCATGCCTAGGTACTTGTATTCCTTCACAATTTTAAATCTAGCACCCCCATTATGGCATCTACTTTCGGGTTTTTTAGTGGTATTGAGTACTACAAAACACAAGTAGAGTTTTATCAACACCTGAATTTATAGGTGTACTCCCCAGATATTTTTTGATTAAAAAAACAGCAGAAAGCTAACCCTAGGGCCAAACTCATTGGAGTACATTTACATTTTCTTGTGATTCAGGCCCTGCATTTCCTTTATTGTATTATACATATTCATCAATCTCTAAATAAAATTTTATTGATTAGAGTCCATGTGATTTGGCGCTAACAATGGACTACAAATCCCAGCTTTTCCCTCACCAAATAGTGCAATCCTGTGCAACAGCGATGGAATACCATTTCCACCAATATAATTGTATGTTGGCCCGATTTAAATGTGGGCAGAACTTTGGTATAACAACGGCAGAGACTACTCCGTCTCCGCTGTGGTTACATCCCTCTCATGGCCCAACAGAGTATGGGCTGTCGGAGGATGACCTGTATGTCCACCCATCTATATTAGGTGGACAGGTCAGGTGAGTTTTCACTGTCCACCACCACTTGCAAAACCCTGGCGGTAACGGACAGTGTAAACTGCAAAATGACCCCTCCATCGTCAGAGGAGATAACTCCCCTGGTGAGTGGGGCATTGAGTTGTTTTTTTTTCAAAAACAAAATCCCACTTTGGGGTTTTGTTTAGGAAAATAAAAAGATATTTACCTTTGCGATACAGCTCATGTCATGTTTGATGTACCCAAAAAGTAAAGTTACAATACATTGGCAGGAACCTCCTTGACCACGGTTGCTATCAATGCTGGAAATGTCCGCTGGCCTGAGATATATTTCAAAATGTGGTCGTCAGAACCTCCACCAGGGCGAAGGAGCAATTTACTCCAGCGCCCTGGCAGAGGACAGCCCAACTACCAAATTATAAATTGGTCCCTTAGTTTCCTTCTTTGAGCAAATGAAGAGTGTGTAGAGGTGAAATGAAGAGTGTGTAGAGGTGATTCCGTTTGTAATTGAGGAGAGTTGGGAATGAGCACCATCCCCATGCTACATGAGAAGCAAATGATTTTCAGAAAAATAAAATGAAGCAGAACAGTGACACTATTATTTAAAAAAGAAATTAGTTAATAATCCATTGGTTTTACAGACTATTCTTAAGCAGAAATATACCATTACTTGAGCGTCTGCCGCAGTTACCCGAAGAATCATTTTTAAGTGCCAGCAGTTTGTGTAGGAGCCTTTCAGAAAACTGTGTGGACTAATGCACAAATTTTAAATATTGTAGAAGAAGTGGTGCCTGTCCTTGTGTGACCAGTACTCTTGAAATATTTTTTTTAATAAAATGAATAATTGTATTACCATGATGTAATTAACACATAATGAATTCAACATATTCTGCTGTGACGCTGGGTATATCAGATACCGTAGGCCTTCATTTCCAAATCGTTGTTATTGTCTAAAGCCATCTTATTCTTGCACGCAGTCATCTCTCTGCCTTTCCTCACCGCGCACACAGCGTATGATAGTTATTTTGTAAATAACGTTTGGAAACGCAATGTCATTCTCTCATGCACAACTTGATGCTTTGTTTTCATGCTAAGAAAAGTGAATCTTTTCCCAAGGTCTTCTCACCTATTGGGGTCACGGTGCGATTCTCATGAGAACTTAACCTTGATAAACTGTATTATGTGAACCAGCGGGAGACAGGTGAATAATGTGACTTTAGATACTGTATTGTTCATTCTTTGATTTTATGGGGTAAATGTGATAGATCTTAATGTCGTTCTACACTAGTACACCTTCTTTTGTGCATTACATTATAAAAGTACCCTTTTCTGAGGGTGTTGGTAATTGCTACCCCCTCCTCCCCCCCCCGATCTCCCCTGATCCAAAAGGCAATACTTTGATGGTCTTACCTCTGATTTATAATTTATTAACTTGAGTTGAATTATATCTTTGTCTGCTATTTCATTATTTGCGTTTTATTCTGAGTTTCATTCTTTTATGTGACAAATGTCTAGCTGACTGACTTCTTCCCAGTTAATTTGTTTTCTGTAATGCCTTTTAAGATTTCAATAAACCTTCATGGTTTTCGTTATAATACTTGTCAGTTTTTATTTTGAAGCCTAAAGTGATTTACATTTAATTCTAAAATGTTATTTGATATTAAACTTACATGTTTACTAGGTTCAGTTGAGAAGCAACAAAATTCTTGGGTATGAACAATGCTCCCAGTCCATCAGAAGTGCTTTAAATTGTTTCAGGGAAACACACTACACCAGAAATCTGGAAGCAGATGATGGTTACAAACTGGACCTGGATTGTTCAAGACTGGCCCCGTTAAATTCCGCACTAAATTGCCCTGATTCACCCTGTATTCCAATGATCCTATTTGGATTAACAGAAGTGTGCCAGTGTTCCTGATGCTGGTCTATGAATTAAGGAGAAGTGAGTTTAAGTAGAGTGATGATCATGTGGCCCCTTTCCTGCTCCACTCTTCCCCATAGGTGTTACCCCAACACCCCTCAGGTGTGAGGTAGCTGAGTGAAGTAGACTATCTCTCTTTTGTGCTATTCGTTTGAGTGTTCTTTAGGTTAAGCCTCCTTCCTGTTGACACTAGAGGACAAAGACAGTGGCTTGACCATTGTGGAAAATTCACAAAAAGGCAAGAAGTGCCTGAAACCAGTCCCAGAGCTGGACCTGCGGAATCTGCAATTCTTGTCTGCAAACCTGGGTATGAGTTTGAAGCAGAAGCTCCCAGATAAGGTGTCAGGATTTCACATTGACCAGGGTGAGGGTACCCACACCTGTGGAGACCAAGACAGACCTTTAAGCTCTACAGTTGGGGTAGCAAACCCCTGCCAGGTTGGGATAGCTGATGCTTGCCAGGTTTGGGAACAGACATCTCGAAGTTCTACATCCTGCTGAAAGTAACTGCTGTCAACTACCTTGGAAGAATGAGCCCACTGAATGCGAGAAAGTGGTACTGGAGGTATCAATGCATGAGAGAAAAACTGCTTAGAAAAGGAGGACCTTAAGGAGCTGTGCAGGAAAAACTGGACTTTAGCCTGCTGTATCCCACAGAAGGACCTGCACCGTCAGGCCGTGTGGTGAGGTCCTGTGTCCCTGGTCCCTTGTGGTTTCATTTCAAAACAACAAAGCGCATTTGATAGTGAGGAACTACAAAGAGTGGCAATGCGCTCAGTTGTTTCATCTCAGTTCTCGACAAGATCACCTCTGTGATCTGGGGTGGACTTTTTCCTTTGTTTGGGTGGCGGACTTGAGCTTTGGGCTAAAGGAAGATGCGCAGAAGAAGTCTGCCTTCTCTCACGCGCGCTCTCTCTCTCTCTCTCTCTCCCTTTCTCTACCCCAGCAGGAGCGAGCAGAGTGCCTTCTCTTCTTACTCCTGTCCAGAGAGCCCCCTCCTTTCTGTAATACGGGGTGTGCACATGCACAGGCCGGCGATACCAAAGAGAAGAGTGGAGTTGGCAGGGGTGGTACAGAATCAGCCCAGCCTCTCTCTGGCTAGTGTGCTGGTGGCAGTAGTGGGCACAGCACAACCCCCACCCCTGGGCGAAATTAATGGGCAAACCCTGTGCATTACTTCTTAACGGTACAGTGCATTATTCGGACATTGCGGGGGCTGCATTTTAATGACACAGACCGGGACAGTTACAATTGTGATCTCGAAATAGCCATTTTGTATGCACGCTGGTACAGCTACAGTCCTAGAAAAGTGACAGGAGATTGTGGCCTACCAGTCTCTTGGGGCTCCTGAGTGCATTTAGCACCAATTGTTGCATTGCAATATCCTTATATACAAGAGTCTGGGAGATCCCTGAAGTCAGAAAAAAAGTTCCCACATCAGGTAACATACTTGCCAGCCTTGAGCACTGCTTTATTTCAGCTAAGTGGATAATGATTGCAGACATTGTACTCTGCAGGAGACTGCTGACACCTATCCCTTTGTGCAAGGCCACACAGAGAAGATTCACAACTGTGGCTGAAATCAGAGAAGACCAATCCTAGTGCCTATGTTTTGAAAGTTCTGTGTCAGACTGAGGAGGCATCCAAGCTGTAATGTAAAGAGGGCTGGTAGCTCATATTACTGTAAACCATGAGGAGAAGCCCATGAGGCAGAGTCCAAGGCCCCAGGGTACCACGCCGTCTCAAATTGCTGTGAATGAATGAGCAATAGATACATGCCACACCGCCTTCCGCCTACACAACCCTCACAAATGATTTTTCAAGTTGTTTGAGAGACTTTGGCCTTTGTAAGAAGGTATTATTATCCAAAGCCTAAATTATACTTGGTCTGCAGTTACAGGTGTATAAGCGAGGGAAGTCTTTCAATTACGGCTTTAACAATGTGCGGTTACAAGCAGATACAAATTGTAATTGAAATTGTAAATTGTATTTATATAGCACTTCTACCACTGATGAGGGGTAGCACTTGGAAAGGGTGTTTGGGAGTCCATAGATGTCTGAGAGTTTTGCGACGAGTCAGAGAGTGGAGGTATGAGCCGAGGTTGAAGGGGAATTTTGTTTTTCCTTCTTCCACCTGACCCATCCAGCAAGTAAATATTAATATATAAAGACATAACCACACATCTAAATATATAGTGTAAGAAATTGGGTTGTTGGTTGATTTGGATGTGAGCCCTGGTCAAGCAGCAACCCCAATTCTTGTCAGGGTAAGGCACAAGCCAACCCTAAGTTAACCTGTGCTCAACCCCCTGGTAGCTTGGCACAGAGCAGTCAAGCTTAACTTAGAGGCAATGTTTAAGGTATTTGTGCAACATTCCAAACACTAATTAAGTGAAAAGCACCACATAAAAAGGACCCCACACCAAGTTAGAGCAAAAGAGTAGTAATTTTTCATAAACAAGACCAAATTGGCGAAATTCCAATCAGTAGAACAGGAGATATTTCATTTTAGAGGTTTTAGTAAAAATAGAGCCAAATCACACAAAGCACCAACTGTGGATAGCTGGTCGCGCCGGACCGGGAGAAAGTCACAAGTTCAGGCCGACTGCGATGGAGTGTGGGCCGGCCACAGGGACCCAGTTAGGCCCACTGATCACAGTACTTTAATTCTGATTTGCGGAGCGTTGCAAGGATTTGTGTGGAAGATGGGTACCGAAGTGATGCATCGGGTCCGAGATGCTGCGAGGCTGCAGTGCAAGGTCCTGCGTCATCCTCAAAGATCACATCGACGAGGGCTTGTGATGCTTAGTCCGGCATCGAGGATGCATCGCACGGTCAAGACAATATGTCTGGTTCGAGGAGCTGCAGGGCTGCGATACGGGGTCCAATGTCATTGAGGTTGCCATTGATGAGGGATGTGAAGGCCTGTGCTGAGCATGCATCACGCAGGGATGGTTCTGAAGCGGTTGCGGGCTGCAAGGGCAATGCTGGCAGTGGCAGCTGGCATCTACTGGGAAGGGGGGAGGTGGACGCTCATGGGCAAAAACTTTAATTTAAAAAAAACTTACCTTAACCGACGTCCTCCGACTTCCTCAGCTACCGACCTCTTCTCAACCAGATGCTGCTGTCCAAACACCAATCCTGGCACTGCTCTCACTCTGTGAGAGCAGTGCCCTGATTGGAGGGAGAGGCCTCACTCACTGCTACCAAGGACACTGGAGCCCTGCACTTACTCTGACCCAGCTCTCTTAAAACAGCTGGGTTAGAGGTTTCAAAGTGCGCATGTGTGGCTGGCCATCGCAAGACTGCCGACCAAAAAGACATGCGCCCTTTGAAAACTGCAAACACAGCCCACCCTCCTCCCTGCTACTGTCATTCAGCAGTGGCCCTCCCCGTCCTGTCATGAGCGTCAAGACCGGAGGATGTAAAATAAAATGGTAATGTATTAGCATTTTCTTTTCATCTTTGGGGGGTAATTTAGGTGGGGCGACGCTCCTCCACTCCATAGAAGGAGCCGCCCCTGAATGCTGCTCTTTGTGACGAGTCTAATCCATGCAGCAGTGGTGATGCGTTGGCTCTGCTCTGGGTTGTGCTGCGCAGCAGAGGAGATGCATCGAGTCTGCTGGATCCACAGAGGCTGGCGAGCACCCTAGGCTTACTTCGAAGGTTGTAGAACTGGGGTGGCACCAACTGGCAGGGTAGACTCACAGATGGCAAGGTGCAGGTGCAGGGTTGTTGGAAGCCTCTGATGTCCCTGAGGCTTCAGAGCAGGAGGCCAGCCAACTAGCTGTTTTTAAACAATATTTTACATTTATAGATTTTTTGTCTTGTTCATACTATTGCAGCATATTTTTTGTTCTGAGTATTGTGGTCATTTAGGGAAGAGTCAACCACTTCCGCTTCAGAAGATTAATCATGACTTGATAGTGGATATTATGTTTAAGGGTAATGAATTCCAAAGTTTGCTGCTTGGAGAGAGAAAAATGTTTCACCCATGTTTTTCCCATGTATGCTGAAATTTTGAGACCGAGAGCCAGTCTGGAGTGGAGGTTCCTTTGTGTGGTATGTATTTAGTGATTTTCCTTCGGGATGAAAAGGGGTCTTTTGCCATGTATTGCTTTGTGGATGATACTAACAGCTTGGAGGTGGGTTTCCGGCACTTGGTAACCACTGTGGGGCCCTGAAGGCAGGGAAGATATGTGTTTGGGGCTTTTCATGTAGGAGTAGTCTGGCAGCAGAATTTTCTGTAATCTTCTCATAGTGGTTAGAGGGGATCCATGATATGGGCCATTAGTGAAACTGTAGGAAGCTGGCTCTTTATATGATAAATCAAAGTGAGATATATCATGTAAAGAGTCAAGGGGTTCCCTTATGAGTGGACAGGGGCTTGCCTAGGCAATTCCAAAGTGCTCTGTTAGGGGGTAGTGTGGTTGAGCAGCCTTAAACTTAACACAGAGGCGAGCAAGACATCTGAAAATACACACAATGGTCAATAAATGAGACACACGACTCAAGAACGAGATCCACAACAATTTCTTAAAATAGCAGGTATCTTTATATATGTTTAGGCATCAGAAGAAAGTCGATCAGTTAAGTACGTTTTTAAATAGGAATATTTTTCAGCTGGAAAAGTCGACTGCAATTTCTGAGTTCTGCAATGTTAACCTATGGGAGGAAAATCATATGCGGCTTATCAGTTCTTGTCAGCATCTTAGGAGACCATTCTCCAGGAGGTAAGGTGAGTGGCGGGCAAGGCCTAAGGCAGCGCCATCAGAACACCACCAGCAGCACTAGGGCGGCTAGGTGCAGAGGTGCCTAACAGCGTCGGTTGCCCAATGTTATCCAATGGCGAACGGGTGCGATAGAAAGAGGCTGCAGGAGGGGACTGTGAGGCCAGTCCTGTGAAACCAACGAATGGCTTCGGTTCATGAGATGTTGAGGGACATGGGGACACTTTTGGTCCTCTTCTCCTCGGGATGGGGTGTCCGGGTGCAGGGGGTCTTTGGGGTGTCAGGTTTCTCCCTCCTGCAACACTCTCGGTAGAAGGGTCCTGCCAACAGAGGCTGCACGCAATGCTGGGGTAGTCACAAGGAGTCACTCCACAGGGACTCGGTACCTTGAGGGTTTGAGGACCAAACTGACACCGTTGCCCCACTTGGACAAGGGCGGGGGGCATGGGTGCAGTGGTGCTCGGCGGCGTCAGGTTTTGCCGGGACCAGAGTCCTCTTTGTCTTTCTTATGCTGCCTGCAAGATGCAGGGGACAGTTCTGCTGTCCCTCGGGAGGTCTTAGTTCCTGGGTGAAGGCTGGCAGGTCGCCTGAGTTTTGGGGACTCAGCAGCTGCAGGACAAGTCGACTTCAGGTGCAATAGGCGAAGTCATCAGACAGGCCGGCAGGGTTGGTGCCAAGTCAGTTGCTGGGCATTCTGTTCTTGCTGTACAACTCTTCTTGTCCATCATCTTTCTTCAGGTTGTAAGGATCTGTTCTTTTGATGCCAGGGTCACCCCTAAATACTTAATTTAGTGGCATTAGGAAAGTGTACGGTAGTATCCAATGGGCTACTCACCTTTGGGGTCACTACGCCCACTATGACCACTGTTGGAAGCTGGTGTAACCCTGTCCCAGAATTCCTAAGCATACCATCACAAAGATGGCTACTTCTGAAAAATTGTGTCCACCTCAGTGTAGCCCACCTTAGGGGTGGTACTAGCCTGGATGTGGCCCGCCTACCTGACAAGCTAATTTTCCCACCTCTCCAGGTGCCAAGGGGGCTTTGGAAAAAGGGGGGCGGCTTCCTCTCCTGTGAGGGGAGCCAGATCTGCATTTCAACTGCGGCAGCTCATTGAAGCTTGCTGGCCTAGGGAGGCTAATCAGCAGGTCATACTGTGGGGGGGTGTGACACCCCCTTCCCAGACATCCCTTTGTTCTGGGCCTCCTGAGAGCAAAAGGCTCTCACCCTAAGAGGTCAGAACAGCATCTCAGGAGGCAGGTGTGGCATCTTGCCAGTCTTGGGTGGAATCTGGAACATGGAATGTGGTGACCAGATTCCACACAAGGACGGTTGGCCCGGGCTTCATGGAGAGGAGTCACATCGTTCTCTGTCCCAAATAAACCTACCTTGATGAAACAACGTGGATGCTGTGATTATTATGAAGAGAACGTAACACTGGCGACGAGCGGAGAGCGAACTGTGAAGCCTGGAGTACTGCGATGTGCCGATCACGAGCCCGGTCAGTCTTGTAATCCTGGAGGTCTTCTTAATAGCTGGAACATTTACGACACGATCTTCTCCAGAATCAGTCTGAAATCAGTCTGAAAATCCCAGAGCTGGCGGTGACTGTGGTGAGATTTAATTTAATTTTAAGCGTTTTGCAAAACTTAGCGTGACGACTCCACGCGCTGCGGTGCGATCCTCAGATCGAACCCAGTCTCGAGCCTCGACGTCTTACACGCATGCGCGCAGGAGTTCTCGTCCGAAAAGACGAGAACGCTCCTGCCGCTGCGCACCGTGTGTTTCGCTGGTGAAGCAGTCATCCACATCTCGGTGATCTGCACACCATTTCCTTTGGAAACTTGTTTTGCTGATGCTGCTGTCATCGACATCTCGGTGATCCGCACACCATGGACGTTCCCTGGGCATTTAAATAACGACTTAATAAAAAAGATAAACAAACGGTGATTCGCACACCTCATTCAGTGCGAGCCAGTCTTTTATGATGGATCTGCAGACACCAATGTATCTGTGATCCGCACACCATTTCCAAGGTAACAGGTTAATCTATGATTGTGTGTACAATAAAGCAGTGAGCAAGCAGTGCACTGCCACAAATTTGTGAATTACCCAAAGGTTATTTCGGTGATTCACACACCTACTTGTGTACATTATATAATAATATTTGACTTATACACTGGGAATATAATTTCTGCAACACAAGAACCATGGATGGAATTTGTGCTCCATCACCATTTTTAGCCACACCAGGTAAACCTGCGTTGGAGTGGAGGCAATGGAAAGAGGGATTAGAGGCATACATAAAAGCAATTGGAGGAGATGACTGTTAGATTTGGGGGTCTCTAGTTGGCAATGGTTTGCACCTTTGTCCAAATAGGGACCCTTGCGTCTAATCAGGGTAAGGGGCTACACTCCTAAATAACCCCTGCTCACCCCCTTGGTAGCTTGGCACGAGCAGGCAGGCTTATCTCAGAGGCAGTGTGTAAAGCATTTGTGAACACATACAGTAATACAGTGAAAACACTACAAATGGACACTACACCAGTTTAGAAAAATAAGTAATCTTTACTAGACTTAACACAAGGTCAAACGACAAAAATCCACAATACTGTAGTAAAAAATGAGTCTTTAAAATGGTAGAAATAGCTTAGTTCAATGTAGATGGTAAATGCGACACTTTACTCTCAAAGTACCTCATGCAAAACAAGCAAAAGGGTCACAGGGAAGTTGATGCGCCGTTCCTTACACTCAGGGGAGTGGATGCGTCGGTTCCTTACTGCTGCGCAGGGGAGTTGAGGCTCGCTTCCTTACTGGGTGGGGAGTTGATGCGTCGTTTCTTACTGCGGCCCGGTGACAATGCGACAAGATGGCGCCTCGATGCGATGCGACGATCCGGTGCGATGCGACAAAATGGTGTCCTTGATGCGATACGACAATGTAGATGCGATGCGTGCATGCCTGACGGCCGTGCAGCGACTCTGTGAACTTCTGAGCCGTGACAGGCCCTGCGACACGCTTCTCCGGTGATGCGACGGCGACCTCTGCGGCGGCGACACGCTTCTCCGGTGATGCGACACGCTTCGTCGGTGATGCGACGGCGAACAGCGGCGGCACGCTTCTTCGGCAATGCGACAGCAACTGCTGCGGCGGCGACACGCTTCTCCTTGTTGCGTCGCGCTTCCAGCTCCCAGCGACACGCAGTCTTCAAGAGGGCCCAACACAACAGCAGGCACCTCTTTGCAGGTAGAATTCCCAGCAAGGGAATTCAGGGGAGCTGGTTGGTGAAGTCTTGTATCCCTGAGACTTCAGGCAGGAGGCAAGCTCAGTCTTCAAGCCCTTGGAGATCTTCTTCAAGATGATGAAAGTACACACAAAGTTCCTTTCTCCTTTCTTTGGCAATAAAGTAACCACTGCAGGCCAACCCCAACAGCACACAGCACAGGGGCAGTCTCCTCCTTCAGTTTCCTGGTTCTTCTCCTCAGCAAAGGTTCGTCTTGGTTCCCAGAAGTGATCTAAAGTTCTGGGGTCTGGGCCCCAATATTTATACTCAGAAAGTCTTTGTTCTCTGGAGGCAGAGAGTGTCTGTGCCTGACCAAAACCAGTTCTGTGCAGCTTCCTGGCAGGAGGGGGAGACAGCATTGTTTGAGAGCAGACCTGGCCCAGGTAGCTGAAAGGAAATCTCCTCCCCCTACTCTCTATTCTATGAGGCCTCAGGGGAGTGAAAGGAAATCCCCCCCCCTACTCTCTATTCTATGAGGGCTCAGGTCAGTGGAAGGAAATCTCCTCCCCCCTACTCTCTATTCTATGTGGGTCCTATTCAGCCCAGCCCTGACCCATCAGACTGCTGGAGCCAAGACCCTCTCCAGTCCCCTGTCACTCACAAACCAGACAGTGAATACACAACCTTAGCAGGGGCACACTGGAAGGTTAGGCAAGAAAATACCTACTTTCTAAAAGTGGTATTTTCAAACTCAGAATGTAAAAATCACCCACACTAAAAGATGTATTTTAACATTCTGAGTTCAGGCATACTAAACTCGTTTTTCTATCTTGTTCCTAGGGTCAGTTAAGGATTATAAGATGTTATAACCAAACTGCCCATTCTGGCCCATGGGAACAGATAGCCTTGCAATAGTGAAAAACGAAATTGGCTGTAATTCACTATTAGGACATGCCACACACATCAGGGCATGTCCTACCTTTTACATACAATGCACCCTGCCCTTGGGCCTACCTTAGGGGTGACTAACATGTAGAAAAGGGAAGGTTTAGGGACTGGCAAGTGGATGCACTTACCACGTCAGCATGGCAGTCCCAGACTGCACACAGGCTCTGCAATGGCAGGCCTGAGTCACACTTTACAGGCTGCTTCTGTGGGTGGCACAACCAGTGCTGCAAGCCCACCAGCAGCATTTGATTTATAGGCCCTGGGCACCCAAGGTGCACTATACTAGGGTCTGACAAATAAATCAAATAAGCCAATCATGGAATCACTAATCCATACAACAATTTACAATAGGGAGCACTTGCACTTTGGCACTGAATAGCAGTGGCAAAGTGCCCAAAGCATCTAGATCAGCAAAAACATCGTCAACACAGGAGGCAATAGCAAAACAAAATGGAAGGGAGACCCACGCCAATGGTGCCAGGTCTAACACGTGTCCCCTCCAGCTGAAATGCGGGGAGAACTACCCTACCTCTTGGGAGTTCTCTTCACTAAGGCGGAAAAATCTGGACAGAACATCAGCATTGGCGTGTTCTGTACCAGGGCGGTGTTCCACCGTGAAGTCCATCCCCTGTAGGGAAATGGACCACCTCAACAGCTTTGGATTCTCACCCCTCATCTGCATCAACCATCTGAGGGGCCTGTGGTCTGTCTGAACCCAGAAGTGATTCCCAAACAAGTATGGTCTCAACTTCTTCAGTGCCCAGACCACAGCAAATGCCTCACGCTCAATCGCACTCCACCTCTGTTCCCGTGGAAGTAACCGCCTACTGATGAAGGCTACAGGTTGGTCTAGACCCTCCTCATTCATCTGTGCAAGAACAGCCCCTACACCATGCTCTGAAGCATCTGTTTGAACAATGAACTCTTTTGAGAAGTTGGGTGACAGGAGCACGGGCGCCGTGCACATGGCAGTCTTCAGGGCATCAAAAGCTTTCTGACAGGTGTCAGTCCAGTTCACTTTCTTGGGCTGCTTCCTGGAAGTCAGCTCTGTCAAGGGTGCAACTATGCTGCCATACCCCTTGACAAACCTCCTGTAATACCCAGTGAGTCCTAAAAAGGCTCTCACCTCTGTCTGGGTCTTGGGGGGTTCCCAAGCCAGGATGGTATCAATTTTGGGCTGTAGGAGTGCCACCTGGCCGCTCCCAACCTGGTGTCCCAAATACACCACGGAACCCCGCCCGATCTGGCACTTACTCGCCTTGATCGTGAGGCCTGCCCTCCGCAGCGCCATCAACACTTCCCAGAGGTGGCGCAGATGTTCTTCCCAACTGGCGCTGAACACTACAATGTCATCCAGGTAGGCGGCACTGAAATCCTCCAGTTTAGCCAACACCTGGTTGACCAACCTCTGAAAGGTGGCAGGGGCATTCTTCATCTCAAAGGGCATAACCCGGAATTTGTAGTGCCCATCTGGTGTGGAGAATGCTGACCTCTCTTTTGCCCCATCAGTTAAGGTGATCTGCCAGTACCCCGACGTTAAATCAAACGTGCTGAGGTACCGGGCAGCCCCTAACCGATCAATGAGCTCATCAGGTCTGGGGATGGGGTGCACGTCAGTCCTGGTGACTGAATTGAGTCCTCGGTAGTCCACACAGAACCGGACTTCGGGTGTGGCACCAGGTGCGGCAGCCTTTGGGACCAAGAGAGACCACTGGGCTGGCCCAAGGGCTGTTAGAAGGCCCAATCACCCCCAATGCGAACATCGTGGAGATCTCCTCCTTGATGCACGCTCTCACCCTGTCAGTCACTCTGTAAGTCTTGTTCTTAACAGGAGGACTGGCCCCAGTGTCCACATCATGGACGCACCACTCAGTGACACTAGGGGTCAGGGAGAACAGGTCAGGAAACTGTCCCAACAGTTGGCGACAGTCATCCTGCTGCTCAGGGGTCAGGGTGGAAGAGAGGTTTACACCATCCACTGACCCATCTTGCTCTGTCGCAGACAGGAGGTCAGGAAGAGGCTCAGTCTCCTCCTCCATTCCATCACCTGTCACTAGGAGCATGCCCACTTCGGACCTCTCTAAGTGGGGCTTCAGGCGGTTGACATGCAGGACCCGCACGGGGTTCCTAGGAGACCGCAAGTTCACCAAGTAGGTGACATCACTCTTGCGCTCCACCACCTCAAATGGTCCGGTCCACTTATCCTGGAGCGCGCAGGGCTCCAATGGGGCCATGACCCAAACTTTCTGACCAGGCTGAAGCTCAATCAGAGTGGCATTCTGATCATACCACCGCTTCATCTCCTCCTGGCTGGCTTCCAGATTCACCTGAGCGAGTTGCCTGAAACGCCGGGTTTGGTTTCTGAAGGCCAGCATGTAGCTATATACATTCTGGGGAGGTTTCCTGGGAGCTTTCTCCCAGCCTTCCTTTACCAAACTCAGAGGTCCTCTTACCGGGTGACCATACAGCAGTTCAAAGGGGTTGAACCCTAGGGACTTCTGTGGCACCTCTCGGTAAGCAAAGAGAAGGCATGGCAAGAGGACGTCCCACTTACGCCTCATGGGTTCTTCCAGACCCATAATCATGCCTTTTAGGGTCCGGCTGAATCTCTCAACCAGCCCATTACCTTGGGGTTGGTAAGGAGTGGTGAAATTGTATGTCACACCGCACTCCTGCCACGGGGACTTCATATACTTGGAAATGAAGTTTGTATCACGGTCAGACACCACCTCTCTGGGGAACCCCACACGGGAGAAAATCCCCATCAACGCACATCCCACCACGGGGGCCATCACAGTCCGGAGAGGGATGGCTTCCGGGTACCGGATGGCATGGTCCACCAAGACCAGGATGAACCTGTTGCCCATGGCTGTCTTGGGATCCAGAGGCCCCACAATGTCAATGCCCACCCTTTCAAAGGGGGTGCTGACCACTGGGAATGGCTGGAGAGGAGCCTTGTGCTTCCTCCCACTCTTTCCACTTGCCTGGCAAGTCTGGCATGTCCTGCAATGAGTGTCCGAACTCTTGCGCATCTGGGGCCAATAAAAGTGGGTGACAAGCCTCTCAAAGATCTTGTCCTGCCCCAGATGTCCTGCTAAAGGTACATCATGAGCCAAACCCAGTAGGAAGGCTCTGAAGTGCTGGGGTACCACCAGCACACGGGCTGACCCAGGCTCAGCAACCTTAGGCTCGCTATACAGGAGACCATTCTCCCAGTAGACCCAATGTGATCCAGACTGATCACCTGCTGCCTGGTTTGTGGCCTGTTGCTGCAAACCCACAAGAGAAGGGCACTTGTTCTGCTCCTCGCAGAACTCTTCCCTGGAGGGGCCTCCTTCCTGCTGCCAATGGGTCAGCTCAGGCAGGTCCCCCAGTTCAGCCACCTGTTCCCCTGTAGGTTCCAGGGCATCCCCCTCAAGGTCTGCCTCCTCCTGGACCGTGGGAACCACGGGGGCCGGTTTCCCATGCCCCCTGCCTCTTCTCTTTAAGGCAGGCACCTGGGCCACTCTTTCAGGCTCCAGGTCCTCTTGAACACCCTTACTGGCTGCCATAGACCGGGTGGTCACACACGCCCAACCGGGCAAGCCCAACATCTCCAAATGTGCATTACGCTCCACCTTAGCCCAAGGGGAGCTCTCCAAATCATTGCCCAACAGACAGTCAACAGGCATGGCTGGCCTCACAGCTACTTGAAGACCCCCCCCCACTCAAAGGGAACCTGAGCCACCTTACAGTGGCTCTCTGTGTTGTCAGCGGCAGCAACTGGGTAAAATGCATCGGGGATCACCTGCTCTTCAGACACCAGCCGACAACTAACAGCTGTCACACTGGCTCCGGTGTCTCTCAGAGCCTCCACCCTTTGGCCATTGATGGTCACCCACTGCCTGTACTTCTTAGTGTTATCAGGCAGCTGGGTCCTGGGGACCACCTCACAGTCTCCTAAAGAGACTAGGGACATCTCTGCGGGACCCCACCCACCTTGGGCACCCAACTCCTCCCCCAGGGCTACACAAGCGATCTGCCGGAGTGGTGCACCAGTGGGTGCTGTTTTCCCATACATGGGACATCTTGAATCATAGGAGCAGTGGCCCACTTGACCACACTTGAAACAGGTCTTGGGCCCCCTGTGAACAGGCTTACCTGTCGGGGCCCCTGAATTCTTTTCAGGGGGAGGCTGGGAACCCTTCCCTTGGTTCCCTTGGAGATTACTTTGGGGCCCTTTCTGGAACTCCCTCTGTTTACCCTTGTCCCCCCCACTCCTCTGCTGGGGACCCTGCCCACCTTTGGCGGAGTCTCCCACATGACCCTTGTGGACCCGGGTGCTCACCCAGCGGTCCACCTCCTCAGCAAGCTTCCTAGGGATAGTCAGCTTACTATCAATCAGGTGCTGGCGCAGCTCTGGAAAACAATTACTGGACAAGTGCTCACACGCAATCAAATCATAGAGCGCCTGAAAATCATTATTCACTTTGCTACCCTTCACCCAACCATTCAATGCTCTGCAAAAAAAGGACACATATTCTACCCAAGTGCTTGACTCCAGTTTCTTGCAGTTTCTAAACCTCTGTCTATACATTTCAGGAGTCAACCCATACCTACTCATCAAGGCTTCTTTCATGTGCTCATAAGAATTGTGGACTTCAGAGGGCAAGTCTAACAAGGTATCCCGCCCCTCACTGAGGAACCGCCCCCACAACCCCACTCCCCAATCTTTCTCAGGTACCCGGTGGGAGGTCATAGCTACTTCATAGGCCTTGAAACACTGACCAATATCATCATTTCTGTAAAATTCTTTGACCACCTCCTTGGGTATATATACTCGTGCCTCACTAGGCATGGATGGTGTGCTGCCACCAGAGGGAGTAATCTCTAAGCTTCTTGCTTTCAATTCCAACTCCCTCAAACTTCTCTCATGCTCAATTGCATCCTCTTTTCCTCTAGGGCTAATTTCTTATTCTCTAATTCTAACTGCCCACCCATTTTGAGCTTGGCTAGCTCCATCTCATGCACCCTACTTCTCTCCCTGTCCTCCAGCTCCCCTGGGGACAGGCCTTTGGAAGAAACACTGCTGCCTGCCCTGGAAGGTACTTTCCCTCCCACTGGACCCAAGGGCCCCCCTTGCTGCTCTTCTAAATCCTCCACCTGATCCTCAGGGTGCTCACTCGCACTCCTTGCTTCCAACCAGGCCCTCAGCGCCTTTTGGTATTCCTCTTTTCTCGTGAGGCCTTTCAGGGAAACTTTAAATTTCTTGCAAGAGGATTTGAGCTGGGGCACAGTGTATGCATCCAACATTTCTTCTTCAAATTCAAACTCTTCAGGCGCAATGGATGCTGGTCTACTCATGGTAACAACAACTGGCAGTTCTTAGCAAAAATAGAAATCCCAAGGAAAAAAATTCTACCAATAAGTATGTGGTTGCGTTTGATCTGCACTCACTAGTAGTGTACACCAATCACTGTATATGAATCACAAATGCAAGTCCAAATCCTCACCGCTGACCACCAATGTTAGATTTGGGGGTCTCTAGTTGGCAATGGTTTGCACCTTTGTCCAAATAAGGACCCTTGTGTCTAGTCAGGGTAAGGGGCTACACTCCTAAATAACCCCTGCTCACCCCCTTGGTAGCTTGGCACGAGCAGGCAGGCTTATCTCAGAGGCAGTTTCTAAAGCATTTGTGAACACATACAGTAATACAGTGAAAACACTACAAATGGACACTACACCAGTTTAGAAAAATAAGTAATCTTTACTAGACTTAACACAAGGTCAAACGACAAAAATCCACAATACTGTAGTCAAAAATGAGTCTTTAAAATGGTAGAAATAGCTTAGTTCAATGTAGATGGTAAATGCGACACTTTACTCTCAAAGTACCTTAGATGCGTCACGCAAAACAAGCAAAAGGGTCACAGGGAAGTTGATGCGCCGTTCCTTACACTCAGGGGAGTGGATGCGTCGGTTCCTTACTGCTGCGCAGGGGAGTTGAGGCTCGCTTCCTTACTGGGTGGGGAGTTGATGCGTCGTTTTTTACTGCGGCCCGGTGACGATGCGACAAGATGGCGTCACGATGCGATGCGACGATCCGGTGCGATGCGACAAAATGGCGTCCTTGATGCGATGCGACAACGTAGATGCGATGCGTGCACGCCCGACAGCCGTGCGGCGACTCTGTGAACTTCTGAGCCGCGACAGGCCCTGCGACACGCTTCTCCGGTGATGCGACGGCAACTGCTGCGGCGGCGACACGCTTCTCCTTGTTGCGTCGCGCTTCCAGCTCCCAGCGACACGCAGTCTTCAAGAGGGCCCAACACAACAGCAGGCACCTCTTTGCAGGTAGAATTCCCAGCAAGGGAATTCAGGGGAGCTGGTTGGTGAAGTCTTGTATCCCTGAGACTTCAGGAAGGAGGCAAGCTCAGTCTTCAAGCCCTTGGAGATCTTCTTCAAGATGATGAAAGTACACACAAAGTTCCTTTCTCCTTTCTTTGGCAATAAAGTAACCACTGCAGGCCAACCCCAACAGCACACAGCACAGGGGCAGTCTCCTCCTTCAGTTTCCTGGTTCTTCTCCTCAGCAAAGGTTCGTCTTGGTTCCCAGAAGTGATCTAAAGTTCTGGGGTCTGGGCCCCAATATTTATACTCAGAAAGTCTTTGTTCTCTGGAGGCAGAGAGTGTCTGTGCCTGACCAAAACCAGTTCTGTGCAGCTTCCTGGCAGGAGGGGGAGACAGCATTGTTTGAGAGCAGACCTGGCCCAGGTAGCTGAAAGGAAATCTCCTCCCTCTACTCTCTATTCTATGAGGCCTCAGGGGAGTGAAAGGAAATCCCTGCCCCCTACTCTCTATTCTATGAGGGCTCAGGTCAGTGAAAGGAAGTCTCCTCCCCCCTACTCTCTATTCTATGTGGGTCCTATTCAGCCCAGCCCTGACCCATCAGACTGCTGGAGCGAAGACCCTCTCAAGTCCCCTGTCACTCGCAAACCAGACACTGGAAGGGTACCGGGAGAACACTGAAGCGACGCACTGGAGCGCGTGTTCTGCCCCGGTAGGAACTACAGCTCCCATGAGCCTCCGCGGTTCCGACGCCGGTGACGTCATCACACGCACGGAGGCATTGGGAAGAAAAAGGCTTCCGGGGCATCGGCTCGGTGCCGCTTACTTTTGCAGAGGAGCATTGCCCGCGACGTGAGGAGGTCCGGTAAGGGTGCTTCGTGCACCAATGTTTCCTTGTCCTTTTGGTCGCAGTTGCTGCTTCGAACGCTCAATCCTGTTGTGGCAAATATTTGGAACAGCGCTGCGTTGCCGTTTGCTCCGTTGGTTGAACCGTCCTTATTGGTTCGTTGCGGAGCAAACCACTAGCAGCCTACATTCCGGAGTGCAGAGAGGGAGTGTTCCTTTTCTGCCATACTGGGTTCTCCCCTTCCGGATTACGAAACACTGTTAGGGAACAGTGTCTGTCCTTGAGCACAGGAATTGTGGGGTGCATTCTCTCGCGTTGGAGAGCTGATATCAGCTCATGCGGAGAGAACACCCGACTGACCTTGTGCCTATCATTCCGAGACTTGGGTACGCAGTAGCAGGGAACATTGCGTTACCATCCTGGTTATTGTTGCTTTCATATGTACTTCCTTTATGAACGTATCCTAGAGTATTCACTCACCTGAGAAACCTACACAGGTGAACTACAGCCCTCAGCATAGAGGGACAATTTATGAGATTAACGGAAGGGACCTCCGTGTTCCTCCGTGTTTGTTTTGGGTGCCGAACAGAGTCCGGCCACTAACCAAAAAGCATTGTTATTGTGTGCTGGGATTTCTTCTTGTTTGCCTGCTCTTATGCTCTGTGGTCAATTGTGTTCTTTCCTTGTGTATCAACAGCAGGGGTACTGAGAGAGAGCCGGAGGACAGCTCTTCCGCACCCCTGTCTCAGCCTGCACAGCTGTCCCATTGGTAGGTTAGGTTGCTAACCTTTGAGCACTCTGATGAATGATGGTGATCTTTGATAGGTTATTGATTACCCTGCCTTTCCTTTAGATCTAAGCAGAGCACCACGACACGCACTATTGGCTAGCAGTCCAGAAGACGTATTTTTCTTTGCAGGTACAGTTCCCAGCCAGTTAGTATAGGAGGTGGGGTCAGGGTAGTGAAAGACGTTTCAAACTGTTGTTTACTCATACCAGTCTTGTTCTCATTACAGGTCTCTCTCCCTGCTGTCCCCTTCCTTCCCTTCCCCCACTTGATCACTCCATTGAGTCTGTGTATATACAATCAGACCGTGGGGGTATCGAGAGGTGGACCATAACAAGCAACGTACGATCCTGAGGATTCCTGGCCACAACAGAGTAAGCGGCCCAAGAATTACAATCCTCCCGGTTGTACGTTGAGGTATGGCTACCTTAGAGGATGTGATCGCAGCATTACACATAGTGCAGACGGAGTTGGCAGCCTCTAGGGCAGAGACGGCTACCCTCCAAGCTACTGTAGATAGAATGCAGAGAAATCCCTTTAGTGCAGGCATACCTCTAGCATCCCACTCCGCACCATTGGTGGTGGAAATACCAACACCCGTGCCCTTGGCTACACCCGAGAGGTTCCATGGGGAAAGCAGTAAGGTGCAGGTCTTCCTCACTCAGGGACTACTGCACTTTTCATGTAAGCCCAAGGCGTTTACCACCAACCATGCGAGGGTAGCATTCTTAATTTCGTATCTGGCAGGGGATGCGGCTCAATGGGCGGTTTCTTAGTGAAGAGAGATGACCCCCTGCTATATGATTGGGATTCATTCATTAAAGACTTTGAAAGAACTTTCAACCGCAGAACGGCCACTCTTTCAGCCGATAAAGATCTATTAGAGTTAAGACAAGGGAATCGAGATCTTATCGCCTATCTGAACGACTTCCGTCGATTGGTTACAGAAACCGAATGGCCAGAGGCCAAACAAGCCGCCATTTTTCATCGAGGATTAAGGGAAGAAATGAAAGACGTGTTGGCCCAAATTGAATCTCAACCAGCAACTTGCGAAGACTTGATAAACCTGGTTCTCAGGCTGGACCACTGCCTCAGCGAACGAAGAGGAGAAAACAAACGGAGGGACAGAGCCCCCTGGCGTGTGGATCAACCACGGAACACTGAACCCCCGCAAGCAGCCAAACACGAACCTATGGAGATCGGAGCGGTCCGTTCCACCCTCACCGCTGAGGAGAGAGACTATAGGCGAAAGAAAGGCCTGTGTATCTACTTTGGGAGGAAAGGCCATTTCATAAAGGAATGTACCTTGAGATCGAAGTTCCCATGCACAGAGCCCAGAAAACTACTGGCCGCTACTTCCGAGATAGCTGCGTGAAACGAAAGAGCTTGAAGAAAAAAGAAGGGAATTCTTCAAGCCCGACCTATATCCCTTCACTGATAGGTGACACCCTGTGTACCAGACAACATTTCTTTGTGGACATATCCCTGTTGGTAAGGGATGAGTGGTGTCGAGTACCAGCCATGTTAGACTCCGGTGCTACTGGTTGCTATATGGATCAGGAGCAGGCTTTGCTTTTGGGACTCGTGCTACATGAAAAAGACACACCGGAAGCAGTGTTTGCCGTGGATGGAAGACGTCTAGAAGCCGGTCCTATCCGTTTCCAAACTGATACCTTTGAAGTACTTCACGGCATCGATCATTTGGAAAGACTCGCCTTCAACGTGATTCAAGCCCCCCAATACGGAGTTATACTGGGGTTACCCTGGCTGAGGCAGCACAATCCCCAGGTGGATTGGGTGGAGAAGATCCTGCGGTTTACCTCCGCATATTGTTCTACGCATTGTATTCCACCTAGCCACAGCCCGTCCCAAGCATTGGCCGTGCTCCACCACGTCGCTACTGCAGGTGAACACATGGTGACGCTACCTGTTGATTACCAAGACTACGCGGAAGTGTTTAACGATGCCAAGGCAGAGATTCTTCCGCCACATAGACAATATGATTGCCAGATTGACTTGGTACCAGGGGCAATCGTACCCACAGGACGGGTATATGCATTAACCGAACCCGAGAACGTTCACCTTCGAGCCTATTTGGATAAATATCTGGCATTGGGATTCATACGCAACTCCAAGTCTCCTGCGGCTTCTCCTCTGTTCTTCATTCCCAAGGCTAATGGCGAACTGCGCGCATGCATCGACTTCAGAGCGTTGAATGCTATCATGGTGAAGAATAGGTATCCACTACCGTTGATCCCTGTGTTACTGGAGCAAGTAAAGAAGGCTGTTATATACACACGTTTAGACATAAAAGGGGCTTATCATTTAGTGAGGATGCGCAAGGGCGATGAGTGGAAGACGGCCTTCAAGACACGCTACGGCCTATACGAATATCTCGTCATGCCCTTTGGGTTATGCAACGCCCCCGCTGCATTTCAATTCTTTCTCAACGATGTGTTACGAGAATACTTGGATCACTTCGTAGTAGTATATATAGACGATATACTGATCTATTCGTCCAGCGTTGAGATCCATAAAATACATGTGCGCACCATCTTACAGACCCTTCACGACCACCGTCTGTATTGTAAGATCAGCAAGTGCGAGTTCGGAGTCACCACTGTTGAGTTTCTTGGTGTTATGCTGACCCTTAGGGGGCAGGAGATGTCGGAAAGGAAGATAACAGCAGTGAGGAATTGGCCCTCACCAGCGAACGTCAGAGACATCCAATGTTTTCT
Organism: Calotriton arnoldi; assembly: GCA_963921515.1. NCBI lineage: Eukaryota > Metazoa > Chordata > Amphibia > Caudata > Salamandridae > Calotriton > Calotriton arnoldi. The sequence goes on along the minus strand of CAWUFW010007501.1, from coordinate 379,425 downwards.
CGGGTTCGCCAATTTCTACCGCCGGTTCATCGGCCGTTTCTCATACTTGGCGGCTCCCCTCACACATTTATTGCAGAAGAAGGTCCCCTTTCAATGGACCGAGGAGGCACAAAAAGGGTTCGAGGCCTTGAAGGAGGCGTTCGTATCCGCTCCGGTATTGATGCATGCAAACCCAGACCACCCTTACATCGTAGAAGCGGATGCGTCAGACCACGCTGTGGGAGCTGTGCTGTCACAACGTCATCTGGATACGGGCCAATTACACCCGGTGGCATTTATGTCACGAAAACTCAACTCGGCTGAACGTAATTATACGATAGCCGAGAAGGAACTCCTCGCTATCAAAGACGCCTTCCAGGAGTGGAGACACTTCCTCATGGGAGCCAAACACGTTATCACAGTGTTTACGGATCACCGCAACCTCCAGTTCATGACTGCAGCCAGACACCTCTCACCCCGGCAGTTGCGATGGACTCTGTTCTTTGCTGAATACAACTTTCTGGTCACATATCGACCAGGGAAGGATAACAAAAAGGCCGATGCCTTAACCCGTCAGACTAATACCCAACTTTCGGAAGAGCTTATGGAAAAAGCCATTATTGATCCGCAGAATGTTATATGCACCACAGTGACGGAGCCCTTCCTCAAGGGCATAGCTCGTAACGTTAACTCCGATAGATGGAAGGCTTGGCTGGTGAAGCATCAGGATTGGGAGGTGAAAGAAGGTCTTCCGGTTCGAGGGAAACAACTGTTATTACCGATCCCTTCACTAAGGAAGCGAGTCTTCGCCTGGTGTCATACCCTACCCAGCGCGGGACATAACGGCATAGAGAAGACCACGGAGAGAGTGCTGCGTCAATTCTGGTGGCCCACCATTAAAAAAGACATTCGCTCATGGGTCGAGGAGTGTGCGGTGTGTAGTCAAATGAAGACCTCGCACACCCGACAAGCAGGACTTCTGCAACCCCTACCAACCCCAGACCACCCGTGGGAAAATATATCCCTGGACTTTGTAGTAGGAATGCCATCGGACAAGGGACACACGGTAATACTGGTAGTGGTGGACTACCTTACCAAGATGGCCCATTTCATCGCCTGCAAAAACATACCCACATCAGGACAGTTAGCCCAGTTGTTGCTGGTGCATGTAGTGAGGCTACACGGGCTACCACAAGTAGTGGTTTCAGACCGTGGTTCTCAATTTACAGCTAATTTCTGGAAGGTGTGGTGTGCAGCCCTTAAAATAAAACCTAACCTGTCTACGAGTTTCCACCCCCAGACAGATGGCCAAACCGAGAGGGTGAACCAAACACTAAAACAATACCTGAGATGTTATGTGGATAACACCACAGAGGCATGGGTAGACAGTTTATGGTTGGCAGAAATAGCCTATAATAGCTCCACACACAGCTCTACGAAACACTCTCCTTTTTTCTGCACTTATGGGTTCCACCCTAGATCCATTCCCTTTTTGCATCCGGTTAGGTCTGATAACATACCTGAGGTACAGGAGAGGATCATCCACATTCAGAACACATTAAAAGAAACACAGAATAGGCTGAGAGAGGCAAAAAACCACTAAAAGGCCTATGCCGACAAACACTGGCGCCCCGGGCCCGTTTACAAGCTGGGAGAATACATATGGTTGTCCACCAGGAACATTAGGTTCAAAAGGCATAGCATATTCAATCCTAAATACATCGGCCCGTATAAAATCATTAAACTCATAAACCCAGTAGTGGTAAAATTGGCCTTGCCCTCCTCGTTGCGAATCCATCCGGCATTCCACGTCTCGCTGCTAAAACCCTCTCGTTCAGCAGCTAAGAGAGGTTCACCTCCGGTGTTGGTGAACGAGGAGATGGAGCATGAAGTGAGGGGTATCCTGGATTCCAAGATATACCGTACCAGGTTGTGGTACCTGATAGCTTGGAAGGGATATGGGAACGAGGAGAACTCCTGGGAGCCCGCTATAGGGGTTCACGCGCCTCGTTATGTCAAACTGTTCCACAAACGCTTCCCTGGGAAGCCATGTCTCTGCCAGTGTTCTTCAGGAGAGGGATGTACTGTCACGTCACACTGGAAGGGTACCGGGAGAACACTGAAGCGACGCACTTGAGCGCGTGTTCTGCCCCGGTAGGAACTACAGCTCCCATGAGCCTCCGCGGTTCCGACGCCGGTGACGTCATCACACGCACGGAGGCGTTGGGAAGAAAAAGGCTTCCGGAGCATCGGCTCGGTGCCGCTTACTTTTGCAGAGGAGCATTGCCCGCGACGTGAGGAGGTCCGGTAAGGGTGCTTCGTGCACCAACGTTTCCTTGTCCTTTTGGTCGCAGTTGTTGCTTCGAACGCTCAATCCTGTTGTGGCAAATATTTGGAACAGCGCTGCGTTGCCGTTTGCTCCGTTGGTTGAACCGTCCTTGTCGGTTCGTTGCGGAGCAAACCACTAGCAGCCTACATTCCGGAGTGCAGAGAGGGAGTGTTCCTTTTCTGCCATACTGGGTTCTCCCCTTCCGGATTACGAAACACTGTTAGGGAACAGTGTCTGTCCTTGAGCAAAGGAATTGTGGGGTGCATTCTCTCGCGTTGGAGAGCTGATATCAGCTCATGCGGAGAGAACACCCGGCTGACCTTGTGCCTATCATTCCGAGACTTGGGTACGCAGTAGCAGGGAACATTGCGTTACCATCCTGGTTATTGTTGCTTTCATATGTACTTCCTTTATGAACGTATCCTAGAGTATTCACTCACCTGAGAAACCTACACAGGTGAACTACAGCCCTCAGCATAGAGGGACAATTTATGAGATTAACGGAAGGGACCTCCGTGTTCCTCCATGTTTGTTTTGGGTGCCGAACAGAGTCCGGCCACTAACCAAGAAGCATTGTGATTGTGTGCTGGGATTTCTTCTTGTTTGCCTGCTCTTATGCTCTGTGGTCAATTGTGTTCTTTCCTTGTGTATCAACAGCAGGGGTACTGAGAGAGAGCCGGAGGACAACTCTTCCGCACCCCTGTCTCAGCCTGCACAGCTGTCCCATTGGTAGATTAGGTTGCTAACCTTTGAGCACTCTGATGAATGATGGTGATCTTTGATAGGTTATGATTACCCTGCCTTTCCTTTAGATCTAAGCAGAGCACCACGACACGCACTATTGGCTAGCAGTCCAGAAGACGTATTTTTCTTTACAGGTACAGTTCCCAGCCAGTTAGTATAGGAGGTGGGGTCAGGGTAGTGAAAGACGTTTCAAACTGTTGTTTACTCATACCAGTCTTGTTCTCATTACAGGTCTCCCTCCCTGCTGTCCCCTTCCTTACCTTCCCCCACTTGATCACTCCATTGAGTCTGTGTATATACAATCAGACCGTGGGGGTATCGAGAGGTGGACCATAATGAGCAACGTACGATCCTGAGGATTCCTGGCCACAACAAATACACAACCTTAGCAGAGGCACACTGGAAGGTTAGGCAAGAAAATACCTACTTTCTAAAAGTGGTATTTTCAAACACAGAATGTAAAAATCACCCACACTAAAAGATGTATTTTAACATTCTGAGTTCAGGCATACTAAACTCGTTTTTCTATCTTGTTCCTAGGGTCAGTTAAGGATTATAAGATGTTATAACTAAACTGCCCATTCTGGCCCATGGGAACAGATAGCCTTGCAATAGTGAAAAACGAAATTGGCTGTAATTCACTATTAGGACATGCCACACACATCAGGGCATGTCCTACCTTTTACATACAATGCACCCTGCCCTTGGGCCTACCTTAGGGGTGACTAACATGTAGAAAAGGGAAGGTTTAGGGACTGGCAAGTGGGTGCACTTGCCACGTCAGCATGGCAGTCCCAGACTGCACACAGGCTCTGCAATGGCAGGCCTGAGACACACTGTACAGGCTGCTTCTGTGGGTGGGACAACCAGTGCTGCAAGCCCACCAGCAGCATTTGATTTATAGGCCCTGGGCACCCAAGGTGCACTATACTAGGGTCTGACAAATAAATCAAATAAGCCAATCATGGAATCACTAATCCATGCAACAATTTACAAGAGGGAGCACTTGCACTTTGGCACTGAATAGCAGTGGCAAAGTGCCCACAGCATCTAGACCAGCAAAAACATTGTCAACACAGGAGGCAATAGCAAAAAAAAATGGAAGGGAGACCCACGCCAATGGTGCCAGGTCTAACAATGACTATACTGACAAATGAAAATTAGCCATATTAAAACATTGTTTAGGCACAGAAGGCAGACGGATTTTGAGTCATTTACCTTCAGTAACCGAGCAAGCGAATGATGAAGCTGACATAGATTTATACGACATGGCAATTAAACAACTGTATAAGTTATATGTTAAGAAAGTAAATGAGGTGGTTGCACGACACAAGTTTCTAAGCAGAGGGCAATTACCAAATGAGTCAATAGATGTATTTGTAAATGATTTAAGGATCTTAGCTGCTAAATTTAACTATGCCTCTTTTCATGACCAGATGGTTCGTGATCAGATGGTACATAAGGTGGCAGATGCAAAGTTGCAAGAGAAATTGTTATCAGCAGATTAATTGACTCTTACTAAAGCTATTGACATGAAAGAGTTACCTGAAAAACATGCAACGGAAATTCACTTAGTTAAAAAAAATCAGTAATGATGAAAATTTGAGTAGCAAAGCTAAAGGTAAAATATCTTCTTACCAAAATGTGGAAAAAAAAGAGTATGTGTGCTTTAAATGTGGTATAGCTGGTCATTTGGCAAATGACAAAAAGTGTCCTGCCATTGGACAGGCATGCAGATATTGTAAGGTTAAAGGACATTACGCAAGGATGTGTAAAAACAGGAACAGATTCTGAGACAAGGGCATGGATGTAAGAAATCAAAGTACAAATTACATAAAGGAGGTTGGATGTGATACAGAAGAAGAATTTTTATTAAGTGTGTGTGAGATCAATGGAGATGTCAAGGATGCCCCATTCTGTGTAATTAAGATAGGGGATAGAGAGATAAAGGTCATGGCGGATTCAGGCGCAAGACATACCCTGATTGGGGATGAGTGGTTAAAGGAGTTCCCAGGAGTAAAGTTGTTACCTACGGACATCAAGCTAGTAGGGTATGGGAAAAAGCCCATTGAAGTAATAGGATACTTCACATCCAATTTGAGTTTTAAAGGTAAAACCATCGGAGCAAAGGTCTATGTGGCCAAAGAAGGGTTCTGTCTCTTGGATTGACCTCAGCAAAGGGACCTAATCATTACTCTTGATCTCAATCATCCAGATCAGGTGCTAGGTTACTCGGATCTAGTTTTACAAGTTGGTGGTAATGTAGTAACCAAGTAGGAGAAGGTGTTTCCTAAAGTTTTTCTTCACAGTTAGGATTACTAAAAATTTTTGTACATAAGATTATTTTAAAAAATAATGCTATTCCCAAAGTAGACAAAGTCAGGAACATCCCCTTGGTTTTGAGAGTGCAGTAAAAAAAGAATTGGAGAGTCTGTGTGAACAGGATGTGATAGAGGAGATTGAATCGTCTGAATGGTTGTCACTTGTGGTTGTAGTGCACAAACCCAATGGAAAGGTCAAATTATGTGTTGATTTAAGAGATCTAAATGATAGTGTGTGGGTGGATCGGCATCCCATACCTAATATTGGTGATATGTTTGCCAGGTTGAAGGGGGCTACTGTAATTTCAACGTTAGACTTATCAAATGCATATCATCAAATAGCATTGCATGATGATAGCAAACAATATACTTCATTTATTACTTCGGAGGGAGCCTTCAGATATAAAAGGATGCCATTTGGACTAATTTCAGCGTCATCTGTTTTCCAGAGAATCATGCACAAGTTGTTTAAAGACATGAACAACGTATTGTATTTTCAGGACGATATTTTAGTTTTTGGAAACAATGCACAGGAACATGCGGAAACGTTGCACATAGTTTTATGCATATTACAGGACAAGGGATTGACTCTGACAAAATAAAAATGTAAATTTGGGGTGGATTTGGTAGATTACTTAGGTCATTGTATCAGTAAAAATGGTGTTCCTCCCAAACAGAATTTAGTCAAAGCAATAGAAGGAGCCCCTGAACCTCAGAACAAGGACCAGCTGAGGTCTTTTTTAGGACTAGCGGAATAGTACGCTAAATTCATTCCGTTGTTTGCAGACAAAACTGTCCACATGAGGAATTTAGAACACAGAAAGACCGTCACTCACGCCCTGGTCACCAGCAGACTCGACTACGGCAACGCACTCTACGCCGGAATAAACACAAACCTCACCTGCAAGCTACAGAACATCCAGAACGCCGCCGCAAGACTGGTCCTCAACCTGCCAAGACACTGCCACATCTCCCAGCACCTGCGCACACTCCACTGGCTCCCCATCGAGGCCAGAGTCACCTTCAAGATGCTCACCCACGCACACAAGGCCCTCTACGACACCGGACCAGCATACCTGAACAGCCGACTCAATTTCCACGCACCCCAAAGGACCCTACGATCAGCCCAGCTCTCCTACGCCGTGGTCCCCCGCACCAGAAAGACCAGATCGGGAGGCCGCTCCTTCTCCTTCCTCGTGACCAGAGCCTGGAACGCCCTTCCGCTCCACATACGACAGACAACATCGCTTCCCATCTTCGCAAGAAACATCAAAACCTGGCTCTTCGGCAGACCCCCTCATTCATGGACTGGAACATGCACCCCCTCCCCACCCCCAGCGCCTTGAGACCCTTACGGGTGAGTAGTCACACTTAACAAACGCCTGATTGATTGATTGAATGAAAAAAAAATCAATTATTTGTATGGGATGAAAATTGTGCTAATGAATTTAAGTATTTAAAGAGGGGAATAGTCTCTGCCCCGGCATTAGCAACATTTGACACAACTTGTGATTCAAATATTGTGTCAGATGCCAGCAATGTTGGTATTGGTGCGGTCCTAATGCAAAACCAGAATGGACGGTTGGTTACTATTGCTTTTGCATCTAGACCATTAAGAGGTGCAGAGGACAAATACTCTACATTAGAAAAGGAAACACTAGCATGTTGGTGGGGTATTGAATATTTTTGGAAGTATGATTATTGGATCAGTCTTTAGGGTGAGAACAGATCATCGTCCGCTAGTGGATATATTTACAACAAAAGGTTGTGGCAAAGCAACACCCAGGATTGCCAGTGGCAATACAAATTACAAGACATTCACTTTAAAGTTGAATACATTCCTGGAGTAAAACATATTTTAGCAGACTGCTTATCAAGATTACCTGTGAACGTTGAGATTGAAGACAATGATTTAGAAAAAGTGGTATCAATGGAGGATAGCATGTGATAACGACGAAAATCTAATAAAGGTCCTGGGATATGTCAAGTCATCTTGGCCAAGGAAAAATAAGTTAGCTGAAGGTCTTTTACCTTTTCTACTAGTGACACAGGAATTGTCTATACAAGATGACATTTTAATGAGAGGTCAGCAATTGGTTGTACCAGAGAGTCATAGAAAAATGATTTTAGACATGGCTCACAAGGGCCATCCGGGTATGAGTAGTATGAAGAGGAGAATTAGGAGTGAATTTTGGTGGCCTGCTGTAGATAGATGTATTGAAAGGAAGGTCAGATTTTGTGTTGAGTGCAGCATTAGTGATAAATCTTAGAAGACAGTAATGTACGAACAATTACCAGTTTCGAGGCCATCTCGGGTTTGGGAGAGAATATCGTTAGACATAGCAGGACCCATGAGTATGGGTAGTAATCCCATGTATGCTATAGTTTTGATCTATCAATTATCCCAATGGCCTGAAGTTGGTACCGCAGGTTACATCAAGAGTAGTAATTCAGTTCTTGAATGAGATATTTGAGAGGGAAGGTTTTCCGGAATTGCTGCTTACGGATAATGGTGTGCAGTTGACGTCCAATGAGATGAAGGTGTTTCTTGAGAGTCATGGGATTGAGCATAAGCGCACCTCAGTCTGTTATCCCCAGAGCAATGGAATTGTGGAGAGGTGGATTAAGGTATTAAAGGAAGGTGTACAACTGGCCATTAGCAATGGTGAAAATTGTCAACAGGCTATAAAGAATTTATTATGGAGCTACAGGAACACTCCTAGGTGCGATGGAGATATTTCTCCATTTGAAAAAATGAGAGGAAGGAAAGGTTTGTGTAATTTGAATCAGAGGTGGATGATGGAATTGTCTGCAAGAGAAAATGATAAAGAACTGGTGGTATCTGCAAGAGTAAATGATAAAGAACCGGTGGTATCTGCAAGAGTAAATGATAAAAAATTGGTGGCTGTCAAAACGGATACGGTGGTTTTACAAGATAATGAACAGCTGCAGCCTTTGAGGGTGAGTGATTGGGTTTGAGTGAAGAAAGGGAGGTTGGTGAGGTTGGGTGAGTCTAGGTACTCATCTCCCATGAAAATAGTCAGGGTTGGAAAACAGGAAGTAGAATTGTCTGACGGCAATGTGTGGAACATGAGTAAAGTCGTGAGGGTTCCGTGGTGGCTATGGCCAGATGATGACAATGTGGGTCCAAGTTTCCTGAAGGGCAATGTGAATTAGCGGAAGGAGATCAGTTGTCAACCAAGAAATAATGAAGGGAACAGAGATATGAGACAGAGACGGAGACCGGTGTGGTGCTAGGATTATCATATGGAACATTAAACCTGTTTCTTCCAAGAGCTTACGGCTCAACATTTGTGGAAATTTGTGTGTATGTAAATAGTTAAATTTGTGCATGTTTAGTATTTGTAATGCCAATGGATAACTTTTGTTTGTTAACGAGGAGGGATGTGTGGCATTCTGCCGGTCTTGGGTGGAATCTGGAACGCGGAATGTGGTGACCAGTATCCACACAATGAAGGTTTTGCCCGGGCTTCATGGGGAGGAGTCACATCGTTCTCTGTCCCAAATAAACCTTCCTTGATGAAACAACGTGGATGCTGTGATTATTATGAAGAGAACGTAACAGCAGGCTGACAGAAACCAGTCAGGGAGCACACCAGAGGCTGATACGGTTTCATGGGGCACCTCTAAGGTGCCCTCTGGGTACCTGTATTGCTAAATCCATCACTGGAATCAGTGTGTGTTTATTAATGCGAGATGTTTGATACGAAACATCCCCATTTTCAGTGAAGCCATCATGCAGCTGACAAACTTGTTTTCACCAGTGTCCAGCGCAAGTTTTAAAATGGCTTCCCATGTCATTTGTACTGGCAGTATTAGGACTGACCAGCACAGGGACAAAAATGGGGGGAGGGGGTGGGGGGAGTACAGAGGCTATCTAAAATGGTTTGACTCAGACATGAAAAGAAATTACAGGACAACAGACTCCAGTCCTGTACGCATTTAAGGTAAACACTGACTGGTTTTGAGGTATAAAGTTAGATGAATAAAACTCAAAAGTCGAAATTTTGTTGATTGATCATGAGTTTATTCAATTCTTTTGTATCAAAAGATATTCTTCACAGGTCAACACGTGTTTCGCAACAACATGTCGCTTCATCAGGGCCATGTAGTATACGTTTCATAGTTGCTGTTAGTACTACACAGCAATAGAGGAAAAAATTACATATAAAAGCCAAAATTATAGACATTATAAATTAATTCCCCAAGAGAGGGAGAAGAAAAAAATGAAGAAAACATGGAAAAAAGGACAAAAAAATGATACAAAGCAAATGTTAGAATTATGTACTTGATGTAAATAACAAAAATCGAAATGCCCAGCTAATACAGAAAAAGAAAGTTTTTACAACATTAAATACTCAAAACATCACACCTTAATTCATGACAGACAACATGCTGGGAAAAACAAACACTTCAGTTTATGGACAAAGAAGTCAGGTTACTTCCAATAATGAACAGCGACAGTGTTTTTAGATTTATGTTGAACAACAGCCATACCAGCAAGGTATGTCATGACCTTCTATTACATGCAACAATTAAAAAAGTAGTGAACCATAGTTTAATAAATCATCTACATCAAGAACATGAAATCATTTTTGCAACTTCCTATTTAGAGAGCAGTGCACACAGTGTGCCTCAGTGGAGTTAAAACACGCGCAAGATTAAATCTAAAATATAATTGAGGAGTCATACCTACTCAAAATGATTCTAAATTGTAGAGGAAGAGGATATTTACATTAGGTTTATCACGAATCTGCCATAGAAAAAATATGGAGCTTTTTTTAAAACGTATTATACTCCTTGTTTATCTTATACTCCTCATAGGGAAATTCATAAAGAGCTCGTATTTGTGTGGGGTCCAATACTTGCAATTCTTGTAAAGATAATTCAGTGGTATTCATCCGAAGTGGCAAAATGTCATTATTTTTGAAAAAAGTAAGTGATAAGCCATCTCAACAATTAGTGTGCTCATAGCCCAGTAGCCCGGTATTTGTAAAGCGCGAACTAATCACCCCTAGGGTCTCAAGGCACTGTGTGCCGTCGGGAATATTAAGTAAGCTATTGCCCAGAGTCACATGGTGCTGGGCTAACTTGGCGCCGGGGATCGAACCGTGAGCCCGGTGTTCCGGAGTCAGCCACCCTGGCCGCTGCGCCACACCTCTCCCCCACCTCTTGCTCATCTAACCAATTAGAATAAAACAAGGTAATCATATTTACTCATGGCCATGACCAAAGTATACTCGGTATAAAGACACTACCTGCGATTAAGAGCTGATAAAATTATACTTATAAATGAAAGATGCTCTAAAGTGCCTGGAGGTTTTGCTATCCAGAGAATATAAACTCACCCCATGACATAATAATTTCACATTTTCACAATCTATTTCTAAGGGGTTTGCCGTCTATTAAGTCACAGTAGCATTCACGCACTGATCGAAACGCCATTAATTGAAGCAAAATGTAAACCTCGAGTCTCTTAAGAAGTCGAGGAGGCTAAGGTCACAACACCTCACAAACAGTGATCTAATTAGTCATTATAGTAGCTCCGTAATGAAAGAACAGCATTTTTAGCAACACACCAGACAGACGGGGATTCAATCTTAAGCTAAGGTTTAATATAACTCGTTGATAATTGGAGAAAAAGGAAACTAAATTCTAAGGCAAATTCTGTTCCTTTATCTGAAAAAATAGTAATAATGAGAATGGTTACAGTAGAAAGAGGCTGCAGGAGGGGACTGTGAGGCCAGACCGGGGAAACCAACGAGTGGCTTTGGTTCTTGCGATGTTGGGGGACGTGGGAGCACCTTTTGTCCTCTTCTCCTCAGGATGGGGTGTCTGGGTGCAGAGGGTCTTTGGGGTATCGGGTTTTTTCACCCGGAACACTCGCGTTTGAGGGGGCCTGCCTACAGAGGTTGCAGGCGACGTCGGGGGAGTCATAAGGAGTCACTCCACAGTGGACTCGGTACCTTGAGGGCTTGGGGATCAGCTCTGACACCATTGGCCCACTTTGACATGGGCTGGGGGGCTCGGGTGCAGTGGTGCTTGGCGGCATCAGGTTTTGGTGGTGCCGGAGTCCTCTTAGTCCTTCTTTTGCTGTCTGCAGGATGCAGGGGACAGTTCCGCTGTCCTTTGGGAGGTCTTGGTTTCTGGGCGAAGGCTGGCTGGTCTCCCGCGTTTTGGGGACTCAACAGCTGGAGGAGAAGTTGACTTCTTGTGCAATAGGCAAAGTCAGCAGGCAGTCCGTCAGGATATGTTCTTCTGGTGCCAGGGGCTCCCCTAAATACTCAATTTAGGGGCTTTAGGGGAGTGCAGGAAAGAAGCCAATGGGCTACTGAACTTTGGGGTCACTGCGCACCCTATATGACCACTTTCTGTTGGAAGTGGGCATAACACTGTCCCAGAATTCCTACGTATGCCATCACAAAGATGGCTACTTCTGAAAAATCGTGTCCACCTCAGTGTAGTCCATCCTTATGGGTGGTATTAGCCTGGAGGTGGCATGCATACCTGCCTAGTTGATTTTCCCGCCCGTCCAGGTGCCAAGGCGGCTCTGGACAAAGGGGGGGCAGCTTCCTCTCCTGTGAGGGGAGCCAGATTCACATTACAAAGGCGGCAGCTCTTTGAAGCTTGCCGGCCTATGGAGGCTAATCAGCAGGTCATCCTGTGGGAGGGGGTGTGACACCCCCTTCCCGGACAGGCCTTTGTTCTGGGTCTCCTGAGAGCAAAAGGCTCCCACACTAGGAGGTCAGAACAGCATATCGGGTGGCCTTCCAAGTGCTTGGTGAGGGACCCTTAGTGTGGCACAATTCGTGCTGCTGCCCTTAGGGACCCTCTTTAGTACCTCAGGCCCTAGGTACCAGGGGTTCCATTTACCTGGGACTTACAGAGGGTGCTAATGGTTTTGCCAATTGAGGGAAACAATTGTATATTTTTAGGGAAAGAACACGGTAATGGGGACCTGGTTAGCAGGAACCCCATACACTTCAGTCAAAGTTGCATCAAATACCATGCAAAAAGTGTGTGGGGGGGGGTACTGCAACAAAAACCCAGTTTCCTACAGTAATCAAGTTTTGATAGGACAAGAACAATAGTTACTTGGACCTTGTGGAGGAATCCTAGGTGCCCAGTGATGTGGAACAGAGTTTGCATTGCAAGAAATCTTAAGCTGCCTACCCTATCAACTTAGGTATTCATTTACAGGTTGGAGTTCATGGTAATTCTGAGGTTTCTTACTTCCTTTGATATTTTCGGTGGCAGTCCCAGATCGTCAGGCAGGTGCAGGCAAGGTCATAGGTTTTCTAGTCACCAAAGGTGAGTATTACAATTTTGGACGTATTGAATTTGAGGTGGCTCCGTGTCATGCAATGATCAACGGTCCAGAGGCCACTACATATTTGTGAGTTTCCAATGTCTTTGAGGCTTTCCAATTTAAGAAGCATATGCATGTCATCTGAGTACGTATAGCAGGTGAATTAAAAATGCTTCCTGGTAATGATTTCATGTAGATATTGAAAAGCATGGGTGAGATGATAGAGGCTTGAGGGACTCCTGCTTTTATGCTGTACGATTTGGATAAGAAAGGAGGAAAATGGATGACATTTGTTCTGTTTTGTGGGTAGGATGCGATCCAAGGGAGAGCGGCGTCCTCTCTGATGGCTTCTTGGAGTCTTTGGATGAGTGTGTCATGATCAACTATGTCCATGGCAGCTTAAAGCTCCAAGGGAAGTAGGGCAACAATCCCTTAGTTGCTAAAAATGACATATAAGATGTGTCCTGCAACGTGTGTGTGTTTGGGGATGAGCTGATGTAGGTTGAGTGTGCCTAGGCCAATAAGGATCGTTCTGGAGTGGGGCATGTTAGGTTTGTCAAACCATATGTACAGGTCACCAATGATGCCTAGGTTTGAATATAGTGTTAGAACGTATGAAACTGTGTCTAGAAAGGTGTCTGGGAATGGACCATTGCTGGGTGGTGGTTTGTAAAGAAGGAAAAAGTTACAGGAAACGGTTGGTGAGGGTTGCATTTGACAAGGAGGGTCTCAACCTTGTAAGGAAACATACCTAGCTTTGGAGAGATTTGCTATTTCCTGAAGTATGATCGCTAAGCTGCCATCTCTTTTGCCTATGTGATTGTGTGTCACTGAGTTTGATAGCTCAGTGGGACAGCTTCACGCAGTACTGGTGCAATGTCTTCTCACATGCCATGATTCAGTTATGAAGAGTAAGTCATGTTCCCTATCAGTCAGTAGGTTGAAGTTATGGTACTTGTTTTTGGAAATGGATCGAGCAATGATTAGTAGGCGGTTTAAAGAATGTGCTTTGGATGTGGTGTTATCTTGTGCTGCGGGAGAGTGAGTATTGTCCTTTGAAGTTGTATGAGGTATTCTATTGGTGATGGTATAAACTATAGCAGGACAGAAAATATGTTGTTAATGGGTGTCACTAGCCTCGTCCAGCAGGCTTAGAAGACATTTTGGGGCATATTTATGAGGGGATATCGCCACCAGAACATCACTTGTAGTGACGTTCTGGTGGCAATATGCCCTTCTCCATATTTACAAAGCGGCGTTAAGTCACTTTTTGTGGCTTAACGCCACCTTGTAAATAAGGCCCCTTTACACGCATCACTTAGCGAGAAAGAGGCGTGCAAATTGTGTTGCTGTGAGTGTTCCACCGCAACACTCATTGCTTTTGATGCTGCCCCAGATTTACAAGGAGGTGTAAATCTGAGGCAGCGACAAAATGCAAGAGCAGGCATTAGAATGGTGAAACGAGGAGAAACACTTATTTCTCCTCGATTTTGCTTTTCTATGTGTGCTGCATGCTGCTCGCTATGCTGTATAGAGTACCTAAGGAAAGAGCCTATGAAATATGCGATGGGGAATAAACAGAGCGGGCAGGAGGGATGCAGGTCAGAGATATAAGGCTGAGATCAAAGTGATGGAAACAAGGCTGCAGGCCTGCCTCCTCAGCAGTTAAATCCATAATAATAATAGAAGTGCAAACACAAATGTTGTTAACATGACAAACATTCTCAATAAAGGGTGTCCACTTGTTAATCATTTTTTTATTGCTGCCAGTAGTTGTTTCCCCTCAAGACACACAGAAAGTGCCTACCCATTTCAGTAACACTACTCACTCGTGTTTGGCTGGGGCTAGATTCTCACTTCATTAAGGTTTTGAGGACAGCAAACTAAAGGTTAATTTTGGCCCTGTCACTGTGCAGAATGTTCCAAATGCTTCACAATGTGCATTTGTGCAAGCAGACATGCTTACATCTTAGTGTAACTAGGAATTCACAGAATAATTCTAGCGTTATGTCTGTCACGACGTCCCAGGTGTAATGCCTAAATATGTTTTGATTTAAAAAGCATCCTAAAGCGAGCCATAGGTGCAAACTCATGGAAGTAGATTTACATCTTCTTGTGAATCAGGCTCTGCATTTCCTTTATTGTCATATACAGTTTCCTCAATCTCTAAATAACTTTTTATTGATAATAGTGCATGTGATGAGGCACTAACAATTGGCTACAAATCCTAGCTTCTGCTTCACCAAATAGTGCAATCCTGTGCAGAGTACCCTTTCCACCAATATAAGGACCCCTCCGCCCAATTCAAATGTGGGCAGACCTTTGGAGTAATGACAGCAGAGACTACTCCATCTCCGCTGTGGTTACATACCCCCATTGGACCAGCAGAGTAAGGGCCGTCGTAGGTTGACCTGTGTGTCCGCCCATCTACATTAGGGGGACATACAGGTCAGTTTTCACTTCTCGTCACCGCCAGTAAAACTCCAGTGGTAACGACGGGCAGTAAAAACTGCAAAATGCCCCCCCTCGCCATGGGAGAATACTCCCACGGTGAGGGGGGCATTGTGTTTCTTTTTATTTTCAAAAACAAAATCCCACTGTGTGATTTTGTTTTTGAAAATATTAATAGAAAAAAACTTTACCGTACAGCTCTGCCATGTTTGACAAAGCCACACAGCAACGTTACAATACATTGGCGGGAACCTCCTTGATGGCGGTTCCTGTCAATGCTTGAAATGTCCGCTGGCCCAAAATATATTACAAAATTTGGCCATTGGAGTCTCCACCAGGACGAAGGAAATTATAAATCGGGCCCTTGGTTTCCTTGCGTGCCCTAATTTGGAGTGTATAGAAGTGATTCAGTTTGTAATTGAGTAAAGTTGAGAATAGGCACCAGCCCCGTACTACACGAGAGGCAAATGATTTTTGGAAAAATAAAATGAAGTGACACCATTATTTAAAAAAATAGCTAGTGATTTATTGGTTGTACAGTCTATTCTTAAGCTGAAGTATACCAAAACTTGATGTTTGCCACAGTTACCCAGAGAATCATTTTTAAGTGCCAGCAATTGATTTATGAGCCTTTCAGAAAACTGTGTAGACTGATGCACAAATGATAAATATGTGTCTGCAGGAGAAGCAGTGCCTGTCCTTGTGTGACCAGCACTCTTGATATAGGATTTTACTGATAGAGCGCTTACAGCACTCTAAATTGTAGGGGTGCACTATACTCCTGATATACACGCACTCATAGGTATTTTTGTCGTTTGCAGTGTTTTATGATTATTAAGATGCATTTATTCACGTCATATTAGTATTAAAATGAAGTGAGCACATTTAAGTAGGATTTGCGTGTATTAGAAAACATAATTCCTGTATGTGTAATGTGCAGGATGACATTATACTCATATAATGTAACTATGTTTAGTTTAATTTGTAGGCCCAATTTCTAGGTTGTTTTGAGTTTCGTTTCTCCTTGATTGCTCAAGAATCAATTAAATGAATTCTTTGTTTGTGCTCGAAGACAGTATGTTCTCATCCCACTGCAGGTGCAGGAATTCGATCTCGTTATTCTTAGATTTAAGGAGATACCCAGAATGTCTTTGAAGAAGACTGCAAGGCAAGAAGGGAGGACTCCTTTCGTGTCTGGCCTATCTGGGAACCAAGGCCACTGAAAGAAGAAGTTAATTTAATTAAAAGCTTCTGTGGAAACTTACTGAAATTGTTTCAATGGAAAAGTTTAGTAGATGACGTATTGTGGGTTGAACATTGTCTTTTTGTGTGATGCGCAGGGACAGATTCGGGAGACTTCTGCTGATTTTCGGAGGAGAAGGAGCATCTTAGAGCGAGCTCCATAGCTTTAAGCTATCAGACCCATTTGGCGTGAGTACTTCTTAGGAAGTCAACACGTGCTGACACCTTTGGGATATGATACAAGGGAAATAGGTAGGATCCTCATTTAGAGCAGAGTAGGGAAAGAATTACTTCTCCTTAAATGAAAAGAGAATTGGACTCCGCTTCTATTCTTTGCTGTATTTTGATTTTGGAGTTCATCATATTATGCCTTCTGTGCCGAATGACTTATATTCGTAGAATCGGCTCTGTATTGATTTTTCTGTACCTATATACACTGATATTGAGGTGTGTTTATATTCAATTATTTTTGGCCTTATAATAAATCCACCAAACTGAAATTCGGAGTCTGTGGTCCATTACAGAATGACTAAATCGAAAGTATAATCTTGAATTGTTTTCCTCCCCTCTACCACTTTTAGCAGGCAAATAAAAGACCATCTGCCCTAAACCTAGTAGGGAAAAGCAGGAGTAAAGGTTGGCGTAATCAAATGGTAGCAGAGGATGGTTTGCTTCTAAGAGTGAGGGGAGAAAGAGAGTAGGAGTAGGGTCGGAAGAACATTAAGGCCCTGGACACGGAGTAGACGATGGCGGACATTGATGGAGGTCAGCGGACGTTGACGGTGCGGCGGAAACAGTGGTGGCGTGAGTATGGAATTGTGTGGTGTGTTAGATTGCGGTGATGAAATATTTGTGTGATGTCTTGCGAAGTTGGGATGCATGTTGAGTGATTGTGGGTTTATTGGTTTACTGGTCCAGACACGTGCGGGTCAGGAAGTTTGGTTAGCGGACTCAAGAGAAGTCCAAGATCCCGGGATAGTGTTGTATTTGTAATTGTCTGATTAGAATTGTGGGTGTCGTGAAGCGCTATTGACGATATACTTGTGATAGGGAACTTTGTGTGAATGGAGGGATACGTCGCGGTAGAAAGCCTCAGGTACCGGGGGTGGACTATGGCGATTGAGTGACCAACGCAGGTCGGGGGTCACAGCGGATGAATGTTCTTGTAAGCGTGTTCTATCGATCTTTTAGCGGCTAGACAATTATTTGTTTTATGTAACTGTAAGTTATTGTGACTGTGTTAGGAGCAGTTACTTGGTTTAATAGCTTTGGATATACAGTTACTTGTGGTACGAATGTGTGAGCGAGTGAAATTGTAAAGGCGGGTGAGCCGCTGCAAAGAGCGAGCAGTGACGTCAGTGTGCGCCGCGCTGGGATTGGTCGGTTGGTGTAACGCCGCGCTGGGATTGGTGGAAGTTCGTTCGACGTTGAGTATTGAATTTGGAGGGCAAACAATTGATTTTCATGATGAGATGTTTTACGGTGCTGCAGGATTTGTGTCGAGGCGATACAGGAGTGGTGACACGGGTAGGAGAAGAAGCTCCGCCTGAGGATACACCGGCGCATTATATGGCAACAAATGTAGGACTCCATACTACAGTTTGGCTTCAAAATTGGCCTAAAATTACAGAAAAAGAAGGAGAATTGGCTTTTCCTCATTATGGGTCATTTCGTATGGAGGTGCTGTATCAGCTGAGAGGAGTGATGTCTGCTCTGAAACCTCCGCCTAGACCAACACAATTTGAGGCATTGGATGCTTGGATGAGAGCAGCAATGGCAAAGAGAAGGGAAGCTTCTCAGGGAAGAATGAAAAAAGCAATGAAGGCATATCAGGATGCCAGGTGGGATGCACAGCTGAAAAGATGGAGAGTAGACACCATAGAGGGAGAACGATTGTATCCCTTTCGGTTGCTAGAAGGTGGGTCTGGAGGAAAGAGTAAGACGGAAGAGGACAGTGACACAGATGACAGTTTCCTTGATAGATTGCTAGCAGAACGTCCTCCACCTTATGACTCTAGGCCAGAGCCGGAGCAGACGCAGCAAACAGAGGACATTCTAAGAGTGGGACGAATAGGTGCAGAGGAGCGGACCACAGGAGTAAAAGGGAGGATTTCAGTGGGAACGATAATTCCAGGAGGTTCTGGAGGGATAGGGTACGCAACTTCGGAGTCAGGAGAGACTGCCTGTAACATGAGGCTACCAGAAGTTCTTTCAGTACCAGTTACTATTGGACCGGTGGTTTCAGTATATAACCCTAGAGAGAGGACAAATGAAAGTCAACAACAAACAGAACAAGGTGAAGAGACTATCTCTGGAGGGAGTCTTACAATGAGTGGGACAGGTATGGCTCAGGTACCAGTGGAATCCAGTACTCCACTGCCTGCTACAGCTGATCCATCAAGAATGGACAGTGGGTCAGAACGAAGGCGAACAGGAGCTTTGGCAAATTCTAGGTCAGACATCAGAATGTGGGTTCCACCGGTGAGGGAGTCACAGATATTGAGTGACGAATTGGGGTTGAGACAAGAAGCACCTAGGGTACCGTTAGGGCCACAGTATGTGTGTGAGGGTAACCATTGGAGAAGTCGAAGTTGTGAAAGAGAAAGTCGCCCAGTTGTGAGAATTGAGGAGAGTGGGGACCTAAGGAGAACACAAAGTTGTGAGAGGGAGGAATTGGCAAGTGAAAGAGGTCAGAAGGTTTTACAGGTTGCAATGAAGGCACCATTGTTAGATGTGGTAAGATTAAAAGCAGAAATAGATGAGGTGATAGAAGGGAATCTGCCATGGGAAAGAATTGAAACATATGATCCAAGCGAATTGCTCTTTGTAGCTAAAGACGTTACCAGGAAGGCAAAGCGAGCTCATGATGCATTGTCACAGCTGGCATGAAGGTATGAGGTAGATCTAACAAAGACTAAAATGATGCAGGGAACTTGTAGATTGCATTATACAGATAAGGAATTGGAAGAGAAGCGAACGACAGGATTAAAGGCACAAATTAGGGAATTGGTGATAGGGGTGCGAGCGTGGAGAGCATTAGACAGATGGGAAGAGAGGTGGGCCAAAAAGAAAAGTGCCAAGAAAGGGATAGGAGACACTCCGCCTCCGGGTGGAGGGGCGGGACCAGCAGGACATTACCCTCTGAGAGAAGTGCAAAATGGGAGTACGTACATGTGCCATGGAGCAGGGGTGATTTGGCAGCATTCACTAATGATTTTCCTCGGCTGAGGGAAAAACCTGCTGACTGGTTTAAGCAAATAGACCGGTTTGTCAAGATTTCGAAGGTGCTTTGGATTGATTTGAATACCTTGTTTGATATAGTGGTCCCAGGTGATTTGTGGACGGCATGTAAAGTTGCCATTGATTGGCCCGCTGTAGAACCAGCCAGAGATCCGGTGAATCAAGGTCCTTCTCCCGAAGTAATGAAGAAATATGAGCAAGTGATTACATGGTTACAATCCAAGGTAGCTCCATAAACGGTTGATTGGCTTAAAATCGATCGTACTACTCAAGATTCTAAGGAGTCGGTACATGACTATTATGAGAGACTTTTAGTGGCTTCTAAACAGCATAGTGGATTGGATACAATTGAGCAGAAAGATATGGGACAGTTTGTCTCAAAGTTTGTGCTAGGACTAAGATCTGATATTAGCTTGATGATACAGACACATTTGATATGTTGGCAGAATAAGACGGTGGACGAAATTCTGCGTTATGCAAAATACTGTAGTGATCAGGTGGAATCGGCACAAAAGAAATTGAAAGACAAGTTGATGTTGGTGCAGTTGAGGAATGCCGAAAGGCCTGATCAGATGCAAGGGGGTGGTGGAAGCTGCCTGTCTGAAAGGAGTATACTCTGCTCAGGTAGCCGAAATTATTGCTTTGACACGTGCCTGTATCATTTCAAATGATGTCCGAGTGACTATCTATACGGACAGCCAATATGGGTTTGGAGTGGTTCATGACTTCGGCCAGTTATGGTCACAGAGGGGATTTTTAACGTCCTCAGGATCCCCAATCCGTAATGGAGAATTTGTGCGCCAATTGTTGGAAGCTTTGCAGAAACACAAAGAGATAGCAGTAGTAAAATTTGCAGCCCATGGAAGGGGAGAGGACTTTGTTACAAAAGGAAATAACTATGCCGATGAAGTAGCGCGTTTTTGTGCTATACATGCTTGTGTTTTCAATGGAACATATGTAGGAGAGAGCACAGAAGAGACTGAGCTCAGCATGATGTTAGCTATAGCCGATACCTGGGATGAGGTAAAGCGACTGCAGGATGAAGTCCCAGAAGAGGAAGTTGCATCATGGGTTAGAGCAGGCTGAGAAAAGAGAGAGGATGGCATTTGGGAGTCGACAGATGAGAGAACAGTATTACCTAACTGTTTATTGAGCCCAATGGCAAGGCAGATTCACGGAGTAGTTCATCTAGGGAGAGATGCCATGGTGCGAGTGTTCAGGCAAACTTGGTTTAACCCACGATTTCGTGTGTATGCTGAGGCTGTGTGTCACAGGTGTGTTACATGTCAACAAATGAATGTTGGAAAGAGAACTGTGGTTGCAATGAGTCATATTGGAAGATCAGGAGGGCCTTTTAACCCCTTCGCTGCTTCTGTCAGCCAACGGCCGTCGCGAGCACTACCTCCGTAGTGCTGCGCACGTCCGTTGGCCGACGCGGCCCCGCCCACTCAATGGAACGCCCCGCACCGCGGCGGAATTGCCGCCGCGGTAAACGGGTTAATAGGATACAGTTGGACTTTATCGAGATGCCTAGGTGCAATAGGCTGAGATATGTTTTGGTGGTAGTGTGCATCTTTTCACGTTGGGTTGAAGCATATCCAACTAGACGATGTGACAGTCTCACAGTGGCAAAACTGTTGTTAAGGGAACTGATACCACGGTTTGGATTTCCGACCTCAGTGGAGACAGATAGAGGAACACACTTCCATAGTAAAATCATGAAATTGTTATGTACAGCTCTAAACATTGATCAGAGATTGCACTGTAGTTACAGGCCTGAGGCATCTGGCCTTGTGGAGCAGATAAATGGCACAATCAAGATGAGGGTGTCAAAGGTTTGTTCGTCAACTTCATTGAAGTGGCCAGATGCGCTACCATTGGTATTGATGAGTCTGCGTAGTACTCCTGATAGGAGGACAGGACTCTCTCCCCATGAGATATTGATGGGGAGAGCTATGCATTTGCCTATGGTGCCAGCTACAGCACTGATAAACATCACAGATGATTTGGTTTTGGATTATTGTAGGGGACTGGCTGACGTGGTTAATTCTGTGTCCCTTCAGGTCGAGGCTGCGACTGCATCTACCTCGAGAGACCTGCTGCATGATCTTAATCCTGGTGACTGGGTGCTTGTTCGAAAGCACGTAAGGAAAAGCTGCCTTGATGCTCGCTGGCAAGGACCATACCAGGTGATCTTGGTTACAAGTACAGCTGTGAATTGTGGAGGATTACCAAACTGGATCCACGCTTCGCACACTCGCCGCGTTCCAGAACTCGAGGAGGCAACGATTCCTCTTGTTCCGAGTAGTACAACTGAAACTGACACAGAAAATGAAGGAACAAGTCAAGTCGTAAGAATTCCTGAAGGGGCTGAACAATCAACTGAGCAAGAAAAAGAAGATCAAGCTGCTCCAGAGTTGAGTGCAGATCATGAGATAGATGAGATTGCAGAAGTGAACTTTGAACCAGATCAAAGTGAACTAACTGGTGCAGAAGGATCAGATCAAGAGGAAGAGAGGAGACCAGGTGCAGAAAAGTGGCCAAGAAGAAAAGAAAGGCTGAACATAAGGCTTGCATCTGAGAAAAATCTCGCTCCGATTCCTGAAACGTCTGAATCAGATCAAAGTGAAACTGAGGAGAGACCGAATGGTCTAAGACGATCCAGAAGAGAGAGGGTACCGTCTCAAAAGTACGCCTCTCCTGAGTGGACGTACCTGGCTGCAAATGCAGAGACCGAGGAATTCCGGAAGGTTGGGGACTGGTGCAGTGAGTTACGGAGGGGACACCCTATCGATTGATATTCAGCTGTTAGTCCCTGGAGTTGAAGCCTTCGGATCCCTAACTTTGACAGTCCCCGATCCACCAAGGCTAAGTGGTTTGCGCTTTTTGATTCTTAACCAGGTTGCTTTCCCCACATTTGGTCGACAGCCCACTGCACAGGAACTGGGAGAGATTCGTGCAGAAATTCTGCAGCTTGTTCTTACCATACTTGGATCTAATATCATTAATGATGAAGCTTGAACTTTGAAAGAAGAACTCATTAGGCTTTAGAAGGAAGATAACCTAGGCCCGAGTGGAAGAAGATTTAAATTAGGGACTTTCAATAGAAGAAGAACTGAGGGCTAGGGCTGACTACACCTCTACAATAGGCCATAGATACTGGACTGAATATTGAAATAATTGAATGGTAAAAGGAAAATAAAAAGACATTGTAAATACCAAAATAAGGCAAGAAAAGAGACTTTGATTCATTTGCGCCTTGAAATCAAAGGTGGTCCAAAATGGAATCTGGAAATCCAGGACGCAAGCAGAAGTGCATAATTGGTACCCTTATTCTTGTGGTGCTTATTGTCATAACTGTGGTGATTGTTACATCTTTGGTTGAGTCACACGATGCCGAAAGGAATGGGGAACAGACGACACTTACCCCACCTACTTCAGAGTTCGAAGAGGGTGCATCCGCAAAAGATAGAGAGATGATTAGGGAAACTAGTCGAATGTTACATGTAGATTTGTCAAAAGGTGATTTCACGCTGAATGCATATGCTCGTTTGTTGTATGAGTATGTTGATACAATGGAAGCGAAAGATTGCTATGTGTGTATGCAACTGCCAGCATCCGTAGAAGAAGGCATTCGATACCATCACTTACCTATGGCATTACATGCAGTGTGTTATTGAGTATGTTTTATAGCAAGGCACATTTTGAGTACAACTTCTCCAATTATGATGTGGTACTCTCAGAAGTCCCCGTTCTTAAATACATGAATAAATATGATTACTATAAGCAGGTAGAGAGGATGTCTACGTATTTTGTGCCTACTATTACCTTGATACATCTTATGCCCATAGACACAATTTGACCTGCATGTTAACTGACATTGAAAAGAAGTTTGTGGACCAGATAGAGGATCGACATAGGCAGACCTTATTTAGACCAGATCCGAAGCACAAAGTGATCCCATGGACACAGGAGGAATTAGATCATAAGGCAAAGGGGAGTTCTGGTCCAATAGCTTTAGACTTACAGCAAAAAGGGAGACTGTGCACCCGTCCACATATTATGACAAAATATTTGTGGGTGAGAGTGATTGTGAACACATTTTCTTGATTGAGGAATCCATTAGAAAGGCGCTGTTGGATAAATTGACCATAGTGCCAAACGTGTACTTTGTGTGCGGTAAAAATGCTTATGTGAAATTGCCACAAAATTGGTATGGTACATGTTATTTGGCTGTGGTATTTCCCAAGATCTTCCATGTGGATGATTTATGGCCTTTGGAAGGGAAGAGATCTCATAGAGGAAAACACGGTGTAAGTGCGGGAGAAATTATTGGGGATGTATTTGGAGCTATGATACCTAGTTTGGGTGTGATTTTGAATGATGTGAAAATTAGAAAACTGGCAACTCTGGTAGATAAGCTCTCTGTGAATACGGCCCAAATCCTATTGCTTGTTGATGGGGAGATGGTTTCGATAAGGGCTATGGTTCTTCAAAATCGTCTTGCTTTAGATGTGCTATTAGCAAAAGCCGGAGGAGTCTGTAAATTATTGAAAGTTCAACAGTGCTGTACTTGTATTCCTGACAATAGTCGGGATATAAGGAAGTACATTCGCAATATTTCAGAGATACATCAAGATTTACGTAATCTAGCTGCTGATGGACTCCGGGAACAAATTGGCAAGGGATTTGGCAAGATAGGAAGCTGGTTTGGAAGTTTGGAAGTTTGGGACAAGGAATAATGGGATACATCTTGAAACCTATCATAATAGCTGTCATTTGTATAATTGTATTATTGGGAGCCGTCAAGGCTTACAAATGGCAAAGGGCACGACATAATGAGAACTCCTTGAGAAAGCATGAGCAGCAATTAGAACGACTGCAGGACAGTCATTATTTGCACCTTAAAGGGTTAGAAAGATTTAGGCAGGGACGGCAAGCTACAGCTCCTGTTTAGGTCGGTCTCTTCTACAAGGAGAAACTTATGAGAGGGTAAAAAGGTTGGTGTTATGACACTAGTCATAAGAGGGGGGAACTGATAGAGCGCTTACAGCTCTCTAAATTGTAGGGGTGCACTATACTCCTGATATAAACGCACTCATAGGTATTTTTGTCGTTTGCAGTGTTTTATGATTATTAAGATGCATTTATTCACGTCATATTAGTATTAAAATGAAGTGAGCACATTTAAGTAGGATTTGCGTGTATTAGAAAACATAATTCCTGTATGTGTAATGTGCAGGATGACATTATACTCATATAATGTAACTATGTTTAGTTTAATTTGTAAAAACAACAGTTGATGGACAGAATGCAGAACAATGTCATCCATTCACCCCAGTACAGAGATCTGGGCCTAAATCCATTGTTTTTTTGCTCACCATGCCATTCCAGTTTGGACCAAGCCATATGCAAATCAGTCTTGACCCTGCGCCCAATGGGAACAGTCCAGCCCGAACTGCCAGGCCAGGTCCTCCCTGGACTGGAATCAAGCATCCTAGGACCGGTTCGCCCTAAGTGCGCCGGGTATGCCCAGACATGGGTCCCGGGCTCACTGTGCCACTGGAATCAAGCTATCCTGGCTGAAGAGGGGTGAAACCCCAAAACCGGTCCTAGGATGCTTGTTTACGGCCCATGGAGGACCTGGCTTGGCAGTTCGGGCTGGTCTGTTCCCATGAGGCACAGGGTCAAGACTGATTTGCATATGGCCAGGTCTAAACTGGGGTGGCATGGTGAGCAAAAGAATGATGGATTTAACCCAGATCTCTTGACTGGGGGTGAATGTTTTGATTTGTTCTGCATTCCATCCATCAATTGTGTGTTTTTTGCTTCCTCGCCCTAAGTGCGCCGGGTATGCCCAGACGTGGGTCCCAGGCTCACTGTGCCACTGGAATCAAGCTATCCTGGCTGAAGAGGGGTGAAACCCCGAAACTGGTCCTAGGATGCTTGTTTCCGGTCCAGGGAGGACCTGGCTTGGCAGTTCGGGCTGGTCTGTTCCCATGAGGCACAGGGTCAAGACTGATTTGCATATGGTCAGGTCTAAACTGGGGTGGCATGGTGAGCAAAAGAATGATGGATTTAACCCAGATCTCTTGACTGGGGGTGAATGTTTTGATTTGTTCTGCATTCCGTCCATCAATTGTGTGTCTTTTGCTTCCTCGCCCTAAGTGCGCCGGGTATGCCCAGATGTGGGTCCCAGGCTCACTGTGCCACTGGAATCAAGCTATCCTGGCTGAAGTGGGGTGAAACCCCGAAACCGGTCCTAGGATGCTTGTGTCCGCTCCAGGGAGGACCTGGCTTGGCAGTTCGGGCTGGTCTGTTCCCATGAGGCACAGGGTCAAGACTGATTTGCATATGGCCAGGTCTAAACTGGGGTGGCATGGTGAGCAAAAGAATGATGGATTTAACCCAGATCTCTTGACTGGGGGTGAATGTTTTGATTTGTTCTGCATTCCGTCCATCAATTGTGTGTCTTTTAGTTTAATTTGTAGGCCCAATTTGTAGGTTGTTTTGAGTTTCATTTCTCCTTGATTGCTCAAGAATCAATTAAATGAATTCTTTGTTTGTGCTCGAAGACAGTATGTTCTCATCCCACTGCAGGTGCAGGAATTCGATCTCGTTATTCTTAGATTTAAGGAGATACCCGGAATGTCTTTGAAGAAGACTGCAAGGCGAGAAGGGAGGACTCCTTTCGTGTCTGGCCTATCTGGGAACCAAGGCCACTGAAAGAAGAAGTTAATTTAATTAAAAGCTTCTGTGGAAACTTACTGAAATTGTTTCAATGGAAAAGTTTAGTAGATGACGTATTGTGGGTTGAACATTGTCTTTTTGTGTGATGCGCAGGGACAGATTCGGGAGACTTCTGCTGATTTTCGGAGGAGAAGGAGCATCTTAGAGCGAGCTCCATAGCTTTAAGCTATCAGACCCATTTGACGTGAGTACTTCTTAGGAAGTCAACACGTGCTGACACCTTTGGGATATGATACAAGGGAAATAGGTAGGATCCTCATTTAGAGCAGAGTAGGGAAAGAATTGCTTCTCCTTAAATGAAAAGAGAATTGGACTCCGCTTCTATTCTTTGCTGTATTTTGATTTTGGAGTTCATCATATTATGCCTTCTGTGCCGAATGACTTATATTCGTAGAATCGGCTCTGTATTGATTTTTCTGTACCTATATACTCTGATATTGAGGTGTGTTTATATTCAATTATTTTTGGCCTTATAATAAATCCACCAAACTGAAATTCGGAGTCTGTGGTCCATTACAGCATAACTAAATCGAAAGTATAATCGTGAATTGTTTTCCTCCCCTCTACCACTTTTAGCAGGCAAATAAAAGACCATCTGCCCTAAACCTAGTAGGGAAAAGCAGGAGTAAAGGTTGGCGTAATCATTACCAACGCGATGCAATTAACACATAATGAATTCAATATATTCTTGTGTTCAGCTCTGTTTATTTTAACATTGGATAACGTAGGTCTTGATTTCAAAATGGTTGTTGCTGTCTGAAGCCGTCTTATTCTTGCATGCAAACATCTCTCTGCCTTTCCTTACCGTGTACCATGATAGTTATTTTGTAAATAATGTTTGGAAACACAATGTCATTCTCTCATGTACAACATGATGCTTCATTTTCATGCTAAAAAAAGTGAACCTCTTCATAAGGTCTCACTTATTGGGGCCACAATGTGATTTTCATGGGAACTTATACCTTGATTTGCAGCAACATTTCTACGAACTATTGAGGTCTCTATGGAGCACCGGGGATGGAAACTGTAATATGTGGGAATTATTTTTGAATAATGTGACTTTAGAAATTGTATTGTTCAATCTTTCATTTGATTGGGTAAATGTAATAGATTTTAATTTTGTTGTATTCATGAACATGTTCCTTTGTACATTTCACTCCCCCCGATCTCCCCTGATCCAAAAGGCAACACTTTGACGGTCTTACCTCTGCTTTATGATTTATTAACATGAGCTGAATTATATCTAGTTCTGCAATTTCATTATTTGCATTTTATTCTGAGCTTCATGCTTTTATATGACAAATGACTAACTGAGCCTAATGTGGTTGCCATTGAACTCTGAAATGTTATTTGATATTAAATTTACATGTGTACTCGGTTCAGTTGAGAAGCAAGAAAAATTCTTGGGGTATGAACAATGCTCCCGGTCCATCAGAAGCACTTTAAATTGTTTCAGGGAAACAAGCTACATCAAAAATCTGGAAGCAGATGATGGTTCCAAACTGGACTTGGATTGTTAAGATTCAGAACTAAATTGCCATAATTCACTGCGTACTCCTGGATTCCAATGATCCCATTTGGATTAACAGAAGTGTTCCGGTGTTCCTGAAGCTGATCTATGAATTAAGGAGAAGTGAGTCTACGTAGAGTGATGGTTATGTGGCCCCTTTACTGCTCCATTCTTCCCCAGAGGTGTTACCTAAGCAAGGTGTGAGGTAACTGAGTGAAGTAGACTATCTCTCTTCACTGCTATTTGTTTGAGTGTTCTTTAGGTTAAGCCTCCTTCCTGCTGACACTAGAGGACAAAGACAGTGGCTTGACCATTGTGGAAAATACACAAAGAAGCAAGAACTGCTGAAACCAGTCCCAGAGCTGGACCTGCGGAATCTGCAATTTTTGCCTGCAAACTTGGGTATCAGTTTGAAGCAGAAGCTCCCAGCTAAGGTGGCAGAATTTCTCATTGACCAGGGCGAGAGGACCCACGCCTGTGGAGACCAAGACAGACCATTGACCTCTAGGGTTGGATGTAGCAGACTCCTTGCCAGGTTGGAATAACTAATGCTTTCCAGCTTCAGGATCAGTAATCTAGTAGTTTTACATCCTGCTGGAAGAAACTGCTGTGAACTGCCTTGAAGGAATGAGCCCACTGAATGCAACAGAGTAGTACTGGCGGTATCAATGCATGAGAGAAAGGCTGCCTAGAAAAGGAGGACCTTAAGGAGCTGTGCAGGAAAAACTGGACATTAGCCTGCTGTATCCCATGGAAGGACCTGCACCGTCAGGCCGTGTGGTGAGGTCCTGTGTCCCTGGTCTCTTGTGGTTTCATTTCAAAACAACAAAGCGCATTTGATAATGAGGTACGACAAAGAATGGCAATGCACTCAGTTGTTTCATCTCAGTTCTCGACAAGATCACCTCTGCGATCTAAGGTGGGCTTTTCCCTTGTTTTGGGGGGGAATTTGAGCTTTGGGCTGGACGAAGTTCTACAGAAGAAATTCCCCCCCCCCCTCCCCCCCTCTCTCCTTTCTGAAATACGGGTTGTGCACCTGCAAACACAAGGGAGACCAAAGAGAACAGTGTAGTTGGCAGGGGTGGTACAGAATCAGCACAGCCTCTCTGTGGCTCGTGTGCTGGTGCGCAGTAGTGAGCACAGCACAATCCCCACCACTGGTCGCAACTAGGGGAAACCCTGTGCTTTACTTCTAAAAGCTAAAGTGCATAATTGGTACATTTAATGACACAGACCGGGACTGTTGCACTTGTGATCTTGAAACAACCATTTTGTATTCACGCTGGTACAGCTACTGTCCTAGAAAAGTGACAGGAGATTGTGGCCCACCAGTCTCTTGGGGCTCCTGAGTGCATTTAGCACCAGTCGCTGATTTGTAATATCCTTATATACAAGAGTGTGGGAGTACCCGGAAGTCAGAAACAAGTTCCCACATCAGGTAACATACTTGCCAGCCTTGAGCACTGCTTTATTTCAGCTAAGTGGATAATGATTGCAGACATTGTACTCTGCAGGAGACTGCTGACACCTATCCATCCCTTTGTGCAAGGCACACAGAGAAGATTTACAACTGTGGCTGAAATCAGAGAAGACCAATTCTAGTGCCACTGTTTTGAAAGTTCTGTGTCAGACTGAAGAGGCATCCAAGCTGTAATGTAAAGAGGGCCGGCAGCTTACATTACTGTCAACCATGAGGAGAAGCCCACGAGAGACAGAGTACAAGGCCCCAGGGTGCCTTGCCCTCTCAAACTGCTGTGATTAAAGGAGAAATAGACACATATCACGCCGCCTACACAGTACTCACAAGTGATTTTTCAAGTTGTTTGGGTGACTTTGGCCCTTGTAAGAAGGTATTATTATTATTCCGAGCCTAAATGATACTTGCTTTACTGTTACAGGAGGATAGGAGAGCAAAGTCTTTCAATTACTGCTTCCACAATGTGCGGTCACAAGTGGATGCAAATTGTAATTGTAATTGAAATTGTAAATTGTATTTCTATAGCGCTTACTACCACTGATGAAGCGAAGGGCTTGGAAATTGTGGGGCTTATTTATGAGCCCTTGCGTCCATTTTGCGCCGCCGGTGCGTCACTTTTTGTGACGCACCAGCAGCGTAAAAAATGCGCCATGTTGCATCATATTTACAAAGTGATGCATCTAGGT
Source organism: Calotriton arnoldi (assembly GCA_963921515.1). Classification (NCBI taxonomy): domain Eukaryota; kingdom Metazoa; phylum Chordata; class Amphibia; order Caudata; family Salamandridae; genus Calotriton; species Calotriton arnoldi. The sequence continues at coordinate 349,366 of CAWUFW010007501.1, read as the reverse complement.
AGATGCGTCACTTTGTTAAACCCCTGCACCTCATTATACCTGCGCCAGGTATAATGTATGCAGGCTGGGCGTTCTGACACAAGTAAGCCTCGTAGAAGTGACGCAGTGAAGTCTATGAGATTTCACAGCGCCACTTCTAGGACGCAAATGCGTCAATATCTTACGCCTGCTTCACAGCAGGCGTAAGACTGACGCAGGCACATTTGAAATGGGACTTGCCGATGTGAAATGACCCATTGCTGGAGTTGCGTCACTTTTGTGACACACTCCAGCAATGCGTCATTTTTGCGCCTACAGATACGTCAGAAATACTGACATATTTATGAAAAGTGACGCATCGCTGCGTGAAAACAGCGATGCGTCACTTTTCATTGTGCCCTCCTTGCGACACCAATGATGCGTCATATTTACAGTATGACGCATCATGTCGCAAGGAGTTACAGATATGTCAGTATTTCTGACGTATCTGTAGGCGCGAAAATGACGCATTGCTGGAGTGTGTCACAAAAGTGACGCAACTCCAGCAATGGGTCATTTCACATGGGCAAGTCCCATTTCAAATGTGCCTGCGTCAGTCTTACAATATTGACGCATTTGCGTCCTAGAAGTGGCGCAGTGAAATCTCATAGATTTCACTGCGTCACTTCTACGAGGCTTACTTGCGTCAGAACGCCCACCCTGCATACATTATACCTGGCGCAGGTATAATGTGGCGCAGAGGTTTACAAAGTGACGCATCTACCTAGATGCGTCACTTTGTAAATATGACGCAACATAATGCATTTTTTACGCCGCTGGTGCGTCACAAAAAGTGACGCACCGGCGGAGCAAAAGTGACGCAAGGGCTCATAAATAAGCCCCTGAGAGTTTTGCGATGAGTCAGAGAGTGGAGGTATGAGCAGAGGTTGAAGGGGAATTTTGTAGGGATGGGCTCCGCCGGTGGAATTTGTGGAGTTTTTGCCACTCCGTGCTCCACTTGGAATGTGGAGTTCAGCAAAACTCCACCAACCACTGTGTGGCAGAGTTTACCGGTGCCATGAGCCCTTTAACTGTGGTTAAAGAGGTAGCAGATGTGGGAAGATTACATTTCCCAGACTGCTGGGGGCGGTGTCCTTTTGTATGTGAGATCGAGACTGGCTTGGCACTCCCAGAATCTCAGGCGAGAGGGGTGCAAAAGGAGCTGTGCAGTTACGTCCGCACTGTGGCCCTGCAGCGCGCCATGAAGGACCCCCAGAACTGCTCACTGCCAGTGCTCACACTGTGGTATAAGAACTATGCTGTCTTCGAGGCGGCATAATAAATCGCCCTGGACTCTAGCACCAGTGTGGGCCATGCCCACCTCTTCACAGTAGCCCACTACCTGGAGCACAGAGGCCTGCTCCTCCGAGCCTACACTCTGGCAATGCTGGTGCTCTTGCACTTTAACATCGAGTTCAATCAGGACACTCGCCCTGCTGTGAATGACGTACTCTGGGCCTGTTCACTGAGCCACTCGCTAGGAAAGAAGTACAAGCTGGCTGCAGTGCTGTAGCTGGTGATCAAGTGTGCAGTGTTCCCCAGTCCTCTCGGACATCGTGCAGCACTGAAGTATCCCCACGCCTGGCCTGGCAGGACTCCCCGGATGCAGGACTTCCTTCAAGCTGCTGGGGATGGAGAAGGCCCCCTTTGCCTGGTGCTGGACACCGCCATGACCGGACTGCCTACATTAGCGCCATCCACTTGCGGCCCAGACACATCAGCCCGCGGCATAAGAGTTTCTGTGCAAAGCCTGTGAAGCATTCCTTCTTACTCCCGATGGTCACCTGCAGTTCAGGCACAAAGAAGCTGATTCTGTTAGTGTGGGAGCGCTTTAACCAAAGTCAGGCACTTGCAGGTAAGAGGGGAGCCGGGCGGCGGGGAATGTGGGTGCATGGGGCCATTGCTGCCCAAGGAGGAAGCACTACAGGAAGTGCAGACTATTCAGGGTGGGGGCAATAATAACGCATCCCTCCCTTTCTCCTGCAAAATTCAGATGTGCATCTAACAAGAGTTTCGGGTAATTAACTCTAAAAGAAACAAGTGCATCTGATAAAGCGCCCGATGAAGTGGCACGGGTTAGCAATACATCGCAGTTTGTTTACATCACCGCGCTACTGTGTAGGTATCACCGAGCTGCAAGTGGCCTCCTTCCTTTGTGCCTTTGTTCCGCGTGATTGGTGCTATTATTGTTGCAGTGGAGATAAAAGTAAATCACCCTGCCTGCCTCATTTGCTTTGGCAGGAATCAATCAGGACATGACTGGAGGGGAGTTGGCTCACTCCGCCCGCATGCGAACCTACTACACGGAATCTGGCTGAGTTTTTCGGCAATTCTGCGGAATTATGCGGAGTGAAACTCCGCGAGCTCTGCCCAGGCCTAGAATTTTGGATTTTCCCAGTCAGAAAGTAAATGTTTATATATATAGAGACATAACCACACATCTAAATATATAGCAATATTAATGCATACACACACACACACACAAACACATTATAGTTATGCAATTTTAGGTACAATTAACAACTCCTAGTATATGAACACACGTAAGTATACCCCTTGTATACACATGTAGTAGTATTTACATGCTCAGATATTCCTATGTGTATTGTTTCTAAACAAACAGATATATTTATATCTAAATAAATTGAAAAACACTTACATTATCATAGAGAAACACAAACCCATAAGCACACAATTCATCTATATATATGTTATCTATATAAAATGACATACATATATATGTTGAGCAGTAACATATAATTACTGAAATTAATATTTTTTATGGCTTTTTATAACAACAAAGTATTATATGCATATATACAAACCCACATATGTAAATATATAAATGTTATTATGTATATGTACATATATGTAGAAGGAAAATATATGTATATATGTGTATATACCCTATGACCATATTTACATACTCAGACATATATGAATTATCATAGAAAGGTGCACACACCCATATACTAATGGCAAACTTCTATCTTTAATGCATATCTCCATAGAGGTGTCAACCCATATTGATGTATATGTATTCTTTTATACATATAGAGAACAGTGCAATCTCTTAACAATGTACACACCTACCTATCTCCAAATATGTACGTACCTATAACGATGTGTCCATGTATAGATTTATATGCATGTAAAGTTGTAGCTATACATGCATAGAATACACATGTGCAGAAGAGTTAAAAATATATAATTATTTATATAGATATACATATATTTTCACTAAGTATTGTTTAATTTAATTAACTTCTCGTTTGTATATATACATATATATTTCCTCACACTTACAAGTCTAATGAGACTTCACGGACATTGCCCTGTGGTGCCTCCATGTAACTAAGGTAACAGATTAGTCTTAGTCAGTCTCCCATGTATCATGGATATTTCCAGCATGCTCTATTTTTAATTTTTAAAAGTGTTACATGAAAGTGTCAACGCTATGTTTTAAAATCTGGCATTACAAAAGTACATGTTCTAACACAATGAAGGAGATGATGTCACATTTCTTGTGCTAAAATATATTTTTATACAGTGTTTATATTGTTTAGTGTATTGTTTTTGCATTATGCACTCAATGGGGTCATTTGGATGCACTATGCGTTTCAATATTTTTTTCAGTTACAGCATTTTCCACTAACTATATTAATTGTATTGCACGTTAATGTATTTTTATGTATTCTGATGCAATTCAATGCTCTATTACTCGTGACTAAGTATTCTTCTATGTCTATGATGGGGACAGGGTATATATGGTTAAGAAAAATGGCGCTCATCAGATTGAGAAAGGCTGCTGTGTCAGCTGAAACGCGTCTCTCCTGTCTGCTGGGTCGGAGGAGGCCCAATGAAATAAAAAAGCCTTAATCCAGTAGCCCTCGTGTGCGTGCTCTCTTCCATGCGGAGCAGGGGCTGTTTTGGATATATATATGTATGTATGTATATACATATATTTTTTTAAAACAGTATTTCACAATTATAGCTTTTATGTCTTGGGCATACTATTGCTGTACATTTTTTGTTCAGAGTATTGTGGTCAGATAGAGAAGAGTTAACTCGACTAATCTTCTGAAGCTGCGGTGGTTGTCAGTGGATCTTATCTTTGGAGTTAATGAATTACAAAGTTTGCTGCTTGGACAGAAAAAGATGTTACACTTATGTCTCCAGGATGAAAAGTGGTATTTTGACATGTGTTGCTTTGCGGCTGATACAAACAGCTTTGAAGGTGGGGTTTCTGGCAACTGGTAACCAGTGTGAGACAATGAAGGAAGGGGAGATTTGTGTTTGTGGCATTTCATGTAGGAGTAGTCTGGCAGCAGAGATCTGAATGTGCTGTAATCTTCTCATAGTTGTTAGAGGTGATCCATGATATAGGCCATTAGCATAATCAAATTTTGATTAGACAAGAATGATAGCGGCTTGGACCTTGTTGTGGAATGATGCGTCACAGAGTTTTCATTCTAAGAAATCTTGAGCCTGCGACCTTATTCACTTAAGCATTCATTTACAGATTGGAGTCCATGGTAATTCTGAGGATTCTTACTTTCTTAGATATTTTCATTCGCGGTCCCAGATCGTCAGGCCAGGCGCAGATAGTCACCAAACTGAGTATTACAGTTTTGGATGCATTAAATTTGAGGTGGCTCCATGTTATACACTGATCAAGAGTCCAGAGGCAACTGAAGATTTTTTAGTTTCAATGTCTTTGGAGCTTTCCATTTTAAGAAGTATGTGCATGCCATCTGCGTACGTATAGCAGGTGATTTGAAAATCATCGATTATTCCTGGTAAGGATTTCATGTAGATATTGAAAATCATGGGTGAGATGATAGAGCCCTGAGGGACTCCTGCTTTTATGCTGCAAGGTTTAGATGAGAAAGAAGGAATATGGATGACATTTGTTCTATTTTGTTGCTAGGATGTGATCCAAGCGAGAACGGTACCCTCTATGCCAGCTTTGTTGGGTCTTTGGATGAGTGTGTCATGATCAACTATGTTGAATGCAGCTTAAAGGTCAAAAGGATGTAGGACATCAACCCTTTGGTTGCCAAAAATGGAATCTAAGATGTGCCTGCAATGTGTGTGAATTTGGGGATAAGCTGATGTAGGTTGAGTGTGGCTAGGCCAGTAAGGATCATTCTGGAGTGGGGCATGTTTGGTTTGTCAAACCATATGTTCAGGTGACCAAGGATGCATCGGTTTGAATATAGTGTAACAAGGTGTGAAACTGGGTCCAGAAAGGTGTCTGGGAATGCTCCATTGCTAGGTGATGGTCTGTAAAGAAGGAAAAGGTTACAGGAAAAGGATGGTGTAGGTTGCATCTGACAAGGAGGGCCTCACAACCTTGTGAGAAAACATCATTAGCTTTTGTGAGATTTTTTGTTTCCTTGAATATATGATGGCTAACTGCCTCCTCTTTTGCCTATGCAATTTTGTATCACAGTTTGATAGCTTGTTGGGACAGCTTCACGCAGTACTGGTGCCTTGTCTTCCCCCAAGCCTTGATTCAATTATGGAAAGTAAGTCAGGTCCATACCTGTCAATAGGTCGAAGATGTGGTACTTGTTACTGAAAATGGACTGAGCAATGATTAGTAGGCAGTTTAAAGAATGTGCTTTGGATGTGGTGTGATTATGTGCTGCGGGAGAGTGAGTAATGTCCTTTGAAGTTGTAGGAGGTGTACTATTGGTGCTGGTATTAACTGTAGCAGGAAAGAATATGTGTTGTTTGTGGTGTCACTATCCTCGTCCAACAGGCTTGGAACACATTTTGTTGGGTATATTTGTCTGGGTGGTGGAGAGTGAGAGATGGAGGTTTAGGTGATGGGCTGTGGAGATGTTTTGGACACATAGGGGCCGTTTCCGATCTCGGTCGGAGGCACACCCAATACCATTCGGTCGGGAAAAAAGCCATGCGAATGCCTGTTTCCCGACCGATCCGTACAGCACACCGAACGAGTAAGTACGATGCGCACAACAGCACAGAATCCGGCCGAGCCGTACTCACCCAATCCAGGTCCTGTACTCCGACCGAGGCGAATCCGGAAACGCAGAATCGAGTCGCACGGAAGGGAAAATGCAGCTCCGTCCGGCCGAACAAGTACGATGCGCTTCCCGTACGCGCCGAACCCGTCGCTACGCACGGCACGTCAAAGCATCTGGGAGAGGCGCACATAAGCTCCGATTCGCGCCACAACACAATACACGGCTATGAGACGAACACGCCAGCGAAGAGGACGACGCGAAGCGACGAGGACGACGCAAAGCAACGAGAAGGACGAACGACACGAACCAACCATAAATCCCTTCGTTCCGATCATACCAATATTCTACATTTACTACCGGAACAGGCACGGACGCGTACGGCGCAGAAGGTAAGTCAGACACCAACCACAAAACACATACAACACGTACACGACACATCACACACACACAGAGGGATGCAGAATATACTTACACCAGCAACAGCAGCACCATAGGGGCGGGATGCCCATCACCAATGCCACATATGCACACAGGGGCCTGAATGCGCACCACCACCCCTACCCAGGGGGGCTGGATGCCTACCACTACTACCACCCTTAGCCAGGGGGCTGGATGCCTACCACTACTACCACCCTCAACCAGGGGGGCTGGATGCCTACCACTACTACCACCCTCACCCAGGGGGGCTGGATGCCTACCACTACTACCACCCTCACCCAGGGGGCTGGATGCCTACCACTACTACCACCCTCACCCAGGGGGGCTGGATGCCTACCACTACTACCACCCTTAGCCAGGGGGGCTGGATGCTCTACCACCACCCTTAGCCAGGGGGGCTGGATGCCTACCACTACTACCACCCTTAGCCAGGGGGCTGGATGCCTACCACTACTACCACCCTTAGCCAGGGGGCTGGATGCCTACCACTACTACCACCCTCAACCAGGGGGCTGGATGCCTACCACTACTACCACCCTTAGCCAGGGGGCTGGATGCCTACCACTACTACCACCCTCAACCAGGGGGCTGGATGCCTACCACTACTACCACCCTCACCCAGGGGGGCTGGATGCCTACCACTACTACCACCCTCACCCAGGGGGCTGGATGCCTACCACTAATACCACCCTCACCCAGGGGGCTGGATGCCTACCACCACTACCACCCCCACTCATAGGATGGACAATGCATGACACAACCAGCACACCACAACCTAGGGAATGCAAGAAAAAGACATCCCCCAACACCATGACAAGCGTGTGTAGACTGTGTCAAATGCCTACAACACCGAACATGACTTTGAACATACAATGTGACCCCCTAGCACATGTGCCACACATATATGTGTGTGGCCCCACAATGCAAGCAGGCCATGACCATTGTGGCAATGGGGTCCAAACCCCCATCATCACAGTGACCAAAAGGTAAGTGTGGGGTCCATAGCTGAAGCACATTTTGAACATTGTGGCAATGGAGTCTAAACCCCCATCATCACTGTGACCAAAAGGTAAGTGTGGGGTCCATAGCTGAAGCACCTTTTGAACATTGTGGCAATGGGGTCTAAACCCCCATCATCACAGTGACCAAAATGTAAGTGTGGGGTCCATAGCTGAAGCACCTTTTGAACATTGTGGCAATGGGGTCTAAACCCCCATCATCACAGTGACCAAAAGGTAAGTGTGGGGTCCATAGCTGAAGCACCTTTTGAACATTGTGGCAATGGGGTCTAAACCCCCATCATCACTGTGACCAAAAGGTAAGTGTGGGGTCCATAGCTGAAGCACCTTTTGAACATTGTGGCAATGGGGTCTAAACCCCCATCATCACAGTGACCAATATGTAAGTGTGGGGTCCATAGCTGAAGCACCTTTTGAACATTGTGGCAATGGGGTCTAAACCCCCATCATCACAGTGACCAAAAGGTAAGTGTGGGGTCCATAGCTGAAGCACCTTTTGAACATTGTGGCAATGGGGTCTAAACCCCCATCATCACTGTGACCAAAAGGTAAGTGTGAGGTCCATAGCTGAAGCACATTTTGAACAGTGTGGCAATGGGGTCCAAACCCCCATCATCACTGTGACCAAAAGGTAAGTGTGGGGTCCATAGCTGAAGCACCTTTTGAACATTGTGGCAATGGGGTCTAAACCCCCATCATCACAGTGACCAAAAGGTAAGTGTTGACAAAGAAAGAGCTGCAACTGCCAAACTGCATGGATGATTCCTGGTCACAGAACAAAAAACACATCAGTGGCAAAGTAGTGTATGTGTCCCATTGCAACATAAATTGGGTGAGCCAAAAACTGCAGTGCAAATAAGACATACCTTTGGCCATGTGCAGACAAACAACACCCATGGGGGCTGACACTGTCAACATTCATCAATGACACAATGACAGAAGTGACCATCAGAATGCAGACCCACATATTTGCACCAATGGGCACACAAATGCAGATACCCTGTGGAGACTGCAGATGTGAGGTGAACAGATACCATACCATGGCAGCAATGGGACACACAAACCATGATCATTGTGCTGACCGATGACCTAGGAGTCCCAGGGACAGCAGGGGAAAACCACCAAACTACATACAGCCAATGGCACACCAAGATATGCCAATGCAGTGGTGCAGATGCACAAACACAAACAGGCAGACCCACACTGCACATCATACACAACAGGTGAGGGGGGGGGGGGTGCCAGTATCCCCAGGCAACCACACAACACATGAGGAGACCTGAATACCAATCATACAGATGTGCATACAGTGCCACACAAAGGTAACTCATGGATCCAAATCCCCTATGTGGGCAAGCAGGCATTGTCAGATGAGAGGGAGCACAAATCACACATGTCACACAGGCACGTAGGAACAGCAACTGACACAGCAAGACACAGACACACCAGAGCACCACCCCCAGGGCCCCCACAATGTGGTGACCCTGGGCTGCATTACCATCCCACTGTGATGACAAAGCTAAATGTGGTTCACACTGTGAACCACAGTCATGTGTCCTGAGCAACAAACTACCATCACACCTACACAAGCACAAATCAATCAGCATGGCCAGTAAGCCAAGGCCAACATGGAGGCAGGGGCCTAGCCGGGCAACAACTCTCATCAGCACACACTCAACACCACACCCCTCGACCTCCAACAATGTGCAGCAGTGAAGCACACATGCACTGGTGACATTGCACATGCACCCATGACTATTCCAGGGTGGTGGGTGGGAACCAAGGTGCAGAAACACATCACACATGGCCACTCAACAAGACTCCTGAATGTCTGACACACTGCACACTACGCTGTACATGGACATGACGGCAATACCACACCAACCAATGGGATCCCAGCCACAGTCACACACCAATGAAGAAGCCAAGGTCACCCACAAAGAACACACATAGACAACAACCAACATTGCAGCCCGGACCCTGAGGAGTGCCAGCAGTCACACACACAACGTGTCACAATCACTGAAAGATAACACAAACTGGAAATCACATGACAGGGGCAAACAACAAGTGCCAAGGGGAAACCTGACTGTGACCCATCTGCGTCTGCCCACAAACTCAGCCCTGACAGCAAACACACCTATGGGTGACACCCTGATGACCAGTAATGTGCCATGCACCCACATCACAGAGAACCCAGGGAGAAGACTTTGGGGGAACATAGGTCAACTCAGCAAGCATCACAAACAGGTACAACACTAGGGAACACAGCATGCACAGCTAAACGGAAGTGAACACACAGACATGCACATACAACACACACCTTGGGCGCAGGCAATGTCACAGGAGTACACACTGCCATGAGGGGACTCCACTCCTGTGTGAGGAAAGCTGTGCCATATGTTGCCTCAGTAGGGCCCCATCATGTCAGCTGAGCACTTGGTCACACAATCAACAATTAGCACCAAATGAGGGATCCCGTCACATCAGCCTGGTCATGGAAGTGCCAACGGAATCATCAGCACAGATCCAACACACTTGTATAGCAATGTTGCACTGACTACACGGATGAGTCCTTCCCCATTGATGCCCAAACCTGCATGTCCAGTGGAGATGGCCACACAGTCAGGGAAGTAGACGAATTGAACAATGGCAGGCACAACAGATGTGCAGGGGTGGAAGCCACAGATGTGAAATAGCTAATTTAAGTAGGAAATCCCATTGCCAAATCCTGAACACATGACACCCTCAGATGCTGCTATGGATGACATGGATACACCACAGGATAGGACACATTCCCCCTGGACCACATGGGTTCCTGCACAGTAACACTTCATTATCATGAGACCAAATATCACCATCACTGCAGCAAGGGCATGGTTAGCATCATCAACAACATGTACATCAGAAGCATAAGCACTAGAGAACAGAAAGTTGCTTTATTCAGCATATGTGTGGAATGAAAACAAAGTCCAGAAAAAACACAAAGGCCAATGGCCAGTCCATTGTCAAAGTCCAAACTTGGTGACAGTAGCAGATGTCACCCTACGCATGCCTGCACAAAACCAGGGACAATCCACTAGGAGGGGCAACCGGGGGCAGGCCAGGCACCGCAGGGACAGGATCAGGGCTCACCAGGAGGAAGCAGGGAAGGGGTGGTGGGTGCTGGAGAGCCACTGACAACTGCAGTGGAGGTGTCTGACATGGTGTGTGCCGGCACAACTGGGGGCATGACTCAGATGTTGTGGGTGCCGGCACGACTGCAGTGGACCCTGCAGATGGAGTGGACAGGTCCGCCACTGCAGTGCCCAAGTCAGACAGGGTGGAAGTGGACTCCACTGCAGTGCCTACCACCAGGGGAGGAGAATGGGGAACAGGCAAGGTGGGCTGGACAGAGGGGGAGGACACCCTCACCACATCAGTGGCACAGACAAGCGCAGCGGGGGTGTGGAGCCGGGAGAGCAAGTGGCAGGGGAGAAGGCCGGATCCTCTTGGGGATGGTATATCTGTGGGTGGGGGAACCTGGGGCAGGGTGTGGTGGGGGCACCTGTGGAGTGGGGGCCTGAGGGATGGAGGAAGGAGACCTGGTGCCTGAGCTGCAGGGCGGCGGCGGGGTCTTGCTCTTACGACTCCGGGGGACTTGCGGGTGGGGGCCTCAGTCTGTCTGCGCCTGGGGGAGGGTGTCCGGGGGCGAGGGGCACTCTGCTCCGTGTGGGTGGGCTTCCTCTTCCCCCTGGATGCTGGAGCAGCTGGATCGGAGGGGAAGAGGCCGAGGTCACTGAGGAAGAGGCGCTGGGTCTTTGGGGTTGCAGGTGAGGCAAGGGAGGGTGTTTTGGAGGGAGAGGCAACTGAGGAATGCGCAGTGCTCGTGGATGCGTGTGTGTGTTCCAGGGCCCCATCCCCTGTGAGTCTGGTTTCAGTCCCCTGACTGTGCGTGCGTGTGCGTTTTGTTTGTGGCGTGTGTGTCTGTGTGCTGGATGTGTGTGTGCTGGTGTGTGCCTGTGCCGGTGTGTGTGTGCTTGGGACGGGTAAGGTGCTGGGGAGTGTGGATGGAGCAGAGGCAGGAGGGGTGAGGGACTGTCTGAGGAGGGACACTGCTGCCGTCAGGGAGGAGTCCATGGACCTATTGCCCCTCTGTAGGTCAGACATGCCCGATGAGATGCCCTCCATGAACGACACCAGCTGAGTCAACAGAGTGGTGTGCGCATGGAGGACACTCAGCATGGCTGTCTGCCCTACATGGAGCTGGCGAAGGAGGTACACAGACTCCTCACTCAGGGCAGCAGGGGACACAGGGGCAGGGGGTGCGGTGCCTGGCCCAAAGGAGACACGCTCCCGAACATGGGAGCCTCCACGGACCTGGGGAATGGGAGCCGATGGGAGGGCGGTGGTGGTGCTGGTGGTGGCGGGGACAGCAACACTAGCTGGGGTGTGGTGGCTGCTGACACCCGCCTCCATAAGGGAGTCATCCTCCGAGTTGCTCTGGTCCTCAGCTGAGGTGGATGGTGCTGAGGACTCCTCGGTGTGGCTCCCCTCGCCCTCCGTGCCACTGGGTCCCTACGACCACTCCTCGGCTGCTGACCCAGTCTGGCTCTCCGGCTCCTCCTGGTCCGTGGAGCTGTCCCCTTCCGTGGCCGTGGATGTATCTGCAAACAATGGGGAAACAGACAGACATAAGTCACCTGCACCAAACGCACACACCACTGTGAGCACAGCACATTACAGAGCAAGCCCTGGCATCATTAGTTGTACATCGCTAAAAGTGCCCTAACTGAACAGGAGAAGCCAATTGTCAGTCTGATGCCAACCATGGCACTCACATCCCACATGGCCTTGCACCCATCTGTCTGGTGTCTGTTGGATAGCAACACCCCAGTGTGGACACATGCACCAACTACACAGTAGTTGGACAGTGCAGAGGACACGGTGTAGCATGTGGACATGCACACACCACAACTCTTGCCACTGAGTCAGTACAGGTTTCCGGATGAAAGGGACGCCCAGAGTCAAATAGGATATGCATGTGATGCATACCTGCGACAGACACCATGATGCACCCATGTCCTGATAGCCATCGCCACAATGGTGTGCATGTAGCACATGTCACTCCCCTGCAGGATCACCAATAAGTAGACACATGCCATGGCGGAGGCATGACTGCTAAGTCATACATCACTGTCTCAGTGATGTATGACTTGGCAGCCAGACAACAACACTCTGCACTGTGTCACAATAGTAGGTCATGGGGAATGCAAGTCCTGGAGCTGCACAAGTGCACATGTACATCCCCCACACAACACATCATCTTAACCCTCATCTGTCCAGGTCATACCGATTGGACATATGGGAGACCTGTGACACTACCCTCTGAACCTGAGCCCCTCACAATCTGCTGTGAATGGGGAACAGCTGCCTGAACTTCACATTCGCATACCCCAGTCTGCACGGGCAGCTGATCAAACACCTATGTGACACACAAGTATCATCTCCTATGGTCACATCTCCAGTGGCATGCTGAGCCCCTACCAAGAAACACCCCAGCAGTCCTGGCAACTAATCCACAGCACACTGACACAGTGGCAGACACCTGTGGGGTCAAATCACTGCGCACAATGTGTCAGCTGATACACGGGAGTGGGAGTACAGAGTGCATTGCATGGCCTGGAGTAGGCATGACTGTCCTGCCCCACATGAATGAGGGATGAGCCCTGGACAGTGGATAGCTGGCTATGTATGTGTGACACACGTAATCTGCACACTCCTGGGGCCCAAACATTGTTCCCACCCGCTGCATGGGCGTGTGCCACATACCCCAGGCACATGTGGTGGCTCAGCTCAGCAAGTGGACCGCATATCAAAGCAACACGCAGATTACATGTCCGAACACAGGCGTTGTGTGAACAATGGACCCACCCATGATGCCCACAACAGAGTTAGGGAAACAGATGCTGTCCCCCACCTTTAGTGAAGCAAACTGCAAGGACACAGTCCCAAGTGACACAATTCCCTGAATGTAAGGGCCACACCTGGGTATCAGATGAGGAGTGGGCAGTGCACAATAGAGGGACATGGCTCCTGGACAACATGACTGCTGCACTGTGGCAGTTGAACCAGGCCAGAGGAGGGCACAAAGCATGTAATACAGAGTTCACAGTGCAGTCTTTGACTCACCCCCTCCTTGCTGCTGTCTGGCCTTCAGCTGCCCATCCAGGTCTGGAAACACCACCGCCAGGATCTGGAGCATGTGGGGGTCAGGGTCCGTGTTCCGCCCCTCCTGCGAGGAGGCGACAGCTTCAGCTGGACCCGTGCAATCCTCCGGGTCCAGCCCCGAAGGTCCTGCCACCTCTTTTGGCAGTTGCGGATCCGGCGCTTGTAGACCCCCACGGACCGGACAGCCCGGACGATGTCCTTCCAGATCTCCTGCTTCCGATGGGCATTAACCTATCAGGATGACAAAGTGAAAAGGCCATTACTACACATGCAACATATCCGTGCATGACACAGTTGTATATACATGTCTCAATCACAGGGGCACATGATGTACACAGGCAGTGCAACGCTGCCCATGGACAGTTTGCCAGAAGTCACTACATGGTATCATTGCATGGGAAGTAAAACCTTGTTCAAATGCACTGTCACTGCACCATACCTGTCCAGTGCATGTCACTACACACTGTGGGGGTGACAACTACTCAGTGAGCCTGCTAGCCAGTGGCGTGCAGACTTTCAGCCTTGCTAGTCAGACAAAATGCACATTCAGAAAGGCAGTGCACAGAACACTCACCTGCTCCCCTGGTGTCCCATACAGCTTGCTGTACTGTGGAAGTAGGCTGTCCAGCAGGGCCTGGTTCTCCTCAAGGCTGAAGGCTGGGGCTCTCTCCACAGTACGTGCCATTGCAGGGTCCAGAGGGGGCAGAGACAGCAGCAGTGCAGTGGCAGATGTCGTCCTGGAGCATGTAGTGCAGGCAAGTGAGCTCTCAGGGGAACAGCCAGCAATATATATGTGCTGGAGAGGCAGATACTGTCCCATGTGTCCAAAGTGATAGGTCCAAGTCGTTTGCATCTTCTGAATCTGGCCAATCCATGGAATAGCAGCACCAATACACGCCCACGGCATCCTTCAAATCTTCAACTTCATGACATACATGATTTTGCAACATTGTTGTGGGTGACCAACTGAATTTCCAGCAACCGACTCGTTCGAAATTCGAAAACGCGTCCGTTGCCAGGCAAGGCCATTGTCAATGGGTGCGCACCGATCGGTCCATTGCGGTACAACGCGTACAGGGGTACAACGCGTACCCGCACACATTGAATGCAATGTGCCGGCCGGGGGCACCGATCGGTCCATTGCGGTACAACGCGTACAGGGGTACAACGCGTACCCGCACACATTGAATGCAATGGGCCGGCCGGGGGCACCGATCGGTCCATTGCAGTACAACGCGTACAGGGGCACAACGCTGCACCCGCACACATTGAATGCAATGGGCCGGCCGGGGGCACCGATCGGTCCATTGCGGTACAACACGTACAGGGGTACAACGCGTACCCGCACACATTGAATGCAATGGGCCGGCCGGGGCACCGATCGGTCCATTGCGGTACAACGCGTACAGGGGTACAACGCGTACCCGCACACATTGAATGCAATGGGCCGGCCGGGGGCACCGATCGGTCCATTGCGGTACAACGCGTACAGGGGCACAACGCGTACCCGCACACATTGAATGCAATGGGCCGGCCGGGGGCACTGATCGGTCCATTGCGGTACAACGCGTACAGGGGTACAACGCGTACCCGCACACATGGAATGCAATGGGCCGGACGGGGCACCGATCGGTCCATTGCGGTACAACGCGTACAGGGGTACAACGCGTACAGGGGTACAACGCGTACCCGCACACATTGAATGCAATGGGCCGGCCGGGGGCACCGATCGGTCCATTGCAGTACAACGCGTCCCTGTACAAGTGACTGGCAAATGTCACCATGCCTGTCTCAGATGGACATATGCCAGCCACAGATAGCTCCCAGGGAGTGAGGGGCACACCTACAACACGACAGCCTGTCCAAGCTGTATCATAAGGCATGTAAGGCTGCATTTCCTATTGTATGTATGTTGGTGTACATGTTGTCCTGTGGGGGTCACCTGGGGGCAGCCACCCCCAGGCTGTGCACGTGTTCATGGGGACAGGATCCTGGGTGTTACGTGTACATGACCACTGTGATGTGCAACTGTTCATATCTGTGCATGTGCCATGGTCACATTTCACGGTGGTGTATGTGTATGTCATGTCACATACCCCGTGAGTCCCATGTGGGACGGTATGTTTGAGCCAGGGTGTCCCAGTGGCACAATAGTGATGGTCCTCCACAGTCTGTGTGCCTGTAGTGTTTACAATGTCTCTGATTTCATGTGCACAACGGGAGACAGTCTCCACATCCACGTTGTGTGTGCATGGACCTTGATGTTGTGCGTGTGTGTGTCACAGACGTCCATGTCTGTCCTGCAGTGGCAAGTGGGACCACTACCTGTGGGGGTCATAGTTGTTTTGCTGTGGTGTATACATGATACTCCATGTAATGCCAGTGTCCATGTGGCAATACAGGGTCCCTGGGAATGTACCTGTCGTTGAGCTGTGATGCCTGGGGCACATCTGTCCTCACATGTCACTGTGGGGGGTGATTGTGACACGGCAGCAGGAGATGGGAACTGTGACATGGCCTCATGATATCCAATGGGCCAACCTGGGACTAATTGATGCCACTTGTTGGACCGTGATGACAGATGTTGGCCATGTATGTACCATACATGTCCTTACGGAACTGCACACTTCATGTAGTTGTGCCTCATAATGATGTATGTTGGGATATTGAGTGTGTTCAATGCCGCATATGTGGGCTGACTGACAATCTTGCTTACTTCTCCTCTGCACTGCAGGGCTCCTGCTGTCCATCGACCATTCCCAGACCTGGCAACGATGGTGGAACGGGACAGCATCCGATGGTACCGCTTCACCAGGCAGCTGATTGAGGATTTGGCAGTGCAGTTGGCCCCACATTTGCAGCCTGGCCGGCCGTATCCTACAGCGCTGACCCCCAAGGTGAAGGTGATGGCAGCCCTACACTTCTTTGCCACCGGTACCTTCCAACATACTGTGGCGACTGCTGGTGGGATGTCACAGACCATGTTGAGCCGTGTGCTCCGCGATGTTTTGGCGGCAATGTTGCTATTCCTGAACCGGTACATCTATTTCCCTAGACTGCGACGACTCACTGACGTGAAGAGTGACTTTTATGCCCTGGGGAGGATGCCGCATGTCATTGGCTCCATTGATGGGACACATGTGGCTTTGGTACCACCACAGGCCCAGGAGCAGGCCTACAGGAACCGCAAGCACTACCACTCGGTCAACGCACTGGTGGTGTGTCTTGCAGATATGACCATCACACACGTGTGTGCCCGTTTCCCTGGTTCAGCACACGATGCCTTTGTGATGAGGAGTAGTCGCATCCCCAGGATGATGGCACAGATGCAGAACCAGCGTGCCTGGCTTGTCGGTGTGTACTGACTTTGTGCCATTGTGTGTGATCTGATCTGTAGTATTCCGCCCACTTTTCCAAGTCAGCTAATGTGCACTTGTCTGTCCGTAGGTGACTCGGGATACCCCAACATGCCGTGGTTGCTGACACCCCTCAGGAACCCTGTGACACCAGCCCAGATGCGCTACAATGAGGCACATGGTCGGACCAGGAGAGTGATTGAGCGGACATTTGGTCTCCTGAAGAGCCGCTTCCGCTGCCTGGACAAGACCGGAGGGTCCCTCCCATATGCCCCTGCGAAAGTGTGCAAGATTATCATCGTCTGCTGCATGCTCCACAACCTGGCAGTGCGGAAGGAGTTGCCTCTCATCCAGGATGACAATGACCAACATCCGCCACCTGTGGAGGATCCTGGCCTGGACCACGATGCCAGTGACGATGATGATGATGATGATGAGGGTGATGTCCGCACACAGCTCATCACCAACTTCTTTAGCTGAATGTGAGTATCCTGAGGTGTCATGTCAATGATGTGAGTTGGCATGATATGTGTAGGTGGTGCTCTGGTGCTGTTGGAGTGTGTCCATGGGCTACTTGACTGGATGTGTGTTGCGATATGTGCTTACAGGTGGTCTGTACTCCCCAACAGTGTTGACATGCTAACTTGGTTCTGGGTGGGTATCTTGTAACATGTATTGTGCATGAGTTTTGCTGTTCTGTCCTGTTCTCCATTGCTTTTGACTGTGTGTCATTTCTGTCCTTCACAGGGTACTTTCAGATTCGTTTGGTCAACTGTGTCCACCGACGACGTGATTGCACTTCCAGGGTGGTAGCTGTTGTGTCCCTACAGGTGATGTGCGCCACACCCATGGACTTCCTTCCGTCTACAGTTGTTGACTGTGTGCCCGCTGCCAGGTGGGATTACCTTGCATCTGTAGTGGTTACGACATGTTGCAATTGTGTAATAAACCTGTGCTTCACTTTGTGATGTGCGTTGTCTGTGGTCACACATTTGACTTCCATTTGCTTACTGCACCTGTGGGCTACTTGACTACAACTGGGAATGGGTGTGGTGTCTGTGCATTGCACCGTCTTCCCTGGCAACATCAGTGTAGGCAATGAGTCAGATGGCCTAGGTGTGTATGTGTTGTGTAGCCCTGGTGGTGTGTCTCACTCATATGTGTCACGTTGCCTTTACTCACATGCCTGTGTTGTACTTGCTGTTGCAGTTCACATACACAGTGTAATTTTGCAGTTCATCATCCCCATAACAGCACCCACGTTGGAATCACAACAGAGGCAAGTATGGTGTATTAGTGTGTTTATTGTGTTACATTTGTGTGAATAGTGCATAGGATGGGTAGTGCTGTACATAAATCTTGCAATCAGAAGTTCCTGGGTGAATTGAAAGTCCTGGTAGACAAAATCCCCAGTATCGGGGCCACAGTTGTCCGAGACATTGGTCCAACTTGTACTCCCCATGCAATGTGTGGGAGTAGTGTTGCCGTCAACAGGGTGAACAGTCTGTGCACAAAGGTGAACATCCAGAACAGGTTCAGGCTTCCTGGGAGTTGCGCTTGGCCATCGGCCTCTCACTTGCCCCTCCTCGGACGACCCCTCTTCTTGGGGGGGGGCCCCTCAAGTACAGGCTGCTGCGGTGCAGGGGACTCTCCGCCAGAGTCATCCTCCCTCCCTGTGGCAGTTGCAGTTTGGGCAGCACCAGATGTTGTTGGCACACAGGGAGGTGTGGACTGGTTGCTGTTCATCTGGCGGAGGCATTGTAAAATATCCCTGTGCACCGCCGTCATCTCATGCAGTGCATCCCACTTGGACTCCACGCGGGACATGTGCGAGTCCAAGCGGGCATGATGGGCAGCCTGCTGCTGTTTCATGACTCTGAGGAGCCCCACTACCTGGCTGAGGTCTCCGGTGCTGGACTGGTACGCATCAGCTATGCGTACCAGTTGTGGGTCATCATGCACACCAGCAACGTCTGCAAGCAGCGACCTCTGTCTCCCACTCCTCCCACCACCCCTGCTGACATGTGCAGTGCGTGCAGTGGCATGCACAGATGACCCTGGTCCACCTTGGGGGTTGGTGGTGGTGGTGTCCATGGCCCCAGGTTGGTCCAGGGTCCCTGTGCTGGTGTTGCTCCTTGTTCTGTCCATGTCGGCAGGGATGGTATTTGTGGTGACAGTCGTTGGAGGGGTGGGTGCAGGGGTGCAGCTGGTGGTCCTGCTGGTGCTGCAGCTGGTGGTCCTGCTGGTGCTGCATGTAGACTTGCACCGGATGTGCCAGGTTGGTCTTCTTCGTCCGAGGAGGGCAGATGCTGTACGACACCAGTGAGCTCCGCATCCTCTTGAGCCTGGGACTGGGACTCCTCACCTGTTTTTGGGAGACACACACAATGTATGTTATGTTTCTGCAGGCATCAATGGTTGACACACCTGACAGTTGTGACTGTGCCTCTGGGTGCGGGCCTGTACATTGCATTGTCCTAAGTCGTCACAGTCAGGGGTTGATTTTGGTGTGGCACATTGTCCTGCATTATTTGGGCATTTCTATGTATTTGTTGGGGTGTGAACATGGTCTGCATTGGTTGTATTTGGTTGACTGCCGGCCCTCCTTCCCACCCAGCCAGTCAGTTATCCCACCATGGACTGTGCTTGCATTGCAGGGAGTGGAAGTTGTCTCTCAGGATGTCAGTCAGTGGTGTCCTGCTGTTTGTTGGTGCACAGTTCCCAGCAGGGCCTTGTGCTCCCCGCAGCAGTAGCCAGTGTCAGCCATCTTGTGAGTCCTTCTCCACTCCCTGTGATGTGAGCATGGTTCAGGGTGGTGTTGATGGGACAGTTGTGGGGGTGACCAATATCTGTGACTACGACTCCCATCATGCTATTGCCTCCACCCCCTTCCCAGCATGCCCATGCTTCCTTCCTTTGACTCTGCTTCCCTGTGGGGTGGGCTGGCTGTGCTGACAGGATGGCTGGGAGTGTTGTCCTGGCAGTTGTTTGGCTAAAATTCCCAAGAGTGTCCCTGTGCTTCACACAACATAACCCAGGGTGGTGGTTCTTTGTGGGATCTTGAGTTAGGATGGGAGGCATTGCATTCTACCAGGTGGGTTCTGTGGAGTTTGTGTTGAGGGGGGGTGTGAGGGGAGGTGCTTGTGACTATGGTCAGTGCTGCAAGTCCTCCTTCCCACCCAGCCAGCCAGATATCCCACCATGGAACGTGCTTGCATTGCAGGGAAGGAAGTTGTCTCCCAGGATGTCAGTCAGTGGTGTCCTGCTGTTTGTTGGTGCACAGTTCCCAGCAGGGCATTGTGCTCCCCGCAGCAGTAGCCAGTGTCAGCCATCTTGTGTGTCCTTCTCCACTCCCTGTGATGTGAGCATGGTTCAGGGTGGTGTTGATGGGCCAGTTGTGAGGCTGAGCAATATCTGTGACTACCACTCCCATCATGCTATTGCCTCCACCCCCTTCCCAGCATGCCCATGCTTCCTTCCTTTTGACTCTGCTTCCCTGTGGGGTGGGCTGGCTGTGCTGACAGGATGGCTGGGAGTGTTGTCCTGGCAGTTGTTTGGCTAAAAGTCCCAAGAGTGTCCCTGTGCTTCACACAACATAACCCAGGGTGGTGGTTCTTTGTGGGATCTTGAGTTAGGATGGGAGGCATTGCATTCTACCAGGTGGGTTCTGTGGAGTTTGTGTTGAGGGGGGTGTGAGGGGAGGTGCTTGTGACTATGGTCAGTGCTGCAAGTCCTCCTTCCCACCCAGCCAGCTAGATATCCCACCATGGAACGTGCTTGCATTGCAGGGAGTGGAAGTTGTCTCTCAGGATGTCAGTCAGTGGTGTCCTGCTGTTTGTTGGTGCACAGTTGCCAGCAGGGCCTTGTGCTCCCCACAGCAGTTGCCAGTGTCAGCCATCTTGTGAGTCCTTCTCCACTCCCTGTGATGTGCGCATGGTTCATGGTGGTGTTGATGGGACAGTTGTGGGGGGCAATATGTGTGACTACGACTCCCATGATGCTATTGGCTACACTGACTTGGCCAGCATACACAGAATTCCTTCCTTTCAGTGGTCTTCACTGTGTGTTGGTGTTGTTGTGGTGGCTACATGTCTGGATGTGTTTGTTAGTTCTATTTGTGCCACTGCCTAGCTGTAGTTGTAGTTGTGTTTGTACATGTGATGGCACGGTTGGATGTAACTTTTTGATGGCATGTGTTGTGTTTATCTGACTGACATACACATTTTGGGATGATTCTGTTCTGGTTGCTGTGTAATTGCTATGAGTGCATGGTTTGACTCTCCCCTTGACAGTGATGTGTGTGTGTATTGTGGCAGAATATTGTGTACATTTGTTGTGTACTCACCAGGCTCTGGGATGTTCTCTAGTCCATATACGCTCACTGGCGGAAGGATGGCCCGCACCTTCTCCTCCCAGGGCCTGAGGTATACTGGCTTGGCAGGAGGGCCACTGCCGGTGTATTGGCTGAGGAGGTAGTCTTTCTTGAGCAGCTCCCGGACCCTCCTGCGCACGTCATACCACTTATTCTGGATGTCGGTCTTTGTGCGCAGACATGGTGATTGTGCGTTCACCCTGTTGATGATCCTCTCCCACATCTTGGTTTTCTGGGAGATGGGGGTCTGTTGGACCAGTGTGCCAAACAGCTGTGGCTCTACCCTGAGGATCTCATCTACCAGGACTTCCAATTCACAATCTAGGAACTTGTGATTCTTCTTGGGGGGCATGGTGGTGGGTGGTGATGGTGAGTGATGTGTGTGTTGGTGTGCAGGTGAGGGTGTGTGAGTGTGTGTTTTGCTGGGTGTATGTGAGGTAGGTATTTGTTGGTGTGCTGATGGTGTGTGTCTTGTGTGAGTGATGAGCTGTGGGTGTGTGGTTGCTGTCTCTTGGGTGCTGGCAGTGGAATGGCATTTGCAAAGGATCATGGTTGTGATTTGTGTCCTTTATATGGGTGGAGTTGTGGGTGTGTCTTTGTTCTCTGTCCCCACCCCCCAGTATTTATTGGCTTTGTAATTGCTTGTTTGGCCTTTTTTGTGTCATTTTTCCTTTGTACTGTCTGTGCATGTTGGAAACGTTCTTGTGACCGAGTCGGACCCTGCATTTGTCTCGTACGGTGTTCTCCGTTTCGTTCACACTGTGTTTGTGCAGTTTTCTATGCTGCGTACGCGTCGGTCGCGGTGTTTTGTGTTGCTTCGGCTCGGTTTTGTATGCGTGTCGGTCGTGCGGCTTGTCCTCCGTCCGACTCGGTCGTGGTTTCGCGCCTTGCATCGTACTTTGCGGTTTGGAGTTCGCATGTACGTTTCGGTCGGATTTGTTCCGGGTGCGTGTTGGTCGGTTCGATTCGCGTGTTTTTCCGGCCGGATTGCTGTTTTCCGTGCGGCTCGGTCGTTCGGCTTGGGTTCTGTACGTGTCGGTCGGATTTTGCACGCTTTGCATCGTACTTGGCGTGTCGGGCGCCACAGGTACGTGTCGGTCGGTATAATTTCCGGCTCCGAGTCGGTCGGTGCTTTTTCCGGCCCGAATCGGAATCGACCCCATAGTGTTGTATGATAGACAAAGGGAACATATTCAGTTTTACAACTAGCTGGTACTCCAACAGTCTCCTGGAGGAAAAGAGCCAATGTAAAAAGTTGGAACGGAAATGGCGACAATCACATAATGAACACGACAAAGCGAGATTCAAAACCGCGCTATCTGCTTGTCATAAAAACATAAAGTCCGCACGGAAAATACATATCGCTAACCAACTTGAATTAGCTGGGAACGATTCTAAAACCCTATTCCAAATTCTGAAAACCTTTACAAACCCCAAGGCATGCAATACCGCGGAGACCCCCTCACAGTCGCTGTGCGATAATATAGCGTCCTTTCTAACCCAGAAAATTGACACTATTTACCTTAAAATTATCACTTCCAACGGAACTCCCATGAACTTCCCCCCAGAGCGTCCTACTACCCCTATCAACATTGCACAGATGTACGCCTTCCCTTCACTAACACCGGAAGAGGTAAAATCGCTCCTTATTAAAGCTAAATCTGGGTCCCCCCCTAGATGTTATCCCTGCAAAAATAGCTTCCCGCCTCGCGCAACAACTGGCCACACCCATCTGCACCATCCTCAACAGCTCTTTGAGAGCTGGCAGACTACCCCATGAATGGAAAGCAGCACAAGTCGTCCCCATTCGCAAAAACCCTAAAATCTCCGCTTCTGAGCTATCAAACTACCGCCCAATTTCGCTGCTCCCCTTTCAGAGCAAACTCCTTGAAACACATATAAACAGACACCTGTCCAACTTTGTGGAAACCTCGCACTGCCTGGATGTCTCCCAGTCTGGTTTCAGGGCCAAGCACAGTACCGAGTCCGCCCTGATAGAGGTAACTGATAACATCAGAATGGCCCTGGACCAAGGTCAGGCAGCACTGTTAGTGTTGCTTGACCTATCTGCAGCGTTTGACACCATCTCTCACCAAATCCTACTAGAGAGACTCCAGGACATCGGGGTACAAGGAGTTGCTCTGAAATGGTTGTCAGACTTCCTAACAGATAGAACCCAAACGGTCACTTTAGGTCCCTTCAGATCTAAGACCACCAAAGTTACCAAGGGAGTACCCCAGGGCTCCTGCTTGAGCCCTACCCTCTTTAACATTTATGTTACTCCCTTGGCAAAACTAATGAGGAACATAGGGTTTAGTCCCATCTCTTACGCGGACGACACCCAGCTCCTCCTCATCTTTGATAAATCTAACCCTAACATTCAACCTACCTTCTCTGAGGGTATGAAAACCATCGCTGCCTGGATGAGAGCTAACTTCCTGCAACTTAATGCCGAAAAGTCAGAGGTCATGCTGTTCGGGGGTGCAGCAATAAGCTGGTCTCCCAACTGCTGGCCGGAGGAGCTGGGATCTGCTCCCTCCCCAAAGACAGTGGTCAAGAACCTTGGAATCAGGATCGACCAGAATCTCACACTTGAAGCACATGCCACTACCACTGCCGGTTCCTGCTATCATACTCTCAGTCTCCTCAGAAAAGTGTTTCCCATGCTACCTCCCTCTACCAGGAAAACACTAATGCAAGCTCTAGTGTTAAGCCGTCTGGACTACTGCAATGCACTGCTAGCCTCGGCCAGCGAGTCTTCTTTAAACAAACTGCAGGTAGTCCAGAATACGGCAGCCCGACTGGTAGAAAACACCCCCCCCCAGATCGGCCTCCACACCACTTCTCAACAAACTGCACTGGCTCCCCGTGAGAAAACGAGTGAAATTCAAGATATACTGCACAGTCTTTAAAGCCCTTAATGGCCTTGGGCCATCCTACCTATAGGATAAACTACAAAAATACACCCCAACCCGGTCTCTTCGATCAGGCTCTAAGCTTCTTCTCTGTATTCCTAGAATCAAAAAGGCTCGGTCAGGGGGCAAGGCATTTACTTACCTTGCCCCTACCCTCTGGAATGAACTCCCTCGCCAATTACGCGACTGTCAGAGCCTTCCCCTTTTTAGAAAATTGTTAAAAACATATCTTTACTAGGCCCTATTGTCTGACGTATCCTGCTGTCCTAAGCGCAGAGATACCCCTTACGGGGTGATTCGGGCGCTATACAAGCTTATAAATATCAAATATAACCTATAAGTGTGTGAACAGAAACAATAAACCCTCTCACCTGGGTGTAAGTATTGCTAGACATACCTCAGGCCCTTGACAGTGAGCAGGGGTCTCAGATTCCTGAATATGGCCTTTGATTGTTTAATAGTGTTAGGCACAGCTCATTCCCCCATAAACGTCATGCAGCAGGTTAATTGAGTGTAAGCAAAAAACAGCATCGCGTGTTACACCCAGTGCCATCTCCATTCAAAATTCACCACATTTGGCTCTTCTGGTTTTAGCCAGTTTTGTCACTACTGCCCACATAACATATGTATCTAGCTTTCTTTATTGTTAGCTTCACAGTTATAATACAGTAAGGAAGAAAAGCGACGACATCAAACTGTTTTTAATCCCAATCTCATTGAAAAGTAATAGAAGTTGGCTCTATTGAATATAAAACTACAAATAATATTAATCATGGGTCTAAGACTTTTAGATGCATATGTTGTGAAGTTCGGGTGAACTGTGTGGTATTGAAATTGAATTTATGGCGCTTGCTACCTCGTAAGTTTGGTGTCGTTCCTCATTTCAATTATCCGCCTTATGCTCTTCCTTTATCAGCCAGTTCTGTTGCTACTATCTTTGTATATTTAGCTACACAACTGATGCTATAATTACTCTGTCCTTTATAACACTGGACAACTACTAACCCACTTGTTGTATCTAGCCCTTGGTAATTAAACATTAATTGAAGAATTTGGACTCTAGGAGAATTCAAAGCTGGGGATAAACATGACGTGTTCCATTACCTCCTTTTAATACCCATATAATCCACACAACTGGTCTTAGTTGGCTATAGCTTGCTATGTTTCAAACTGAAGGAGAGAAGAATAATAGCCCTGAGCACCAAAAATCCATTTTGGATTTTGTCTCTTAAGTTAAAATAAATATACAATTGCATATTCAACATCTTAACCTGTACTTACAGTTTTTATATCAAACATCATTTTATTGAAACATTTTATTGGACTTGTGTGAGACAAAAACAATATAGCATTACAAAAGATTTGCTCATTGCACCATCAGCAATTTGTTCACAGTGTCTTTGAGCATCCGCACATAAGTGTGTCGGACTTGTCTAAAAGCTTCTGCTCAGTCTGTATCTGCAACCTTGTCAGACAATCTACATCCCTGAAAGGAGGCTAAATCCTATACTGTTCTAGGCTCAGTAATGTATGTGCCAAGTTCTTTTTACATACATATCCACACAATTGTGGGTCTTTCGAAAAGAAGACGGCTTTTAAGCTCATTTTCAAACATATGTTACCTTGAGAAGTTGCTACACGTAAGCACAATAAGCTGAATCTCAAAAGTACCCAGTTCTTTATTTATGCTGTATGCATATATATGGTATTTCTATATTGCAAACATAGCCAAGAGGCTGCAGAGTGCTAAACAGACTCAAAGGCAGCCATAAACTCACTGAGTGATAGGCGAGTTAGCTGGTTGATGGACTGTTAATACATTGTGATGTAGTGTCCTTTAAAGAGGTGTGTCTAGTAATTGTAAGTTGTATTTATATAGCACTTACTATCCCTGATGAGGCCTCAATTCTTTCCTAAATTGGAGCAGCATTGGATGGATCTGATGGATATAGGAAAGTTGTTCCAAATCCAGGATGCATAGATGGAAAAGGCTTGTTGCTTTGTTTTTTTCTTTTCCAAGAAACACTGATGCACTGTACAGCAATATAGAATGTGCCTTAATTTTTAAGAACGTATATTGCTCTCCTTTGGCTCTCACACCATAAATATGATTAAATGTCTTAATAATGGAGTAATGTCTTTATGTTGTGTATGTGGCTTTCCTCCATTGGAGGCTTATCTAACAAGACACCTAAGTAGGGGTACTGCTTTACCTCTTCCAGTTGTTGAATAGTAATGGTCCACGTGAACGTGGTCTTTGCTCTGTGGAAGAAAACCATCACCTGGTTACTCTAGCCAATAGCAAACTTCTTCTCAGTATTTTAGGAGGCCAATCTTGACAGAAGCCTCTCAAAGCTCTTGGTTTCACGTTTGTTTTTGTATCGCGGAATACTTGTCATAATGACGGGGTGGGTTCCTTTTTCTGTCTTTTCTTTCTGTTATACTTGGAACGAAAGCAAGTCAATGTGTATTCAATTATGTCTTCATCGAATGTCCCTTCCTTTGGCCATGGCTGGGCATGGCCCTTGGTACCGTTGTACCATTGTTTACAATACACATGCATCTTCTTCTTGATTGAAAGGAAAGTTTTTATCATGTGTTCCAGAGGGGTCTCCATGGTCCCATAAGGATGTGTGCATTTCCTATGTGTAATAGAAGTGCCACTTTTAGTCCCTTGTTCGTTTGCCCACTGTCTTTTATGCCCCTTTTGGACCCGTCTCCTTCATTAATATATTTGAATTCTATGGATATCACTAACCTATAGAAGTGGTGAACACGCTTTGATCTTATGCAGTGTTACCTGACTTCACATACACCACCGTGAGGCCAAAGTGGTGAACACCAAGCATGCTTATCGCTCGTCTGTGTAACACTTCTATCATGGTTATATCTGGAGTGGGTGCATTTATGGGGAGTCTAAGAGGATTTGTGCCTGACGCAATACATGTTACAATATTATCGTGAATATAAACGGCGACTTGCGGTGCTCGAGGATGTGGGCTCCCATTCATATTTCAAACTCCTGAATCATAAATATCTGTGAGGAATGCTTCAAGGAGGGCCTCTAATATGATGGGTGACCCTGTTATTATATGGACACAGGGGTTCTCCATGGGCCCATATATATGTAAATTCTAACTCAATCTCATCTGTTACCTGCCACTGTGAATTATCTGCCTCACTCATAGGGAAATATTATTAAACTTTATGCTTGTCTTGGGATGTTTTATTTTGATTCTTTGTATTTTTATCTGAAATAATGTTTCCCGACTTCCAGGACACCTTAGGGGTCTGTATTGAAATACCAAAAATATTGCAAAGATCTTGCTGCCTTTCTTCCTCACTTATACCAGAGCGTATGACAACTGGTGGGGTATCCTGCCACTTCTCTATAATTTGTCCCTTGTGATTATGCAGTACTGTACTCTTTATGTGGTCCTCCTTATTCATAGAGGTATATCTACTTGCAACTAATGTGCTTTTGGATACGCAACCAAGGTTCTGGCCTTGCTCAGGGCAAAGTCAATTGACACCAGCAATTTGCTGACCCGTTACCCAACTGTCAGACTGTCCAACTGATGCCTCAGTCTCAGTCACTCTTCCTTAAAGACGCCTTCCAGATATCTTAATTCTGGGAATTTGGGAGCAGGCATCTGACTTATTCAGAGTAAGGCCTGCGGGCGCCAATCAAAGGACCGTCTCTTTACCACGTCAGACTTCACATGCTTGTTATCCAGTCCCATCTCACTATTTCTACACTAGCCCTCTGGATCTAACCGGAATACCTGTGGGCACCCCCAAAGGAATGTGCCTGCCAGGAGTTTCCTCTTGGGTAATACATTACTACCTGCTAGATCATTCCCCGAAGGAGTGTTTCCTCCAGGCGCTGTCTTCTGGGTAATAAATTACAGCCTATTTTATCACTCCTGATGGAGTGTCTCTTGCAAGACCTGTCTCCTGGGTAATGCACTACTGCCTTCTAGATCACTCCCTGAAGGAGTGTCTCTTCCCTTCTATTTCAAAGGGGAATTCACACTAGCTAGTCTTCTGTTAGTGTGTCACCGGGAATCACCACATTTCATTTTGCATATCATTGCATCCTGACAAAAGAAAGACCCCATGCATGCATTTCTATACTATAATTACCAAAGAATCATGCAATTAAAAATTTTAAGGTATGAAGTACGATCTCTCCTCCCCTCTTTTGATAGCAACCTGGGATCCTTACCTCTCCATCTTTTGAATAGGCAGACTTTAGTTTAACACTCAGGCCCTCATTAGGATGTCAGTCGGAGGCTTTCCAACCGGCATCCTTGGTTTGAATTTCGACAGCCGTATTTGGATTATGGTGGTCGGAATTGAAACTGGCCGGTCATTTCGGCTGCCTCCCGATGGAACCAAACATAATCCCGTCCGGATGGCATTTCCGACATGGAAAGCCTGTCGGAAAGCGACTTTGGGGGCCCCTATGAGGGCCCCCTTCTCCTTGCGGTCTCCGTAGGGGGCCAAGGGGGCACCTATGGTGCAGGGATTTACACAAACTCCCATTTCTCTATGGGAGCTTGTGCTACGGGCGGTTTCCGACCGTACCATGTGCGGCTGCATCGAAATACGGTATTTGGAACCGCTGACCTTTGGCCAGTCGGTTCCCACACCAAGACTGTGTCGGTCGGAGGCAACTCCGACTGACATCGTAATAGGGGCCTAAGTGTCTGCTTACCTGAT
Source organism: Calotriton arnoldi (assembly GCA_963921515.1). NCBI lineage: Eukaryota > Metazoa > Chordata > Amphibia > Caudata > Salamandridae > Calotriton > Calotriton arnoldi. Next base: position 320,317 of record CAWUFW010007501.1, on the reverse strand, counting down.
ATTTGTGCAGTATCTATTCAATTGAGGGCAGGCTGCATATCCCCAGGGAGCAGCCTGGGAAAGTCGAGATGAACTGCTGGCTGGCTCCGTCAAATGTTACTGAACGAAAGAAAAAGACAACACAACTTCTGATGGCAATATAGCACAGAGTTTATTAAAAGCACACGGAAGGCCAGTCAGCTCCGTGGAACTGAAATCTGAACTTCAACTTACAATGTGGCGGACAGTTTCCTTTATACCTTTGTAATCACAAATACATCAAATATTTGCATATTGAGTGCATCATACATTTGCATATTAAATCAGCATCTGCGCAAGCATATTATCTTTAAAAAGGTAATACTTTCTGCAAAAACATCTAATCACACGTTTATGAAATGTGATTCATGTGCACATGTCATTGTTACACCACAGCTGCACTACCAGTGTCCTTGGCTTATCTTGTGCTTTGAAGCATAGCAATGCTCTACTCCCTACACGTCTACTGCTCTGCAAGACCTACTCTCCCACTTATTCTACACCTCTGTGCTGCTTTATCTACATATTTTCTCAAACATGTGTTCTTGCAATGCGGGTCTGTGACCTTCCTTTTCTGCTGTGCCTAATTATATTTCTCTATTCTACTAAAGGTCGTATCTACTTCCCTCCCCCAGGTCCTGACTCCATTTGTGTTTTTTTGTTCTGCTACTGAAGACAGCTTAGGTCTGTATTTCTCCTTTAGCAGGTACATCTGTACATGTTTTCTGCTGATGCTTGCATTGACATGAGTGGGCCTTCTTCATTTTCTGCATTCATTATAACAGCATACCCACATAGACATGATGGGTCAAACCCCTTTCAGACATCAGATCCTAACTAAATAAATAAAACATATTAGGAAATAATTTGGGTTGTAATTTCTTAGCTTTGGGAATTGATTCCGATGTTCATTAAATGACTAATGTTTCAAATAGAAGAGACTGTTCTGAAATGTAATGTGCTGCAGCACAAGTAATTTAACATTGAATTAAATGCTACAGCTCATTAATAAATATTGATGGCAGTATCTGTCAGAACTTCGAATGAAAGTTTTCATTTATTTCGCCTTCTCATTCAATGTATTTTTAAATGTATTTTAACTGCTGTTTTAGTCATATCTACAGTTTTTCTATTAAAATATGTACAAGTTAAATATGCCAGCAAACCTGCAGCCGCAGCCAGGGTGCAGAAGCGGACTTCTACGACATGACATGTGAATGTCTCGCCTTTGAGGGATAATGGAAGGGGGTGTTCACAACCCTTTGGCAGGAGATTGGGGAATCAATAGAGCCCTCCCCAGGGTGGCCTTGTTGGGTATCATCAACGATGGGAGTTAAATACATGCCAGTTAACCTGCAGACTCTGCCAGGGCGAAGAAGCTGACTTCTAAAACATGTCATGGGAACGCCATTGAGGGATACTGGAAGGGGTTGTTCACAATCCTTTTGCGGGAGATTGAGGAATCGATAGAGCCCTCCCCAAGGGTGGCCTTGCTTGGTATAATCAACGATGGGAGTTAAATACATGCCAGTTAACCTGCAGACTCTGCCAGGGCGAAGAAGCACACTTCTACCACATGACATGGGAATGTACCGTCATTGAGGGGTACTGGAAGGGGATGCTCACAATTCTTTCGTGGGAGATCGGGGAACAGGGGCTGCTCCTCCGCTAAGGCGGAGGAGCGTCGCCCAGCTACTCTGAGAGCAGAAAAAAATACAATGATTATTTTTCTTTGCTCTGGGTCTTGGTTAGGGCAGGGCGGGGCTGGTGTCGGAGTCTGGGAGGAGTAGTGAGTGCACACTGTCAAAGTGCGTATGACTGCTTGGCCGGCCGTCTTGGCCCGGCCAAAGCGTCATGCGCTCTTAGCATGTTCCCAACCAGGCTGCATTACACAGCCAGGTGGCGAACATGCCCAGGTCCCCAGTCCCCGCCTGTGCGCCAAACCACTGCGCTCAGACCAATCACAATGCTGCTGAGAAAAGGTGCTCATGTTTACACTGAGTGTGCTTAGCAGCAGGGATCTAAATGAGTCTGCTTGTCATATTACAGCTTCTCTGTTAAAAAATTAGGCTTTTAAATCACTTTTGTGATTGAATTATATGAAATGGCGTTATAATCCATACAACATTAAGATGTTTGCACCCGAGATCAAATAGAGGAAACAACAGATTGTGAAACCATTGCACAGAAAACCAGGTCCCTGATTTACCATTTTTTTTGTTATATTTTTATTGAGATCCAAAAATTGTGGTAAAATACATCAATCAAGCTCCTGTGAATCTGGCACATTACAAACATACCTTCAATTTAGATTGCTGTGCAATCATTATCAATTTTAGGGCACAATGGTGTGTACCCTCTGGATGGATAATTGGTATAGGTTCAGCAACACACCGTCTATCACTTCTAGGGCTCAATTGCGCATACCCTATAGACAGAACATTGACATATGCCCAGTGACACATGTTGTCACTTCTAGGACTAAATTGCGCAGACCCTATAGACAGAAGATTGGCACATGCCCAGTGACACACATGTTGTCACTTCTAGGCCTCTATGGCATGTACCCTCTGGACAGAAGATGGGATTTAGAGACTGTCAGCTTTAGGGTGGGATGGCTCAAACTTGGCGCCTCTGAGAACTGCGGCAGGGACGCATGTCCTTCCAGCCTAATGCTCGGTAGGCACAGAGGATTGGCACTGTACTAACACCGATTTACCGATTTTAAAACTCACACTCAGGAAGCGGCCGTAATTTCTTGTTATGTAAGCAGTCAAATAATGTACGTCATGGATATTAGCTGCGTGATAGCTGCGCAACATTAGTTCTGTGAAAACGTAATAAAGAAACATTTAAATAAAATGTAAGCAGTCAAGATGGTACATCCTCAGTTTGTTCATTTTCTTTTAACAAAGGTTAATCAAAGAGCAAGTGCTAGCAAAGGCAATCAGACAGAGACAGTTCACCACACCAGAAGTTCCTCTCTGTCCTAATTTTCCTGACATGTCTGCTTCTGCAGCAAGGCGCCGGAAATAATTTGTGAAAATGCTCTGTTTGTTCAAAGCTCAGGGGGCTCAGGCAATGATTGCGCAGCAATCTAAACTGAAGGTGTTGGTAAAAGGGCATGTTCCATGTATTTTGTAATGTGTCAGAGGCACAGGAGCTTATACAGCAGTCAGCAGATCTCTAATAAGTCTTAATTATCTGATACAGAGTCTTAAATACACAGTAGTTTAGTACATAGAAATAAGGATCTTGCTGTTTAACTGTCTGCTTTCTGTTTGCTTGTGGACATGCCAAATATCAATGTTTCATGTTATATGTAAGGTGGCACTTCAGATTCTGGTCTGCACGGGATGGAGGGGACTGGAGGAGAGGAGCAGACGGGTTTTGGCACAGTGTCATGGTGTCATTATTTTTCTGAGGGGAGGAGCATGTCAGGCGTGGGTGGAAAGGCGAGCCACTCACCACTGCTTGGGGAGGGGAGTTTGGTGGGGTTTGGTGGTGGTCAGGGGGAATTAGGGTGTAAAAGGTTTGTTAAAAAGAGTTCCAAACTTACAATTTGTTACAACATGCACCAGTCCTATAAGCTTAGAATATTAAATTTAAAAGAAGGAGGGCACCAGCGTTGGGCTATTTCTTTCTTCATATCACAGCAGTTTTATGCTCGGATGAAAGGGTCAGCTATAGGTAAAGATCAGATATATAGGCCCAGTTAATTAGATACGAAGCGCAAGATGGTGAGGTGTCTCATGAAGTGTGTATATGCAAGCAATAGCTGGGTAGGCTGGTCATGTATGCTCTCTATTTGGGGTAGGCCATTGGATGGAATAGTATTTATTGATATGGGTAACATTTTATTGTTTCTTTGCACACTAAGCACTTTATGCACTTTTTGTGGCTCTTTCTCTGTACCTAATGGATCTACTGGGAAAAGAAAGTCAAGATGATGACGAATAATATTCTGAAGGTGGTCTCTTTTAATGTTAATGGTCATAATAATAAAAAAAAACTATGGACAATAGAAGCCTGCATTACAGCTGAAAACCCGTCAGTGATCTTAGTCTAAGAAAAGCATATCCCAGTAGGGAAATTTGTCTGAATTTTCAATGTTTAGAACTTGGGCGTGCTAGAGGGGCTTCTCCTCTGCCCAGGTGGCACACAGAGGCACAGCAATTTGCTTGGGCAAAGGTTAGGTGCCAAAGTGGTCAATTTTGCTACTGACAAATATGGACGTTGGTGCTGGGTGAGTTTTCTGGTGTTGTCTAGGCATCTCACATTTGGGAGTGTGTATGCCCCAGTGGAAGATAATGCTGTGCCTTATGAGGTGCTTTTTCAATAATTATTACAAATCCCAGGCGAAATCATTCTCGGAAGTGACTTTAACTTCCTGCAGAATCGAAGGTTAGATTCCTCAGTAAATTTAAAGAGGCAATTAAAGCTCAAAATTGCGAAAGTATTTCAAAACTATCAGAAAACACTGTGATTTATTGATCCATGAAGGGCTACGTTCCCTACAAAAATTCAATACACCTGTTTTTCAGGACGATTCCGCAGCTCCTCCTACATAGATTTTTTTCTACTTTCAAAGCCTCTGGCTTTTAAAAGCCAGCAGATATTACCTAATGTTTTTTCAGATCATGTAATGATTGTCCTTGAGATATTGGTGGGAAAGCCACAAAGCATTCTAGACGTTGGGTTTTCAATAAACAGTATTTACAGGAGGAAAGCTGGGTCCGGATTTCCAAAGAGGAGATAAAGGAATTCTTGGTGATGAATCATGGGTCCGTCCCCCCAAGTACTGTGTGGGATGCTTTAAAAGCCTATATTAGAGGATTAGTGATAGGGAAGCTCGCTGAGAATAGTAAAAGGGCTAGACTACAAAAGCAAGCTCTAGAAAGGAATTCCCAGCACAGTTATGAAATTTTTTTAAGAAACTCTTCTAAGACCAATACAAGAGAACTGGATAGGGCTAAACAGGCACTAAGTGAGGCGTATTATGCAAAATGTGAGGTTTCAAATTGTGCCTACATGCAAAAGGTTTATGAGGAGAGTAATTTCACTGGGAGGTTTTCAGCTTGGCAGGCACGCGAACAAACTGCCAATAATAGGATAGATGCACTGAAATGTCCGGTTTCTGTGATTAGGTGCAAGGAACCGGAGAAAGTGGTGAAAATTATGCTTGATTATTATAAGCAGAATTATCTAAAATCAATTGGTAGATAAAGAACTCCTGGGAAAGTTTTTAGCAGACCACAATGTTCCCACGCTATCCGAGGAAGAGGTGGGAAATATTATTCGACCTTTCTACAAAGAAGAATTGGAGGGCGTTAAAAATTTCGGAAATTGTAAGGCCTGTGGGCCTGATGGTGTTTCTGTGGAATTTTTCAAATCTTTTTTAGATGTTTTAGTCGACTGTTTCTTACTGGTTGCCAACACAATGTTAGAGGGGGCCTTATACCAGATTCATTCCATATGGGGAACGTCGTAAGTTTTTTTTAAAAAGGGAAAAGTTGGTGAAGATCCAAACTCGTATCGTCCAATTACTTTATTATATATAGATTATAAAATAATCACAAAATTATTAGCCAACAGATTTAACTCAATCGCATTAAAGTTGATCCACTCCGATCAGAACGTTTTTATTCCCGGATGGCAATTAGGCACAAATACACATATTCACCCGAAGCACTGAACTATTTTTCTGTCAAGGGATCATCAGCTATAGTGCTCTTGTTAGATGTGGAAAAAGCATTCGAACTTCTGGTCTGGGATACATTGTTTTGTATCCGATCTAGATTTGGGGTTCCTTCCCAGATCACGGGGTTGATATATAGGATGTATCGCAATGCTGATGCTAATATCATCGTAAATGCTAAAGAGGTGGGGAAATTATACGTTCTTTGGGGGACCCAGTATGGAGGCCCCGTATTGCCTATTCAGTTTGACTTCTTCATCGAGCCATTGGCAATTGCGATTAGGGAGAACAGTGACATCAGTTCTCCTCTGGCACAAATGGGGAAGATAAAACTATATGCTGATGATATTATGCTAAGTCTCGATATTAATAAAGACTCTCAGGAGAAAGCCTTCGAGATTTTTGCACAGAACGAGAAATCGGGGGGCTATAAAATCAATAGGAAGAAAACGGATATGTTATTATGCGGGTGTAAGTCAGATATATTACATCCAGATATAGTCTCCTGCGTCAATGTGCAGCCAAAAAGGTATTTGGGCATTAGGTATTCTTCATCGAGTAAGGATTTATATAATCTTAATTTTCCCCTTTGCTTTTAAAAATACAAAATTTATTTGCACGATGTCAACTTGCTTCCTTTAACCATTCTAGGACGGGTTGCCCGGATTAAAATGTTGATTCTCCCACTGTTTCATTTTCTCTTTTCGCCCTTCCCGTGTGTTTTAACGACATCATTTTAAAAAAAGGTGGAATCTATGTTTATATCATTTATCTGGCAAAAAAAAAATCACCAGAGCAGCACTGAGCACTTTATATGAAGAGTTGGAAAAAGGTGGCTGGCGCTTCCCAATCTTAAGGACTACTATTTCGCCTATTTTGCACAGTATATGTCCAGGTTTTAATGTAAAACTCTGCAATGGTATTTTTAAGAATTATTTTATGCAGATGATCTTAAAAGAATATGATACACGTGATGTGTTGAAATCATCAAAGTCACTCAAAAAAGTCAGCTACAAAAGTCTGAAGTGGTTCTTCCAGAAGTGCATGGATCTCTATAGGAGATAAGCCATTCCCTATATTAATGCGGTTACACCTTTGTCAGAACTAGTAATGGATTCTGGCAATAATTTGGCACCCAATATAGTGCAAAAGTGGGCGAAAGTGGGCTTCAAGAAGATAGCAGACTTTTTAGCTGGTGAGAGGTGGTTTTACATGTCTGAAGTCCGCGAATTAGTTCAAGGCGACTTTTTGCTTCTCAGCTCTTTTAGAATGTTGAATAAAGTATTTAGTAATTTATATTCTAGCCAGTTTAGCAGTGGTCAAAAAGTGATAACCGCATTGCTCGAAACTCCCGACCATAAGCACCCCAGGGAATGGAAAAGATTGTTCGCTTTCATGAAGGGCTCTGATTTTAGTCAAAAAGTAATCAAAAAATGGGAAAAATACGAAGAGTTGGAACAAACAAAAAAAATGTGGGATGAAGTCAATGTACTAAATTTAATTGTCCTGAGAGGAGTCAATTGGCGCTGAATGTTATTTTTAAGTAAATGGTTGTTAGATAGAACCCCACAATTTCTTGCTGGTCGGGTCATTGCTTTCAATGTTCCTAGGGGGATGCTGCAATTGGTCGCACGTCATCATCTGTGTCCTCCTATTCAGGAATTTTGGAAAGAAATAGTACAGTATTTTGAGAATGATTGGCAGGTTAAACTAGCTCCCTGTACCTGGTGGAAAGTTCTGGGGTACGATCCCGTTTCTTGCCTAACCACTACATCTGTAAAATTATTATATGTAGCAATGGCAGTGGCCAGATCCTTAATACTACAAAAGTGGCGGAAACAGCTGATCCCCACAATGGGGGAATGGTTGCAAAAAATGAAGCAAGAAAGAAAAAAGGAATGGCTGTACGCAATGCATAATGCGGGGATGAAGAAATTTGATAAACTTTAGGGGCAGTTTTTGGGGGAAGCCTCGGGGTAGGTCTAAAAGACTGGATAGCACCTTATTACTTCTTTGCACATTAGGTACTATATGCACTTTTGGTGGCTTAAATTAGAAAGGAAGCTGTCTAGACTTCTTCTTTGGATTTATCCTATGTGGAGTTTTTTATTGCAGTTTTTTTTTTTGCTCCTGGATTAATTTTGTGATGAAATGTGTTTTACATGTATATTTACCGTCAGTGTATGAATATCATGAATTGATGTATTTTATTGCAATTTTTGGATTTCAATAAAAAGGGAAATAAAAACACATACAGTGATAATTTAGTGACTATTTAGCTTAGACATTATTCCAGGAATGTCATAAACCTTATGACTGTTTCCCTCCATAATTCTATTATTCTATTTAATTTAATCACTTGCTTTTAGGCTTCTTTATTTTAGTTTTAGGTTCTTAAACACATACAGGACAGGTTCCATGTTAGCTACAGTCTCCATTTTAGTTAGCCTGCCCTTCTTGTTTACCTTTGGTCCTGACTCCATCCTAGGTAATGGAGGTCATCATCTTTGACAATGGAGGCTGCCATTTTTCCTCAAATCATGCAGAATCATCAGCCTGTCTGCCTTTGATGTAGATTTCCAAGAACTGTGAAAGTGTCCGGTCATTCAGATACAGACATCAATAAACCCCCCCCAGAGCAACATCAGTATGGGACGGGTGCCTTTTACAAGGTCATATAACAATCATAACCCAAATAATGTAGTCTATATTGACGTATTTTTACCTTATTAGTACAACCACTGATGTATATGGTTATGTCAAACATTCATAAGGTGACGTTGCAAATTTTATCTTAGATAAAATGCAATATATAAAGACTATCACTTGACCACTTAGCTAGGAGAGAAACTTCACCCAGGTCCCAGACACAGATCCAGATGAGCACAGCACCAGATTCCATCTCAACCGAAGAAGCCTCCAGCGAGACTTCCCGAGACTCTGCGAAGCATTCCATTCTGCTTTCACGATCTGGTGCCAGGATTGTGTGCTCTGGTAGACACAATCTCCTAGCTCTTGGCCTTGTGTTCGACATAGCTAATAAGCTATTCCAAAAAGATAACAAACCCTGTTTCCAGGTATGAGCACCACCTCCAAATCTCAGGCTTAGAGCCTTATTACGAGTTTGGCGGTCCTCCTGCAGCACCATTACTGCTGCGCTTGCAGGAGGACCACCAAGCCCATGGTGCGCCCGCCAGCCAGATTATGAGTTTAATCCAGGGCAGGGGGGTAGTGCTCACGGCGGCGGCTGTGTTAGGCTCATAGGAGAGCCTTCAGAGCAGACAGCCGACGTGACAGCACCTGCAGGATGTTCCTGCACGGTGTGGCATACACCATGTAGTGCATGCCACACTGTCCAGGAATGGGGGTGCAATTCCAGGGGGGTAAAACATGTGCCCCCTGCAGGCACCCCCAGGGGCGGCAGTAGGCCCTGTTAGGGCCCCCATAGTTGCATCACTGCCACCTTTTTCATGGCAGGCTCACTGCCATGAAATGGGTGTTGGAAAAGCAACTCGGAATATGCTCGGCGGTGCTGCAGCGGCACCGCCAGCATATTCCTGCCCCTTACTGCTGCACCACCACCGTGGAATCCTGGAACCCGGCGGATGCCGGGGTCCTGTGGTGGTCCAACCACCACACTCTAAAGACAATGGGCGGATCCGCAGTGGTGGGGGTGATTGGACTGCCACCGCGAGTATGGTGGTCCTAGGACTGCCGTACTCGTAATAAGGCCCTTATTATTTATTCACCTGCTTGAACTAGCATAGTGCTTAGATATGACACAGTGACAGTGTAAGAGCTATAAACTGTGAGGCTATGATTTTTCCCTGTTTTCACTGTTATTGAAAAGCATTGCTGTTTTTTTTATTAGCTTCTGCGATGTTACTAGTAATATTATGTGTGCTAGATCCCAGGATTTTAAAATAACTATTTTAAAATAAATATTTTGAGGTATTGGTACTAACTACATTCAGTGGGTGAAACTACTGTATACAGATCCCAAGGCAAGAGTGCCGATGGGAGGGACAGTCTAGGAGAGTTTTGCCCTGTAAAGAGGCATGCAACAGGGTTGCCCACTGTCACCATTAGTGTTTGCACTGGCAATGGAACCAGTGGCAAGTACACTCAGGAAGGTGCTCGGACCCTGGGGAATCATGGTGGGGGAGACCAACCATGTAATTGCACTCTATACTGGTGACGCTCTTGTCTATCTACGACAGCTGGAATACTCAGTGCCCATACTGTTGAATGCAAAGCGTGAGTTCGGGTAAGTCTTGGGTCTCCATGTCAATCACTCCATGTCCAGAATCTTTACCTTGGGGGCATTGACAGCCATTCCCGTGAATGAGCTGCTGGTGGCTGGACTGCCTTGGGAGACAGAGAGTGTGCGGTATCTGGAAATCAGGATCACTCATACTGAACAAGACTTTATGAAGCTTAATATCGTCAGGGTGGTCGACGGAATATGGCCGGTGATCTGGTTCTGGAACGCCCTGCCTTTATCAATGATGGGCAGATTTGCCCTGGTCAAAATGGTGCTGCTACCAAGATGCTTATACAACTTTTGGGGCACACTGTACAAGATCCCTCGCTGAAACTTTCTTGAAATTCACAAGCTCATAGTGGAGCTACTATGGGCAAACAAGCGGAAACGGGTTGGGCTTTCCACACTCAAAACGGACTTGGCAGGAAGGGGCAGTAGAGATTCCAGACATGGAATTGTATTATTAGAGTGACACACTTACAGCATCCGATACATTGGTTGGACCTTGATGACAATTGGGAAAAACTACTCCTGAAAGGCTCCTACAGTAGAGACACTGTCTGCCTTGCTGATGAGGGGGGCCGGAGTGCCACCAGCTGCACCATATGTTGTGCAGTAGGTCTGCAGAATCTGGGAAGTGGCAGTAAAGGGGGTGACCCGACGTGCTCCATTTGACATGCATATTTGGTCATTGCAGCCTTTCGTGCAAATGGCTAAGGCCATGTTGGTAGAAAAGTTAACTAACGGCAGCTGTAACACACTGGGGGACCTTTACCCCGATGGAGGGTTTGTTACGAGAGAGCACGCTACTGCGTCCTTCACTCTAGGAGTGGGACAATTCATATAATATGCAAAACGTTCGGCCACAGCCTGTGAGCTTTACCTGTGCTTTCCAGACGCACCGCCTACATCGCAGACATTGTCAGTGATATTGGCCATGGCAGGAGGGAGGCGACTGATATCAATGATGTACAGGGTCCTGCGCAATGATCTCCCGGCGCCTCCGCTAAAACTCCAGGCTAAGTGGGGAGGAGTGATGCCGGAACCCATCACAGCTGCTGAGTGGGAGAAGGTGCATGGGGAGGTACAGATGGTCTCTTCCAATGCCCGTTTTATTTGGTACAGTATAAATATGTTCATCGGGCCTCCCTTTTGCCCAAAACCCTGCACTAGATATATGCCACTTGTGTAGCGAGCTGTTCCTGCTGTGGGGAGGCAGAGGCTGACTTCATGCACGTGCCTTGATCCTGTCTGCTCATTACACCTTTCTGGCAGGAAGTATGGGAAAACTAACCAGGGCGACGGGTAGGTCTGTCCAACTCACTGTTAAACAGGTACTGTTGGGTTTACTCCCATCGCCGACAGGGACAAAGCTGAGTAGAACATTTCTGCTCCTTGGACTACTGTTGGCTAAATGCTGCATTGCCAATAAATGGCTAGCTCCGGAGTCCCCACAATACAGGGACTGGATCAAAAACATCTCATAGTGGACAGTGATGGAGGAAATGCACATGAAACACAGACGGAGAGATGACAAAGTGGAGGATGACCTTCGAGCATAGGAGGCTATGCTGACGGCGCACGGCTTCCACCATGAGGGTGTACGAGGAGAGTATGTGATAAGTAGTGACAAATTGAGCTTTTATTCTTGCAGTGCAGTGATGGATGAACAGCATGGTTGAAACTCCTGAAGTGGGTGGAGCAGCTGCGAAATGCCTCACAGTGGGACCCGTTTTGTGATGATGATCGGATTGGGCAATGATTGACTCTGCCTGCTGATGGCAAAGCCTAGTCCATATATTTAAGCATTGACAAGAGCAGAAGGGGTGTGTGGGGGACTTGGGGGAACTGTTCGCCGTTTCTAAAAGAAAAAGTATATAGCAAGAATACTGGGCTACATGTGATCTGTATGCTGTGGTAAAATTCAATAAAGACTGTTTCTAGTGATCATGAGTGTGTAAATCATAAATGAATGATTGTTTGGATCACTACTACTCCCTGTTAGTAACTCAAAAGCATTGACACCACCTCATTTACATATTGGGTCGGATTCTGTGGGGCTACAGTAACCTGTCTTTCACATTCAGCGCTGGTGCATTGGAGAAAGTTCACTCGTGCCACCCGTGGGTGTGAAAACAAACCTTGTAGAGCTGAACCAGAGACTCAGTTTCCGCAACACTTGGACATCTTGAGCACAGAGGAGATACTCTCCCTGTGTATTAACCATATTTCTACCTGCAGGGAGAGTAGGAAATGCAAAAGGGGAAAATACAGACATTCTGCCAAACCCAGAAAAATAATATAACAAGACAACTAAAAGCAAAAAATAATGATTAAAACAAGAAATGTTTTAAAAGCACTCAGAGTGCCGGCAAAATGGATTTGAGTGTTAGAGAGTAGGACTGACAGCCAACTGAAAGTGATTGAGGGCAGGTGGGTTATCTGGGTGCCAGCTAATGTCTGTGATTTTCTGCTTTCCTGAGGGCCTTTTAGGGCCAGAAGAGGGTCTGTGAAGGCCAGCCAGGGCCCCTGAGAGTTAGCAGATGTGCAATAACAAGCTGAGCGTTGGCTGTGGGTGAGTCCATACAGGCTGCGGAGCTTCCATGGGCAGGTGATATCCAAGAGTCTGGGAGGCTTCCAGAGACCATGACAGACGCACACAGCAGACCCAATCTCTCTGTCTTCCTCCTGTGTATACTGTGTCCTTTTTTTTAAAGTACAAAAGTCATTATACAAAAATAAAAAGACCATTTCACGCATGTCCTGCCCCCCCTTCCCTCCCACTGCCCCCCCCCACTGTCTAAAAGCGACAGGGTAGACACATGGTGGCGAGTGATCTAATACATCGTTACAGTATCCAATGTTTCAATAATTAATAAAACCGTGATTAAAGGGAAGGGAGAAGGATATATATATATATAACATTATATCGACTTTGCACTTGTAAAAATTACAATATATTAAGTATGAACATCTTAATCCTGCACAACCAAAGAGGGTAAACATAGAATTGTATTCAAGCAGTAAATCTCCTAAAATTCCATCAACATGGATTTTCCAAGACATATTACTTTTATTTCATGTATCCCTGTTGTAGCTATCTATCTAAGCCAAGCAGATAAAGGTTGCCAAATAGAAAGACCCTTTTTTTCCTCGACTTCCCTTTTTGGAGAAAATGGCCTTTTCCAAATGGTATATAGAAATCAGTCGTGCTAGCCAATGGGAGAATAATGGAGGGTTAGGATCCTTCCAGGATGAAGCTATACATAAACGTAAAATCGTCATGGCAACATAGATAAAAGCTCCTCCATTATTTCTGCTAATCTTTTCTTGAATGCCTAACAAAATGGTCGTGGGAGTTAACTGAGTTTCCTGAGGAAGAACTTTATTAAAAAAGTCTTGTATCTGACCCAGTAATGGCATAAGTTGGGGACACGTGGCAAACATATGTATTGAATCTGCCCTGAATTCTGAGCATCTCGGACATAACGTTCCAGCCCCTGTTCCCCATTTGGCGACTCTGCTAGGTGTAATATATAGAAAAAATGCGGTTTTATAAAATTGTGCCTGTAGCTTAGCAGAAAGTAGATCGCTCTTGGCAGATTGCACAGCCTGATTAAAGATGTTAAAAGGTATGTTCAATTTCTGTTGCCATTTATTAGCGGTAATGAGCATGTCGTCGGACATTAAGCTGACTAATATATCGTATAGATATCCTATCCTGGGTAAGGTAGGGCTTCTTAATTTATCGATAAGATCTACCTTAGAAAAACCGGCAATCCCCCAGTCTTGCGAGTCAGGAAATCTCTTATGGCCATATATTTAAAGGACTCCTGGTCCCCCAAATGGTATTCAGTTTTAAGTATGCCATATGTTTTTATGCCATCAGAAGTTATTAGGTCCCCCATTTTCAATATTCCTGCTTGATGCCATTCACGTAGATAAGAAGCCCCAAAGATTGCTGGTAGATTAGAATTGTTATTAAGGGGGAATAGTAATTCAGATTGCCCAATCCAAAAGTTTTACGAATATTAACAAAAACTTTATAGACACTCATTAAGGTCTTGAATCTTACCCTTTTAAAATAACCAAAGGAGAGCTGCCTCCAGAGACATCCGGTAGTCTCTGCTCCTAAAAGTAATTGAAAAGGCGATGGTAGACCTTCCATAGAAGTAAATATATCATCTTGAAGCAGCACCGCGCTATATTGCATAACAAAGGCCCAATAGTAAAATCTTAAATTTGGTAACGCCCAACCACCCCTTTCGCGAGGAAGAGAGAGTAATTTGAGAGCTCGTCTCGGTCTGGAATATGCCCAGATAAATTCGGAGAAAATTTGATTGAATTTCCGTAGCATTGTTTTACTCATCTCTAAAGGGATAGCCCTAAAGAAGTATAGAAGTTTGGGAAAATAGGACATCTTTACAACATTACATCTCCCTACCATGGTAAGATGTAGGTTATTGATACGCTTAAGCGCCCGTTTAGTCTCGGTGGCCAGTGGGATCGAATTTTCTTCCACTATCTGATCGATGTTAGCGGTTAAGGTGACCCCGAGATATTTTGCAGTCTGGACCACCCTACAATCTGACCAGTCGATTTGGTTGTTAATAATGATCTGAGTTTTCCCTTGATTGAGGGCATATCCTGAAATCTTCCCAAACTTCTCAGCCTCTTGTTCTAGGGCAGTGATGGCACTCCGGGGGTCGGGAGTCACCACCGCCAAGTCATCGGCATAAGCCATAATTTTAGTATCCAGCCCAAATCTGCTCGTCGCTCGAATAGGTTGATTTTTCTCAATTGCTTTAATAAAAGGATCGATATAGAGAGCGAAGAGCAGAGGTGAGCATGGACACCCTTGGCGGGTACCCCGAGAAATTTTTATCTGTTCCGTCAGAACCCCATTAATTGTTACGTTGGCTATGGGATGGCTGTAAAGAGCTTGTATGGCTTGTATTGCCTTAGGCCCAAAGCACATTTTCCTCATGACGGCCCAAAGGAATATCCAGGAGACCCGATCGAACGCTTTCTCAGCGTCAAGTAAGATTAATGAGATCGGGTCACCGGCTACCTGTGCAGCATCCAAAGGGTAATAGCCCTTCGGATATGTTCCGTCGTGCTTTTTTGGGAACAAACCCGTGTTGCCATTGTGAGACCAAGGACTCTATTCTCAGAGATAGTCTTGATGCGAATATTTTGGCGTATATCTTGGAGTCACAATTAATTAGAGTTATTGGCCGGTACGATCCCATTTCAAGAGGGGATTTACCCTTTTTTGGAAATACTACTATCTTGGCATTAGACCAAGAGTCTGGTGGAGGTGCGCCATTAAAGATAGAAATAACCAATTGAGTAAAAAGAGTATTTATCTGGGGAGTAAATATTTTATAAAATTCGACCGGTATGTGATCGGGACCTGCCGCTTTCCCATCCGGAAGGCTAGCCAGGGCTTTAGATATCTCATCCCATTCTGGAGTTTCCTCGAGCTGATCATGGTCTTCTGGGCTAAGCTCCGCTAACGTGAGTTCACCCAGATATTCCAGGCTTTCATCCTCTCTTAATTCTAAGGGTCCCACCTTGTCTTCAGAATAAAGCCTTTGGTAGAACTCATAAAATGCCTTACGAATCTTATTGGTATCATTTGTAATTTCGCCGGAACTGAGTTTAATTGATGAAATTTCGCAGGCAGACACCTGTTGTCTAATTCTAAGGGCAAGTTGGTGACCGATGTTATCACCACATTCATATACTTTTTCTCTAGCAGATGCCCATTTCATAGCGGTTTTTTCTGCAAAGATGGACCCTATTTCTGCTTTGCTAGCTACTACTTCTAATTGGGCATTCTCGATTTCACCCCCCAATTGGACTGCTAAGATTCATTTTTCCTCTGCCTTTTTCATCTTATCTTGTGCCCTCGCTAGTTGTTCTTTAGTTTTTTTTATTCTTCCTTATTGAAAACCGCAGGGTCTCCCCGAATACCCGCCTTCATGGTATCCCATACCGTTCTAACTGCTGCGGATCCTATATTAATTTCTAGAAATTCTTTAATCCACCCCTGCATATGAAGTCGGTAATCTTCATCATATAATAATGCTCTTTCAAAACTCCAGCTCGAAATTTCTTCCCCAAGCCCCAGCCCCCTAATTTTTAGCACAAGGGGACATAAAGCGTGGGGCAATTTCTATAGAGCAGTTTTGAAGTAGTGATGAGGAAACCAAAAAATAATCTAGTCTGGCAAAGGAAAGGTGCGGAGCTGAAAAATAGGTATAGCCCGGATGCGTTGGTTTTAAAGTGGCCCAAACATCATTGAGCCCATGAGTTTGCATTAGGTTAAGCAGGGCCCGATAGACTTTAGGCTTTCTACCTCTATAGGACCATTGGTCAGTTATTCTCCAATTACTAGGTAGGTTAATATTTAGGTCTCCAGAAACTACTAGCGGTAATGGCCAATGGGCAAGTTCACCCGAAATCCAGTTGATGACCCCGGGGTCGTCAGTATTACTCCCGTATATTGAGCATAATGTGAAGCTGGAGTTGGGGGAAGATGACATTCTGCAATAACCCACCTACCCAGAGAGTCAGATTTCACCCTGCTAGAGGTCAATGGATGCCTATTTTGAGCCAAAATTCCAACCCCTCGTGTCTTTGCACCCTGCGAGGTACCACCAATAACCCTATAACCCAGAGAGTTCAATAAGTACTTCTGGGATCCCTCTATATGTGTTTCCTGAAGGGTAATAATTTCCGCACCCAGTGAACGTAGACCCAGAGCCACCTTCTGTCTTTTCAGGGCATCGTTTAACCCGCAAACGTTGACGGACACTATTTTTAGAAGACTTTGATCATTCATATTGTTTGACATATTGATTCTTATCCTGAAAACACATCTTAAATCATACTACAATTTGTACATCCCTCAATATCCCCAAAATTATTATTATATTTTTTTTGTGCATATTTCCTTTTTCCTATTTTCATTGACTTTACTTTGTCTTTTTTCCCCTTCTTTTTCAATATTTTAAATTCGTCAATTATCACATTTTCCAATAACATACCCCTTCCCACCACCAAAACGTGACCCCTCCCTTCCCACCCCACCCACCCCCCCCATACATAGAGCAATCAGGAACGTCCTGAATGATGGTTGTCAGTTAGGTTTCCCTGCCGCGAAGCCGCGCCTTAAATTAACATATAGAATTATCGGCTAAAAAATTCTTTATACAATATACAATATAAATTGGACCCTAAGTAAAGGGGTCAGACCAAAAAACCCAGGAGCTTCTCCAGTGTAATAAGCAGCCCTTGTATTACTAACCTTCCAACAGACCTTTATTTGCCTCCCTTTCTTTTTACCTTAACCTCCTCCAGATACTCCCCTGCCTTAACCTCGGATATAAAGATCCGGGTGGACCCATTCAAAATAACTTTTAATCGAGAAGGATTCATTAAAAACAATTGGGCACCAAGCTGTTGAAATGGGGTAATCATCTGGCGCAGATGCCATCTGCGTTCTACCGTTGTATGGCAGAAGTCGGGTTTGGCAAAGAACATCACACCATTAGCCCCCTTTGGGGAGTTTGGACGGGCCTGATCGTACACAAATTGCCTAAGGAGAAAGTTCCCAAAGAACGCTAAGAAAGCTCTTGGTTTTCCCACGGAAGAGGTACTAGCATTACGATTCATCTTAAGATGGAAAGGGAATCGATGCGCACGCTGGACTTCGTAGTCCCAGTTCCAGTCTACTTGTGTCGGGAAGGTTTCTCGTAGCAGTTTTACAATGTATCGTCTTGGGTCATCTCCCTCCACTCCTTCCGGAATACCTAGCAGGCGGAGGTTGTTCCTGCGTTGACGATTTTCTTGCTCCTCCATCTTCATCCTAACATCTTCCAGGCATGCCTCATGAGCAGACCCCAGATTCTTCAAAGTGGTTATCTCCGTTTCTAGGCTCTCTGTACGACCTTCAACCATGCTGACCCGGTCACTTATGTCAGTGCATAATTTGTTTAATTTCCGCAAGCTCCCCTGTAACTTTTTGGCTGCCCCCTTAGCAGCTCGATTGTCGGAGCGAACTTCTGCTTGGAAGTCCTTGATGGAAGTTAGGATTGAGGATAAGGAGGGTTCTACCATAGGTTCAGTCACGGTTGCAGATTTGGCATTTTCCCAGATAGACAGTTGTTCAGTTTCTTCGCATAGGGGGTAAGACATTTGCGAGTCCGAGTAGTCCCATTTAAGTTGACTACGTCTTTTCTGGGGGTTTCTATTTTTCGTCTGGCGTTGTACCGTCCCTATGTTTTTAGAAGGGTCGATATTAATATCTTCACTAGAGCTGGAGCTAATTTGATCTTCATCAGAAGTTGACAGAGAACCGTCTGAAACCGAGTAGAAATGTTCGCCACTAACCTCTGGAGTCCAAGGGGCTCTGAGGCCAGGATTGGGTTCTGCTCTGAGAATGTAGTCTGTGATACCTTTTGAAAGGTGATTTAGCCCAATTTCACTTTCGTCCATCGTTTTAGTAAGTTCTAGATGTGGGGGGCTAGCCGCGTCTTCAGTAGGTAGTGCAATAAGAGGAGGATCAGAAGGTAAGTTTGCCAAAACCACAGGACCCGATGTGCTACTTTGATCTATAAGTTGTTCACCCAGAGATATCTCTTTTGACACAAGCATAACATGTTCTTGAGACCCCGTCAAGTTAGATTCAGGATTCGAACAGTCCTGCGCGTCTACAAGCTGACAATCTGATTTGGACGTTGCAGGGGGTGTAGGGGATGGGGCGCCGCTCAAGGTAGTGTCCGGAGCAATAGGTCAATCAATCAATCAATCAATCACGGCATTTATAGAGCGCGCTACTCACCCGGGAGGGTCTCAAGGCGCTGGGGGAGGGGGTAAGTTACTGCTCGAACAGCCAGGTCTTGAGCTGCTTCCTGAAGGCGAGATGGTCCTGGGTTCGCCGAAGGTGAGTGGGGAGGGAGTTCCAGGTCTTGGCCGCCAGGTAGGAGAAGGATCTTCCTCCGGCGGTGGTTCTGCGGATGCGTGGTACGGTGGCGAGGGCGTGGCTGGTTGATCGTAGCTGGCGTGTGGGCGTGTAGAAGGACATGCGGTCGTTGAGGTACTTTGGGCCCAGGTCGTGGAGGGCCTTGTGTGCGTGGGTGAGGAGTAGGTAAAGCCTTAGATCCAATAAACATTTCCACAATTGTTGGTTGAAGACCCTCCTTAGCTCCCCCAGCGCCCCCAGTCTTCCCTGTACCTCGTTTTGGGCAGATAGCTTCCCTTTTACCTTTTAATGAAATATCCGGTATTGCAGCCTCCCCTGGGGCAATGTTGCTTGGCGTGGTTTGGGGGGCCTTTAATTTGCTGCTTTTCCCGGTTCTAAAGCCCCTGGAAGACATCTGCAGCCTCTGTTGTTGCGTGCTTATTGTAATAAAAAAGCACAGAAAAAGCGCCAAAGATGCAAAGTAGCACAGAAACAAAACGTGGATAAGGAAATGAGGTGCTCTTTCTAACGTGGTATGTCTCAGGTGTCGATTGCAAATTCCGATGCTTCTTTTTGTGTACCTCCGAGCTTGAAACCTCAGCCGCTGCCCTCGCGCTCTAATCCTTTTCTTAATCGGTAACAAAAATCCCAGAGCAAGCGCGAGTATTAAAGAAACAATGTAGCACAGAATCGGGCGGCAAATACAAAAATGTAACTTTCCTCCAGGTCCGGCGTTTATCCTGTCGACAAAGAGCGTTTCCAGGCTTCTCTGGATTGAAAAGCGAAGCGCTCGCGTCCAGCTGCTTTTCCCCTTCGACATTTTGAGTCAGTCCGCATAGCCGATTACCGAGAAGCACAACGTGCGCGGCTAGACGACGTGAAAAATCACACCAACACCATCTTGCTCGTGTATACTGTAGTGTATTGCATCTTGGAAAGTACTGTGGCCATGAGAGATTAAATGTGATGGAACACAATAAGCGAGAAGCAGAATATAAAGATGATATGATTGAAGAACCACAAACAAGGGAAAACTTGTGCTGAGGTACTCTTTACTCATACTAAATTGACAGTTAATGTAAACTAATATCACAAACTAGCAATTAATCTTTAACAATATCCTCTCAAACTAAGAGAACAATATGCCCTTGTCTACAATGTTTTAAGAGGCACAATTGTAACTGCCAACTTATACACAAGCTAGAAGACTCTACTCATGAAGTGTGACTGCGTTGCCTTGTACAACAGTGCGAGCGTCTCACAAGCACGAGACTGGAGCTGTGTGACACCATACACCTGTAAGCATGTCAGATTTGTGGTCCTGACATTGTTCGGAGGACACCGTGTCTTGCTTTTTCATACTCCGCGTTACCCCTTTTTGTGAACAATTAGATCCTTCATGTATGCACATTAAGGAGGTTAGTGGCATAGCGTTTTTGTGCATCTGTCTGAATGAGAGCAGAAAGGAGGCACGGTCGAACACCCCCTGTCTCGTCAAAGAGTGGGGAAAAAAGGGAGAAATGCATTGTAAACTGGAACAAGGAACATAAAGCAGAGGTCTCGGGTATCAGAAATTCATCATCACAGGAAGTGACCAAAGTTGAACTGTGACCCGATGACATCCCTGGAAGTGACATCATAGGAAGCAACATCCCAGGAAGTAATTTTGAAAACAGTGCACAGAGCGTTTGTCTCTAACGTTTGCCACTTTTTGCCCATTTACAGATTCTCTTCTCGAATGCTGTCAAAGCGGATTACGTGTTACAATATGAATCAAATCATGAGGCCACATAAAGTCATATCTGTAAGTGCCTTGTCAATGCAGAGCACAACAAATAAATTAAACAAGATTGAGATGAACCTTTTTGCTTGAATAAATAACAAACGATTACCGCTAATAAATGCCACAATGCAGCGATATAATCTAATGTACTAACTCAAAGGATTGCAAGAGTGAAATAAATAGACTTTTTAAAATGTTGTCTTTATCTTATTTTGCATGACCTCTGTTACATTATTTTAAAAGCCATACAGATGGCTCCACTTGGCTCGTGCTCTGGGTAAGCAATGCATTTTGACTCCGTCATTTCTATTAATTTGCTGTTTTGCCAATCTCTAATCAGTCGTTCATTGGCAGACGAAAGCTATCTGGGCGACTGATATTCCTGCCTGGATCTGCAGCTGGAGCTGGTGGGGTGTGAGACATGGAGCGAGGGTGGGAGGCAACACACTGCGACCCACATGGGACACCAATGCTAAACGTAGGCGTGCATCCCATACCTTTGGTAAAAGCCCAACACTGCTTCAAGAACGCAGCTCAGCCTGGCTGGAGAACAAATACTGAACAGCACAGTCAAAGACACTCCTGGGTCGCTGGGATTGAGAGGTCGGCCCGCCATACCGAGGCAACCAAAGAGCAAAAGGGCTGAGACTCCCACAATGTCCACTCATGATTGTAGTGCCACCCGGCCTCTACAATACAATGTAGCAGCATGCATCCTGCGGCCGGGCTCGGCCCAAAGGTAAAAACAAGCATTTGCAATGCAATAGGTCTCGCAATTGCGAGGTTTTGAGCTATTGGCATTGTAAATAACAATGCCTTTTTTTTTTTTTAAACCTGCAATAATAAAAGGCATTGCCATTTACAATACCAATAGGTCAAAGTTTCTAAAATGTGAGACCTATTGCATTGCAAATACTTGTTATAGACAGGAAACAGTCAAATTCATACAACTCTAGGCATTAAAATCGCGCGTTCAGAAAGAGGTACGTTCTGGTAATGTATGAACAAATATATGCGCTGTTAATATGTAACAAATATATGCAAGGGTGTGAGCACATTCACTAATGTTCCTTCCCATTTAAACATAAAAATCGAAAAAATATGCAGTGTCTTTTTATTTTGCTCCCTCCCGCATCCCCAGATTTCGGAAAAGCTGCAGAGTACACAGAAGGCTTTCCAACTCAGTGGGACAACAGTTATATACAGAAACAGAGCGAGACAGAAAAATAGAGGGGAGAAAAGGAGAAAGGGGCAGAGAGAATTAGAGAGAGTGAGGGAGAAACAGAGAGAGAGAGCATGTTTGTTAAAGAGAGTTCGTCTCAGAGAGAGAACAGGAGTGTGTGTCAGTGAGAAAAAGCAAGAACGTGAAAAACCGAGGGGCCTATTACCAACAGCGTGCGATAATTATCGCAAACCGCGATTAGCGCGATTTTTTTATCGCCGACTATCGCTGGTTTTAATCGTGGAGATAACGCGTTATTATCAACGCTTATCTCCAATGCGATATTAAAACCAGCGATAGCGGCAAAATCCTCCAGTAACACGGGTACAACAGCGATAAAAATGTTATCGCTGACGTAAAGCTTGCTAATAGGCAGGTGAGGATTCAGCCTATGAATCCACCTCCCATTGGATATCATTGTTAAGTCAGGATTTTAGTAGGTGTTAAATATCCTGCGCTAAACTCGGTTAGCGCGACTTTTCATATCACTCACCGGGGCCGGGGACTCATTGCTAATAGGCGTTAGGCCTGTTAGCGGCTGTTTTCGTGGTGTTTATGTTGGGAACGCCTACTTTGCATGTCATTAGCGATAAATATCGCTGACATGCAAAGGGGCACCCAAAACGGTCGCTATCACTGAAAAGCTGTCGCTAACACCTGTTAGCGACAGCTTGCTGATAGGGCGTTAAAAATATCGCTGCTTTAGCGGCAAAAAGTGCCGCTAAAGCGGCGAAAAGGCCCTTGGTAATATGCCCCGAGTGCCTGTAACAAGGAGAGAAAGAAAAGACAGAGTATGTGTCAGAGAGAAAAAGACAAAGTGAGAGTGAGGACGTGTGTGTGTGTGTTAGAGAGAAAGATAGTTGAGAGAGAACGTAACAAAGATACACCGAGTCCCTGTGTTTGTGTATCAGAGAGAAAAAGCGACAGAGACGGGATAGAAAGGGAGGGTAAGGGGGAGGGAGAGAGACGGGAAAAGAGAGACAGGGAGAGAAAGAGACAGAAGCAGAGAGAGAGAAAGTGAGAGAAGGAATCGTATGTGAGCACTGCCTCAAAAAGGGTTGTAATTAAAATAAATAAAGGCAAACGTCTTCTCTTCCAGGCATCGATGTAGCCAAAATTATTTAGGGGTGGGGTTGGGTGATCAAGTTAATAACGTTTATTATATTGTGACCAATACAACTGCCCCAATGCTCTTGATAAACACACCAAAAACCCCCTCCAAAAAAAAACCTAGAGCCCTAAACTCCACATCCTCCACCATCTACTGCTGATATGTTTTAAAATGCAACATGACATTGAATTCTCCTAAAACGCACTGATGCAGAGCCTTAAACACCTTGTTAAGTGTGTATGCCCTTCTATGTGACAGTGACACCAATATGATCTTTGCTTCAATATGTACCATTTGACACACCCGTTCCAAGTCAGATTTGTAATGCCACAGTGTAACAGGACAGCAATTGAGGTTCCAAACAGGAATTGTGTCCCCTATGTCTGACTCTGAAGACCAGAGCATTAATGAACTTGCAGATGGTGAGAAACACTCTAAGGGTGCAATTATTCTGAGGGGAGGAATCGTTTTTTTTTTCTCATTCAGTATTATATTTAAAATTTAAAACAACAAAATGTACTATGTCAACACATACACAGAGACACATAAAATCATCAAACCAAAATATCAACAATACACAGATTTACAGACTGTACAGCATTATTGTTGTTACACATTCATCTCAAGAAATGGGTTGCAAATCTTCTTTTTGGATGACGCACAGTTTTAAAGGTTCTTCTCCGGGCCAATTTTCTAAGATAAACTTACTAGCTGACTTGCGAATTCTTACAATTGCTTGTATGGTGCCTCTTAAAACTATGACCACTATTTCTGCTGTAACACCATGGGCATTAACAACATCTCCTGGAATAATTGATTTATAATATCTCGGAAAATCAGATTGAGACTTTAAAACAATCCTTCCTAAACACATCTTGCTACAAATTGACTCAGTCATTTTTTAAAGTACAAATTATTTTGATAGTCGGGTTCATAGACAAAACAAAAGATATGTAAGTCCTGAAGTTTCGATGTCTTTGTTTCCAATGAACCCCTTCGATCTGTTTTGTTGTTTCTTGGCTCGTCTCACTTACTCACTGCTTTATAAATGAGCACTTTTTATGTGTTGGTATTGCAATGGTTCAGGACTCCCATCTTTGAGCTAGTCGCGGCCTGCTGCAGCGATGCCCTCACTGAAGAGGGGTCCGAGTGACTTGTAAGAACCACGAGGCACATCTGTATAAGGCGTTTGTCACAGATGCCGACACCCCTCTCCCACCTGGGCTTCACCATCCTGGGCCCTCTCTCGGTCCCCACAGCTCGTCCTGTCCACCGATCGCCCAGAGGATGGACGGCCTCAATATACATAGTTTATTTGTTTGCTCGCACAATAAAAGTACAAGCTCCCAGTATTCAGGCGGAGGGCGCCCTTATCGATGGTCGGGGGCAGAAGAGGCAGCTGAGGGCTGGAGGACGCTGGCACCGGAGGCTGGTCGCCTCCAAATGTTCCTGCTCCGACATGAAAAATTCAGGCTGTTTCGCTGTACCCAAACGGCTCTTTAACCCATTTTCGGAAGCCCGGGCATTCCCAGGGCGGCTGCTAATGAATTTCTGGTTCAGCGGCTCAAGTGAAGAGAGGTCAGAGGAAAGGGGAGCGTGGAGAGGGGAGAGGTGGGGGGAGGAAGCGACAGGAGACGGGGGGAGAGGGGACACCGAGCAGGAGGAAGGGAAGGCTAAGAAAGCGAGCTGGGTCAAGGAAGGGGGAGAAAAGGAGCACTGGGACGTGGAAAGACGCGGAGTGGGGTATGACAGACATGGGGGGGGGAAATCCCACTGTGTAGGGGTCAGAAGGCAGATCAGAGGTAAGAAAGGGGCTCCCCGAATGAACAGTGTGGAATGAAGTAGAGAGCAGACAAGACACGGCATGAGGGGTGGTGGAGAAACAAGCAGCAGCTGAGCTCGCCAAGGTTTACTGTCTGCGAACGTGCAGCAAGGCGGAAGAGACGCCGTGCGCGAGCAAAAGAGACGCCGTGCGCGAGCAAAATATTCAGTCCGGGTAAGGGAGACAGGGCGGGAACAAACAAGCCTCACTCCAAATCAAAAGCGTGCGTTTAACATAAAGTGTGACACGCGCCAATGAAAAGCATGGGCGGAGCTTCGACCCCACTTCCGAAAGCAACCCGACAACAATAGATCTCGCAGAGCGAGCAGCGCATGCGCTGCTAGGCTAGGCGAGACCTAATGAATGGGAGGGGGGTAGCTCATGGCCACTGCCGAGACTTAAGCAGAGTGTTGGTGTGCATTATGTTTTTGTAGTGCAGCGTTAGCGCTACAGGCCTCGTATTGTTTTCTCTAGGCTGCGAACAAGACACTGGTGGCAAGGACGGTGGTGTCCCCGCGTGTAGGGAACACCCAGGAACCCAGCAGCTGGTCTATCTCGCACCGTTTGATGTGCGAAGTGAAGTCAGCGATCCAGCAGGGAGCGTGCCACGGTGTGCACCGGTGGTCGGACAGCGACTGATGAGCTTGCCTGCAGGTTGAGGGAGCACTGTTTTGGCACACCCGCCCCCTGTCCAGCATTGAGTGCCCACTTCAGCAGCATACGTGACTCTCCGTGTGGGCGGCGCGGCCCTGAGTGAAAGGAAGCTGAGTGAAAGGAATACTGGCACAGCACAGGAGAGTGGCTGCAGTGCCACCTAGTGGCTGATCCTCCTCACCGCACCTCTTGACGGGGGAGCCGGCGCTGATCATGCTGACGAGCTGCAGGTACCCAGTGAAGCAGCCGGCAGGGCAGGGACGGCCCATGTGGTGGAGAGGGCACCGACAAAAAAGAAGAGGGGACAATAATAAAAGGACAAGAGGAAGGAAGACACAAGGTGTGGATGCACAGATTGAGAGGGGGATTTGGGAGACAGGAGGATGAGGTTGCTGCAAAGGAATACCCATGAGTGAACTGTGTTGAGGGGGGCAGTACAAGTGATGGCACCACATAAGTGACTGTTCTGGAAGTGGTGAGGGCCAAGGTACAGGCCCATGGTGACCAGGAGGTGGCAAAGGACAGACCCATATGCTTACAGTGCCCCTCACAATGACAGATCAACAACAAAACCCGGCACCGCAGCCTCCAGCCCCATATGCACAATCTTCAGTTGCAGCGCTACCAGCCTTTAGCGAGCTAGCTGACCCAGCCACAGTGGCACCGAGATGGCACTCCTGGATCGGAAGAATACATCACTACTTTTGCGCCCCCTGCAAAATCGACGGAGCAGTTAAGAAGACGTTGTTGATGCATTTTGGTGAGGCAGAACTTTATGAGTTGTTTGCTGCCCCAGGAGGGTTCCCAAGAGTTGTGAAGGAGGAAAGTGTCAATGCAATCCAGAGACGTCCTGCGGCTTCCCACCCGCCGGGCTCGTCGAATCTGCAAGGGGTCCGGTGCGGCAGCAGTGGTATGGAACATCGGACACCAAACGTCTACCCTGCGAGATGGCGAGCATGCTCCAAGTGCGGAAAAATGAATCACTTTGCCAAGGTGTGTTAAGGCAAACGGCAAGGGCCTAGAGGAGGGTACCTGAGCAGGACAACTGCTGCCCTGGGTCAACTGTCTCTACGAGGCGGAGGCCGAAGGTAGTCCAGAAGGCAGCATGCAGGGTGCTCCTCTAGATTATGATGAGGACAATGAAGTGTTGATGGTCTCGCTCACTAGGAAGGTGGGCAACTGAAAACAGCACCCTCCCATGTGTACTGTGGAGATTGGAGGAGCCCTCATAACAGCCTTAATAGACACTGGTGCTTCTGTGAATGTCATGGACTCAGTGCAATTCAACAAGATCATTCAGCGCCCCAATCTAGCTGCCACCAAGGCACAGATCTACACATATGGGGGCACTGAGCCGCTGCCTCAGAAGGGCACAATAGAAGTTGACGTCATGAGTGAAGGACGATCGACCAGGGCAAGATTCCACATCATGGAAGGAGATACTGGTACCCTGCTGGGGTGCCACACAGCAGAAGACCTGGGGTTGGTGTTCTTTGCAAGGCATGTATACGAATCACATGCCTCGGCCATGATGCAAGAATTCCCCCCAACTCTTCACAGTCCTTGGTCGGTTCAAAGGCAAACCGATCCACCTACACATCGATGGAGAGATACGACCCACAGTGCTATGCCTTAGAAGGGTCCCATTTCACCTGAGGCAACAGGTGGAAAAGGAACTGTGGAACCTGGAGCAAAAGGGGGGGTCAAAGAAAAGGTCACCCACCCCACCCACAGGGTGTCCCCATTAGTCATTGCGCCAAATCCCAAGCAGCCCGGAGCTATCTGGCTATGTGTCAACATGAGGCTCCTGAATAAAGCCATCTGGTGGGAGCAACACATTACGTCGACTATGGACGACATTGTGGTGGACCTGAATGGCGCCCAATAGTTTTCAAAGCTTGATCTGAACGCTGGCTACCATCAGCTGGAACTGGAGCCTGCCGGCTGCTATATCATGACTTTTTCCACTCACATAGGCCTCAGCAGGTATCAGAGGCTCAATTTTAGCATCTCTTCAGCTACAGAGGTTTTCCAAAATACAATCAGGGAGACCCTCTCAGGAATGGTTGGGGTGCTGAATGTAAGTGACGATATCCTGATTTTGTCAGAGAACCTTGAAGAGCACCAGGTGCGGCTGGGGCCACGTTGAGGCGACTGGCAGAGTGCGGATTGACGCTGCACCAAAAGAAGTGCTCTTTCTACAAAAACTCTATTGAGTTCTTTGGCTACATATTTTCAAGGGATGGCCTGAGGGTAGACCCGTAGAAGGTCAAGGCCATTCGAAGTGCATCCGTACCACAAAATGCAACAGAGGTGAGGAGCTTCCTGGGGATGGCGACATACTGCAGCAGGTTTATCCTGAACCTGGCCACACTGTCAGAGCAATTGAGAGCCCTTACAAGAGCAGACGCCCAATGGGAATGGGGACCGCAGGAGGAAAAGGACTTCAGGCAAGTGAAGGAAGCTCTCCTCGATGACGCCACAATGGTATATTTCGACCCGCGGCGAAGGACAGAGCTCGTGGTTGACGCAAGCCCTGTAGGACTGGGAGTGGTGCTCCTACAAGAGAAAGCAGAAGGTTCATGGGTCCCCATTGCCTACACGAGCAGGGCGCTCTCCAACACAGAGATCCGATGCGCTCAAATTTAGCAGGAAGCACTGGCCATCCGGTGGGCATGTCGTCACTTCCACTTGTACTTGTGTGGGCAGTGATTCAGAATGGTCATGGACCACAAGCTATTGCTCCCACTGTTTGAAGGATCTGCCCGGCTGGCGCCCCCAAGGACTGAGGGGTGGGCAGTGCAGCTGCAGCCATACTCCTTCAAGGTGATATACCGCCGAGGGGCGAACAACCCAGTGGATTACCTGTCCGAGCACCCGCCAGCTCTGGAAGACCGAGAACAAGCAGATGACAACAAAGGAGCCAAGGATTTTGTGCGAATAGTAGTACGCGAAGCGTGCCTGAGAGCTCTATCAATACAGGAGATACAGGAAGCAATGGAAGCGGACGAGAGGCTCTTAAAGACTAAAGAGAAACTTTCCAGGAAACACTGGAAACATTTCCTCGACAGATCTAAATCACTGATGCATATTGAGCAGACGACAAGGAGCCAGCTATAGAATACAGAACGAGCTGAGCACCAGTGAAGAGGGTCTGCTACTCAGGGGCCGGCAGATCATGTGCCGCAGAGTCTATGGACCCGGGTGGTCGACCTGGCACACCAAGGCCACCAGGGTGTGGTTAAGATGAAGGCACGGTTGAGGGACAAGATGTGGTTCCCCGGGATGGACATTCTGGTAGATGAGAGAGTGCGCACCCCCCGGCACCTGTAATCATAGAAGAACCAAGCCTGAAGCCATGGTCAAAAGTGAGCATGGATTTTGGGAGTTGGCCGCCCGACGGCCGCGCTAATTGACTTTCACACGAAATTCCCGATGGTGGAACTAGTGCAGTCAACTTCATTTTCCAAAGTCAAGCCAGTCTTTGAGAAGATGTTTGCACTGGTCGGCCTGCCCAAAGAACTGAAGACAGACAATGGACCCCCCATTCTAAGGGCAGGAGTTCCAAGAGTATCTGGCCTCCCTGGCGAATCGACATAAGAAAGTGACCCCGCAATGGTCCCAAGCAAATGAGGAGGTTGAAAGGTTCATGAGGACTTTGAACCGGGCTCTCAGAATAGGGGTAGAACAGGGCGAAGATGTCGAATGCTGCCTTCATCGATTTCTGCATGCCTACAGGTAGACCCTGCACAGCACCACCCATTGTGCACCAACGGATCTCCTGTTCCAGAGACATATGCAGGACAGTATCCCGACTGGGCCAGAATGGCAGCCTGCTGTTCTGGACATCAAGGCTATGCAAAAGAAGAGGAGGGTCACTAACAACCAGGCGAGTCTGGTCAGAGGAGCCGTAGTTCCTCGACTCCGAGTGGGGGATCATTTCATCATGGGGGATCTCAACCCGGGGTGGAAGTTCCAGCCCCCATTTGAAGCGGAAGACTGGCAAGTGGTAAGGATTCATGGGACAATCGTCACTGTCCAGCGGGGTCACTACACCACTATCAGAAATGTATTGTGGTTCAAAAGGGTGGCCAACCCGTCAGTGGAATCCAACAGAGGAGCTGGAGAAGTTGCAGATGCCAATGAAGAAAACCTGCTGAGGCACAATTCTCAGAGGCGGGGCATGCCTGAGAGGTCCCAGGATACCAACACCTCTCCTGGTGGCTGGAATTCAACACCCTCAATGGCTGGCTCCCAAGCCTCTGCCTCGGCTCAAATGAGACTGGATACCCCATTGCTGGGCAGCAGAAGTGAAGAAGGGGTCCGAAGTCAGATGAATTACTTTTGCCCCAACCCCACACCCAGCCAGCAATTGAGAGACTATATGTGCCCTGTAAGGGTAGCAGGACAGCAGGGCACACCCCAGTAAATGTTGGAAGGGATGTAGAGTTCCACCTTGCCTCTACAATACAATGTAGCATCATGCACCCTGAGGGCAGGGCTTGGTCCAAAGGTATAAATAAATGGGACAGTGAACGCTCGTGGCCACTGCCGAGACATAAGCAGAATGTTGGTGTGCATCATGTTTTTGCAGTGCAGTGTTGGCACTAGAGGCCTCGCATCATGTTTGCTATGCTGCAAGCACGGTGATGATGAGTCATCATTGCATGCCTGTTTACCAGACCTCAGTCTGGCTATTTGTGCTTCGAGAACACCACAGCAGCAATTCACATGCATTTATCACAATGAGGCTGGGCAGTCTGGTGGCAGCTTAAAGTGCCTGAATGGAATGACCCGATGCAGTCATTGCACACAGCACTGCCATAGTCAACCATACCCAACAGCAAAAAGTTGGTTAGAAGTAGACCCTGGGAAAGGGGACTGAAATAAGCGAGAAAACAAAGACACTGGGTATCCCCACTCTAACTCGTCACTCTGCTTGGGACTGATGTTGACTGATCATAATAGATAGCTAAAGACAAAATTAATATTTTGTGTACTTTGACGCTATGGTGAGGTGAGTAATCTATCACTTGCTATAGAAATTATATACCTTCAGATTTTCTCATGGTCTCACATTCACAGTGTTTTAGTGGAATCTCGACTTTCCTGAAACTGGAAGATAAACAATATCTATGTAATCAATGTTATTTCAGCCTTTGACATTATCTCACTCTCTTCGCTGACTACCAGTACACGCTCTCTGGATCGAGATATACATTCAGAATAGAACTTTTGTAAAACTGCAATATAATAAACAACCATCAGAATTAAATATTTCTCACTGATAACCAATAAAAGTGAAGCAGATCCTTTCACTTTTCTCACATAACGTGGGATCAAAATAGGAGTTCTTCAAACTATTTAAGTTTCTTTCCAAAATACAACATAAACCCTTGGAATACTACAAAGTATTCAGCTACTGTTTCTAAACACACTTTTAAAAGGGAACAGTCTCCAAGGTTTTCACAAGCAAGGCCCAGGCTTCATCAACAAAGTATCTCAGTTTTCTAGCGAGGACACTCTGAACCACAAGTAAACATACTCAAAGGTTCAAAATGGCCACCACCATTTCCAACAATCAACAGACTTATACAAATGTAGTTTGCATTCTGACACCATCACATTGTTTGTCCTCTGGAGATTCATAGACCTTTGTCAAGTGCCACTGATGTTCTGGGACCACTGCCAGTCTTTTTATTCCTAAAATTATCCCAGTGCCAATAAGTTCGGAGCATTGCACTCAAACACCCACCAAAGCACAGGAAGGTGAGCCCAAGCCTCAGATAATGAGAGAAACCACATGTCTCTCCAATGGTAAAGATAATAAGTTCAAAGGACAATATTAAGGTGTGGATGTATTGAACACATGGCCAATAGTAAAGAGATTACTCAGTGCCTTGAGTTGCATGCAAATGTTTTATAAAAAAAAGATACATTTGCGAAATGTTGCAGGAGTGGAAAGAAGGGAAAAGAGGTGAGACAATTTGAGGATAAATAAGTGAGTAGTAAGCGGAGGAAGCCATTCCCCAAGATTTTGTGGTCATAGAGAAGACAGGCATTGATATATTTTGATTCCTATTCCAAAATATTAACTGTATCAAAAGAGATATACAAAATACATTTATGAAAAGATTTTGCCCAAAGAGAACAGATGGCAAACTTGGGGTCGGGTGGAAGCCCATGGACATGCAGGGTATTTTGACATCTGTATAGTGTACAAGGGACGATACCTAGTGGAAAAAATCAATACTTCCATGAAGGGGGATAATATTCTGAGTTGGCCACACCAAATTATTTTACGAATACAACTCAGTACACATACTTCTCCACAGGTACAGAACAAAGAAATTCCTGACAAGATAGTCAACTTCAAAAGAGTGTCCTAAGGTTTTCAGTGGCACTTTGGGTTGTTAAAAAACTATGCACATACCATTTAACTCAGGCTAAGTTTAAAACTGGCAGCAAGCAAAGTAAGGAATCTTCCGTTAGCATAGGAGGCAGTAATTGTAGAATTTGCTAGATTATATAACGATGGACCTATTGAGACAAACAGAGATTGCAGAATGGTTGACTTCCATAGTTGGGGCTAGAAACCATGAGGGGATATTGGCTTATGCACTGACTTGAGGAAATGAAATATCTGAGTAATAGTTGCTAGGTTTCCACTTCCGAACATAAGGAAGATGGTTTCCATGCTACGTGATGCTAATATTTTTACAATTGATCTGGCATCTGCTTACCATCAAATACACTTACAAGAAGAATCTAATTATTAAACAGCATTTTTTTTACATTTTTGGGGGCATATGGACTTTTATGCATGTTTGGCTTATTGTCCGTGGCTTCAGTATTCCAGAGAGTGATGTCAAAGATGTTAGGAATATAAAATAAATACATTTCTTTCAAGATAATGTACTGATCTGTTGCAGGGAAGGATAGCAACATAATGAAAGAGTGAGAGAGGTACTACTGTGTATTCAAAAACATGGAATATCTTTGGAAGCAGAGAAGTGCAAATCTGGATATACAGAGACAGTCTATTTTGGTTATTTAATCACATGAGATAAGATTAGACTCGAGGAGTTAATAAAGACAATCCTACAAGCAGCCACTCCCAAAATGTAAGGATAAAAGTCGCTCATTTTTGGGAATGTCAGAGTTCTTTGGCAAGTATCTATATACTTTTGCCAGAAAAACATCAACTGTGAGGACATTACAGAAGAGAAACTCAATTTTGCAGTGGAATGAAAAATGTGAGGAAGAATTCAAGAAAGACAAAGCAGATCTGAGAAGGTCTTTGTGTTTGCAAACCTTTGACCCTAGATATGAAAGCGGGACAAAAAGATTTACCTATGGGAGTATTCAAGAGTGTGGACATAAAAATTCTGCAATAGAAAGGAAAGTACTAGTTGTGGAATGGATGCTTAAAATTTATCTGGGACACACAGTTTATAATTAAAACTGATAGCAAGCCTCTACGCGAAACGTTTTATATAAAGAGACATAGATGCTGTATCATATTAAACTGATAAATGGATCCTTATTTTACAGGTGTAGAGAATAGGGCAGCAGATTACTAATCTAGATTCCCATAGTTGAAAAAGAAGAGGATGAGGAGGTTTATGAGGAGTGCAATCTTGAAAATGGAGTTGTAACAGAAGAGGAATGAAAAGAAATCGGCTAGAGATTACATTTTACAGGAGGTTAGCAAATATTTCAAAGGTACTTAAGAGGAATCTATAGATCAGGGTTCTCCAAAGTCGGTCCTGGAGGGCCGGATCCATGTCAGATTTTTAGCATATACCCAAATAGATAAATGTAGTTATCTTAAAAATCTGGCATGGATCCGGCCCTCCAGGACCGACTTTGGAGAACCCTTCTATAGACTGAGAGAAGAGTGCAAACCATTTTGGCAAGTCACAGAAGAGCTAACAATGGTTGATGACTTACTGTTTAAATGCACCAAATTAATTTCATCATTGAAGATGAGGCGCAAACTGATTTAGTTAGGTCACTAAGGTTATCAAGGCGTTGCAAAATCAAAAGAGAGGTTGAGATGGATTTTTGGAGGCCTGGCATAGATTTGAATGTGCAAAGAAAGGTTCAGGAATTCTTGGTATGTCGTCAAAGTGACCAGATGTAAAATGGAAAATGTAGGGCTGGACTGGTTTGTAGGAAACTTCAACTGGGCCCATGGGAGAAGTGGTGTTTGATATTGTTGGCTCTCTTACAGGTGAGAATTGAATACCATATATGCTTGTAATAGTGAAATGTTTAGATGGCAGATATCAGCTGGGTTGGTCTGATAAACATGTATGTGGGGAAGTGTTGGGACAGTATTTTCTGGACCAAAGGGGTATTTCACTGATGTAATGCAAATGTTTCTGGATAATAAAGGGATAAAACATAAGAAATATGCCTTACACTACCCAAAGGCAAATGGGATGGTAGACAGATTTAATACATCCATGGAAGGGGAGTGCAGTTAGCAAGAACCAATGTTTCGATTGGAAGATGGTGTTATGAGATAGGATTTGTGCATACAAGTAAACACACATTCAACCACAAGGTAAATCACCTTTTGTGTTCTTCAAAGGGAAATACAAACATATTTGTGTATCCAGGATGGATGAGCTATATAAAGGAATTTAAAGTCAGTACTGATGATGAGTAGAGGAAAGACGAGATTGTGAAACAGTATAGGAGGAAGAAAAGGGTAACTGGAATGAACCTCCTCATTATCAAGTAGACCCTACTTGATAATGTGCTGCTGCCACTCATCCTTTACTGTACACTGTTAGGGCTAGGAGGGACCTGTAGCAGACCCCTGAATACTCACACTAGCTATCTCAGTGTTTAGTCCAACAAAAAACCCTTAACTTTAATGTGTAATGCTGGTAGAATATCATGCTTGCTATTAAACTTTTTATTATGTCATTTCAATGGTTGCCGGCCAGTAAATATTTTTTACTCAAGGAAGTTTGTCATAAAGTCTGAGCAGCTCTTCAGTAAGTGATTACAATCTGTGATGTAGATATCTGTAGTATGTACATTTGACCAATCTGCAATTGCACTCTTCAAACCAGAGACTTGCATGTTACAGTCAGAGCTATGCGGCAGGTAATTTAAGCCTGTAACATTTTACTGAGGACACACATGAAAATGAATGGGGTATGCGTTGAAATAAATATTACACAGACTGCAAAACAACTAACACATAATTATGAAGAAAAAAATAGAAAAGGTGAAGATCATTAATAAAAATGACCAAACATAAAATGGGAAGAGAAAACAAAAAACACCAAAATGCATGGACATATGATATGCAAAACGTACAATCATATTTATTGCAGGTCTCCAGATAACATTCCTCTGTACTTTCTGGTAACGACTTTAAGCTATTGGCAACTACTGAGCTGCACTGATGTGTTTACTAGTACACACCCACCCAGGGAAGAAAATATACAACAGCAGGATTTGAAAGTGCCAATGCATGGTCTGCCAGACAGCATGTTGCTACCACCTGGGAGATTGGTATTTCATAAGGTTTCTTTTTTGGTCACTGAAACCAGAGAGTCTGCATAGGCATGAAACTCTGCTTTTAATTCCCACCCACAGAAAACAAGTTAATGCAATTTACCCTCACACTAATCTGCAAAAACAGGTCTAAAGTAAACATTTAACAGACTGTTTACTAATCTCCCACAACCAAACACCAGCAGACACATTCCATTAAAGTCATTCTCATATCCAGCTACATAATTCTCTATGTTGAATTAACAATGTTAGTTAGTGCCCAACAAATCTCAAAACATAACATAAAATAATAAATATAACATGTTATGTTTGTTATGTTACTGGGTATTTGTAAAACACAACCTTCACCAACTACTTAGCCTCTTGATGCTTCAGTAACAATGATCTGCTGTTGTGATTTACCCTGTGAGATTCCCAATAAAGGATGATTGTTCCAGATTTGCCTTTCATTTGGGTGTATGGTTTGGAGGGTGAGGCTTATCATTTTGGCTGTGTTTGAGGAGGAGAGGGGTGTGGGCCTAGGCCTCCCTATAAATCTGTGTGAGTATGTCATAGGTCATCTCTGATTGGTGGTTCACAGTGAGAGGTTCATGTCTTTTGGCCCTCAACCTGACCCATGTCAGCTGATGGTCACATGTCACAAGTTTGGTTTAGACAGCCCTCTTCTGACTAGTGGCTGGTGTATTCCTCTAAAGGCTGTATGAAGGTGCACTGGGAAGCTTTGTTGTAGTAGGTCTACATGCTGATCCAGTCAAAGAGGGAAGCATTGCTGTTAGCGATTAACATATTGTTTTGTGACGTGTGTCGATTATACCATTTGAAAGATAGTCCTAGAATATTCCATAATGTCCTGAGAGTTGGGTATAAGCCTTGCATGATTGGATCGTGTCCCTCGTCCCCGGTTTCGGAATTTCTATCTTTGCTAAAACCCCACGCAGGGACCCCAAAATCCTGGTAAAGAATTCACTGTTTGGGAGCTACGTATCTTCTGCATTAGCAGTTTTTGTATTTTGAGGTATAATTCATAGGGTGGCTGAACAGTCCAATATATAGGGAGGCAGGGGTGGTTGGTTGTCGTCAAGTCAAGGTCTGTGCAGATAGTGAGAGGGTGTGGTCAACATCTGGGCCAGCCAATTTGCCACTCTGGCTTTTGCCTAGTAGGATGTTTCTTAGGGGGCAGCATTCAGAACAGGACAGGGTGCCGTGACCAAATCATGTTACAAAGCCCCCATTCTAATTGCGGTCTTCTGCAGTGTGGGGCTGGTTAAAACATTTTTGGCAGGGCTGATTGTGTGCTGCAGTCTCACTCAGTGGTATGGGGAGGGCAAAGAACTCCAGGCCAGTTCCAAATTACCCTATACCCAGGAGGAAACCTACCACACAGAACTAAATCTGTAAAGTGATATTACCATGCCTGATAGAAAAGAAAAAGTATTTATCTTACTTAAAGGACTCCTACCCACCAACATTTTTGTGCAGACCATTCAAATTGAAAGAAATTCCAGGTCAACGTCAGTCTCATTCACTCCAAGAAAAAATATCTAGGTGTGATGTGTTTTAATTTCACTAAGAGGTGGTTGTACTTCACACTTGATAACATATCAAGAAGGAGTATCATGCCTGTTTTTAAAATTAGGACCAGGTCTTACGCTTTCTCCATTCTATGGGCCCATCCTCCACAGATATATAAGTACCGTAATCAGTACACAAGCATTACGTATATAAGAATGCAAATAGTTATTGAGTCTATAAAGTGGTCTAGCCATGTACGTGACAAGATATTATGTTCTGTGGATTTGTAATGCACACTATTACCCGCTGAGCAGGTTTGTGTGCCTAGCCTTGCCTGTGGTGGGTTGGTTAATTGAAAAGCCAGGTCTTCAGCTTCTTCTGGAATTCAAAAAGAGAGGAGGAGTCACTGATGTGGAGTGGGAGGTCGTTCCACGCTTTAAGGGTGATGTAAAAGAATGCCCATTCGCCTGATTTGATTCTATGTATGCGTGGAATGTGTGCGGGTAGGAGTCCTGCAGAGCAGAGGTGTCTGGGTGGTTGGTGGAAGGAGATATCATCACAAAATATCATTCCATCCCTTGTGATTATTTTATCTTTCATTTTTTGTGATTTTTATTTTTACTTTATTTGGGGCTTACGTCTTAGCCTGAATAGACATCAAATCAATATCTGTAGATTGAAGCAGTACAGTAATCGCACATAGAAGAGGATTGACAAAAAAGTGGGATGAATGACACGCACCAATGTCACTACATGACCCACAATATGAAATGACCCACGGAGTCACCCACTAGACTCATTATTCAACTAAGGTGACCAACCGTCTGTAAATTTCACGGACCGTCCGTTATTTTAGTATGATGTCTGTAAGGCCTCCGTAATTTGGGGTCCCCAAATTACTGACGCCTTACAGACATCATACTAAAATCAAATTGGGGAATTTCAGGAAGGTGTGCTGTTCCCCTGCGACAGGCCCCATGAGTTTAAAAGTTTCCACTCAGGGCCTCTTGCACTTATCTTGTAATCTGTAGACTGAGGCTGCCTGCAGCAGCCCCTCCCGGACCTAGCAAAGACTGTGGACTGGCCCATTGTCATTCTGAGACTGCAGACGATTATCACAGATAGAATGACAATGGGCCCTATTATAGTGACAGCATGTGGTGTGCCTTCTCCTGTACAAATCTTGATTGTAGAAAGGGCCTGATGTCGCTTTGCAAAGCTGCGCGCAAACTGAAAAACTGTGAAGTGCACGATTGTCTCAACTTTATATAAACTTATTTTGACTTGTACTTATTTTGGTTGTCTATTTACTATTGTGCGACCTCCTCAGATATGTCTGTTAAACGTATGTTTTTTCCCAAATATTTGTCCTGAATTTTTGTCCTGAATTTTGACACTTTGTCCTGAATTTTTACACTGACCGTCCTGAATTTGCACCCATGCCAGTTGGTCACCCTATATTCAACACCCAGCCCGACGAACTTCA
Organism: Calotriton arnoldi; assembly: GCA_963921515.1. Taxonomy (NCBI): domain Eukaryota; kingdom Metazoa; phylum Chordata; class Amphibia; order Caudata; family Salamandridae; genus Calotriton; species Calotriton arnoldi. Next base: position 282,236 of record CAWUFW010007501.1, on the reverse strand, counting down.
CAATGCAGGAGCTACAGGATCTAAATTAGGTGTATTCCCTGGGCACCGCGAGCAGTAGTGAATTGGACACTTGTCAATATATCCATGGACGTCATTTAGGGGTTACCAGAGGTCATGGCTGGGACCCCTGGTTTGCCCCTTGTGACCCCTGGCACTGCCTTTGCAACCCCTGGCCTGAGAGGTGGAAAAATCAGTGCCAGGAGCATGGAGATTGCTCCTCTTTTCTTATTTTTAGCACGTTTTTCTTTATATTAATAGTGAATAATATTTTATGAATATAAAATAGAGCACACTTAGCTGGATCTTCGGTGGCAGCTCTGATAAGTAAACACTTTTTTAATGCTTGTTGTGTGCATACTTGCGTGAGTGTGTTTATGTGAAAGAGAGCGTGGGTATGTATGAGCATGCGCCCGTATACGTATGTACAAGTGAGTGAAATTGAGAGTCAGTGACAGGTAGTGAGTGAGGCTGTGTGAGATTGAGGCCCAGATTTACTATTCTTTGATGCAAGTCAACACTGCAGCAAAGTTGCTGAGCTCACTTGCATCAAAGTGAGAGGGAAAAGATAAGGTGCATTGTTTCTTTCCTTGTGTGCTGGTGCACTTTCGACAACCATGCGCGAGCATACACACACACCCTCCTTGGGCCATAGTGCAAGGTTGTGTGCATTCTCTGAAGCATCACTTTTGTAGTGGAATAGTCCCTTCTGGACATAAATCTGTTATTCAACGCTTTTCCCACTTTGCATGTATGCTATACAATGCAACACACATGTAAAGTTGGAAAAACAAGCAGAAATGAAAAAAATTCTCCTCTTTATGTCTGCCTCGAGGAGTCATAAGATTTTGGTGCAAATTGCTCTCTATCAATGTTTGTAAATTGGGATTTGCATCAAAACCGATAGGTGTCTGCATGGGAGCATCCATGCACCACCCATAGAACACCCACTTGATGCAAAATAATGCAAAGCAGTGCATAGTGCAATTTCGCATTACTTTGGAATACTATCCAACGCAAATTAGGGTTTACATTGGTTAGTAAATCCCATCCTAAAACTTTGCACCTGGCATCACAAAGGTGAAGCAAACACAATGCAAAGTGCTAGTAAACCTGGGCCTGAATGTCAGTAAGTATGAGTGAGTATGAGTGAGATTCAGAGTGAATGAAAGTCAGTGGGTGAGAATAAATAAGAACGGGAGTAGGAGGGTGTAAGAGTGTGATGTTAGCGACATGTGATATGCCTTCCTGGAAAAATAAAATCAGGGTCGAGGGTCATATGATGTCACTTCCTGTGATGCCATTAGGTGAAAGGGTATATGACGCCACTTCTGCTATCCCAGGCATTTTGGTGAATCGAAGTCTATGGATATATCAATAGCCATGTTGCCATGATATTAAATGAATAGAATGCCCTTAGAGCACTCTGACAACAAGATATTTTTATTTCTTCCTTCTGATCAGAGAGTGATGGTGAGGCCCGACCCTCCTGTAACTAACCTATCGGGCACACTACGCCCATATAGATTGTACGTATCAAAGTTCCTTGCCTCGTTTTATCGCTTGCCTCGTTTAGTCACAAATATTTAACGGGAAACGGCCACTACAACGTGGCCGTTTCACGCAAACCTTAACCACGCATGCATTACAACGCATGCGTGGTTACCACGAAAGCCTTTACCACGCATACCTTTACTACGAGATACGTAGTAAAGGCATGTGTGGCAAAGGCTAAAATTAGAAAAAGAGGGCTTGGGGGGTCTCCCCCCAAAAATAAAAAAAAATGCGTGGGAAAAAAAGGGGGCTTGGGGGGGCTCTCCCCCCCCAGAAAAAAAAACCTGATGTCACGTCGCGAAGTGGAGGCAATCGGCGTCGTTTGAGAGGAAACGGAAAGAAACTTCCGCTTCCTCTTTACGACATCACCAAGGAAGATGAAGGAGAGGAGACGACGTGAAGAGGTAAGGGGAATTTTAGTTTAAAAAAATATATATATAAGGATTGAGGGTTCAGGGCAGGGGTAATTATAAGAAGGATTGGGGGCAGGGGGTCACGTAAGGGTACAGGGGAGGGGTATAACCTTTACCAAGAGTATGCTCTTACCATGCATAAATTTACAACGAAAATCGTTGTAAAGGTATGCGTGGTAAAGGAATATTCGTGGTAAAGGTTATGCGTGGAAATAGCATTCCGTTGTAACGCATGCGTGGTAAAGGCATGCGTTGCAACGGAATGCGTTGTAACGACATACAACAATATTTAACACGTTCCTTGCTCACAAGTATTTATATAATATAATCTGCGTTTGCTCGTCTTCAAGCTTTTCTATCAAATATTAAGCCTATATATATATAGAAGGGCTACATGTGGGGCGAGTGGAACACAAGTCACTTATGGATACAAAAAACAATTGCATGAGTTTTGAGTGTGATTTTTCCTCAACACCAGTGCAATTACGGCTAAAAATAGAGATCTCGGATACTGTGACTGCTTTCAATATTGCATATACTTTTCGCATGACTAATAGTCGAGCACAGTGTTGCACACATTTCTTGCTAGATCGTGCAGTGTATGACGTGTGAGGACTCTTAGTAATTATGATACAAAAACAATCCTTACTTTATTGCTTCAATTTTTACAGATGAAGATACTGGGAAATCCCTGTTTGCCAAGCACAAGGATTTACCGAGAACCTGGAGTGGTAATTCATGTACTGTGTGTACGGTATAAATGCATGTTTGAACCCGTACTAATTAGGGACTACATCAAATAAGGAAGCCATTTGTGATCCTACAGGTCCTGAAGAAAGCTGGTTGATCCAACAGGCTACTAAAATTCCCTCTGGGTCAAGCCCCCTCGAGTTTTCTCTGGGCGAGGACTCCTTGTTGAAGCTTGCCACACACAAATGTTTTGGGTCAGACCTTTAAAAATAGAAATATTTTTTCTTTTCTTCCTGGAATGGGGTAGGACTTTACAGATTTAGTACTGTTTAGTAGGCTTCCTTCATTGTATAGGGTATTGATTTTCATGGAAGATGAGGTAACTTTCCTAAGGGCACACAATCCTGGTTACATATTGATAGTTACAAATTGCACCGGACTTAACCTGCAATATGGGTTCCTTAACATAAATACAAATGTTTCATGCATGAAAATGTGAATGCAGTGCACAAAAATCAGAGGATTGCAGGTATTCATTCCAATGAGCGACACTACCCTCTCCCTCCTTACTCAAGGAAACCCTCGGGAGCCAGGGCTTTGTGCCAATTGGATTTCCCAACCCTGCTCATCATGTCTACTGAGAAGTGCCCTGTGGCATACCAAGGATGCCATTGGCCATGCCTCATGGCCAGACAGGCATCACGCCCAAGCTTTACACAACCCGAAAGCAGTGTCAGGTGATCAAGGCACTGCAACTCATCAAAAACGTGCTTAGTTATGTAACATCTGTGTCAAAAGGATGAAGGAATGTGCTGGGCCCTTGATGAGTTCATATGAAGGTATGCAACAATGCACAAAAGTGAATTATTAATTGTGGTGATGGTAGGCCACCACAAGTAATAAAGTCAATAACCTGTTAGGTCCAGGCAAAGGTCTATGACACAGAGCAGACAGGCTTTGCCTAAAGAAAATGCGTAAAGCATTTAGAAGTACTAAACAGGTAGAAAGTCAAAACACAATACAAAATAAAAATCTCACTCATATTTACGAAAATAGAGGAAAATGTAATAAAGAAAATTACACCAAAATGATAAAAATCTAAAAAGAGGAGCTGGAGATATGAATTGCAAATGACTTTAGAGTAAAAGCGCCAAGAAAAAGTACAGCGCCAATAGAAGGTACTGTCAGCGTATGACTGGGGCCTAGGCATTATTTCAGGCTGACTGCAATGGAGCATGGTTGGATACACCAAGTAGATTCATCCAGGTCAACGATGTTACCTTCTTACTTAGTCTTATAAAACAAAGTCAAAATTCTCTGTTGGACAAGGTCCCTCTCAAGGCGTTGGTTTTGGCGGGAAAAGCTCAGAGCAATAAAAGTTCAAATTTAATGCACCTAGAAGTGCTCTCATCAACCATATACTTTTCCTGGCTTTGCCTGGTCAGGATTTCTTTGTTCATACTTAGAGCCCGATTTATATGTTGGCGGTAAGAGAACTCTGCAACAGAATTCGCTCCCCACCAGCATAGTGATCCGCCTGCCTAATTTAATTTTGGGTGGACTTGACATGGCCAAACTTCTCCGATGGCCCTGGAGAGTAAGGGTCGGAGGAGAAATGGCTACATGTCCAATTTAGATGGGCGGACTTACTGTTCCTTACCGGCAGGCAGAACCTGGCAGTAAGGAACAGATACACTGTAACAATGCTCTTCCCGCCATGGGAGAACGCTCCCATGGTGAGGGGAGCATTCTTTTTTTTCTTTACCAAAAGCAAATCCTGTTTCGAGATTTTCTTTTTGTAAAGAAAACGAAAATACTCTACGCTACATGGCTGTATCCTGTTGATGCAGCCCTGTAGCACAGAGTCAAATCATTCACAAGACCCGCCATGACGGCAGTTCCTGTCAATGCTTTTTTGGGACCCAGAATCTATCAGTAGGGCAATGATGCAGGCTGTATCAGGGAAAGTTGCAACGAAGTTGGATAGGCTTGCCAATAGGGTCCACTAAACAGATTTTTCGTACAACAGTATGAGTGCATTCAAAACCTTTCTGGAGGTCATATTTGGTCCTCACAAGATGACAAATCATTGCACAACACAACAACAGCTTATATCCCAAGTCGAATAGTTTTTTAAATACATTTTCCTATGTATTTTACATTAGTGGTGGTAAAGTATAGGAAAAGGCGCATTGCACTTGAGGAGAGGCAAACATGATATACTGAAGGGAAAACTCAAAATGTTAGGAAAACGTTGGCAGTATGGTGCATTTGAGGAAAGAAAATTGTATATTGACACATTTATCTGAAATTTACAAATCATGTATATACAGTACAAATTTCATGTGTTGCCGCCATTTCAACCCAACTAGCAGACTAATTAGAGTAATTTAATGACTGGGTCTTCATCAGGTGCTGGGTTGAGTCTTTGCTGCCACTGAGCCTAGGAAAATTGTATTGTAAATGATACATAAGCTATAGGCCTCTGCAAAGAGAAATACACTTTACCACGCATCCATTATCATGCATGCTTTTACCACACATGCCTTTACCACACAAGTAAGTATTTCTACCTTTACCACACAGTACTTTACCACGCAAGTAAGAATTTATTCTAAATAGCATAGTTTTTATGTTATTTTAAAAAATGGTTTAGATGCAGGTAGATGTAAAGGGAGGTAAGGGTGATTTTAGGGTTTAGCGGTGGGTATAGGTAAATGAAGGCAAGAGTCAAATTCAGGGTTTAGCGGAGGGTAGAGATGAAGGGAGGTGGGGGTAATTTTAGTGTTCAGGAGTGGGTAGAGGTAAAGGGAGGTAACAACAATTATAGGGTTCAGGTGAGGGACGAGGTAAAGGGAGGTAAGTATTAAACAAAAGGGGGATTGGAGGGATTCCCCCAAAATTAATAAAAAATATATATATAAGGCGGAGGACACCCCCCCAAAAACAATTAAAAAAATGTGTGTGTATAAACATACACACATACACACACACATATATATATATCAAAAGGTTTGCCATTAACTTGAAGACGCACTCAAAGAACAAAGCAGGACCCCATTATTTGTAATAGGGTTCTTTATTTCATTGCAAACCGGCATTTCTTTCAATGTTCACCTGGGGGCAGCTAATTGGTATTTAAATGAGGGAGTTGCAATGTGGATGAAATCTTTGCCGACCATCCTAGCTTTCAGCCCGTGAACAAGAAGAAGGATCTTTGAAACGCGTAGGGCTTTTCATAAATGAACATTGAAAGAAATGCCGGTTTGGAATGAAATAAAGAACCCTATTACAAATAATGGGGTCCTGCTTTGTTCTTTGAGTGCGTCTTCAAGTTAATGGCAAACCTTTTGATACACATATATATATATTTTAAAACCAAAGCATCCTCGAATGAAAGCGCACTCAAAACCAGCTCATTTTCACCGGCAGAACAACATTTATTCACGCAGAGTAAGTTTCTTCGCCTTACGCGTTTCGGGGCTTCAATACCCTTGATCACAGGCATTAACAAGTAATGGGATGGTATTTCATTTAAGAAGGCACTTGGCAGCATGTGACTCTTTTAAGCCCTCCAATTGGGCAACAGGTGAGTACAACATAGTGTTGCATGCTGGAGAAGGAAGTCTGTAATTATTTTCTATTTTAGTAACTTTTCAATGCCTTCCTGCACAATTATTTCCTTAGTAGTCTCCGTCCCATTACCTTATTTCGTCGATTTTCTAAAACCCTCCGATGGGCGTCCAGCATGAAGGCTGTTCTCTTTTGAGGCCAGCTGGTAATCCAAAAAGGAAAACTTTGAACAGTTCGTTTGTCTCCATGGCCCCCAGACTTCAGGGGAGGTGCGCTTTCGCGGCTGGACTGCCGTAAACAGAGACGTCACAAGCGCCAGAACTGTGAAGCAAGCCCCTGAAGAGAGGCGGACGGCCTCGAAACGCGTAGGGCTGACCAACAGATATCGTACTGCCGAGGAATGGGGGAGCTGTCGAGTGCCTTCTGAAAGCGAGGGCCTTTGGAGAAAAAACAATATTACACGGCCGTCCAGCCGTGCAGAAGAGCACCACCTTGAATACAAAGAGGCTGAGGCTGGTAACTAAGCCCGACCGAACAGCACAGTGAGCCCAACTACTAAAGGAAAGTGTCCCGGCAGACGATTTCCCACATAGGAAGAAAATGACTTCAACTATGTTTGGCGCATGGAGCAGACTACGGGTAACACTATATCTCTAAGGGACCACATTTCCCAGTATGCAGTTGCAATTTACAGCGTACTAACGCCATCAATTAAATAAATTGCATGCACCACAGAGACGTCACAAGCGCCAGAACTGTGAAGCAAGCCCCTGAAGAGAGGCGGACGGCCTCGAAACGCGTAGGGCTGACCAACAGATATCGTACTGCCGAGGAATGGGGGAGCTGTCGAGTGCCTTCTGAAAGCGAGGGCCTTTGGAGAAAAAACATATATATATATATATATATATACACACAAACCTATGTAATATATATGTGCACAAACATTGTAATATTTTCATTTTCGTGGGGTGCATCATATATATATATATATATATATATATATATATATATATATATATATATATATACATACATATATATATATATATCCAGAACACTCCACCCGCCGCTGGCGATTCTGGCTGTTGAGAAAAATGGAGCACGGACCACAGAGTAAGTGCTTGTAATTTATTTGATTCCACCGAATTACAAGGCAGCCATGATGCGTTTCAGCCCCGGAGGGCCTTGATCACATGACGCGCATAACAGTCCTCACGTGATTTTTGTCCCGTTTTTTTGCCCTGTGTTTAAACTGACAAGTGCATCGAAAATGTAGCTGTTAACATAGACAAAATATTGTTCATTTCCCACCATTGCAGACACCTTCCGATCTTGACATTTACTGGTGTCTCATTCGCATATTCAATGATTATTATACATTGATGTTGTATAAATGATATAACTGCATAAAAATTAATGGTTTAAATACCGCTAGTTATCAACAGATTCGCTTGGTTCACAATAAAAACATTAATATTGTAGACATAAAATGCTAAAACCTGTGAGATGAAAAACATCGTTGTAAAATACATTATGTGCAAATGAAGCAAAATACAGTACAGAATTCATTGGATATTCAGAATGAGCCCATTCCGAATCCCAAACAAAGGTGCTTGCCTTAACAGTTTCATCCACTGTTTATACTATGTAAACATAAGCTACTAAAGTGCAACATTACTAATTTCCATCTTAAAGTGCAAGTGCTATAAAACCTCCTTAGTGTCTCCATAAAAAAAGAGCTAAAACGATCATTATAGAATAAAAAACAAATTGTTTTGACTGTCCTATCGAGTAATGTAAGCAGCATCTTCTCAGTTTATATGTCGGGTTGAATATAATTATGGTTTGAATACCCTGAATCCTGAAATGTGTTTGACTAGAGCTGTCCTGTCTTTTGTTATAGACATGTGTAAAGATCCTCAGTCATATTTAGACCCCCAGGATACTTGGAGTCTAACTCCAGAATGTATCGCGTTTCTAACCTGCGCAGGGCTTTTTCTCTGTTTCCACCTCTCTTATTGATTGGTACGGTGTCTATTAGAAAATATTTCAGATCTTTGGGATCCGATTGATGTTTTTCTCCAAAATGGCGAGCCACTGGGTACATCTGATCTTGGTTATTTATGGCTCGAATATGTTGCAATATCCTTTTGTGTCCCTGTAGTTTGGTACTTCCCACATACCTCAAACCACAGGGACACTGGAGAACATATACAACATAATCGGTTTTGCAAGTCAGTGCTTTATCGATGGTCTTTTCCTTTTTGCTAAACGGTGTTTTGTAGGTTGATCTGGTGATACCGTGTTGGCAGGCTTTACATGATTTACATTTAAAAAACCCTTTCCTTTGCGCCAACCAAGTCACTGGTGTTTTGTCAACCGGGTTGTTCTGCACCAACTCATCTTTCATAGAGGGGGCTCTACTGTATGTTATAGCGGGTTTAGCCGGTGGTAAATGGCCTATTGTTGGATCGTTTAGCACTATTGGCCAGTTTCTCCGGATAATTCGGTAAATTTCTTTCTCTTGTCTGCTAAACCCTATTATCATTCTGAATGTATCCCCTAAGGTGCTTGGTCTATCTGGAACTGCCACCAATGTTGCAGTGGATGCTTGGGGTTGACTAGGTTTGAGCAGATCTGCCCTAGATGTCATCTGGCTTTTAGTAATAACTGCCTCTATGCATTTCCTCGTGTACCCCCTCTCCAGAAATCTCTCTTTACTAGCATCTTGTGCTTTTCTTAAATCTTCTACATTGCTACAGATTCGTTTCAGTCTAATCATTTCCCCATATGGGATACTGTGTATAAGATGTTGTGGGTGGGCACTGGCTGCATGCAACACCGAGTTGCAGGCCGTGGGTTTTCTGTGTGCCCTGGTCTCTATTTTGCCTTCTTTAATGTACACTTCAACATCAAGAAAAATTACAGTCTCTGAGCTAATATTGGCTGTAAATTCCAGATTAATGTCATTGTTGTTTAGACTGTCTATAAATTTCTGGGCGTCTGACACGATCCCGTGCCAGATTAAGAACAAGTCATCTATATATCTTAACCACGTTTTGACACTTCTTTGTAATACTGTTCCGTAGGTTTTTTGTGGAGCCAGCTCCTCCCACCAACCCATGTGGAGGCAGGCATAGCTGGGGGAGAAGCTGGCCCCCATTGCTACCCCGCGTAACTGTTGGTGCAAGGTACTCTGGAATAAAAAGATGCTATTGTTCAAGCAAAATTCAATCATATTGATGAGCATCTTGCTGTGCTGCTCAAGTGGGCCTGGTCTTTTTCTGAGATAGTGTTGGACCGCCCTTATACCGTCTTTATGGTTGATGCTTGTATACAGGGCCGTGATGTCCATAGTTATTAAAAGAAAGTCCTCTTGCCATTTAAAATCTTGGATTTTGGATAGGAAATCTCCGGTGTCTTTTAAATAGGAGGGAAGTTGCTGGACGTGCTCCTGCAAAAAATGGTCTACATATTGTGAAGTTTTTTCGGTTAGACTGTTCCGTGCAGAAATTATTGGCCGTCCAGGGGGTTTGAGAGAGTTCTTATGTAACTTCAGGATGAAGTAAATGACCGGAGTTGTTGGTGTGTCATTCTTTAAAAATTTATACTCATCCGATGTGAGCAACCTTGCACTTTTCCATGCTAAAAGTTTGTTGTAGTATATGTTGTAAGTTGCTCTTAGAGAAAGCGTGTCACTTTTGCGGTAGCAATTTCGGTCTGACGACTGTCTAGTGGCTTCCTCTATGTATTCTGCTTTCCCCCAAATAACTAAGTTGCCTCCTTTGTCGGCATTCCTTATTATAAGCTGAGGATTATTCTTCAATTTGGTCATCAGTTGGCGGTATTGATTTTCCTGTTTCTTATTTTTGTCTTTGTTGGTTCCTCTTATTTTGTGGTTAAGCCGTTTTATACCATCGATAGTCTGTTCATGAAATATATCGATCGAATCTCTAGCCATTATTGGAATGAATGAAGATTTTGGTTTGAAAATTGTCGTGTTGGTGTGTTGTCGTTTGTTTTTGTTAGTGTCAGGTTTTTCTGTTGCTGCAATACCCATTGCCACTTGTGGATTCTCTTGAGCCAGTTCTTCTAGATCTCTTAGTATTGGTGCATATTATTATATATAATAATATACAATAAACAAATACATGCTTGGTAAAGGCATGCATGGTAATGTCACACAACTCACCCCCCCCCGGAAAAGCTTTGAATGCGATGCCAAAATAAGTCTTACCGAGGTAGGAACCACTGTCGCTTATACTGTTACATGTACCCAGGTTCTGAGGGATGTAGGTTTACACCACAAATAGCAAATGTGAACAGGTTTTTTGAGCCACAAAATGCTCCAAGCGGGACCAACTTAAAATCTTTGATTTAGAGGTTGCGCCATGGTCGGATTGGTCCAGATCCGCCAGAGGTCAGGAAGGCCAACATTTTTCTAAGCCCCAACTTTTCAGAGATTGTTGGAGAAGTCCAGCTTAACACAGCCAAATGTCCCTGGACCTCAGGGACAGCACTTAGGGGTCAGACTTTACTCCAGCACAAGCCACCGGCAAGTCCAGTCTAGCTCCAGTTGCAAAACGTCAAGTGGGCACTGCAGGAAAAAGGCCTCTTGCAACTTTTTGTGCCTGTAGCCAAACAGGATGTCAGCCAACTGACCCATGAAGTCCACTCTTCTGTTCTGGTACAAATGAGAGCAGGTCCAGTCCTCCAGGTCTCCTCACAGAAGAAGAATTGCACCTGCTGTTTGAGACCTGTTCTGTCACAAGTCCATAATGTTGTCTAAGATGCAGGTGCTGGGGTCCATTTTTGTGCAGTTCAGTAGCCAGTGGGTGTGGGTGAATCCCGGACACTCCCTAACCAATGTGGAAAATGTTCTCGGGGGTAACTCGACCCACTTTTACAGCACCAACTGTGTGCCTTAGTGCAAACTATCACAGGGTGCACTATTCTAAGGGAAATCGAGGATGGCACAGGCCTCCTGCCCTTGGATGGAGCTTGAGTGCTAATCAGTGGTGTGTTTAGGGAAGTGAGTAGTCCCCACTTTCTAAGCTACACAAACCTGGCCTGGGACCAGCTCCCAAACCGACAGGGCAGGTGCCGAACCAGCTACTTTGGGCATGAAGAACAAGGGCTGTCTCTTCCTCAGGTCTCCCCTTACTCTAAACTATGAATGGGCAAGCTTCACCTCTGTCCCTTTCAAGTTAATGGAGTTCCAGGAACCTCCTAAGCTGCCCTTCCTGAGTTTATATGTATCACACTCTCTACATCCAGACCATCCTGTCATCAGGCCTAAGCCATTGTGTCTGCTCTGGAAGCAGTGTTCACACCTCTTTAGGGTCAAGCACTGTCAGAGCAACTGCTGTCAGGCTAATGCAAATTAGCCTCTAGCTGCTTCTGGCAATGAAAAGTTACCTTTCTAAATGTTACTTTCCCTAAATATTTATTCATAATCTGACTTCACCATTGAATTGTATGTCTAATAAATGTTAAAACTAGCTGTTGAACCATTTCTCTAGCTTGTCCCAAACACAAGATAGCAGAATTCATATTTTAATCTCCATTCTAGTTTTCCTCATAGGACAGCCAGAGCCTTCCACAGTGATAATCGCTTTTCGGGGTTTTTTACTGTAGGACATGCCAACATTAAATTTCTACATGTCCCACTTTTCAATACTTGGCAGCCTAGCCTGTGGGCTACAAGGGCTACTTAAGAGTGACAGACAAAAAAAACCTCAATTTTAAACATTAATGTCAAATGGGTTATTTTGACAGGTCAGACTGTAGGTTTAAACTGAAGCAGTCAGGCAACAATAATAGGCCTAAAGCCAGGTTGTATTTGTCACACTAGGTATGGGCTTAATAAGTGCTGCAGTCTACAGGTGACATTTAACTTGTCATGTCATTGTTGTATTTCTCCACCATATATTGTGGTCTTATAAGTGAGTTAAATATGGTAATCAGGGATTAGCCAGTTTCTACATGTTTTAGGATTTGGAGCACATACACAGGACAGCAGTGCCCCAGTATGCAGAGTATAAAAGACAGTAACACAATTCAGCAACAAATAAGGGTTACCATGAAAAAGGGGCATTTTCACACAGACAATATATAGAATCTGCTGATCAGAGAGGAAGAGATTCTGTGTGGAACATTACTACTTGGAGACAGACGATCAGAGGGAGATGACATGAATTGGAGCTATTTCTCTGAGCTTGAAATCTAAATTCAGATGAAGGGTGGGACAAACAAACCTGACCCACACTCACGTTTTATTGTTTCCAAATAATTTTATTGGATTTTCAAAGAACACAAACCACCAACATAGGATGTGCTCCTTCAACATTAACATTATTTTGGTGGCAATCTTAGGACAGTGACAAACTAATCCATCTAAGTCAGGAAGTGGACAGGGAAGATCTGAAAACACAAAAGAAACCACCTTCCTATACCCCAACCTAAAGGTGTATTGTGAGACTTTCAATAGCTTCCTAGGAAGACCACTAGTGCTTCAAAAAACATTGAAAGTGTAAAAAGCATGTGAAGGCAACAAAGTGCTGTTACAGCAACTGTAAGACTGCCTAAAAATGGAACCACTTAGAACAAGTGTATTTTTAAGAACGACTCTGAACAGTAAGAGCTGGATACAGAGCCTAAGATCCTCAAGTAAAGAATTCCACTAGGAACACTAGTGAGTGCCTCGATTACTTGGTGGTAATCTTCATCACATGGAGTTAAACATAACTCCTCTTCCCTCAAAGAGAGGAGTATAAGAGGTTTAGTTTCCCATACATAATCCTCATATAGCAGCAATAAAACACAGAAGAATGCAAGTTCAACCACATGGAGAGTGGGATAAAGTAATGTAACGAGAAGGTGTAGGACTCAGAGTAATGAAGATTAGAAGTAACAAATAGAACACCCACTGAAAAGGGTTTACTTTCAAATGGGTCTCTTACCAGCTCCAGGCCACTCAGGATGCAAGCAGTTTGCCACGTGTCGAAGGGCATGGGACCAGAACCCCACAATTTCCCACCTCCTCCTGTCATATTGGTTTCCTGTTGCCAAGAAGATGATTCTGCAAACAATGGTAGTAAAGGGTGGAAAAACAGTCACCGTGTATAAATCTGGCTGCCACCCAAGGTGATCACATTGATTTCCTGATCGACCGCCACAAGTTTCCACTGCACCCGCCCTTATCATGATGGTGAAATGGGCTGCACCTCCAGAACCCTCATTGCCACACCGCCTTTCTGGACCACTTGCATGCGTACTTCGCAGTGCTGTGACATCCAGGACACCATCTTTGCTAGCAGTTTGCTCAGGCAGGGGAAATTACTTTTTGGGTGATATCTTCTGTCCCTGCACACAGACACTCACTGCTCCAACATCAGGGCACAGGAGCACCTCAATCTCAGGGGAGTCAGAAGCAGCCATTGACGGGAGTTCACACCCAAGGTTGGCTGTAGCTGAGTAAAACAAGTAAGGTACACGCTTTGTTATGGCGTTTACTTTATTCCAATAATGTTTAAAACAATTTACACCAAAGGCTCATAAATATGTGCACATTCCTGTGTAGGGTCTCAAGATGGAAGCTCGGTTTAGCAGCTGGTTTTGTGATGGTGATGTGGTGTTGTTTGTATACAGAATTACCCTACACATGATTAATGAGAGCATAGTGGGGCTTCAGGAACCGCATATCAATGAGTTCTGCTCAAGGTATTCATAAACATGATGATGGTTAGACCTTATTTCCCTCTCGATAGCAAGCAAACTAAATTCTGCATCAATAACAAAACTTGGTATAAGGTCCTCATTACAAATAGCCCAGTAAATTACAATCCAAGCTCAAATGCCTATTTGCGCAGGGATCACAATTATAAGTGATTCAATGCTTATCGCATCCTGTAATTACAGGGTGTGATAAAGATTGCCCCACTGCTGCCATTTAAAGATAAAAAAATCACAGTAAATACCAGGACATGCAGATGTTGGGTGTGGTAAAAACCAAAATCTGAATGTTTGTCCCCATTTTGAGGGCAAACCTTGTGATAAGTGCTAAGTGTCCCACCCGATAAATTCCGTACACATCAGGCACTCATAATCAGGTTGTACGTAGAATTTGACATCACAAAGGTCACATTAAATTGGCTCCTAGCTCGCCCATCAACCTACACCCTGCCCTTCTAATCACTGCCCTTATCAACCAAAGTGCAATTTCTTTGATCCTTGTTCCTAATGTTCTTCTGATCCTGCTTGGCCACTTTTTCCAGGTACTTCTCACCTGGTAACTCTTTCTATATGTACCCTGTTGTACACATCAGTCGCAGCTGGTGTCGGGGCAAAGTGATGGGGTGGGGGAGGTGGGAACAAAACAAAAAACAAACAAAAAAGAACTTAACTGAAACCAGCCGCATCGGCGCTCTTCTGGCTCCACTGCAAGCACAGGCTCCCAGACTTCTCTGCGGCTAATCCTGACGCTTCTCTCAGCATGAGTGCAGCACCAGGATTGGCCTGAGGGCCCTCGATTTGCACTCCCAGGGAGACTGGGAGCCTGTGTCTGCTGTCTCCAACCCGGCAACGCAGCTCGGGTTGGAGACAGCTTCAGTGGGCATGAGGGTTTGACCAGCCTGAGACGGCCAGCCAAACCGTCATGCGCACTTATAACAGTCCCATCACTTCTCCTTAGTGCCTGTCATCCCCCGCCCCGCCCCCAAGACTCCACTGTAGGAGAAAGATAAAACGATAATAAACATAGTTTTATTTTTCACGTTTTGCAGCTGCCATTGCTGGTGGGGGGGGCAACGCTCCTCCGTCACAGTGGAGGAGCCACCGCTGGTACACATGTTCTGGATTTTCTTACTCGCCTTTTTCAGTCTCAGGCAGTGGTCTGTGGGACTCAGGTAGCGACCCATTTCCCTCTGATCAATAAAACAACAGGGGATGCTTGTATACCCTAAGAATCCATTTGAGCGGTGGTGCAGATAAGACAGAACGATCTTCTGCTTTATAATTGATAGGAGTTGATGGCCACATGCATGGACATTACTGAGACTTCATCATTTGCCTGGCACTGACCATTTCTAGCAGCTTGGGTAACACTGCCAATAACTCTATAGGGCCTGTTACTGGATTCCTCCTTTGTCACTTGACTTTTAAAAGAGAATGATTTGATAAAATCATAAATTAGTGAATCAAATTGTCTATTTAAAGATGGATACATAGGATCAGCATAGTTCGATTGTGATTGGTAATTATGAGATTATTAGTTGTGTATATCAAGTCTATTAGTGAAATATTAAACATACATATTGCTGTATGATTGATTAATTACAAAAGAGAGATCTTACTAACAGGGCTGTACTGAGAAATGAAAGCAGCCAGGGAAAACTTTGTCACTCCTGCACAATATTGTAAAGGCCTCTGACATCCACCAGTCCATGTATGCTCTATATATATATAACCATAAAATAATAAATGAAATACTAATCACAGTGAAGGAACACTGAGACCTGATGTTTGTATTTTGCCAATTGGTTATGCACCACTTTACTGTGAAAGTCAACGCCTGGAGGTAGAATGCTTAATACAATATAATGAAGACTCTTAAGTAAAGACCCCATGTTCTGTCTGATGATTTCTAGACAGCTAGGGGAACACAGCTCCATATGGGAGTACTTATTTTTATTTATTCATTTTATTTGTAGAGTTTTATATAGCGTGAACTTGACCCGAAGGCATCAGAGCGCGTCACAATGTTTACATGGTAGTAATTGTGAACTTTACATAATACTTATTGGGATAGACATAGCAGGCAGAAAGGCAGTACATAGGCGAACCAAATGACGGTGTTGGGATCAGTAGCGGATACATATTTGAGGTAGAGACACCTTATAACTTTATACAATTGTTTTAGCAGCACATAATAGTAGTACAATTGGTGTAGGCATAAAAGCATAATGACCTAAAGGCAATACATAGACGAAATAGCTCATGCATTTCAGAGGTAGAGACAGCTATAAAAAGGTATTCTTTTAACAGCGCACAGTATTGCACATACTTGGGTATGTATAAATGCATGGAGGCAGGGCGTTAGCGAAATACCAGAGGCATTAGGATCAATACAAGATAGATTAATTGAGGTAGAAACAGCATAAATGTATATATAACATTTGACAGTGCATAGATAAACTTGCCTACGGTTACATAGGGAGTAAGTAAACATAAATGGGACCAAAAGATTAACATTGGGCTGCGGCATGCGTAAACGAGATACATGAAGGCAAAAGGTTCAGAAAATGCTACATTATTGGAGTAAATGCAACATATATATATATATATATATATATATATATATATATATATATATATATGCACATACCAATATATACATACATACACATAAACACAATCAGATATACAAACATATATATAGTGGTTTTAACACTGCATATAAACATAAACACATTGCATAGATACATTTGCACAGAGGTTACCTGAGGTAAGTAGACACTGAAAGGACCAGGATTTTACACTAAGTTACAACCTGTGGAAGGATTGGATGGGTGAGAAAGTTTGCAGAAAGCGAGGAACAGTCTCCTGGTGGCGTGGGAGTGGAGGCCTGTGTGTTTTCCCCTAGATATTGGGGCTGAGGCTGGCCTTGACTCCATGTGTGGCAGCACAGGTCTGTCAGAATCTTTAGGAGGTCATGTTGAAAAATGTTTTAAGGAGGAGTTTCAGTTTCGCCTTGGGGCATTCTCCGAGAAGGAGGATGCCCGAGAATTCTCTTTCTTAGGCGGAATCAGGAGAGGCTGTTGGAGCTTCGTAGAGGTCTCTTTTGTCCAACTTTTGGTAGTTTATTTGAACGGTAGGTTGGTTTATCTGTGTGAAGTACTTTGTGAGTTACGCATTCAGTTTTGAATATAGCTCTTCCCTCCGTTGGGCGATATGTTTGGCATCTGAGACACAGTCCCCTTACTAGGAGTACACCTTCTGTATCATGATTCTGCTTTAGATCCATTTCAGGAACTGACTTGAAATTAGCCAACCCAAGAACTAAGCCATTCCCATAACCATCTGAACTTTTACCACCATTCCCTTGTCCTCTTGCATACATGGAGGGAAATCAATAATTCATCTCTTGTTCAAAGTGCCTTCTCTGATGCCCTAAAAGTGGTCTATGTATGCCATCTACTAAATATACATAACAAAAATACATAATGCTGATCATGCTATTTATCATAATGACCGAATCCAGCATGGGTCTGCCCTTCTGTGCTAGTGCCATGCAGAAATGTGTCAGCATTCAATTAGAGAAATTCACATCTGAAGACAAATATCAGGTTTGTCCCAATCTGGATTTACATCTGGTCACAGTACATTTTGGTACATGTTAATGGTGACAGAAGGCTACTTATAGATGTTTGAATAGAGCAAACAGTGCATGGTAGTAGGGCCAGCTTTAGCACCACAATGCTTGCTGGCTCCCCTAATGACCTCCTTCACCACAAAGTCCCTCACAACCACCCTCCAACAGTGCCGCGAAAGTCTCCATAACCACTCTCTCTCACATGCATTTCTTTTGTTTTATATCACTACTAAACCAGTTTAGGGTGATGGAGCCCTTTACATTGCACACACACACACATTATACAGAGACAATGAATCATATGTGCGTTAATCAGTGCATAGGAAATGTTACATAAGACAAAGGACTACAAAGTGCAGGCGTCACATGTCATCTGCTTGGTCTGAAGGAGCACAAACTCAGGATTTAAAACATATCACTGTGTTTGGAGGTAGGCTTTTCTAATAAGAATTGATTATTACCCAAATGAACAATTTTTAGCAGTATTAGGATAATGAAAGTCATGCGAAAAATCAGAATGCTCAACCTACACCCAGGGCCACTGAAATTATGCGATTGTGCAGCTGCAAAATGTTTTGCAGTATTATAGATTTGCTGCATTTGCCACATAATCCATCATCTACTGCATAATCTGCAGATTTTAAAAAAAACTTGTTTCTAGCTCAAACAGCTCAAAAGTTACTAATAATGCAGCACACCTGTTGCTGCACAGTGCAAAGCCCTCTGCAAAGGTTGAGCGGTCACCTCTCTTTTGCTTATTGCTATATTTGCGTGTTAAATTGCTACTAGAGGTGCAACCAATGCCCAGACAGTGTTTTAACAAGTGCAAAAATAAAATAATGAAGTAATACTATCACAGTGTATGTTGCATTACGCTGTATGATTTGCCTTTGCTTGCCACAAAATTTACTCAACCCCGACGCATAATTTGGCCTCCTCTGCTGCATAATTCCACTGGCCCTGCCTATACCTTGCAGTATGCCTGCAGATCTTTGATGGCAGTTCATAGCTAACTGTGCTATATTAGGATTGCAATTTATAACCTGCAATTAACAAAAGCATCTCACTGACAAAAGCAGTTACCCACTGAACTATCTACATGATATGCACGTTTGTGATCTGCATGGCTTTGCACCAGGCACATTAACCCTCTGGGCTACTTATGACGAGCTACTTTATGTGGAGTCAAAACTCCAATCTCTCTCCAGCAGGCCCGTTAATTACCAGAGTTATCTTGACATTTTTATTGTTGCCTAAAGGTTGCTAAAGGCAAGGAACTCTGCAGCAGGTGCTTTTCAATCCAAAATATATTTGAAAACTCAGCCCCTCTGATCCCCAAGAAAAAAATACATACTAGCTCTTATCTACTCCATTTAAAAGCATGTCCACCCTCAAGAGCACCTTCTCAGGGAATGCTCCGAGGATCAGGAAAATTCTTCCCACTCATTAAAGACTTGCATAAGCTGCTGGCCACTACGTATAAATCTGTTTTCCAACTACCTAAGTCTACTTCACCAGCGCAGATACGCCTAGAATTTGGCCTGATTAATGAAATTGTAGGTAGACTATACTCGACAATCAAGTGTTGGTATAAAATAAAACAAAATTTGGTACACTGCCCAATCAATGAAGCTCTATGGGAAGAGGACAAAAAAAAGCAAAAACTCAACATATAATCAGTATCAGTTCAAAGCTCTAGCATTGTTAATATGTTAGGTTAATAAATTTATTAAGCGCACGAATACCCAGAGGTGTCTTGGTGCTGGTGGTCCGGAGTAAGCAAGGGCCTCTATTTATTAAACAGCCAGGTTTTCAGGGCCTTCCTAAAAGCAGACAAGGTCGGAAGTGTTCTAATGGGAAAGGGAAGATCGTTCCAGAGTTTAGTGGCTGCCACCCTAAAGCTTCTGCCACCCCAGCTGGTTTTAAGAAATCTCGGAGTTGCTATCAATTTAGCTCCTTCTGAGCGAAGATGTCTTTTAGGGGCATACCAATGTAGCAGGCGTCTCAGGAACTGAGGACCAGTATCATGAAGTGCCCTTTAGGTAATGCAAAGGGCCTTAAAGATGATACAGCTCTTAAATGGGAGCCAATGCAACTTTTGCAGGTGTTTTCCGACTGATTGAAACTTGGGGATTCCTAACAAGAGCCTAGCGGCCGCATTCTGAGTCATTTGCAACTTATATAGTTGCTTCTCAGGCATACCAAGATAGAGCCCATTGCAGTAGTCTAGTTTGGCAAGAACCAGTGAAGTAATTACTGTTTTCTTGCTGTCCGCAGGGATAAAAGGTAAGATTTTTTTGATTACCTTAAGAAGAAAAAAGCTAGATGAAGAGACGGCCTTAACTTGTGCCTCAAAATTCAATTTATTATCAATAATCACACCAAGGTTCTTTGCCTTGGCGACTGGGATGGGTGCCGTCCCCAGTTCATCTGGCCACCAACTCTGTGACCAGCCCGGCGAGAAATTGCCAAAAATGACTATTTCAGTTTTATCTGAATTCAATCTAAGACAATGTGAGCTCATCCAGGAGCTGACTGCCAACATACACTCCTTAAATCTTTGCATCGGTGGCAGAGTATTTTTAAAAACAGACAAGACAATTTGTGTATCGTCTGCATTTGATGTTAATGCCAGTCCGAAAGATCTGATAAGTGTCGCTAATTTAGATACATAAATATTAAAAAGAGTGGGGCTCAAGGAAGAGCCCTGTGGGACCCCACATGGAAGAACAAAGGAAGGAAAATCGTAGCTGCCCAAGGCTACCGATTGTGGGGCAGATTTACAAGCCCCTTGCGACACATTTGCGCCGCCATTGCGTCACTTCTGTGACGCAGCGGCGTCGTAAACAATGCGCCACATTGAGACATATTTACAACGCGACGCATCTAGGGAGATGCGTCACGTTGTAAAGCCCGGCGCTACATTATACCTGCGTCAGGTATAATTAAGGCTCCCTGTTTTCCGTTTTTACGGATTTTTACAGATAAATACAGACAGAAAACAATTTGTTTTCTGTCTGCATTTATTTTTAAAAGTGGATAAATACAGAAAATTGTGCTCCTTTTAAGTGACTCTCCATGCTGTCTTTGATGAATTATAGGCCAGCAGCTGAGCATATGGACAGCATGGGAAATTAAAAAACAGGATGAAATGTTTTTAAATAACAGCATTTGTCAACATACATTTATGGTATAATGCTAGTATTTACCAGTGGATGTACAGTTATGTAATATTTGACAGCTTAAATAGGTAAAACACGACAGACCTCAAAGTATGAGTGGCCGTCTATCAGTTAAAAAAATATGGAAATGTACAGTTTTTCAACTTCATTTATACGCAAAACACAAAATAAATATGGATAAATACAGATAAAATGGGCAAAAAATAAATATGGATAAATACAGACGGAAATGTTAAAAAAATAAATACCATAAAACCGGGAGCCCTAGGTATAATGTATGCAGGGTGGGCGTTCCGTCGCAAGAAAGCCTCGTAAAAGTGACGCAGTGAAATCTACAAGATTTCACTGAGTCACTTTTACGACGACGCTGCGTCAAAACCTTACGCCTGCTTGAAGCAGGCATAAGGAGTGACGCAGCACGATAGGAATAGGCCTCCCCTGAGCATTGCTGGAGTTGCGTTGTGCTTGCGACACGACTCCAGCAATGCGCTGCCCTTACGACAAAAGAAGCAACACGCATCTGTCTATCCTTGAGGCACGGTGAGCCGCATTGTAAATGCGACGCATCCGTGGTGGCGCAAGGATATTTTTGCGTGTCGCATCTTTACTGGCGCTTCCCTGCTAATATGCAGAGATGCGCCAGTCCTTGTAAATCTGCCCCTGTATTCTTCCAGGCGAAAAGGAAGAGACCAATGTGAGAGCTTTGTCGGAAATGCCAATAGAATTCAGACAATTAAGTAGCAAATTGTGATCGACCGTGTCGAAGGCCGCCGACAGGTCGAGCAAAATCAGAGCAGCAGCGCCACCTGCATCCAAAACTGCTCTGATTTCGTCTGTGGCTTTAGTTAGGGCAGATTCGGTACATTGTTCTGCCCAAAAACCAAACTGGGTTTCATTTAGACAGTTGTTGTTGTACAAATAGAGAGTTAGCTGTTCATTCATAACTTTTCCACCAGTTTAGCTGGAAGAGGAAGATGTGAAATGGGTCTGTAATTATTCGGTTCAGTGGGATCAAGGCTAGGTTTTTTCAGTAGTGGCAAAATAGATGCCCTTTTCCAAATGGAGGGAAACACACCCTGTATGAACATGGAGATAAAAATGGTGGTAAGACTAGGACCCAAAGTCTCAGGGGCTTGCTTGAACAAGTTGGGGGAAAGAGGGTCGTGGGGAGAACCTGATTTGGCCTTAACCTGATTTGGCATTAACCAACTCTGCGGAGCTCTGGAATAAGAAACTCTCCTTTGATACTTTTAAACACACTTTAATACTTAATTTGTCACTACTTGATAAGGATATTTTTAGTTCCAGATCACATAGTTGGATGGTGATTAAAAATGACAAAACTCTTCAACTGGCAGCCTACCTGGGTCTAACCTTTTCAACAAGAATAAAAATACATCTGATGGCAATCCGCTTTGGCCAACTACCATCACTGGCCGACAAACCATCCTGGAATTATAGTGGGCCTTTAACATGTAGACTCTGTGGTGGCACCAAAGAGGACTTTATTCACTTAATCTGCATCTGTCCATACTTACAGGAAGCACGTGCCACCTTATTGAAAAAATAATTTTTAGCAAAAGGAACGAGGACTTGTAGAGCAGAATCATTCAAGCCTTGGACCCATCAGACATGCAGCTGAATTGCAAACTGATAAAATTCTTAAAACTGTGTGATTATATGGTAAAAAAATTCACATCAGGAAACACTTTAGAGAATTGTATGATTATAAGAACAGATAATGTTTAAAGGACTATAGTAGAGGGATGTATAAGGTCATTTGTCAAAAACAAAGTTCTGCCCCTAGGTACTTGTTAAGACGCAAAATTTGACTAACTATGTACTAAGCGTATTTGCACATTTTATTGATCTTAGAAGATAAATAGATGCTTTATATTCTTCTTCTGGTGATTTTAATATGGTGTTAATATTTAGAGGTGTGGCTAAGCTTTTAATTGGAATATGTGTAACTGTCCATAAATTGTTATGGTTTTAATGAACTAAACAATAATTTTGTTTCAGATTCAGATTTCAGACTCGCATTTTCATTTAAAATTCCCAAATAAAGAATGATCTACCAAATTTGACCTAACATCTAAATGTCGGATCTGGCAATATTTATGCCTTGCTAATGATGTGCTGTTATCCCCAATGTGGCACACTGTTGTCTCACTGTTGTAGTGCCATTGATCACAAAATTGTATATATTTTATTTCCTCTACTACTGCAAAGAGTATGATCCCTGCTTAACCATCACACAGGTTTCCGTTATGTGCCAGTCTTATCGTCCAAATTCCTTAATAACTATTCACCACTAATATATCTACCTTTTACATGCTGCAGTCATATGATTTCTGAGCACACAAGTATATATATCAGTATGTCATTTCTATTGAACATATTTTGATGTATCATCATCATGCATTGTGCAAATATTTTGCTGTCTTGTAGCAATTCAAATTTTATTGTAACTCTCTCTGTCACCGTTTGGGCCTCAGAACCACTATATTAAGAATGATAAATTTAAAATGTATATAATAATTACTATCTTAAGTACCATCATCTTCTTTCAAGCCTCGTGTCTTGAAATCACTAGGCTCACACTTAGGGCCAGATGTACAACCCTATTTTGCTTGCGCAAACAGGTTTGCGACCCGTCTGCGCATGCAAAATCTAATAGGGCCATGTGCAATCCCTATTTAGCAAGTCGCAATTTTTTTGAGACTCGCTAAATCGGAAGTGAGAGTCACTATTAGGAAGGGGCGTTCCAAGGGCGCCCCTTCCTAATAGCGAGTCAGAGGCCTATGTAAGAATGTTTTGCGACCGCAATTTACCGTCCTCTTCAAGAGGGTGGTAAAGCACTCGCAAATGGGAAGGGGTCCCCAGGGGCCCCTTTCCCTTTGCGAATGCAGGGGAAAATATTTTTTAGGGGCAGGCAGTGGCCCCAGGGACCACTACCTGCCCTTAAAAAATTAAACGAAAACGTTTCATTTTTCTTTTTTTAAATGCATCCCGTTTTCCTTTAAGGAAAACGGGCTGCATTTAAAAAAAACTGCTTTATTTAAAAGCAGTCCCAGACATGGAGGTCTGCTGAGCCTAGCAGGCCACCATACCTGGGAGGGCCAGCCATGCCTAATGGGGTCGCAAATTGCGAGTGCCTCATTAATATGCATGAGGCATGCAATTTGCGACCCCATTAGGAATCGCTAACAGTGTCTCAGACACTGTTGTACATGTCATTTAGCGACTGGCACATTGCGACTCGCAATTGAGAGCAATTTGCGAGTCGCTAAATGACATGGTCGTACATCTGGCCCTTAACCTTTCTAACCATTCCCTCTTCATTTATCTAGTTCACCAACAAGACAACTCCCTTCTGCACAACTCATTTCAGATGGAAGTCATGTACAATTTCAGCATTGTTGTTCTTTTTTTCTATAACTCAGTTACACAATTATGATCATAAATTTAAGTTTATTTTAGAGAACGTTTAAGGTGAAAGAGAGGATAATTACATATAAATTTGTTAAAATGTTAAAAAATATTAGTAATAAACAAAAACATTAGGGACCAGATTTACTAAGGGTTTCCATCAGTGCAAAGTTACGTAAAGCAGCTCAAACTCTTGCAAAGTTATACACTTTCCAGCACAATTGATATTTTGCAGAGGACAGGTGCCTCTTTCTCTACGCAAACAGCACTGTATTTTACTTTGTGTCCAGGTGGTGTAACATGGGTGAATCAGCGCAGGTACCCGTAGTTTTGTTTAACAAAATCTGATCTAAGATAGCCAGACCGTGCTTTGCATCCAGAAATAACATCCCCTTGAAGCAGACACTAACGAGGAAAACTCACAAGTAGAAATGTGTTCCTCTCTCCAGACATGTCACACATTACTTGTGTACCACACTGTACATCATAAATGTAATGTGTGCAAAGTTTAAGAATGTGTCTAGTCATAGGATTTTGTACTGGAAGAGAATGCTTCTAGTATAAATCTTATACTAGGCAACACACACAGCCTCTGCATGCCAAGTGTCACAGCATATCCCAGAGTGTGGCTCATGAGTTCCTGATCTGCTCTTTCACTCTTCCACAAGTTGAACTTGTGCCTCCTCAATCTCTCAAGAAGGTCTCATGGAGACTCTTGCAATTTTCTGTCAGTCATTGGAAGCAACAGCAAAAACCCTTAACTGGGAGACTGATCCACTGGATACACAAGTTGACATGTTAGAAACAATGCCATTGGATTGCCATAGTCAGCAAATGGGAAGCAAGAAAATGTGAGTTACAAATCACAAAGCCAATGGCAAGCGACGGGCAGAATGCATTCCCAGGTCAACTTTCTGAAACTCCACAAGATGACTTTCGCATAACAGACAGCTGCACTGTCTGGTAGGCTGCGACTTAAAAAGGACAGTCACAGATGTGGTGGAAAATTATGTACTGCTGGATACAATTGCAATCTGTTTGTTGATTTATAATTTTGCATAATAATTTTTGGATCTCCATTGTATTGATAGGTTTTATTAAATGCTTTATCTTTTTCAGTATGCTACTAAATTATATTGTAATTTATTTGGAGTTATTTAAATCAGTATTCCAATGTATTTAACTAAAATTAACTTGATAAAATCGATCTTCAATGCATGCATATTTTGTTATGCAATATTGTCACATAGAGACGTGATAACAAAATGGTGGTGGGTGTTGATGGATGAAGCCCTGCAAAATAAGTGCTGGACTTTCTTCCCTTTCCTAATTCCCGGCCAGTCTCTCATGAGTGCACCCCCCTAATTGTCCCTTCTAAACTGACCATGAACTCATTAGAGCATCAGCTATGTAATTAGCCACACTAGTCGGACATCTATATCTGACTGGATTTACACTAATAGGTGCCTCGTGCAAGGGTGGGTATTAACCAGTATTAAAGGTTGGTAAGATCGAAGGTCTGAACTTTGAAAGAGGTTGGAATCATCTGGAGATTGTACCTGAGTAATAAAGAGGTGGACAGTACTTACACCAACAACTAAAGGGGCATAGTTAGGGACACCTATAGCCATGCTTTCCATCAGCCCATGCTGATGAACAAGATGCTATATTTATTCTTTTCATTTTGAAAGTTGTACACCAAACTTATAAACTCCTCAGTATGATATATCTTGATATAAGCTAAATAACAGCTTCAATCTGTTATGTCAAGAAGCATTCCTGGGGAGAGGGCTACATGGTTTGAGCAGTTAAAGTGTTCGATGTATAGAAATGTTTTTTTTTATCCCGACACACTCAGCCAGCCAATCCTGGTTCAGATTAGAGTTTTGGCACATCAAGTCCAGTTTTTCAATATGGCCAGGTAACGCACAGACCCAGCTCCTCCCATGAATGACCATGGATCCTCCCACCTGTACCTCCATCATCCCCTATTCCTAAACACAGCTCACATCACACTTTTTTAACTTTTTGGGTTTGGAGCTGTAAACCCCAGGCCATATTTATTAGGATAACAAACAAATCACATTACGAAATGCACTCAATATCACTTTACAAAATTATACGCAGCATTATTCACAATTTAGGAGGGCGTGGCCTGCAGGGGCAACATGGCGAACGCGTTCTGACTTCGCTCCGCCACAGATCCCTTTATCCGAGGCATTTCTCCGATATAGAAGCAGCATCCACAGCACTGAGTCGGAGAGGGCGGATGTGTATGCCCCCAGGAGCCGATTAGAGCGTAGACATTAGTGGGACGGCAATTGCTGAAGCGGCTGTAGCCTGGTGTCGGCGCCCGGCCAGTGACACGCGGCCTAGGCGAAGCAGATTGACTCGCCCGGATGTGACTACGGCCTAAGAACCGGCCAGAAAAGGAGGCATGAATCTCACCACTTGCCGTGGAGCCGCGACACGGTGAAGGATAAAACGAGCGAGATGCCCGAGTAAGGAGGGGACGTGTGACGCAGTTCCCTGAGCCCCTTGGGAGCGCCCGATCCTGAGACCTGATTTCCCGCAAGGGGTGGGCGGCGAGGGCAGGGGTGGCCTGTCCTATCGGAGGCGACTAGCGGTGGAGTCTCTGGACCTGAGAAGACACTGTAAGTACTGCTGCCCGATCTGATTGCTGCCCTGGGAGCGGTTAGGCTCTGGGCTGGCCCGAGCTGCCCATCTGACAAGCCAGAAGAAGAGGTCCAGCCGTGACTGTGGGAGTACTGGCGGTGGGCCCCATAGTGCGCTCCTGTACATTGAAAGGGGTGTAATAACGCAGGAAGACCGGGTTGCTAAGAAGAGTGAAGAGCGGAGGTACAACCCAAACATGGATATAGGAGCGGCGCGGGCTGACCAAGATTGACTGGAGTGGCGGCCTGTGCTGGGAATTCTCGGTGCGTAGTGGCAGGACTTGTTCGCAGTACTGCTTATTGTGGGAGGGTGGCATGTAGCGAGGCCACCTTAGCAGACAGACAGCGATATTGGTGACAACCCTGAGGCGGCCTGAATGGTGTAGGCGGCACAGCTGCACATGCCCCATATATTTGCGAAGAACGGGTAAAGAAAAGTACAGTACCCTGTAGGGGCTGGCAGCGGGCCTTTCTTTATGAACGGCTGCTTTGGTGGAGACCGGATGGGTATTTTACGCTACCCTCCGCCTCTGTGAGTAACTGGCATGCACTGTGGATATTGGCTGGACTGATGGGTCGCACTAGAGGCACCGGGTCGAGGGCCTCCTCGCAAGTTTCAAGCTCGGCAGACATGGACCAGACGCAACCATTGGTGCGACAGGACTCTCCGGGTGACCAATTGGATGCCATATTGCATGCCATTGAACGAACCAGGGAATCTATGAAAGCAAAAATAGACACAGTCTCACTGGATCTTGCGCTCCTACACGCAGATCATCGAAAGCTTGGAGATCGTGTTACTACAGTGGAACTGGATATTACTGAGTTGAAGCCAGCAACAGACTTCCTAGAGAAGAAGCAGAATGCACATGAAGCCCACAACAGATACCTGGAGGATAGAGTGGAAGATGCGGCGGGTCGCTCCAGAAGAAATAATGTCCACCTGATTGGGCTGCCAGAAGGGGCGGAAGGACAAGATGCGGTGGTCTTCTTGGAAGGATGGGTCAAGGATATTCTTCCCCCCTCCTCCTTCTCTCCTTTCTTCTCCATAGAGAGAGCACACCAAATCCCTGGCAGAAAACCAGCACCGGGACCTGGGGTGCGCCCACTTATCTTTAAATTGCTGCACTTCAAGGACAGAGGCATGATTTTACGTGAAACTAGGAAGCTGGCGGAAATCAAATTTGACAATGTTAAAGTCCTCTTCTTCCCGGACTATACGCTCAGGGTGCAGCGTCAACGGGGATCTTTCCTCCAAGTCAAGCAGAAGCTTCGCCAACTGAACATTATATATTCATTGCTTTATCCAGCAAGACTTCGAGTGGTTTCGGATGGGAAAACAATACTCTTTGACACCCCACAAGATACTTGGGACTGGCTTGAAACCACAGGTCAGTTTTCGGGTCTCAGGCCTACAGGTATGTCGGCCACCGGGAGAGGCGAGATGAGCGGACCTCGAAATCGTCGGAGAAGGTTCAGGAGGCATGACCCGGGCCTATCAGTGGCGCCTGGTCAAGATCAAATTAGACAGGAACGACAAGCAGCGGTCCGTGAGGCGGGACGGATAGCGGAGGTTGCAGAGTCGCTCAGCAAGAAGGGAACTCCGTCTTGTTCATCGGAGGATGATGGTTTATCGGCTATGGGGCTGTCGGACGTGGTGTTGCTGCATATGCCAGATGTCATGCCGCAGACTTCTGAATGTATTGTATAACTGCTGGGGCACTGGTGCTAACATAGCGAACTTGTACAGAACTGCACCCTACAGACACTGGGTTTTGATATTGCTATGATGTCGGCTATGCCGGGGGGTCTACACAGCAGTTATTACCTTCTGGCTGAAAAATTATGTTCACAGGTTATTTCTGATGTCTGCAAATCTATATGTATAATTATTAGTCATTTGGGGATCACATAGTGGCGTACCTTGCATGGCTACACAGCCCTCTACGCTCTCCCTAATACAGGGAATCAGTTGGTTTTACAGATAGTTTTTACTCTGTCAGGGTTTGGGCAGCACCCCTTGTTCATGGGGGCCACCCTGGTAAAGTTCCTCTCTCGCCCTGTTGGCGTTTTTATTTTCCCCTTTAGTTATGGAGGTCTTTTTGGGAGGGGCGGGCGAGGTCAAAGGGCTCTGTCACATCGTACATCTAACTACGGGCACAGGCTAGGCCACACTCCAATAATACATATCACAATGTCATGACAGATCATACAATATTTACCTGGAATGTGAGGGGCCTCCGCACACCTTCTCGTAGATATGTGGTCTACTCATATCTTAAGAGACACAACATACGAATTGCTCTTTTACAAGAGACACATTTAAACAGTGCTGAAGCGCTCAGGCTGCAGAGGAAATGGAGGGGTAAAGTATATGCTACTGATTACTCATTATTTGCACGTGGGACCCTAATCTGGATCCGCCCAGGCATACCCTTTAATGTGGAGGAGGTACTTGTCGATAAAGACGGTAGATATGTGTTCTTGAGGGGTAGGCTAGACAGGCGGTATATACTGTTGGGTAACGTGTATGCCCCTAATACCGATCAAGAGCAGATTCTTATTTCACTTTCCACAATATTAACTAAATGGTGCAGCATGCTGTGGCTCATTGGAGGGGATTTTAATAGTGTCATGAATACCGGGCTGGATAGATCCTTTCCCCCCCTTAGAAATACAGCGGCCACAACCAATTCTGTGATCCTGAACGCTTGGGTGAGTGGGTGGGTTCTGGTAGATGTCTGGAGACATCGGAACCCTGCGGCGAGGATATGCTCCTTCCACTCAATACCACATGATTTGCACGTTCAGCTGGACAGATATCTCAGTTCACCTTCACTACTTCC
Source organism: Calotriton arnoldi (assembly GCA_963921515.1). Classification (NCBI taxonomy): domain Eukaryota; kingdom Metazoa; phylum Chordata; class Amphibia; order Caudata; family Salamandridae; genus Calotriton; species Calotriton arnoldi. The sequence continues at coordinate 252,503 of CAWUFW010007501.1, read as the reverse complement.
TTACGTGGTGAATTCGGATTACCGGGGTCGCACACACTCCGACCACAATCCACATTATGTTACACTGAGTTGGGAGAATGGACCTCCTGGTGTCCTACGTGGCTGGCTATAACCATCTACGTCGAAGGACCCGCTATTCAGAGACACTATAGGGGAGGCCCTTAGTGAGTACTTCACAGACAACACCGGGATGGCCTCATCCAGCATGGTGGATTGGGCAGCCATGAAGGTCACGATACGTGGGAGATGTTTGGGGTGTGGCTTGAAGAGGCAAGTGGAATCTGAGTTGTTTACAGTGGAAAAAGATTTACTAAGCTTAGAATCTCGAGCAATTTAGGTTCCCCCAAATTCGGGGGCGCTGTTGGAGGCGCGTAAAAGGCACACAGAACTCCTAGAGCATCAGCGGTGTTTAAATTATGCAGCGCATTCAGCGTCAGCACACGCTAAAGCTGATTGGTCTGGGGCTTTGTTGGCCTGGTTGATCAGCCGAGATCACTCCACGGGGCCCATTACTGCGCTTCGGTTACTGGATGGTGGGCTTAAGTACACGCAGCGCGAGATTCACAATGAATGGGCTACGCACTATACTCGGTTATATACATCCGCCCTGAGCGTCTCTGACACGGACATACAGTCCTTTTTGGAAAGTCTTGCCTTTCCCACACTCACACCTGTACAGCGCAGGGAACTAGATACACCTATTACACTGGAGGAAGTGAAAGGCACAATGCGCGCGCTACCTTTTGGAAAGGTCCCAGGACCAGATAGCTTTCCCCATGAATTTTATAAGAGATACGCCGATATTCTAGGTCCACAGTTATTGGGGGTATATAAGGAGGCATTAGAAGGTGCTGCCCTTCCAGCCTCGATTACTGAGGCCACTCTTATTTCCCTCCCGAAGCCGGGCAGAGATCCCACAAACACAGGCGCTTATCGTCCTCTGCCGTTGCTGAATGGGGATTATAAAATACTGGCGGGAGTTCTGGTGGGTAGACTGGCCCCAGTCACTCCGCACTTGGCCCATCAAGACCAGAATGGATTTGTTCCAGCTCGAAACACTTCCCTAAATATTCGTAGGCTTTTTCAGGTGATGCAAAGTGCTGTTGAGGCTTGGCCAGCATCGGGCTGTTTGGTGTTGGATTTAGAGAAAGCCTTCGATATGGTGGAATGGCCGTTTATGTTTGCGGTGTTACGTCGCTTTGGGTTCGGGTCGTACTTTCTTAGTCTAGTTAAATTGCCATACAAAACACCTACTGTACTGTACACCTACTGTACCCTATTCTCAAATTCCATACTGATTGGGAGGGGAACTAGACAGGGGTGCCCTCTTTCCCCACTAATATTTTCTCTAGCCATAGAGCCACTGGCAATGGCTCTGCGCCAATCAGCAGCTCAATGGGGCATACCACTGGGGGAAGAAACTCATGCCATATTGTTATATGCGGACGATATCCTACTTTATATCAGAGATTTGCAGACGATACCCCCGGTCATACATAACACACTGAAACTATTTGCTGAAGTGTCAGGATTGGGTGTAAATTGGGGGAAATCATGTCTGTTCCCCTTCACTCTTGGCGCAAACGCATCACAATTGATAGTGGATGGTGCATTGGTGACATGGCAACCAGATGTGTTTAGATATCTAGGTGTTCATATATACCACACAGATCGGGATCTTCTGGATGGTAATCTATCCAGGGCAGTCACAGTTTTAAGACCCCAAATAGAATTTTGGAAAACGCTCCACCTCTCTGTTGCAGGTAGAGTGGCGCTTATTAAAATGGTGATGCTGCCCGGCCTGCTATATTATTTTGCGAACCTTCCACTGTATCTGCCAGGGTCATTCTTCCGACCATTGGAGGGGATGATGAGGGACCTCATCTGGAATAACACGTGATGTAGGGTGGCGCTCGCCAAGCTGTATTTGCCCCAGACACAGGGTGGATTGGCCTTGCCCAACATGGAACATTACTACCTGGCATCCCAAATACAAAGGGTTGCAAAATGGATGGGGGAACTCCACCTGGATGACACGGTGGAAGGTGGGTCCCCGTACACGTTGGACAGGCTTCTTTTCCATTTTCATCCATGCACTAGACCGAGCATGCCTCTCCCACTCCTGGTACAGATAGCTCAGAAGTGCTTTCGTAGGGCCCTGCACCTTACCAGACATATTACACCATATGCACCAACGATACCGATTTTTGGAATGCCAAAAGGAGGAGGCAGGGCCACCGCAACGGCACTTTCAGTTTGGCGGGACCCTGACATACACATCCTTGGGAGACCTATTTATGGGGGTGAGTTGCGGCCATTCCTCTCTTTTACCGAGAAGGAAAGCGTCCCTCCGGGGCAATTCCTAAACCATACCTCCTGGATAACCACTCTGAGACGTCAGTGGGGTGACTTTTCGCAGAATCCCCGACACACCTCCTGCTGCAATATACCATTGTATTAGGTACGGGACGACACCTTATAAAATGGTTTGCGGAATCCATCCGTTCACATACTGTTGTTGATTTAACCCCTTTGCGTAACAAATGGGAGGTAGACCTGGCAAGACTCTGCATGCCCAAAGAGTGGAGAATATTGCTGAATAGCCCTAGACAAATCCCTAGAAATGCAAAGTTTAGACTCATTCAATTCTATATAGCCCACAGAGCCTATTTATCCCCAGATAAAATTAATAGTTTTTTTTAAAAGAGCGGATGCCTGCTGCCCGCGTTGTAGTCTGGTAGATGCAGGTCTATCGCATATTTTGTGATCATGCCCCAAGCTGCAAGGTTACTGACATGGTGTGATTCAATTGTTGAATACAAGCACGGATAGGACACTGCCGAACACATGAGAGGCTTGCATAACAGGTATATTTCCTAGGAAGAAGGAACAGAGGGCTTCCTCCAGATTTTTAGACCTGGGTTTGGTGGTGGCTAAGAGGCTTGTCACACGCAGCTGGAAAGCAGTAGACCCCCCTCCACTTACAGCCTGGGCTAATTCTATGTTAAACTGGGCCAAGGCTGAGGCGCTCTCACTGTTCAGCGAGGACAACTCACTGTTAAGTGAGGACACGCTGGGGCTTCGTAAATATCCCATTTCGGCAGCCTTGGGTACGATTCTGATGGCACTTCAGGTGGCATTGACTTCGGATGACCCTTCAGATGTTCCTGGTGCAGATTAATTCAGCCCTGCAAGGGGTGTGAAATGACTTGTTAGCAATGTGGTCTGTAATATACATAATACTTACATACAATGGATCAGTGTGCAATAATTCGGTATTGTGACTGACGCAGCTGGACCGGAATTAGTGAAGATGTAGTGGCAGATGTGACTCTTCTCCCTTCCCCTCCCAACCTCCCTTCTTCCCTCTGGTTGTCCCCCTCTTTTAGTTGGAAGATACTTGATTCACTGTTACAGACCTAGTAATTTGCCTGTCAGATGGGGCTTCACGGCAATGCCGGAAGGAGACATTAGAACAATGTATAGGAGGAATACCTCTGGATTCATAATATACAAATATACTATGGATATGTGTTGGACCAGTGTCTAGCCCTGAATGCTATTATACAATGGTCGTGTTAATTGTATATTATCATGCTATACGGTTTTGGTTGAAATAGCCATTGTTTATTTATCCACTGATTCAATGCAATGTAAAATTTGTAATGTAGAGCCAGCTGATTCTACTGAGTATATTATATGTCTGTACCGTAACATGTATACTTGGAAAATGTTACAAAACAGATTAAACAAAAAAAAAAAAAAATATTCACAATTTAGATGGATGGCTGACCTTAACATAGACTCTAATACATATAAAATTCCTAACCATATCTAATCTTGTTCCTGTGTATCCAGTGTTGAGCCTACGAGTGAGATCATGACTGGTCAACTCGTGAAGGCCCCTCACCAAGGGGAGGGGCCCACCTCCTAGCGTCCCTCACCAGAGTAAGCTTGTGCAGGGGGCCCGTCTGCCTGCCAGGTTACCTACCTTGGGCACCCTGTGCGGGGATTGGCTGTAAGGGCCTGCTGGCAGCGTAAACTCCCACCCCGCACCCTGCAGCCTCTAGCTGACTTTCTGCAAGCACCCCCTGGAGGGCCCCATGAGACCGCTGTCCCACCTATCCCAAGTAAAAGGATACCTTCTATGGACCCGAAGTGCACCACCAATCATGACCTCACTCGCCACAGGCCAGCATTGTTCAACTACTATCTGGCCTCCCCCCCACCCTTCCCCCCCAAAATGCTAATGTTCAGAGTGGCCGATGTATCGACCACGCAAGAGACGTTCAAGAAAAATCTCCTTAGCAAATTTCAAGAGGTGAACCCCATCCTGGCCAAAAAAGCATTCCCCTTGGATGCACCCATGTGGGGTAGCTTACGATCTTGGCAATCTAAACAGCTTATGAACCTCCTTATTAAACAACTTGGAGTGATTGAGGGCCCTGACCGACTTATCCCCTCTCCATTGTAACCTCGGTATGATGTGGGATCAAGCGATAACTGACTGAAGGAATCTTTTGGAGAACCATAAATAACACCCTGGGCACTTGTACCCTCAGGGCAAGAAATTGTCCAATGCAATTCACGAAGGGGGCAAACAGACCGCTTGACCACAAAACAGCCAGGCCACATCTCGCTTCCTTTGCCCTGGCCACGTACCCCCTGCGAAGTAGAAAACCTTAACATCTTACAAACACTTGGTCCAACATCAGCACTTCTGTAACCCCTTGTGCCTCCGCGTAGAAAGGAGGCGCAGAGGTACCTCGCGGCCATCTCCGCTGCCCAATGCCGGTATACATAAAAGGGGGTAAGAAGGATTAGAGACAGATGCTTACAACAGGTACAATCACTCACAGCACCTAAGTGTCCCATCTCCCCCTGCCAGTCCTTTTGCAACGCCAGCCCCGCAAGCGGACAAGATACCGCTTTACCGCTCCACAACCCTTTTATGTGCGGGTCCCGGCACGTACTGGAATTGACGCGACCCAGAAGCTCTTAGGCCGCTTCCGGGTCACCGAGCACCTGAGGCCCAATCCCCAGTAACAGTCCTAGCAGGTGGCGGTGGCAGCCCACGGCGCCGCCGCCCCCACCCCATGGGCTGGTCCGGTGTGACCGCCATAGGCGCGGCTCCCCCAATTTGGGGGCACCTTGGCAGTTAGCACATAGGATGCTAGGCACCAAGGATCACTTAAAGCCTATGTGTGGCAATCTACAGAGCAGAATATGTTGTCTTGAAGTCCCAGAACCCAAGGGTTCTAGAGAGGACCAGAGCGCTCCAGTTGGGGGAGCAAATGAGAAACAGGCAACATCCTATCCAAGGCCGGACTGGCCGCACTTGTACTGGGCATTGGGTGCTTCCATGGGAGGCTGGAAGGGTGGGGACCCGTTTGTTAGTGGGGGCCGGTTTTGTACCAGTGCAGCAGTTTTAAAAGCACTGCAAATTTACTTGTATATTCAGCAGTTTTTGTGCAACAATAAAAGCGTCAAGTTAACTCTGGCGATTAATGTACCTGCTGGAGAGAGATGGTAGTTTGTGTAGTGGCAGTTTTGACTCATCTAAGGTAGCACAGAGGGTTAATATTCCTACTGCAAAGAACATGTACCATGCATATCAATCAATTACTTCTTTATTTGATCCGTTAAAAACAAGTACAGATCATAAAAGCACAGGAATATGAAATACGTATATAAAATCCATATTGTAAAAAGCACATTTTCACTCAGATACGATTTAAGAACAAAACAGGGTAAAAAGGAGAATCAACTACCCTAATCCTTGAAGCTCTTGAAAACCCATAAATAAACAGATGGCATTTAAAAACTTGTGAGATGTGAAATATATGATTACAATCATAAAAATAGCAGCTTCATTAATTAATCAAATACATACATGATTAAAAACTGTCAGAAATACAATTTTTGGCCCCAAAACAAGCTTCTTTAGACTTTTTCACAAGCACTATTGGTAATATTTTTTCTTCTTCTTAAGCGAGCTAACAGAAAGGAAGCTATCGCAAAACAGGTAAAAGGATCATCGAGCTTCTTTAAGAGCAATAAGATGGGGCGACATTGCCTAATATTAAGTTTCTTCACAATTGGGATTATACATTTCGATCGTTCCTTCTCATAGAAGCTACAAAAAAAAGAATATATGAAGGTCGGACTGCTCCGATCTCTTGTCATAAGGGTAGTACGACAGGTCAGTGCTTCTATACCTCTTTGCTGGAAAACCTAGCATCAGAGGAATTAGGTTTAGTCTAAATCTCAACAAGATAAATCTATGTTGGCCATTTCCTATATTCTGTAAATATTGGTAAACCCCCTCTAATAACAGTGGGGTTAGGTTTTCTTTAAACTGTTTTCTCTCTGACGCTCATAAGCCACCTTTGAAAAGAAGATAGATTTCAGCTTTTGCTTTGAGGTTGTATTACACAACCCAGGGGTAGTAAATAATTCCTCCTGCCCCAAAGCTACCAGATTTGTCCTCACATAGTTGATCCATGGAATTTTATGTGAGTTGTCCATTGCTAGGCAGTTTTTAATTATGATCTGGTTTAGATTTACTGTGGACCTACGCCATACAGAATGCCATAGGAGGACTGGAGCCAACTTAATAATGTATATGTTATGTAAGGTAGACCTGATTCGAGGTGGTAAAAATAGTTTGAACATGAACTAGGAAGGGAGAGTACTTTTTTATAAAATTTGTCTTCTAAAATTTGGAGTTGAGTTACTGGAACCATACACCATATCCCTGCACCATAGGTAGCAACTGAAAGTGACTTTGCCTAATAAATCTTATTTATGGTAGTAAGTGGTTTTGAACCCAGCCTTTTGTAAAACCCATTATAGCTCCCATACTCCTCTCCATCATCAGTGCTCTATTCTTCACCATATTTGCCCAGGTCTGTTTGTTGTCGAAGTGAACCCCTAGGTACGAGAAGGAGTCTACCACCTCTAGTTTCCTCTGGCCTATCATAAACTTATATGCTCTCTTTACCACAGGCGTCCCTACTATAAGTACAAAAGACTTGTCTTCATTTACCCTTAAGCCCTAGGAGGACATGAAAGATACGTAGGCATTTGTTAATTGTTGTAGGGCCACCCCTGTCCGTGCAATTAACACAGCATCATCAGCATATGCGAGAATCGGTACAGTTAGGGAATCAGATACGGGAACATCTCTTGTTGCTCCTCGGAGTGCTGCTTCGATACCATTGGTATATAAAGAAAATAAGAATGGAGCAAGGGAACACCCTTGTCCGACACCCCTTCGGATCTTAAATGGACAAGTGCATTCCCCCGGTTTCCCGAATCTTACCCTTGCAGTGGCGTCAGAATAGAGTTGCCGAATAAAACTAATTATTGCAGGCTCCACCCCCAATGCCTCCATTATGTTCCAAAGTTGGGAGTGGATCACCCAGTCAAACGCTGCTCTGAGATACATGAAAGCCAGAAAGACCTGACCTGTTCTGGCTCCAGTATATTTATCGATTATCATGGTTAGGTTGAGGTACTGATCTGTGGTGCCTCTGCCACTCTGGAATCCATATTGCGCCTGCATCAGAATACTTTTTTTCTTTGGCCCATTCTTCCAGTCTATTTAGAAGTAGGCGTCCCATTAGCTTTGCCATGGTGAAATTAATCTATAGTTTTGGGGCTTATCTTTGTCACAGTTTTTGTATATTAGAACAATAATACTAGTTCTCCATGAGGTCAGTGTGTTAGATTTTACAATTTCATTAAAAACATTAGTTAGTAACGGTATCCATAAGTCTTGGTACTCAAAGAAAAAATCAAGGGGGTCCCCATCAGGACCCGGTGCCTTTCCATTAGAGCACTTTGCCAGTCCCCTAATAACCTTCTGGATTGAAAAAGTCAAGGGTTCCCTCGGGGCGATTCTACAATTGGGCATTCTGTTCCTGAGATATTATTTGAGTAAAAAAGAAATGGACCACCCATTGATCCTCACTAGCGTGAGAATCTAGAGAAGGATCTGTTGTACTTTTAAAATGGGGAGCTTTAATCACTTTCCAAAAATCTTTACAATTCTTGGAGGCTGCTGCTAACTCCAAGTTATCCCATGCCTCTTCTCTTAGTGCCTTTTCCCTATCCTTCCTAGCTTCCAAATACATTTTGCGTAGCAGCTTGACCTGGTCCCTATCTCTGGGTTGTATTTTTAGAGACCTATGCAGATTTCGTAGGGCTTTGGAGCAAGCTTGATCGAACCATCGTTTTACTTGGGGTTCTGATTTAGCCCTCGAACACGTCAAAGCTACTTTCACTTCCTCAAGTAAATTTTCAAAGGAACACAGCAAGGAGTGAGTATTACCCTCATGTTCAAGGCATTTTAAAATCAGCCTCGTGTTCCCAGCTTTAACTTGTGGAACCAGTTTCGCTTTAACAATTTGGAGCCATTTCAGCTGGTAACCATTTTTCCTAGCTACATTAGGTTGCTCCATACATTGCGTTACTTTAGTCCCTTGTACCTCTACCATTAGTGCTATGAAAAGGATAGCGTGATCACTAAAAGCAGTGAATTGTGAATCTATTTGAAGAGTCCGTTCCTGCATGGAGCTTGACACTATTGCATAGTCAATCGTAGATTTGTGATTATTTCTGGTGAAAGTTTTGTGAAGTTCGCCATTTCTTGTTACCGCCCCATTAACAACCTCCAGGTCTCTTACATAGAGCATTCTATTAAAACTATTTCCATATTCATGGTGTGCAAAATGCTGGATCGGCTCGCCCTGTGTGTCTACTAGACTGCACATTTTATTCAATTTGTGTTTGCACGGCTGCACAATAAAGTCACCCATCCAAACTATATTAATGGGTTTCTTTCCCCTTACTCTGGTAATTTTTCTTAATTCAATTTCTAAAGAGCCCATCACTGTTTGCGGGTCTCTGAAATTATTATTATAAAAGTTGATTAACAACCAATCTTTATCACTGTCCCCCTCTAACAGTAAAAAATTGAATTGTGGGCTTGGTGTCACAAATTTTTTGATTTTGACTCTGCCTACAGAAGATGGAACTGCATTTGTTTGGTATGAGCGAAACTTTGATATGAATGTGTTCAGGGGACCAGGTCTCCTGGAAACATGCAGTATCCTGGTTTTTCCACACCTCTAACCACAGGGGATTATTCCCTTTTGTTCCTATTCCACGACACTACTTTCAAACCAGGTTTTGGGACCTCACTCTCGGGTATAGGATTGTTAGCTCTTTCTAGTTTGGAACTCCCAGATTCCCTCGTTAGATCCCCGTGTGTAGGTTGATTTAGACGTGGATTAACCCATGATCTCACTGTAAGGTCTCTATCCGAGGGATTCGGTTGGGAAGATGTATCTTTATAAAAATGCTCCAAGGGGGAAACGAAAATCTGTGACCTGAGTGGTGGTAACTCATTCAGCTGGGCCAGCAGGAACCTGGGTACCACCTTGTTATTGAAATTTATTATGACACAATCCCCAGGGTATATTTTTTGTGAGGGACCCACACACCCGACTCTCCTCGCCATAATAATATGATTGTGCAGCCCTTCCAAACTTCTGTTATACTGCCCACGGTTACTATTTAGCCAATGTAGAGATTTATCCATCAGCTGTATAGTTGACTCCCTTTGCCCCTCTCTTAAAACTGGAGCATTTACCAGGACAAGCTGGGATGCTGCCAGAGGGAGCTCCAGGGATCGGTAATTCTGGTCAGATTGCTTTCCTTCACATAGTGGCAAACCTGCTGGATCAATTTCAAGCTGCCCCTCCCTTAGCCCTATCCTTTCACCCTGCTGCAATGTGGGACCTTTCATGCCACTAAGATGTACCATGCATATCAAAGAACAATATTTTATGTGCAAAGCTCAGTGGGTTACTGCTTTTGTCACAGAGATTCTTTTGTTGCTTTGCAGTTCATAAGGTACAATCTTTGTCTAGCACAGTGAGCTATGAACTGCCATCAAAGAGCTGCATGCAAGCTGCAGGTTAGAAACGTATGTGTTTTTCCCCAGTCTTTCATTATCCTTTTTTTGGGGGGGGTAAAAATAAATTCTTATTAGTAATGTCAACCCTAACCACTGTGTTATGTTCTGAATCTGGAGTATGTGCTTCTCCAGACCATGCACTCTTAAAAAGTGCCTACCAGTATGGATGACATGTGAATCCTACACCTTGTAGTCCCCTTTGCCTTATGTAACATTTTCGATGCACTGATTTACACACGTATGATTCATAGTCTCTGTATGTGTGTGCGATGTAAAATGCTCCAACACCCTACACTGGTATGAGAGGCGGTATCAAACAAATACATGTGAGAGAGGGGCTGTGAGGAGAGGCACTGTTGGAGGGTGATAGTGAGGGAATCATTGAAGAGAGCCAATAAAGATTGTCATATCCTGGTGCACAGTAAAGTCATCATTTACTATGCTTTAAAAGCTGATACAATTGTATATAATGACAAATGTGTTGTAGAGGGCATCTTTTTTCCCAAATTTTCTTGGGTCGAGAACCTCCCCTAAACCCCCCCTTTGTAGTAGTCAAGCTTGCTTGCAGCACTCACTTTACACCGTACGGGGGCTGGTCTGACAAAATTTGCCAGGGCTACTTTGGGATCCCAGTCCGGCACTGGTCCTATCCAGTGGTTAAGGAGGCAGTACACCCACAGTCAAAGTGTAGATCGATCAAGGAGGACCGAGTGGGCTTGTACGTTAAAAATAAATTCTAGTTATTTCTTCACAACTTAGATATAGGGTATAAACTGAGCTTCTTTCAGGCCTCTTAGGACCGTAGTAAGCGACAAAATAATCAGGACTAGTTTTCGTTTGCTCCAGTTTGGGGAATTTAGAAGTGAGTGTGTGTGTGTGTGTGTGGGGGGGGGAGGGTGACCATCTCAAGTAAGTCTAGAGTATGCAGGCCAGGCAGGAGTGAACCGCATCCTCATTTCCTGGGCCTCTGTAGGGCTTTACATGCAGAAAGGCCTTTGTCGGCTATGAGCCCGGTTTATGATGCAAGAAATTCACACCCCTGTAGACACAGCGCAAAGTTACCACATTTAGGATGGCCAGATGTCCCTGAAGGATCAACTGTGCTGCAGCTAACAGCTTTTTGTTGGATGTATTTCAGAGACCAGTCACCTTATCTCAATTTTCGGAGCTAGGTACATTATTTTTTTGCAGTGGAGCACTTTGTGTGTAATACATGCCAGTTTAAGTTGTATTCTGGCTTCACATGGCAGCCAGTTTAGAGAGATGTGGTCATATTTTCTGGAACCTGTTATGAGTCTCGCAGCCACATTGAGACAAGCTTTTAGTGGAGCTGTGGAGATCTTGGGTAATCCTGCTAGTGTTGTACAGCCATATTCGATCCTTGAGATGACTAAGGATTGGACTGCCAATTTAAGGTCTGAGGTTGCGATGAATGGTTTAACTTTTCGAATGTAGCTCAGGTGAAAGCAGGCACATAGAGTTGATGTGGGTTTGCATGTTTAGATTCTTATCACGCGTAATTCCTAGCGATTTGGTTGAGCCAACTAGGACCATGGTGTAATTTAGAGCAGTGATCAGTTTGGTCCATTCTTTAACATCAGAGGTGGTTTTGGGGGAGATATTAATAGGAATTCAATTTTTTGTGTATTTGGTTTAAGATGATTGCATGCTAACCATTGTAAGGTCACCTTTAAGGCATCATTCATTCTCTTAGAATTTCAGTCAGTGGTTTGACATATAGGTTAAATAAAGATGGAAATAGTGTTGAGCCTTGCAGAGCTCCAATCGAATTAGGGGACAGCGATGATAGATCCTGGTTAACCATAAATCTTTGTGTTCTTTTCTGCAAAGAGGATTTAAACCATTCTAGCACAATTCCCGATAACCCAATCCTGTTTTCTAGACAGGCTAGCAATTTTTCATTGTTTATCATGTCAAAAGCTGATGACAGATCAAGAAGAACTAATAGACATGTTTCATTGTGATCCAGTGCCAGTAGGGAATCATGCACTATATGTAGTATTGCTGTTTCCGTACTGTGATCTGGTCTGAACCCGGATTGGCAATAGTCTAGTAGATTACATTTAGCAATGTGTTGGCTCAGTTGTTGATGCACACAGTTTTCTAGTCATTTGGCTAATAGGGGAGCATTGGTCACCAGAAAATATTATTTGGATCAGAAGGGTTCCCTGTTGGGTTTTTAATGATGGGGAGGACTTGTCCTGTTTTTAGGCAGTCCGGCAAGGAACCTTGAGACAGAGAAGCATTAATTATTGTTGTCCATATGGGGACAACTATTTGATTGACTATCGTCAAGCATTTTGAGGGGAATGGATCATTTTAGTGGTTATTCAGTTTTACAGTCAAGAGAGTTTTGGCAATATCATTATGGTCATATAGCTTGAAGGTCGACCATTGTGCTTTATTTTTGGGCTTTGTCTGCGAGGTGTGTATGGGTTCATCAATTTGGGATGGCAATGGGCTAGTGAGGTTATCTGCGGCTATCCTGAGCTCACTTTCCAAAGAGTTGGCTTTGGTTTTAAAGAAGACTGAGAATTCCTGACAGCTCAGTTGGGATTTTATTGATTCTTGCAAGGGTTTGGCCAGTTTATTAGATTGTTGTTTTATCATTTCGAAGAGTTTACGAGATTTTTTTTTAGCATTATCCAGTTCAGTTCTAAAGAATGCTTTTTGGATCTGAGAATACTTTAGTTGTAAGCGTTCCTAGTCTTTCTAAGGAGTTTTAGCTGGGGGAAGATGGGTGCTGTCTCCACTTCCTTTTGGCAAGTCTCAGATTCCGCCTTTCTTCATTTTGTGACCGATTAAACCAAGTTTTTTTGATCTTTATCTGGTATTATTTTAACTCTTTTAAGTTGTATTGGTTATATTCATCATCATTGAATTATTGTGTTCAGTAAGTTCGCTAACGTTTACCATGTTATTAGGCGGGTGCAGAGCCTTCTCACAACGTGCTACTAGTTGCTCATTATTTAACTCTCTAATGTCTCGTACCTACTGTTTAAGTTTGATGTATTGTGTAGTATTTTTCTTTTTTATGACAGGTGTTGGAAAGTTATGACGTGGTGATCCGACCAATCGCATGGATAAATTAAGTTTATTTTAACAGCCTTGTCTCTAGAAACAATCCAGAATAATGTAGAGCCTTTTGAATGTGTCAGCAGTGTGCAGCCTTGTGTAAGACTTAGGTCTGATAGGAAATCTTTGAGAACATTAACCTGTTTATCATTAAGATCATCCCAATTAAAATTCTATGTCAGGACTGGAGGCTTCGGATTATGCTTTATTTCTTCACTTTAATTCCATAGCAGCTCTTTTAATAACATCAACAAAACCACATTTCCCAGAACTCCAGGAAAATTGGAGAAACAAACAAAAGACAAGCACAACCATGAGAATGGCATTGTCCAATCAGAACCCAGGATCCAGCATATAGCCCCTTTTCAGTGTCCCGGTCTTCCACTTTCTTCGCGGCTCACAGCCACAGATGAGTGTTTTTCCCTTTATTGCATTGTGCTTTAGGTCGTTGGGTTGATATATATGACATACTAGTGTTTCGGGGGTGTTTAGAAGTATAGGAAGTGTTGGCGCCTGACAAATTTGAGTTAATATGTTGATCTGAATAATATGTGCGGTGCAAAAGGTAGGGAAAAACACCCTGTAACCCCCAAATATTGAAGGACCGAAAGATCCTCCAAGTAAAAGTCAAAAGTTATCCTATGCACACGCTGTTAGAGTTCAAAATGAAAGTTCATCATAAGGTAGGAGCACAAAGGTTAGTGATATCTCATAAGGTCCTTTCTTTGCATCTTTATTTAAACAAAAAGGGGGGATATATATGACATTCATGTTTGTTTTAATGCATTATTGTTGCAGCAGTCGTGGGACCGCTTGCCGGTCCTACGCGACTTTTTTCTATGGGTTTTCAATGTTTGCCTGTCTTGATTGTGAGGTGTAGGGCATAATTATGCCTGTTGCCTGAATTTATCGTTGCAGCAGTCGCGGGACCGCTTAACGGTCCTACGCGACTTTTTTCTCTGGTTTGGTTTCTTTTGCAGGTTCCGAGTGAAGCAGCCGCGGGTCCGCTGGTCGGCCATACGCGGCTTGGTTGCTGTCAGTTTACCCTGCGGTGAACACCTCCAACCGCTAGGTGGCGCTGTGGGAGCGCGCAACTCGTTAGTTGACGGCACGCAGAATTCGGATTCCCTGTCAGGATCCGATTCCACCCGCCGCCTTCCAGAGCTTCCGCCAGCCCCTGGAGAGAGACGCCCTCACAGAGGGTCTGTACAGGCTGTTAAGCCTGCTTTGCTGAGACACCCTGGGCTTCTGCTCTGGGTAGGTTTGTGTGTTTGCATAGACGCCCGTTCAGGGTGTAATTTCTCTCAGGCTGTGATATTGGCCTGGAAGGGACACGCTCCCAGGGTAGTATTTGGGCCTCACTGTGTATATATATATATATTGGCAGGAACAGCAGGGTAGTGTCCCGGGGGCATAGACCCCCCTTTTGAGATTGGGGTTGTGCCCTACATTTACGATTGGCTGGTCCCCAGCGCCCATAAAGCAGTTTCTCCCGGGACTGCTGGAGGTAGTAAGCTGCCCCACCTGCCTTAGGCAGATTTGGGGTTAGGCAGCATCAGAAGGGCCCTAGTTCAGTGTTTTTGCAAGGCATGTCAGACCAGCTAGACATGCAGTGGGACGAAGATCCCTTACCCCAGATCCCATGGGATGATGATTTCTACGACACGGTAGACGCGTCAATCTATAGGGCTGTGGAGGAGGCGATGGCCCCCATGGAGGAGCGCTTAGCGCAGCAAATTGCGTGCGAATGCGCCAAGTGGGCTCCACCTTTGGCAAATGCCTCTATCAACCTGCAAGGTGTGCAGGGGGAGGAGCCAGCTCCACCCAAGCGCCCCAAGTTGGTCGGAGTGGACCAGGACGCCTTTGCGCGTTTGCGGGAGGCATTTCCTGCCCAAAACCAGTCTTCGTCAGTTCCCACTGATCCCGTCTCTCCTCCCATCTGCCTCCGCCTGCGAGCCCGGCACAAGGGGTGGGAGACGATGCCCAAAGGGATACGGATGAGGAGGCTGGCCCATCCAGGCCATGGCGCCCGGCGGCAACCCCTTTGCCTGGTGACCCTCAAGGGGTGGGAGACAGTTCGGACATGTTGGATCCTGAGCTTATTGTTCCCCCTCTGTCGTCCGAGTGGGCACCTTCCGCGAATGTGGTG
This sequence comes from Calotriton arnoldi, assembly GCA_963921515.1. Lineage (NCBI taxonomy): Eukaryota > Metazoa > Chordata > Amphibia > Caudata > Salamandridae > Calotriton > Calotriton arnoldi. Next base: position 237,273 of record CAWUFW010007501.1, on the reverse strand, counting down.
AGCTATGTGGCCGGTAGGATTTGTACTCCATGGGGAAAGAGGCGCGTTGCCGTCTCCAGACAGAGTGCTCTCGACCTTCCCTTGATGGTAAAGTTGCCCAGACCCCTGAATTAGACCTCAGAATGGCCACGTTCTTGTCCAAGTTTATTAAGGACCCCAAAAAGGGGATAGACAGGTCCTGGAGAGCATGCCAGGATAAGCTTTTGGACGCGCTGGGTCCGCTTACTATGATCCTGGACACGGCAGAGGACGCTAAGGCCTCGGGTGCCCTGATATCTCCAGATGCCCTTTCTGGTTAGGCACAGCGCGCAGTGGTGTTCCTTGGTAACGCCAATTGTGCGCTCTCTTTGGAGTGGAGATGCTCCTTCCTTATTAAGGTGGACCCGAAGTTGGGGGACCTGGCCGATTCAGAAGCTGGGGCGGTGGCCCAGGGTGAATTGTTTGGCAAGACTTTTATCAAAGAGCTCGGGAAATTTGTGAGTACGTTCACGTCCCTAGATAAGGCTCAGTCCTCTATCAAGCGGGTTTTCTCCTCCCAGGTTTTCCGTGGGGCCAGTTGAGGCAGGGGCCGCCCGACCGGCCAGGCCTCCCAAAACTCCAGAGGGCAAGGCTCCAGGCATGTGCAGTATCAAGATCAGGCCCGCTATAACAACTTCTACCCCGCGCAGTGGACCACGATCAAGAGGTCGGGGCTTCAGAGGAGGCGACAACGCCTCTAACGCCGGTAAGTGTTTCCACCTCTTCCCTTTCTTTTGCAAGTGGGCAGCTGTTTGGTCAGGTTTGTGCATGTTTGGGAAACGATCACGAGAGATGCTTGGGTGTTGCAAACAGTCCAAGGGTTTCGTATAGAATTCTGCGGCACTCCGATGCAGGAGAGCAGACCCAGGCCTATCCAGTTTTCACGACTAGAGGCGGAACTGATCGATTAGGAGGTATCCTCCCTCCTCTACAAAAGGGCTATTTGCCTCGCATCGCCGCATCCGCAAGGCTTCATAAGCAACATGTTTTTGGTAGACAAGGCGGATGGGGGGCAGTGTCCCGTGTTAAACCTGCGCAAGTTGAACCAGTGGTTGGCTTACCGCCATTTCAAAATGGAGGGAATCCACCTCTTGAGGGAAGTTTTACGCCTGGCGGATTGGATGGTCCGCTTGGACTTAAAAGATGCATACCTGGCTATCCCTATTTTTCCACTGCACAGGAAATTCCTGCAGTTCCTGTGGCGCCAGCAGTCATACCAGTTTACCACTCTACCTTTCGGGCTTTCCTCCGCTCCTTGGTGTTTTACGAAGGTGCTCAGGCCAGTCGTAGAACACCTTCAGGCTCGGGGAACGCGCCTCATTGTCTACCTCGACGACATGCTTCTGTTGACGCAGGATCCCCGACGGTTGCGAGAGCAGTTGCAACATGCGGTCAGCCTGTTAGAGCGTCTGTTGTTTGTCATCAACACCAAAAAGTCACTGTTGGTACCGGCTCTGAAAGTACGTTCTTGGGTTTCGTGTTAGACTCTACCGAGGCAACTCTCAGCCCTCTTTCGTGGAAGATGTCCAAGATCCGTCACAAGCTATGCCGGACGTTGGTCAAGGAGAGAGTGCCCCTCAGACAGATAGCCCGCGTGGTGGGACTCCTGTCGGCCTCCATTCAAGACATTTTTCCGGGCCCATTGCATTATCAAGCCCTGCAGCGGCTGAAAGCGGGGCACTTGTGGAGAGGGCTTCCAGTATCCCTGTCCGACGAAGCGCGGGAAGAGATTAGTTGGTGGCTCACCCATATGGAGGCGAGGAATGGGCGAGCAATATTCGGCTCCACCCCAGACTTGGTTATCGAGTCAGACGCCAGCAGGTCAGGCTGGAGCGCCAGTTGTGGGGAATTTTCCACAGGAGGTTCTTGGTCACCACAGGAGCAGACTCTGCATATCAATTGTTTGGAACCATTGGCGGGGTCCTTCGCTGTCCGTTGTTGGACCAGAGACCGGGTCCAATCATGTGTCCTTCTCAAAATGGACACTGTCTCGGCGGTCAGGTACATAAATCACCTCGGGGGTACTCGGTCGAAGGTTCTCTCGGACCTAGCAACAAGCCTTTGGAAGTTCTGCCTCGATCACCAGATTTCGGTGACAGCGGAGTATCTTCCCGAATGGGAGAATCAGGTCGCGACTTGGCGCTCGTGCCACTTTCGGGATTCCAGTCTTTGGAAGTTGCACCCGGAGGTTTTTGCCATGATGCAGAACCTGTGGGGTCCTTTCTCTGTGGATATTTTTTACTCCAGATTGGATCATCAGGTGGCCCGGTTCTTCAGCTGGAGACCGGATTCTCTGACGGCGGCCACGGATGCTTTCCTGCAGGATGGGACTCAGGAGCAAGCTTATGCGTTCCAGCCAATTGCGATGATCACAAGAGCATCAGCTCAGATCAGGTGGCAACGGGCGGAGGTGGTTCTCATCACCCCGATTTGGAGGTCGCAAGTTTGGTTTCCGGTTCTACTGGAACTTTCTTGGGATTTTCCAATCTGACTCCCCCAGTTTCCAGAACTTCTTCTCAATCCGGATCAGGCTCTGCATCAGATGGTGCTGGACGGGTCCCTACACCTGATGGCATGGAGGATTACAGGAGTAAATGGTCGATCCCGGACATTGTGGCATACGCTGAAAACCTCTTGTCCAAGGCCTGGTCTGACAGCACGGTTAAGAGATACCGATCAGCCTGGAGGCGATGGTGTCTGCAACGGGGTTGCGATCCAGTGGGCGCGGACATAGTGCAGATCTTGAATTTTCGGGTGAGCCTGACTTAACAAGGTTTGGCCTACCGGTCGGTGAATACCTTTCGGTCCGCCATTTTGGCAGGGCACGTTCCTGTGCAAGGGGCACCGGTTGGGGAGCACCCTTTTTATTGTCGGCTTCTTATGGGGCTCAGATTGTCTCTTCCTACTGAACCGCGATACTCAGAGTTATGGGATGTGAACAAGGTTCTTAACTTGTTTCTGTCCCGGCAATCCAATGAATTTTTGTTGAGGAAAGAATTGTCTGCTAAACTGGCGATGCTCCTCTGCCTGATTTCGTGTAGACGAGTATCAGATGTTAGGGCCCTGGATATCACGGGCAGGCTTTTTTCCCTGACCGGGGTTTCTTTCACCATTTGTCGAAGAACCAAATGTCACACCTGAGTGATAGAGTACCCTGAATTTTCTGACTTCCCAAAACTGTGTGGTGCGCTGCTTAAAGGCATTTGAGGAGATGTCTTTAGAGCTTAGACCTCCAGGGGAGAGGCAGATTTTGATCGCCCTCGGGAAACCGCATAAGGCAGTGTCATCTCCCACGATTGCACGTTGGGTGCGGTGGGTCATGCAGGAGACGGGTATTAGCCTTCGGCATTTTGGAGCCCATTCTGCAAGAGGAGCGATGGCCTCTAAGGTGTTCACTCTAGGGGCAAGGTTGGAGGACATAATAAACGCGGCAGATTGGTCCTCAGACTCAACCTTTAAAAGGTTCTACTTTAAACCTATTATTGATATGGCCTTTTTGGTGGTAAGCTTTAAACTAGCATAATCTGAAGCCTCCAGTCCTGACATAGAATGAAAAATTTCCTAGCTAACAGAATGGAAAGTTTCAATTCTATTAAGGACTCGGAGGCGAGGATTATCCCACCAGCGGAGAGTTTCCGAACTGCCCCCCCCCGTTGAGAGTAAGTAAAGGGTTCTGTCTGCTACGCTTAGCATGTTGTCATAATGTTGGGGCAGTGTGGTATGGAAATGTATTTCAATTAAAGAACAGTTTTAGGTACTTGTGATGCAAGTTCAGGATCTTTCTCTGTTGAAATGGCGATTGTTTGGATTGCATTCAATTCATCGCTGATTAGCTTCTAGTTCTGATCCCTTTTCTTTGGTTCCAGGAGGGGATTCGGGAAAGCATGACGCGTACAGTGAGACGAATGGCGTGATTCGCGCGACGAAATAGGAAGACCAGGACACTGAAGAGGGGCTATATGCTGGATCCTGGGTTCTGATTGGACAATGTCATTCTCATGGTTGTGCTGGTCTTTTGTTTGTTTCTCCATTTTTCCTGGAGTTCTGGGAAATGTTGTTTTGTTGTGGTTATTAAAATGGCTGCTATGGAATTAAAGTGAAGAAAGTAAAGCATAATCCTCGCCTCCGAGTTCTTAATAGAATTGAAACTTTCTGGTACGTTAGCTAGGAAATTTTTCATTAAAGTCACATAGGTATATATAATTGGAGTGAGGAGAAGAATTTGCAGCAATGATCTCCATTAACTGGTCCATGAAAGGGACATGGATACCTGGGGATTGTAGAATGCATGTAATTTGCATTGTTGATTATCTACAGTTCTTGTAGAAGTCTGAGGTACTCACAGGAGTCAAGAGGGTCAGTGTGTATTTGTTTAAGTGAGAGATTAGCGCGATGTATGCAAGCAATACCTCCCCCTGTTTTGTTAAGTCTGTCTAGCCTCACAATGTTATCGTTGGGAAGAACCAACAGATCCATGCAAGGGGAAGATGATTCGGTAAGCCACGATTCAGTTAGAACTGTCACGTCGACTTCATGACTAATGATGAGGGCAGCAATGTCTGAGGCATGCTTCACTACTGATCGGCAGTTGAATAGTAGGCATAATAGCGGTTTCATTGTTTTTCCAGGATTTATGTCTGGACTATTGGATGTTATAGGTACTCGTTTCAAATTATTAAGGTTGAGCTTTCTATTTTTGGCCAAAGTAGCTTTATTTGCATTGATTGGGACTGATCTAATTTTATCGTCTCTAGTGATGGGGAGAATGGATGCAGACTCATAGGATAGAAGTAAGGCTTGAGTTTCATCAGCCCATAGATATTTAAGATGTTTGCGTGGTCGATTTTGTCTATTTGTTACAGGTATGGATATCCGTTTTAGCTTGACTTGGAGATCATGTACTGACTCTTGAATAAGCTTAATTTTAGAGTGAGTATTTTCTGTGAAGTGTATAATTTTGTTCATTTCATGTAGAGTGTTTTGAATGTCTTGGGATAGACTGTCGGATTGTAATTTAAGTATTTTGATTTATCTTTGTGGAGATGGAGATAGACGGGAGGTGCACACATGCCCTGTATGTGGTTTGCTTGATAACTCTAGATCCAAGTGATCAGGACCAGTGTCTTTTCCAACGTTAGTTCTTTCCCTATTCAGTAGGGTGACGGAGGATCCCTTGGGGATAATATGCGTTGAGCTCCGGTTGTCATGGGAACTAGTTATTGTACTTGCAGGATAAGAATTTTGTATAGGTGCTAATGCTGTTGATAATGCCATAGTGTGAGGGTTAGATGAAGGGTTAATCCCCTTTCCCCAATTAGCTGCTAAAGGATTGCTACCATGTGGCCTGTGAGTGGGAGTGATCGTATCCGGGTGTAAAGGATCGGATCTTTCCAGGGGTTTGGTGTTGTGTAGATATTGGTGCAGAGAAAGAATTCATCTCCTATATACTGTGAACTATTATCTTGAGTGTCGGTAGGTAGGTGGGTGAGGTAGGGTTTGGCTGCTGAGAATCTTCTGAGATCTAGAGGTCTGTCCTAGTTGAGAGACTGCTGATCGGTGTGTCTGCTTATGTAACAATGGATTGTTTGGATCTTGTGATGGAGCTGTTCGATACGAGATCTTTTAAGGTGGCAAAGTAGTCGTCAAATTTCTTCAAATCATTATTGGATGCATGTATAAGTACAATAACATTCTTATAGGTAGTTATATTTAGTTCAGCTTCTAATCTTTGTGAGGGAACGATTGATAGCTTAGTACCATGTGTGTTAAACATCTTGGTCATGGCAGCGTCATTTTGCAATTTTTCTCGTGAAAAATATCAGGTCAGTTACAATAATGCCTTTTTTTATGTTGAAGGATGGATTCAAGATCATGGTTTCTGAGTTTTTTTCTAAGTAATTTGTTTTTGAGGTTTCTGGCTGCATTCCTGGATAGGTTAGAGGAGTATATTATAGTGTAGGAATAACTTTCTAATGATTTCAAACTGTTTCCGGACATATTTATAGAAGTGTTTTATAATCATTCAATGGGTAGCCTTGCAGAGGTGCAAAAACACAGGAGGGATCCTGCGATTCGATAGGTATGCACCCAGTACCCAATCTCTAGTCAAGTCTTGCGAAACTGGTAGCCCGAGCACGGCCCCCAATAGAGGCCTTCGTTTCCACCTAATTAAATGGACCCCAGCTACCCTTAAAATAAATACATTCAGAGGTAAATCTAACTAAAGAATTGCCTAGAGAGTAATATTTGTACACTTGCCTATAGATTAGTCCGTAGCCATCTATCAGTTCGGCAAAATCAATAGACGGTCATAGCCGTTCCAAGATGGTCGCCTATTGGCAGAATAGTGCTCAGCTTAACGATGCAGTCCTTTATGTATTTTCATGTGCAAGGAAACTAGAGGTCATCTCTCCATTGCTATTGTTTGCTGAATTACTCGGGCATCCACCATTTTGTCAATGAGTAACAGAGGAGAGAGAAAGATGGCTGGGGCAATAAAACTAAAGATAAAGCCACCACATGGCCTGTTCCAAGATTTCCCAAGGACCCCCGAGCAAAGGGCATGTCAAGAGTAAGCAAAATACAAGAGCTTACATACGAGGGGTCAACTCGAGGGACTCCATCACGGGAGTCCCTCGATCACCGCTTTCTTCCAATAGTCGTAGGACGACGAGTCTCCTTGCGGAATTGGCACAACTCTACCACCAAGCAGTGGTGGGAGAATGCGGCAGCCATCTCAGTGCCCCTACTCTGGGATCAGCGACCACTCTATTCCCCTAGGCGGAGGCCGGGCTTCCTCTAGACCCTGGAGGGATGGTCTCCCTTCGCCACCCAATGTACAGATCAGCAAATAGTGCGGAATGCCGACTTTTCTCTGGTGTGGCCGATCAACCGGGCTGTCTCAGAACAGATGAGCCACTAGTCCAGCAAGTTGCTTCAGTTTCTCCAATTTGACTGCGATCGACCAGGACCCTCCCAGCCAGCAATGTGACCTCAGCTACCCGCCTGGGATCCTGAGAACTCGCCTCTTTGTTCTTGCTGCAGCTTTGATGATGGGATCCGATCTGGAAGAGGCTGCCCTGCCTGATACTCTGCTCCAGTCCGATCTGCATTTAGTCAGACACTTCTGATCTCAGACCAAGACCATTTCCTTCCGTTCTGTGGTAAGGTAGTTATTCCAATATTTTTCTTTGGTCTTCAGTGTTCACTTTAAATGTTGTTATTCTGATGTTCCAGTGTTTTGTGGCTATTGATGGATGTTAGGGCTAAAAAGGGATTTTCACACTATTGCGATCCCCAGCCTCGGAGCTCCTCACGATTCGGTGGCCATCTTGCCTTCTTCTGTCCAAGTTAGAAACAAAATGTGTTTTTTGTTAACATCTGCAGATTATGTAGCAGATGAGGAATAATGTGGCAAATGCGGCAAATTTATAATTATGTGGAAAACCCCACACCGGCAGAATCACATAACTTTAGTCGCCTTGCGTACAAGGAGTGCGAAAAAAATGCTGTTGGATGTCAGTTTGTTTCTAACTCAAAAAAAAGTAAATGACTGTAAATGAACTGTACAAATATTCCAACATATACCAGCAGTTATGAAAGTACAAATGAAGCACATTTTGTTCTATAATTCTGAAGTGTGATGGAAACAAAGATTTTAATAGGATCAAAACAAATCTTGGTGAGGCACAAATTATAAATATTGTATTTCACATTTGTTTAGCGCTTACTACCCCAATGTGTGGGACTGAAGCGCTTACCTACATGGGCAGCAAGCTACACCATATAGGGTGGTGTGTGGTTGGAAGGGTATTGTCTTTGTTTTGTGATTCTATGAGGGAAGTGTTTTCCTGTCATGCGTGATGTCCACCGATGTTGGGTTATCATGTTATATGATGCAGAGCGTATTAGTGTGGAGAATGATGAGGTGTGAGAGACACAGACACGCACTTTATGGTTTTTCAGTTTGCTGACAGCTTTGAACAGCTCTGCAGGTCCCTTTATGGTATTTCTTTTGGTTATAGTCTTCTTAGCTGGTTACTGAACTAGGTTGTCAAATCCGAAATTTTGTGGCAGCTTTACTTGTATTTCACGTAATGCAGCATGGCAACTTCCTGTGTAGTGTTGCGTGAAAGACAGACAGCAGAAATACACCATATTTACAAAGATATGTCGCATTTCTGCTGTGTCCTGACGCAGGCGTGCTTTGTACTGCCTAGCACTAACGCAGGCACCCTTGCGCCATGGTGCATGGGTGCCTGCATTATGGGCAGGATTGTTTTCGTGGTGGAAGGGGCACCTTCCTGCACAAAAAATTCTTAGGGGCATATTCCTCTTCTTTCTAGATGTGCTGCACAATGCAGCACACACAGAATGAGGAGGTAACAATGAGAAATACAAATATTTCTCCGTGCTACGCCTCATTGGAGAAAGTGTAGCATTTTGACATTTCCCAGGTTTACTAGCTTCAGTAAATCTAGGAATGCACCAAAATCCAAGGGTGGCTGCATGCTCCACCCATGGATCGCCTTCCCAATGCAAGTCAGCAATAGGCACTGGCGTGCCTTACTTTGTATTTACTAAACCATGCAAAGTGGCTTCGCATGGCTTAGCAAATACCAAAACTGATTTTGCGTCTGGTCTGCACCACAAAAGTGACACCACCCTGATGCAAAATCTTAGTAAATCTGCCCCCTAGTCTATAGTTTGGGCCAGAGCTGGCATTGTTGAAGGGAGAGATAAGTGGAGAGATCTGCTTGGCTGAATATTGCTACTATCATCTCATATCAGAAAGCCATTGTGGGATGTAAAGAAGCTAATATGGTGCATACATATTTGGGACCTACAATCATAATCTAGATTAAAGTCCTCCGATTGACCCGCAGTGTATGACAGATCTCGTCAGTTATTCAATGCCTGTCAATTTATTGATTGCTGGCATACTGGCTGCACGGTACAGGTAATGGAGAACACTCATAGCATACATTATTTAATTGGATGTAAAAGGTTTAGTGTTACAGGTGGCTGTCGACCGCTGAGTGTTATGGTATTAGTGTGGGCTACAAATGTTATGTATGAACCTACATAACTACATAATACTCCAGCGAAGCATAGGTCAGCGCTAGTTAACTTACCTGCTTATTGAAAGTAGTTTACTGGTTGGGTTGTTTCCAATCTGTGGATTGTAAACTAAAGATTGAGCTTGAGGATGCAACTGTTTTTCCAGGTTCTATTGCTGGGATGTGTAGTGGTCTTGGAATTAGGCCTATTATCAACTGTCTTCTGAGTGTATATACTCCTGGATGCTTCGAGTGCTGGCTGGTAGTAAGTTCTAGAGCTTGGCTGCTTGTACTAAGGAATCAGTGCTGCCGCCTTTGGATTTTGCATCGTAAGGTGGTATAAGTGGTGTAAGACTGCAGCACAGTGTGATGGTTTGTAAGTATTGTTTGAAATTAGCTTGTAAGGGTCCTTTTCCTTGAAGGCTCTGTGAACAATGCAAAGTGCCCTGAACATTGCCCTTTTTGCCAGTGGAGTGATTGCGAGACTGGAATCATGTGTTCTCTTGGGTGAAGGTGGAGAAGGAGTCTTGCAGCAGCATTTTTGATGTGTTGTATCTTGCATATGATGTCTGCAGGTGCACCAAGATATAGGCTGTTGGCATAGTCCAGCTTGTAGATAACGAGTGTGAGGAAGGCTTGCAGTTTCTGTTGGTATCCAAGTTATGGGAGGCTGCAAAAGCGTTTCCATTGTGTAGAAGGCCCTCTGTTTTACATTGCTAATATGTGGTATCAGATTTTGGTCTGAATCCGGGGTTACCCCATGGCTTCTGACTTCTCTTGTTATTGTTGGAAGGGTCTCATGTTCCTGAAGCCATATAGAAGTAGGCTGGTATTTTTGTCATTCTCCTAAGGTCATAAGTTTTGTCTTTGCGGTACTTAGCTTTAGATAGTTATTCATCATCCATGTGTTTATGGCCCGAAAGCAGTCATTCAGTTTTAAATTGTAGAGGTCTTCCGGACCATCCATTTTTTTAAATGATTTGGGTGTCATCTACATAATTGTAACTGAAGAGGTTGAATGATTTAATCAGGTTTGGTAAGGAGTTTAGGTAGATGTTGAATAATAGAACAGCTATATTGGACCCCTGTGGGATGCTACAGTGTTGTGCGCAAGGAGCTGATATGAAAGGTGATTTCAACACTAGTTTACGGTCACAGATGAGAGGCCAAGAATTCAATGGGCATTAGCTGAACTCCCGGAGTGGGTTGAGATTCCCACCTTTTTCACTGACTCGATTGGTCAATCGCTCACTGCATGGCAGGTAACCTGTGGGGAGAGCGGTGGTTTAGATATACATGGAGCTTGCTAAAGTGTATTAATAATGAGAATGGAATGTCAAATGTAACTTGTACTGTACCTTTTATTATCGATGCACTGTAGACTGTACCTGAGGTTTGTTTGTTCATGACAAATGGTAAAGTTTAAAAATAAAAACAAGAATTTGCTTTGTGAAAAGATTGCACAACTGTACAGAACATTGAGCCATGTTGTTCTTAACTCCGCAACTTCCTGATACATAAGTGGCTGCCACTACCTAAACCTACCAGTCATTCAGAAATAATGTCCAATCAGAAAACTCCAGACTCCAATATGGCATAGTGCTTTGATTAGCTTATTTGCTGAGGCAGAGTTATCACAAGTCAGGTATGACATATTTGACTGACATTGCCCAGCCTACACTGGCCCTTTGCGCAATTTTGATAATGTTTCAGCTCCACAGATTGTTTGCAGAAGCCATATAGTTTGTTATGTTAATTCGCCTGCTGCAGAGTGCTGAAAATACCCTAACTCCCTGTAGTGTAAATCTGAAATGACCCAATATAGTCTGCCATGTCACAAAGGACTGCTATAAAAGAAAATATTTCAAAAATGGTTTAATATCTAGATAACACTGCCAGGGTCAATATGCTGAGAATTTATCTCCTTGAACCAAATATTATGGAAACCATAATCAATCAGGGTATCTAAGGCCGAAACAATTTGTATTATAATTGACCTCTCTAGACATCTCCGCAGAACATCGACTAACATTATCTGATTTTTGTGTATTGTAATTTAAGATCTGTGTAGTATGAATCTGCTTTTTGAAATTTGACTTCTTTGAAATTCTGCTTTATCTAATTTACGGTCAGAGTAAATAAATTGCTGTTATAAGGTCCTATGTAATTAATGTACAAAATGCATAATATTTGGTGAAAATTTGTGGTAATGTTTTTATTGGGAGAAGTGTTGGAATGCTGGATGGTAAGAATCTTATGGATCCTCATAGAATCCTGAATTTTCCTTCACAGAAATAAGAAGAAAATCTGTGATTTTGCCAAACGTTTGGTGTTTTCAGGGCATTCTGGGTAAGTAAAGTTTTCAGGATCCACGCAATCTATACCACCCTAGACTACCCTGGCTACCTTGTTTTCAGAAATGTCCAGGCCTGGTAGGTTCCCCGGGTGCCCATCCAGCCCTGGCCTAAATATTGCAGCTACCCACATCGCCAGAATTGGTCAATTTGCAAGGCAAAATCTTGATCTTTCCTTGTGTTTTAGGGGCCTTAGAGAGCCGTTTTTTTCACAGGCAATAGTTCAGTCACACAAGTAGGGTACTATTGTTATCAGGAGAAGTGTAGGAACAGTGTGTGTTAGTACATTTGTGGATCCCCACAGATTTCACTTGTGCAGGCTGCTTTCACCTTTGTTTTTCTATGCAACACCAGTGCGCACGGCGTGCTGCACAATGCAACAAAACAAAAAATCAAACTTGGAACTCATGGGAAGCATTTCCCTCGCATGCCGACTTTGGAGAAGAAAATGTTTCTGGTGTTTTTACAAGAAACATTTCTCTCCAGTACTGTGGATGACCCGTTAAAGTCCACCGCACTGTGAAAGTTGTGTGGTAGACATTCAACAGGTCGTCATCTGCCCTAAAGCAGTTACAACCCACCAAATCCATGCCGCCTGATGTCCGGACCAACAAGCTGCAGGGAATGTGATGGCCACATTGCACTAACTTTTTTGTTCCATGATCGTGGACTTCTCCAGTTCCAGGGGCCCCCCAGGAAAGTAGGCGTCTGGGAACGACAAAATGCACAATGTTCACAGAAACGTGGCAGGTGCTGCTAATGGCTAGGCACAGCCAAGAGAAAGTCTCAGCTTCCATACATGGTCGATGAAAAAGAGGGCTAGAGAGAGAATAACAAATATTGAGAGGTACAAAGAGGACAGAGGAGAAGATGTAGAGAAGGGGTTCTAGAAAAGGAGAGACGATTGAGAGAGAAAAAGGAGAATAAATAGAAAAAGAGCAGGAAAAACAAATGGGAAGATATATGCAGCAGCAAACAGAAAGGGATAGTAGGGAAAAGGATGAGAGAGGCAGTGGTGACAGAGTGAGAGACTAGGAGGGAACAGCGAGAGCCTAAAGGAGCAAAATGAGAGCTAGGTACAAGGAGAGAAATGGTCATTGGATATTTTAAGTGGAATGCACAAGTTACTACTTGTGTAACGATATATCTGTAAGAGACATTAGTTAGTGATAGATTCCTTACCTTAGAATATCCCCAGGCGTCAGACTCCGGAAAGTTTTTCGTTAGCAGTACCCCTGCGCGTCAGTAGGTGGCGTCGTGCGGCTCCGCGTCCGTCGCTGGCGTCGTAAGCGCCGAGATGACGTCACGGAGACTACTTAGGCGCCACCCATGCGCGCTGACGTCAGTTCTGTACATGACTTTCCGCGCCAGGAACGCAGAGCCATGCAAGAAACTGACCATTGGTGCCATGAAACTAGGGCCCTGAAAGGGATGACCTTAACCCTAGAAATCAGTTCGCAGAACAGGGAGGATGGGTGGGGCGGTAAGGAATCTATCACTAACTAATGTCTCTTACAGATATATCGTTACACAAGTAGTAACTTGTGCATCTGAAAGAGACACGTTAGTGATAGATTCCTTACCTTAGAATAGATACCCCAGCAATACCAACCCCGGTGGAGGGTCTGCGAACGGATTACACCAGAAAGTCACGGAGAACAGAACGGCCAAAGAAGCCGTCTCTCCGGACCGGACTGTCAAGGCAGTAATGCTTGGTAAACGTGTGCAGCGAGGCCCACGTAGCTGCCTGACAAATATCCTGCAAGGGAATGCCGCGTCCCAAGGCAGTAGTGGCTGCCGTCGCCCTGGTAGAATGGGATCGCAGCCCCACAGGAGGCTCCTTCTTAGCCAACGAGTAACACGCTTTGATGCACAGAACGACCCACCGAGAGATGGTTCGTTTGTGCACGGCCCGACCTTTTTTGGCGCCCACGTAGCCAACAAAGAGCTGGTCATCCACCCGGAACTGGTGTGTGCGCTTCAGATAGAACGAGAGCGCACGTTTTGGGTCCAGACGGTGGAGCCTCTTTTGAAGGATGCGGAGGCGGAAAGAAGGTGGGCAAAGTGATGGTCTGCCCGATGTGGAAGGGCGTGACAACCTTTGGCAAGAAAGAAGGACGGGTCCTTAAAACCACCTTGTCCCGATGAACAGAAAGGAAAGGAGGTTTAGAAGAAAGAGCCTGAAGCTCACTCACTCTTCTGGCAGAGGTGATAGCTACCAGGAAAGCCGTCTTTAGAGTAAGAAGACGTAAGGGACAGTTATGAAGGGGCTCAAAAGGAGCGCACATCAGATAGGCCAAGACAAGATTTAAGTCCCATTGAGGCATTATGAAAGGCACGGGAGGAAACGTGTGCGTAATGCCTTTCAGGAAACGGTTAACAACCGGGGACTTAAAGAGAGAAGGCTGATCTGGAAGCCTGAGAAAGGCGGAGATGGCCGAAAGATAACCTTTGAGCAGAGCCCTGCTGGGCCAAGGATAGTAGGAACAGAAGGACCTCAGAAAGAGGGGCAGAAAGGGGATCTACAGACTTCGTTGTGCACCATGCCACAAACTTGTTCCAGCTGCAGGCGTATACCGTCTTAGTGGAGGGACGCCTGGCTGCCAGAATGACATCACAGACTTCGGGAGGAAGATCGAAAGCTGTCAACTGTCGCCGCTCAATCTCCACGCATGGAGGTGGAGGCTGGACAGGTTCGGGTGGAGGACCGTCCCCTGCTGCTGCGACAGAAGATCCTCCCGAAGAGGCAGTCGGATCGGGGGATCGATCGCCATGTTGAGTAGCTCGGGATACCAGTATCTTCGTGCCCAATCCGGAGCCACAAGGATGACTTGGGCCCGGTCGCGCCGAATCTTCTTCAGCACTCTGGGCAGAAGTGGTATGGGCGGAAAGGCGTACAACAGACCGCAGCTCCACTCGCGACGAAAAGCGTCGCCGAGCGAGTGCCGCCTTGGAAATTCCAACGCGCAGAACTGATGGCATTGCGCGTTCTCTTCGGTGGCGAATAGATCTAACCAAGGCTCTCCCCACTGCAGAAAGAGACCTTGCGCCACGTCCGAGTTCAGACGCCATTCGTGATCCATCAAGCACCGGCGGCTGAGTTCGTCCGCCCTGGCGTTCAGAGAACCTGCCAGGTGTTGAACCACCAAAGTAATGCCTTGACGTTCCAGCCAAGTCCAGAGGCGCAGAGCCTCCTGACATAGGGTCCACGACCCCGCCCTGCTTGTTGCAATACCACATGGCGGTGGTGTTGTCCGTGAACACCTGCACTACACTTCCCCGGACAGAGGGAAGGAATGCCTTCAGTGCAAGCCGGATCGCCCGAAGCTCCAAAAGATTGATATGGAGCCGGGACTCCGCCGGAGACCAGAGGCCTCTGATCTCCGCCTCTCCCAAGTGGCCACCCCATCCCAGGAGGGACGCATCCGTCACCACTGTGTGCTCCGGTTGGGGAAGGGAGAGGGATCTGCCATTGACCCAATCGCGATTCGTGAGCCACCACTGCAATTGTCGTGCAGTGCCCTCCGAGATCTGGACATGATCCGACAGGTCGCCCTGATGCTGTGCCCACTGGAACTTCAGGTCGCACTGCAGAGCCCGCATATGCCATCTGGCATGTTGCACCAGCAGGATGCAGGAGGCCATCAGGCCCAGGAGCCGGAGGGTCATCCTGACTGAAACCCGGGATAGAGGGTGAAAGATCGGAATCATAGCCTGAATATCCCGGACTCGCTGCTCGGGAGGATAAACCCGAAACAGCGTCGAATCCAGAACCGCTCCGATGAAGGGGAGCTTCTGAGAGGGACTCAGGTGTGACTTCGGCACGTTGATGGAGAACCCCAGCAAATGCAGGAGGTCGGCCGTAGTCTGAAGGTGGGTGACGACTGCCAGGGGCGAGCCCACCTTCAACAACCAGTCGTCGAGGTAGGGGAAGACGGACACCCCTGACCTGCGCAGATGAGCTGCGACCACCGTCATCACCTTCGTGAACACCCGAGGGGCGCTGGTAAGGCCGAAGGGGAGCACGGCAAACTGAAAATGCTCCTGGCCTACCGTGAACCGCAGGTAACGCCGGTGGGCCGGCAGGACGGGGATGTGAAATAGGCGTCCTGCAAGTCCAACGCTACCATCCAGTCTACAGGGTCGAGGGCAGCCAAGACCTGAGCCAGAGTCAACATCTTGAACTTCTCCTTCCAGAGGAAGCGATTGACGTTCCGGAGGTCCAAGATGGGGCGCAAGCCCCCCTTGTCCTTCTTGGGGACCAGAAAGTAGTGGGAATAACAACCACTCCCTACGTCTGGCCCAGGAACACACTCGACGGCCCCCTTGGCCAAGAGGGCCGTGACTTCCTGCTGGAGAAGCGCCAAGTGGTCCCCCGACATGCGGTGGTACCGAGGTGGCATTGCTGGAGGGGCAGACTGAAAGGGAAGGGAGTAACCCTTGCGGATGATCTGCAACACCCACTCGTCCAATGTGATAGCGTGCCAGTGGGGGAGATGATGGCGGACCCTGCCACCCACTGGCGTGGGGTGCCCCACAAAGCTCGGATTAGGAAGGTTTGGAGGTGGAAGCAGCGGAGGTGGACTGTCCCCCACGTTGATTCCCAGACCCGCCCCTGCGGAAACCGCGGCCACGTTGAGGCTGGTTCTGCACAGGCTTCCTGAAGGAACGTGCCTGGGCGCCCTTTCCGTGGCCACGAAAGGAACGAAAACCAGGAGTGGCAGGGCTTTTCATGGAAAGACCTAAGGACTTGGCCGTGGCCCGCGAGTCCTTAAAACGCTCCAGCGCACTGTCGGCCTTATCGCCAAACAGGCGAGTGCCATCAAAGGGCATATCCATGAGCGAGCTCTGGACGTCTGGCGAGAACCCGGTAGATCTTAACCAGGCGTGGCGACGAAGCACCATAGTCGTAGAAATCGCTCTACCTAGCGAGTCCGCGGTGTCCAAACCACACCGAATGGCGAACTTAGCTGCATCTTTACCCTCGGCAACAGCCTGGGACAGCACAGCTTGGGTCTCTTCAGGACACTGAGGCAACACCTGTGCAACTGTATTCCACACCGCGTGGGAATAGCGGCCCAATAGGCAAGCGGTGTTCACCGACCGCAGCCCCAAGCTGGCGGAAGAGAACAACCGCTTGCCGAACTGCTCCAGCTTCTTGGAGTCCTTATCCGGCGGAGCCCTGGGGAAGGCCCTCTGGGACGTCGAAGCTTGGATGACCAGGCTCTCAGGTGTAGGGTGAGTGGTCAGAAAGGCAGGGTCACCGGGCGCCGGGCGATGACGCCTGGCGACGTTCTTATCCACAGGGGCCCCTGTGGCTGGCCGCGACCAAGTGCCCAGCAAGACGTCAGCGAGGGCGTCATTAAAAGGCAGCAAGGGCTCCGACGAAGTGGACGCCGTCTGGAGCACCTCAGTGAGGAGGTTAGTTTTGAGGGCCACCGTCAGGAGATCAAGGTTGAGAACCTCAGCTGCCCGACGGAGCACCATCGTGTAGGAGGCGCCTTCCTCCATGGTAGGCAGGGGAGAGGCAAACCCCGGGTCAGAGGAGACGTCGAGGTCGCCGGCATCCTCCAAATCGTCCGCCCAGTCCTGCTCAGAGTCACACTGACGAGCAAGAGGGTCCTCGGACCCCTCCCAGTCGTCCTCCACCTCCGCCGCCTGTGGCACAGACCGCGGCGGTAGGGCAGGAGCCGGAGAAGGAACAACCGACGTCAGGAACGGCGCCGGCCGGACCGGCGCCGTGTCCCAACGCGGATCCCAGGTAGGCGCAAAATGGTCCGGGAACCTGGGCAAGGATGGGACAAATGGCACCCACTGCGGCGCCGGAGGCGGAGCCGAGGGTGGCGCTGGGGCCGGCAGCGATGGACCTTGTGGCGCCGTGGCTGGAGCCGACGGTGCAGGATCCTGTGGCGCCGAAGCTGGATCCGCCGGCGGCGCTCACGGTCCAACAGGATCCTGACACGGGACCGCGGGGCCCGAGGGCGCGCGCCCGAGGCCTAAAAAGGCGGTCCATGGTAGCAAGAAATTCTTGCACCTGTGCGGGAGTCGCCGACGGACCCGGGGAAGGTGGGTAGGCTGCGGGACTCGAGCTCTGAAGGAGCCGCAGGGGCAGAACCCCAGTCCTCCTCGTCCGCATCCGGGGACCGACGGGGGGACGTCGGAGAGCGAACAGGCTTCTTCGACTTCTTTTTGTGTCGTCTCTTACCCGAATCCGAGGGTGAAGACTTGGAGCCCGGGGAGCGATGACTGTGGCCCCGCGAGCGTTCCCTGGAACGGCCCCTGGACCGGGAACAGCACTGGGACGAGTGCCGGACCTCCAGCAGCTTCCGGTGCCGCTCCCTCAAGGCCTTCGGGGCCATGGCCCGACAGTCCAGACAGGACCGGGAGTCGTGGTCGGTCTCCAGGCAGTAGAGGTAGACATCGTGGGGGTCCGCCACCGACACATTGCGACGGCAGGCCCCACAAGACTTAAATCCAGGCATTCCTACGTGCACCAAGGAAACCAAAGCTTACAGGAGACAAAGTCTCAAAAAGGGTAGTCAAAAAGTGACTAAGGTACGTGCTCTAACCGGATCTGCGCCTACTGGCGCGGAAAAAGAATGAACTGACGTCAGCGCGCATGGGTGGCGCCTAAGTAGTCTCCGTGACGTCATCTCGGCGCTTACGACGCCAGCGACGGCCGCGGAGCCGCACGACGCCACCTACTGACGCGCAAAGGGTACTGCTAACGAAAAACTTTCCGGATCCAGTCTGACGCCTGGGGATATTCTAAGGTAAGGAATCTATCACAAACGTGTCTCTTTCAGATTTATAGCTTATCATGTTTTGGCCAATACACCTAGCCCAATGTGATTTCAAAGCACAATTTTGCACTTTATTTTGTAAAAGGGATCTTAGTTTAAGATCCAAAAATCACCTTGCGTAGTTATCATTAAAATTCTAATAAGGTCTAACTATTGTTACTTGATCCACACTTCTTTTGCAAATTGCTAAACAATGGCACATCCTTGATATTTGTTAGCATATGCTCTGATTGAGAAGTGCTGACAACGTCTCTTTTATGCATAAAAGCCATGTCTCCATTGGTTGGTATAGTCGCTGGAAAGTACTATCAACTTACTGAGATGTCCATCTTCTATTAAGAAGGTGATTTGGCTTTCCAGAGTATATTTAAATATGGCAGTCTCTTAACGGTTTCATAATATGAAGCTTGACTTTTATCTGCACATATAGTAATGCCAAACAATCCCTCTGAAAGGAAATATTTTCAAGTTTTTAGTACACATGGCCGGCTTCCATGCATCCCATTCACCACTCAGAAAAGTGCTTGCTCGTCCAAGCAAAGTTAGCCACATGGAGGGCAACACCTTGAGGGTCCTATGCAAGAAGTCTACTGCATTTGAAAGAGTACAGAATGCCCATAATCTTATGTAGCATCCAAATACGAGGTACCAAGCAAGCAGCATCAAGCAGAGATGTTATCACAGAGCAGGATGCTAGATGAAACTACCACTCAGAGAATTAGAGGCAGTGCTGCTGCCTGCCCACCTATTGTTCTTCTAACTGGAGATGGAGCTAGTGTCCTCAGCCAAGTCACGGGCCTGAAATGGACCCATCCCAGACTCACACAATCACCTATCCTTTACCATGCCTACCTGTCTTGCTGGTTGATGTCTAACGAAGATCTCCTTTTGAACAACACCTTTCGCACAACCTGCCTGTAACTCTGAGGGGTGTATGCAAGTGTCAGAACCTGCTTCAAGTCCATGCAGTTTTGCCTGGTGCTTTTGATGAAATGTGATTGAACTAACCATCTTTTGTCACAACCTTATAGTTAAATTCATTGTGGGACCATCCCAACTTCCCCACTAAATTGACATTTACATTTTATTTCGTTTTTATCATTGTTGAGGTCTTAAAATGTTTAAGACACTGTTTGCCACTGATTTCCCAAAATGTTCTTGATGGAAATGCTCCAAGCTCTCTGTAAAGTTATTTTAAATCAGTGGTGAGTCAAATTAAAACTTCACTTACAAACTTGGTCAGAATTAGAAAATGACACTTTATGAAGCAGATGACGTTTGCTAAATTTACCTGAGGCAAGGTTTTTCCTTTGGGGCCTTTGAGGTGTGAAAATTGCCTGATGCAAAATGTCCCAGGTAGGACATTCTCTAGCAAAAGAAAATTGAGTGTGGAGGCTGGACATCCATCACTTGAGGTAAGATGAGTGGAAGGGCGTGTTCTTAATGGAGGCCAGCTTTTGTTTTTTTAATTTAAGTACTTGATAATCTTTGTATTGCACACAGCTTGAACAGTTTAGAAAATACACATAGTTGCGAGTCAGCCTACTTTACATCTTTAAATCCCACCTAACTAATAGGATTTAAAGTTAGACTGTAAAAACTTGATCAATTGTGCTTTAATATGTACCTTAAAAAAAATCCACAGATTCGTTCGTATAGAATCACAGTGGGCACCAGAATATCGAAGGCACAGAACATAGAGGATAGAATATGGAATTCAAAATATCAACAGGTAAGTAGTTATAGTTTTTCTATACGTTACTCCACATAAATATTATATATATATATATATATATATATCTTCAAGCTGTGTAGATGTATGTCTATACTTCTCTATATGCACTTACCTTTCAATATTGTGTCCTTAATATTATTGTACCACGATATTCTGAGGGCAGTTATTTAGTAGTACAACCAGCATTTGGAAAGAACGCACCGATCAAGCATAGCTTTAATGTTTGGTCATAGTTGAGGGCCCCCTACAAATATACTTCTAGCTACGTCCCTGCCTGAAGTACCAGACATCTTCCTCATACGAGTACAAGGAGGCAAACTATCGGAGTACTACGAAGAGAACTTCCAACATTCTGAATGTCTTTTACCAACTGCAGCTACACCTGTGGCATTAGTTTGCACACAAGTCTGTATGTCGGAAATGTTGACTACAGCACCATCCAGTGAGAAGTCTTGGAACAGTAACCTGGGTTTTAAGTTGCCTTCTTAAACCCAATTTCCAGGCAGGGTTTGCTGATTCTGCAAGTACAACTTAGTCTTTTTGTGTCAGAAGTAAGGAGGGGTGGGGCTGGGCATCTCCTGCTCGGAAATACTCAAAACAGACACAGAAGAGAGAAATGTCTTCAAAGTTTACACGTGTTAGCCTATTGCGATCAGCACCTCTTGGAGAACAAAAGACCAGGACAGGACAAAAGGCTGTCCCTGCTCTTCTAAAGAGATTGGTATATCCAGCCCTCCCACACTACCTGCGAGCCTGATGTGGTTCAAACCTGAAATGAAAAGAGCAGGACATGCCAAAAAGGCTGTTCTTGCTCTTCTAGAAACCACAGGATCTGGTGCTCTCACACCCTAAAGTCGGGCTCAACACAAAAGCTTCATGAATTCAAGCAACGCACATTGCTCGTCTGACAGGATGGCTCCAATCTCTTTATACTTTATCTCTAAAGTAGTGTGTCCAAAATGGATTTTTCTGTGGCTGTATTCAATCAGGACATACATGCTACAGATACATCCTGCTAAGCATGTACTGTGCCACACACATGAAGTATCTGCACACATGGGATGCAGAAAAGGATGTGGCGGCCAAAGACTGACAATTTACACAGAAGTAATGTATCGGCCACTACACAAAAAAAGCTTGCTTGTAATTAAATGGTGCTACTACAGTTAGCCTTGGGCAATCCAGCAAGCTGGCAGTAGTCATGCTCAATATAGAAGGTAAGCATGGTGTATAACAGGTATATCAGGTGTCTGCCTGGATAGAAAAATAAAGAAGCTGATTGACAGTGTACTGGGAGGTTATAATACAGATGACAGGTGAGAGCTTAGAAGGCAAATGTATCATTACCAGTGTGGGAGACTTGACTGAATGTTTGGGAGAATGGTAAATAAGGTAAGCAAGGCAGGAGTCAGCTAAACATGATCAGACAGTGTTGGTAATACTATGGTCAATGATGAGAAATGTGTTCCACTAAGTGAGCATACTAGTACCATTTGGCCAAGACATCAACAAAAATAAGGCTCCAGAGAATTGCTTGTGGTCTTTGATCGATGTGAAGGCCATATCCTGGATGAAAAGGTGTTCCAATTGGAAGGAAAGTGAGGGAACAGTGGGACGAGGAAAGGAAGAATGACTGGTAGATCAGGGAATGCAAGAGAAAGTAAGACTTCATTTTATTGGTTGAATAAATTATTTGGGAGAAGGTCTAAAATTTGCAGGGGTTGGAGTGGACTGTTATCCTCAGTGGGCCGAAAATGCCTATTTACTTTTCGAAGGCAAAGATAGTGTGTTGAGTTTGTTTCAGGATGCGTGGTCTAAAGTAGGTTTAGTCGAGTCAACGGGTGACTAAGAAAGAATGGACACTTACGTTCCAACTTGCCGTTGGCTGCTTTGAGGGTATCTAGTTCTTTAGTGAGACATCGGGTAGATACAGGTTTTCTAAAAGAGGGTGGCAAAGGGTTTGAAAGCATCTGATAGACGTAGGTCTATGACTGAATTGCAGGTTTCATGCAGGGCAGCTTGACTAAAGGAGGAGCAGTGGTTAGGAGTGCCTCGTCCAGGACTGCATCAGATAATTTCTTCCGGTCAGGAGCAAATGTTTGAATGATTATTAGTTGGAGATTCTTGCTCCTTCTCGTTGCATCATTGAGCCATCACTTTTCCATTTGTCTACATTTTCCCCATTCAGTTTCTTTATTACCATCCCCATGAACCCAAACTAGTTTATTGTTGGTTTTACTTCTAGAGTTGGTTATTGGTGCACATTTAAATCCATCAGAGTGTAAGTCTTGAGGTTGGTCATCTCAAAGGGATACAGAATTCTTGATGTATCTAGAAATAGGATGGCGAAATGACACCTGCTAGATCTGTTCATCCACAACAATGTTTGCAATTGATATAGAAATGTCTTGATAGGGTAGATGTGGCATGGGAACATTCACAAATAAGCAGTCTACTACAATGAAAAATACAGACAGAAGGCCTAAAAACAGAGATATGTTTCCACCAGCTAGGAGGACAGCCTTTTTGTACATTCGTAGGCGTACAATATACAAGCCTTTTCTCAACATGCTAACCAAGGTGCAGCGTACTGTGGCTAGGCAGACCTTCAGAAACACCCCATCCTTCCATCACTTATAGTTCGTAAATAGAGTGTGCTTTGGAAGACAGCTATCCCTGCTTTCACAAAGCATATCAGGTTGATCAGCACATATTTTTAAGTAGTGTGCACAGCATTTCTTGCATGGAATTTAGAATAGTGAGCAA
The DNA here is from genome assembly GCA_963921515.1 of Calotriton arnoldi. Taxonomy (NCBI): domain Eukaryota; kingdom Metazoa; phylum Chordata; class Amphibia; order Caudata; family Salamandridae; genus Calotriton; species Calotriton arnoldi. Next base: position 214,538 of record CAWUFW010007501.1, on the reverse strand, counting down.
AAGTTCGCATCTGCACTTGCAATTTTTATAACTTTTCTATCACATTAAATCACATATCACAAGGGTGGAGAGCCAGGTGCCTGAAAAAAGCAACACACAGATTCACAAAAACAGGCTTTATTACTTCAACAGCAGCTGCACAACTGAAACACAAGGTACAAGGGCAGCACATAAAGAAGAACTTCAAAACAAGAAATCATAAGGGAGTCTATAAAACCATTTCAGGGCAGAAAACTCGTTGAACGTGCATTGTAAGTGGAGCCACAGCACATCCTTCCTGCTACAAAAGCTAGCAGGTCTTTGCTATAAGACCTTTGCTATGTCTGCCGGCAACCTTCAGAAGAAAGCAATAACTTTCCAGACACACAAACCAAAGCAACGAAGAAGGTCAAACTTTAATAAAAACAGATGCAACTATGTTAAAGTCCAGGGTAACCTGACGGAACGTTCCACCAGCAGTCTACAGGTCAAGAAATAAGACCTCCCACAGGATCCAACCTTCTCCAAGGCCATTGGTTTGCGCATACCATGTGGCAGTCCAGTTTTCACGGTGAAGGATCTGCTATTTTTGCAGACTATAGTCCGCTGAGCAATGCCATTCAAACACAATGAAAACTGGTCATGAGGACGAGGCACGAATCGGATGACGTATCAGAAAGCACAACACAGAAAATGCCAATTTTGGGATATTTGTTTTTGCAACATTCATAAGCCTCAGCTTATAGTAAACAGATTGGCTTACTATATGTTTTTATTAAATAATTTAATTTACAATAGTTCCCTTGATTCTGAAAGCACCTGGTGTTGCTTCCACAACACACCTCTCAGACCTGGACACGTTGCAAATAACCAACTGCACCCTACACATAGCCCATTTGTGAAGGAGAACATAACGAGATACATAACTATACAAGTATATATACACCATTACTCTTTAATAATAATGTAAATATACAATGCCAGAACTGTCAGTACTAATCCATTAGTAGAGGACTGAGGCTCTGGAAAATGGTAACTTGTTCATGATCACAAACCGCGAGGAGCTCAGGGGCCCTTGGCTGCATGCAAACACCAGGCGTGCCAAAATGATTTTGTTTAGGTTGCCCTTTTAGGAGAAGGGTTTCCAACACCGGTTGAGGAGGGCCAGATTCATGACAAATTACCAGGACACCACTCATGATGATATAAATGAGTTACATTTACTTATGTAAAGCCATCTTATGCGGCCAGCTTGAAAATCTGGCAAGGTACAGCCCTAGTGGGCTAAAAGAGGATACCTCTTCTTCATGGGATTGTACAGTATATCTAAAAGTAGACATTATGCTCCCATGGGACTTATCCCTTTTTCAAACCCTTGATCTTCGTTACAGTCACTACTCCTCAAAGTGAATTTTTTGTTTACTTTAAATCGTAGCTGTTTCAACAGGTTAATAAAAACATCTGAACGTTCTCTCCTTAGCTTCCCTGATGAGGTAAGTCTAAAACTGATAAGTCAGTGACTCGTTTTCACAAGGCAAACAGTTGTGCTACTCCTGTGATATCCTTGAAACCACAACAATGAAAATTGCCTTCATCTACCCTGGAGCCCAATATAAAGGCAGCACCCGTACACAGTTATTTTAGCAAGTGTTGCTCTGAAAGCTAAAAGGTTATGGCTTGCAGGTACAGCTATATAATTTACTTTTGGTATTTCAGATAGTCAGTGAATAATTCCAAGAATCATTAACTGGCACCTAAGAGGTGTTAAGTGGAAATGTAGAAGTATTTCAGAAACCATGAATGCCCACTATGTCACAAATTAGTTCATATTTTGGGAAAATGCTCTTAAAATGGGGAGCATGATGGAAGTCTCAGGGGGTAGGATTTTTAAGGAAATTACAAACTAAAATATGCCAGGACTTGAAAGAAATTAACTTATAAGAAGGAAAACTCAGCAGATTTTGAAAGTACATTTGTAAAGTTTAGACTTTCTTAAAGTTAGACACGGTGATGGCAGAATTAGTAGGGGTAGAATGACCAACATTTGGGTAGCGACCAGTTAAAGTGCCATTTGACAACCTGCTGTTGGTGGTCATGAACAGGTCTATACATTTCATGTGCCTCACTCTAAACAATCATGTACGAGAACAAAATTGTTCAATAATCTCAAAAAATGTACAAGGAATAATAATAGCATTACCAATAACGACAATAAGGATATATACATTCCAAGTTTATATTATTGTAGCATCAGAAATAGACTGTTTAATAGGTTCATTTTTAGAGGTTTAGAATGTACATAAAGTGCAATTTAGACAAAAGATTCAAGTTGAGTTCTTCAGTGGAGGCCATCTTGCATGGTGTTTGTTCATTTTCTGGGATTCCAGCTCATAGCTTGAGTAGCAGATAGTTACTGCCAAAAATGAATAATGGTCTTGGCTACCAGTCAGACAGTAAATGAGATGGGCAAGGAGTAAAAGTACATCAAGGCACAACCATGGGATCAGTTCAGTATGAAAATAAATCACCATTATGTACAAAGCTGCTATTGACCATTGGCATATATTTCGCTATGCTGTCTCAAGAATAAAGTACTCTATGAGGTGGCAATGCCACAGATCGTCAAAGGGAAACTTATTTAACTGGCAGTGTAGACACACATTCAAGGACTGCGGAACGTGTTCCTCGGGGGTAAATGAGGAATTTGGACCCTTCATCTGCATTGAGATTTTGGAAATGTCAGGATGGCATATCAAAGAATATACAGTAGAAAGCGGAAAAAAAGACTGGATCAGCAAATAAAAAGTATTGAAACAATGAACTGTGAAACAAATTAGAATAACAAAAAGTTAAGGTGTGTGTAAGGAATTCAACCTGTAGGAGAATTTGAAAGCTATTAAGAAAACAGTCTTAAATTAGAGCAAAAAGATGTCAAAACAAGAATGAAAAAGGTAAAACATGGGGGAAACAAGACAGGACCTTGCAACACAGAAACACAAAGGACTATAAAAAAAAGCAGAAGAAAGAATTAATGCAACTAAAATAATAGTGAAAATGTAGTGTATGACAGAATGAAGAAAAGAATGACAGTGAAAAAAGGTACGGAAACGTACAGGACCAGAAAAAAAGAAGCAAGAAAAAAGGAAAGGAGACACCATTGTAAGACCTTATTTTCTTTCATAAAACTCTCCAACAAGGTAGCATTTCCCCTGCCCCTATACCAAAGCACTACAAAAGAGGACACACACTCTAGCCCCAAGACTCCATCCATGTCCGTTAAGGTCACTTTTCATTTTGGTTTAACTGGTTATGGATACATTGTTTTATAAAGGACATAACGTCAATTGACTTAATCACTGGTGAGGAGGTCGGGGTGGGGGGTTTGAGAAATGTACTAAGTAAAAAATGAAGCAAGAACCCAGCTGCTTCACCATATAGTCCAATTTGTAGGATGGATTGACCCAGAGGTGGGTATGGGACAACTGTCCAAAGTAAGAAAACTACATGAACATAGTGATCATTGCTAAAAAGGCTTTGGGACAAGCATGGCCAGGAAAAACACCCAATGAGTACAAAAGAGTAAAATAACATCAACGTATAACAAGAGAAATACAGTATTATCAGAAGAGTAGGAAAGAGAACATGACTTGTGCAACAAAGCCAGAAGAGTGGCACCCCCGAAATCAGAAGTTCATTAAAAGAGGTGCCAGCACAGGTTTTGTCCTACATTTATGAGCATATGAAAATAAAAGAAGAATGCAGCCCAGATACTCGGAACTGATTGACACAAGAGGGGGCAAGAAGGTTATTGGCCAAATTCCAGAGGTTTATGAAAAGCAAGCAAAATGCCACCAAAGTTACTATTCAACTCCAAGGGGGTCACCAAATCAAAGAAAGTGGGAGTGAAGATACTGCCCAAATCCTAGCAGCCAGAATCAAGGGAAACATAAGTCATGTGACTGCAACTGAGCGAATGAAAAGCAGTTGAGGCGACAAAATCCAAGGAACTCAAATGCAGGAAAGGTGGTAGGAATGGTGGAAGCAAAGGTTCAACCAATCTGTCCAGAGCTCATGAAAAGGAGGAGAGGCGGCATTAAAAAGTTACTGCCCTTATCCCACGGGCACATAAAAGAAGTGAGGAGGCAGCAAGGCAAGGGCAAAACCCCACATTTTATCCAAGGCTGTACAAGTGAAAAAATGTGAGTTACTTTACGTCAGCCCATAAAGGAGGCAGGAATGAGAAATCAGGGAAAACAGAAACAATCTTTGGACATATGCTGCAAGTAAGATCTCCTAAGAAGACCAGTGGCAAAAAGGTATGCCCGAGTCGCACAGATTGCAGATTTTGCCCACAGTGATGGAACCGTAACTGGAAGGGGTTCAATGATATCAGAAGTCCAACACAAAAGAACAGGGATCACTTGTTGCAAAATATGGGCATGGCATAAGGGATGCAATACGTGATTTGAAAGAATCCCACAAGGCAAAAACTACTGTACATGGCAATCTAAATATCTAACATGTGAAAACACAATGATTAAAGAAGCAAGCAAAAAGGGTAGGAGGTGGCTAACTAAACCTGGATCACAAAGGTAAAGTAGCTCTTTTGGAAATACTTCCTTACAGATTTGTCATACTATGGGACACAATACATAAACTTTGTAGGGAAATCACAGTTTGTGTGATAAGTAAAGTAAGAACAACCACTATAAGAAACTATGAATGCAAAGCCACACAAAGCTGAGCAATTAGAGGAACCCGGTCTGAGAACTCAGAAGTGGAGCCTGAAACAACATACTGCAGAAAAAAGCGTAGATTGACTAGCAAACAAACCACTCGTGGGTCATCATTTGACAGCAGAGACACAGCAGAACAAAACAAGATGGTGGTGGGTGGAACTCCCATCTGGAGAAAAACAGTGACAACACTGGGAAGGCATGAACCATCAAAAACAGATGCCAGGATAGGAGACAGAGAGAAAGAGAAAAAGAGGGTACAAGAGATAAAGAGGGAGGGAGAGAGAGAGCTGGGAGAAAGCGTGGAAGAAAGAGGTCAAAGAAAGAGTAAGAAGGTAGGGGAAGAGAGTCAAGCAAAGAGGAGAGATATAGGTAAGAAACAAAAAGTGAGAGAGATAGACAAATGGAGACAGAAGCGAGTATGAGAAAGAAAAAGAAAGGCAGCTTTGGAGAAGAGAGAACAAAGAGGGAGATAAAGAAAGAAGAGGGGAGAAAGAGGACAGACAAAATGAGTACTGAGAGTAAGAAAGATGAAGAAATAGAGAGGCAGAAGAAAGGAAAGAGAAAAAGGGAGAACAAAGGATAGAGACGAAGTGAAAGAGGAGATGAGAGAAAAGGGGCAGACAAAGGAGAGAGCAGACTATGAAAGAGGAAGAGAGTAAAAGGGGGTAATAGCAGCAAAGTGACTAGAAGCGGAAGAGAGAAAGGGAGGAAGAGAGCAACAAGTGAAGAGAGACAAGAAAAAAGGAGGAAAAAGAAGTGTAGAGAAGAGAGAGTGGGAGACGGAAGAAAAGACGAGAGCAGAAAAAGACATAGGGAGAAAGAGGTGGGGAGAGAAAAGAAAGGATGGGGAACAGGAAAAAATGGGCGTGCGAAAGGAGAGCAGGAGGTAAAGAGCAACTGAGGGAGAGAGAGAGAAGAACAGAGTGAAGGAGATTAAGAGACAGGGATCAACAGATGCATAAAGGTGGCCAAGAATCGTAAGCTCATGAGAATTAGTCTAACTCTGGAGAAACTCAGTGTGTAGGAAGTCCAAAAAAAAAAGAACTAGAATGCATGAGCCAAAAAGAATGTGAAGCAGAACTAGGATGCAATCCACCAATTTTTCGAAGGTGGCAATGACAGTATATACACAGGGAGGCTGACGCACGAAAAGTACACTGGTTATGGAGAGTGAGAAGATAAACGCACTCTATCTTTCATTGTAAATAAGCGTATGAGAAGCAAGAACTAGTGAGTCAGGACAAGCACAGCAAAAAAAAACAGGAAACTAACATTTCCCAATACTGGGAGTCAGCTACAAAAGGAATATGTCGGATTGTATATCATGGTAATTTAAGGAGATGAAAGTACAATGCTAGGTACCCGCACATTAGATAAATTAAAAGGACAACATAGTCACAAAAAACGAGAGGTGCTCACAAGGCAACATAGCCAAACTGACCACGTCCAGCTCAAAGGAATGAGCACAAATTACCCAGCTTAAGCGCTTATGGCAGCCCAATCAGAAAATGGAAAGTGCCGAACAGCATTTGGAAACAGATTATCTGTGTTTAAAGTTTGTCAAGGCAATGTGAACCAAAAGACAGTCAAACCACCTCAGGGATGCAACACTTATGCTGACACACAAGTGCTGGAAAAATATCAAGCAAAGAAAATAACCACGCAGCAGAATTCAATCAGCAGAGAAAACAGATCAGAGGGGCCCTAGCTGACGATGGAAGTAACTTTTGGCTGTATGTCAACTTGCCGACAAAGGGTATTCAAAACAAAAACTGAAACCATGCACTGAGCGCCTTGGTTGTGAAATACTCAGAACAAGTAAACAGCGAGCAAGCAAAACTGACAATTAAGCACTTCAAGGGTCACGGTTTACCACAAACAAGTAGAAAAGAATGCTGGTGTCCAAGTCATCTTAAGGAAAGAAGACATACCACGCCAGCAAAAAACAGGAATAACCAATCAATGCAAACTATTCAAACTCACGTGTGCAGTTGAAGTAGAGGTGAAAAAGGAATGTTGCATAAGTGGACCCGCATGGAAACATACAATATCGCTGTATCTGTGAGCAAGAGACATCAACCTAGCAGACCAGCAGGAGGAGCTACTACAAATCTGATGAAGAGCCTAAGAAATGTGGGGAACACCACATCTACAATCACAGGTGAAGAAAACACACAATCCTATACCTGATAAGGTGTGCAAAAGAGTAAATGATCTCCCGACTGTGACGAGGTGGGATTGTTTCCATACAGCGTCAAAAACACAATGAAGAAGCTGAAAATGCACAGAGCAAATGCAACCACCAGTGCCAACAGTTCCAAACAATTTTCAGATTGAAATGGGATAATAAGGTAGAATTGTATGGCCGAGATCGCAAACCCATCTGCCTGGCAACCTGCAGGTAATAAGGAGCAAGCAACTACCTTGGCACCCATAGTGTCACATTGCTATTCAAGTATCTAGTGTGGTCTTGGGCATTAAACCCATGGCACAAGATGAAGCACTAAGCCCAGGACAATAGCTCCAAAAGGGACAATAAAAACATAAGAGATGAACCCAGACCTGCAACACCTTTCAAGGTGACAAAGGAGGTTCTCCACTCTGTAAGAGAAACAGCCCCCTGTGTTTAGGTTGAAGTGTGGTGCTTAGATCACCGATCTGGTTTCAGGACTATGCACGTGCTAGTACACCTAAAGTGTCGAGCTGCAGTCACGTCAATAATTCATGCTCAAGGCGGGAACACACAGCCTTCAAGTACTGTCCTTGAGTGTGGTCCTACAGCATCAGTGGGCGGAAGGGCAAATGCTGACACCACTGTGTCCACCTGGTCTTTGATGATGTGGCAGCCGTCTAGTAAACTGATATTTTGTGCTTTTTCTCCTTGGTGGTTCTTGTAAATCAACCTATGTATGCCTAATATGTATTGTGAAGTATCATGGTGTCCCCTTAAACAGTAGTGGATATGTTACAAATAACGCACTGAATTAGCAAATGGGAGGAAAATTTACCATCAGGTTGTAAATGTGGGAGAAAAGGAAAAGAAGAGAAGGTGGTCAGAAACAAACAAAGAATTGAGGTGAGAAGGGAACAGAGATGAGGCAGATTATTCAAATATACGCTCAGTTTTTGCAAGAGAACACATTGTATCAGAAACTATGTAAGAGGAGAATGTGCAGAAATTATGAGGGTTCTGAAGCAAGAATTCCACTCACAAGTGAGTGTCGGGACTATGTCCCAGATCGCCATCGCTGAATCAGTCGAGAATAATGATTTGTAGCTGAAACACTGGAATGCCCAGGTTATTTACTATATTAAGTACTTTGGCCTGGGTTAGAATGGAATCTTCGGATATCAGTGTGAACGGACATAACCTTTGAAGGCAACAACTGAGGCCCGACAATGGTGCAGATGGCTTAGAATCAATAACTTAGATACTCTACAAAAAGATTAGACAGCATGACCATTTCTATTGCTAACTAGGTGAAACCACTCCATATGTTGATCAAAGTCCAGAGAAGACACTTGTTTTGAAACAGAGTGGTGTACCAATGTGTAGTATTCACAATCTAAATGACTTAATAAAAGGGCTCACTTGCACATCACAAATCTCTGTTGACATAACCGAACAGGCAGCCCAACCCCAGATCTAGGCTTTCTCCACATACCATATGGCACACATGAAGGTCTTCCCACATCAACAAAAGACAACACCCTTAATGCCTCATAGTAGGGCTTTCTCTTATTTCACATTAGGGCTTTCTCACTTCAGATGTACATCTCTCTCTCTGTAGAACTCATCCTTCTCCCTTGCCACACCAGGAACTACACTTCACAACAGAGCTGTCTCATCTTACAATATGGCTGCCTAGTATCACAAACGGGATCCGGAAAATATCCATTCAATCACATCCTTTCTTTAAAAAGCCAGATCCCTGCTTTTTCTGAGACCTGGAATTGATATATGGTTGTGCCGAGTTTCCCCTACTTCAGCCACTCTTTGCCCCCTCTGGGTCTACAGACGTCCATATTTGTCTTGTACCCCATACCGTCGAAGGGTATCCATGGGGTTGCTCGATAGTTGGTCTCCCTGGACACCGACTTAATACATTTATTGTAGAATGCCTCTCTTATGCCATCCAGTCTGGTTGGTCCCCAGTGATCAGCATATTACCTGGTTACAGAAAAATGGATCAACTTTGCTGAAGGAATTCCTGAGCACACAAAGAAACACAAAAGAACTAAAGAGAAAACCAGTTTGCTTTCCTTTCCCACATAATCCTTCAGTTTGTGAAGCTGCCAAGTCTCATAAATCCTCTTTATTTAAAAGTTCCATGTTTCATTTCCAATGGTTCTCTTCATATCGCGAAAGGATGCAGGAGCCTCGGTAGGCCCGGGATGCCATGCGTACTCAAGTAAAAAATATCCGCCAGTGAGGCACAAACCAATGATCTTCTCCACAGAGAAACTGAAGAAATTGGCGAATGCATGCCAGGTCCCTAAACTTCAGTCAATGAACTCCCCCCACCCCCAAACCCCTCCAGCCCTCCCCGGTCTGCTTGAAGCAGGGCCCCCCGAAGGGCGCTTGGCACAAATGGAGACAGTTCAGCTCTGCAGGACTGATTACTCCTTTAAGGTTTCATGAACAGTATTTTTTTCCTTGAAACCACCCCAGAAGCTGGCCTGTTCAACGGCAAACCAGAAGCTCACGTGGACAAAAAAAATGGCATGACGCGCCAACTTTAAGCCATATGCAGACCCAATAACTGGACATCTTTCAAGAGCCGTCATGCCTCTAGAAAGATGGGAACACGTGCGGCCCCAGTCTGGGACTGCACAGGTGGCACTGGCGTAATCGTCCAGCAGCTTCTGAAGGCAAGCCTGGTGTGTCTTTGGAGCAGAGTCACAATACCTTGGTAGACTTGCCTTTAAATGTCATCGTCTGGTTGGCAAGGAGGCAGATCGGACAGTAGGAATGACTGGGCATGGGTACAGCCAAAACCCTTGCTTCAACATCCACTCCAAAGGATTTTAGCAAAGCGTATCCGTGTTGAAGGACAAGTGAGCCTGCATGAGAAAAAGCGCAACATTGGCACAATTAAATTATTATTCATGCTAAAGCACTATACATACGCGCAGCAAGCTCTACCATAACTGAAGGTGTATAGTGTTACTCCTAGTTCAATCTCCCATCACCTGAGACATTTTATTAACCGAATTACTTACAACTGGTGCCCTAAAGCTTCAAAAAGCATTGGTCTCTTAAAGAAAAAGGTGTTAAACATTATTGCAGGGGATTGCAGTCATTTTTTTCTCAATTTCATGTGATTTTCCCTATTACTTTTATATTACTTAATGGTATAGTTGCTTCACCACAAGTCAGGGAATAGGTGCCAGTAAAAAAACATTAGTTTTTAATTATACGACAAATTTATGTATACAATCTGATTTGTAGCAGGGCATGGCACCTTCTGTGTCACTGCAATGGTCATGACACTATAAAAGGCATGAACATCAGTGGCAGAGAGGCAAGTATTTCAGGGAAGACCCCAATGTCTGCTCTGCCAAAACTAAACCACCAAGAGGGCCTGAGGCCTGACAGTTCTGGCCCACACTGAGGGAATTGTGATCAGTGTAATACCTGCGTCATTGCTGCTGTTGTGATCCAGAGATATCATTTTCAGAGAAGGTCTTAGAACAAAAGAATAGGAGAATGTAGTCGAATGGCTAAATTGTGAGCTATATAACCAGGGTACCTGAATTCTAGCCTGCACGAGGGGCGTAACATAGGGCCCTGCAACCCCTCTCCTCTCCCTTGTGGCCGGCCAATCCCCATGGACACCCACCCCACATTTTTCTTTTTGTAATTCATTTCCCCAGTCCCTTGGAAGCGAGACAGGATTGTGGCGACTCCCTCCAATTGTTATTTTTTTAAATGTTGGTTTTTTGTGTGTGTGGGGGGGAGGGGACAGCAGTGGTGGGAGGCCCAGAAAGGCTAGGGGGTCATGGTATCCCTCCCTGTCCCCTTTATGTCCTTTTCAAAACGTTTCCAAGACAGGGGACCAAGTCCCTGAGTCCCGTAACGGCCTCAGCAACATTTATTTTTATGTTGCATCCAGCCAATCAAAGAGCTTGCTGGGAAAAAGCCCCCTTAGCCAATCAGAAGGCTTGAATTTTAAAATTTCAGCACAAAGGTCCAGATATTTATACATTTTGAACCTTAGTTTCAGAAACACTACTGAACGGATTTACACCAAATCACAAAAAAGCATGCTTCCTGGGTAAAGATCTAGCTTTCTGCCAAACTTGGTTTAATTCTTTTCATCTGTTTTGGCTGTGGCGTGGTCTACAATTCCCTATGGAAATTTCATGGGGAAATTGCATTGTAAGGCCCTGCCCTTTTCCTCGGTCCCCACTTGATGAATCACCCCAAAGCTTTCCAGAAAGGAGCGGAGGTGAATGAACTTTGGTTTTTGGGAAAGTTTAGTGAAGATTCGTCAATGGCACCAAAGTTATTAGCAAAACTAAAAATCTATTTCCTATAGTAACTAGGTCCTAACTTGAACTACATAGTGGTGATTACAAGTGTCTAATATAAAGAGAGATAGAGAGAGAAATGGACAGAGAGAGAGAGAGACAGGGTGAGCAAAACAGACAGAGGGCAAGTGAGACAGATTGCGAGTGAGAGAGAACGAGACAGAGACACGGACAGAGAGATTGATAGATAGAATAATCTGGCTTTTCAGCATTCTAATTCCCCTTAAGGCAGTTCTTCATTCCACAGGTCACCTCATCTCGGTTCAAAGAAAATTCAACCACAACTTGCCAATACTTTGAGATTTTCACTGGCTTCCAGAACGTCCTGTAGCAAGGATTCACTCTTGCTTGAACCCCCTAAAATCATAAGATCACTAGCTCAAAGACAGTCTTTTTCTAGTTCTACCCCACCAACTGGAATCGCTTCCTGATTCAAATATGAAAGGCCCTGAACATGCTTTTACCTTTCAACAAGGACTCAAGACTCTTCACAAGATACCCAATTAGACTCATGCCCACTCTCAAACCCTGCCCCTCTTCCCTATCTACCCTCATTACCTTACTCGGTTTATTTTGCAAAACTGGAGTACTGTATTCTCATCTGCATTGCTCCCTCCACCGAACTCTTCCCAGCCCCCACTCTTAGCCTAGCTCCCTGCTGAATCCCGATTAGTTTCTTGTTTCTTCTATGTAAACACATCTCACATGTGGTGTTAAGTTCTATGGACGGCACTGCAATACCCTTCGGTAAAACAGGGTGTAGGGGAAAAAAAAAAAAAAACTTAAATAGAATAAAATATAAACAAGAAAAGGCAAAGCCAATAGGTCTGACTTTAATATTCTAATACATGCAAACAAGCTACATACAAGTGGGTATAGCTGTGTTTGCAAGTGTTTGTACTTTAATCCCGGTTTGTGACTGGAAGTCCTGTTACTTCTGCTTCTCCTGGCACAGGTGGTACTTCCAGGCAATACGCACACCATGTAAAGACGTATTTTTGTAACAGGTGCTTTCAGCATCCAAAGCTGCCTTTAGCACAAAGACAATACAAAGTATCAAATATATTATAAAAAATGATATTTAAAAAATGCTAAATTAAAACTATTTACAAGAGAAAATTGCATGCTTAGTCCTTCCTGAGTTCTTCCTTCGCCTCTGTATATATAGATATTTATATGGAAGTCGCATAGTTATTTCTTCCTGAACAACATTTTTCAGGTGCTTTTCTATGAGTTCCCAGCTTTTCACATGAAATCTTCCCATTTACTTTGTTGTTTCTTCTCAGATGTCGCTCAGCAGGAAAAAAATGGGGTCCTCGTCACTGTCCAATTCTCCCCTGTTAAGCAAACATTTGAAGGTGTAGCCTCAGACCCTAGTGTAGAGGAGACAGTTGAGCAGGAAGTGGCTCCTGTCTTCAGTTTTCTCACACATGCAGGTGTCAGAGCTTACTTGCTTCCTTTTCCTTAGGGCCGCATTAAGAGGTAGCAAGCCACTTCGTGCTAGAGCAAAAAGTCTCCTTTCTCTATGATTTAGCAGGTGTGTTAAATAAGGCTGAACAACCAAAGATGGGTCAAAAAGAAGGACTTGTCCGTTTGGCCGAAAGGACTCGAGAGGTTTCAGTTTCCTTTCTATTTCTAGTGTGGTAAGTATTTTATTGATTGTCTTACTCATCTGTTTTGTTGACATTTGTAGTGCAGGATTTCCTGATGAGATATCAAAGCCTAACCTCTTGCTTTCTTTGAGCCATCATTTTGCATAGTTTGATTTGTTACTAAGTTTAAAGTTTTCTCACTAGGCTTTGAGGGCTAGGTTGTTTCCTGACACTTAACCTCTCCATACCATATTTTATTGGTGCAGTTTTGCATCTTCTCTGGGTTGAGAAGAAGCTGACCTCTGTTTCCAGAGTCTCTGTGGGAAAAATTGGTTGGTAACATGCGCAAAGACTTCCAAAACTTTCTTTTGTGTGTTCGCTCCTATTTTTCATGTTAATTTGTCCAGTGCACATAACTCCGTGCCGTAGGCTATTTGGTCTCCTGCCTTACCCTGGACGGCTCAGTCGCTGTTTTGCGAAAAGTAATTTCCATGGATGCTGACATTTTACAGATGGCACTTATAGTTGGTACTGATTTGTCTAGCACTATCTGAATAGTTGTATTACATTAAGGTTGTTAGAAATCAACAGTCCTAGGTATGGGAATGTTTTCACTGCATGCGCAGTCCTACCATGACGTACGTCTGACGTAGGGGATTCTGCAGGAACATGGCAAGGAGGAGGAGGGCAGCCTGGAGACGCCGCGATAAAGGTAAGTGTATTTTATTAACCTTAATTTTCATTTTTATTTTATAAAATATTTATTGAGGGAGGGGGGAGGCGGGAGGGTCCGGGGCTGAACTCTGCTCCGGAGTCGGAAGTTTTGCATGACCTTCACGTTCTCTGCGAAACGCGGATTATGCAAAAATCCGCAAGCTCCGCCAGCGGAGCGGAGTTCCTGACCAGGGTTAACCAAGACACGCAGCCTGCACTGGCAGCCTTGCATGTGTTTGGTGAGGGGTCCCTTTGGGTGGCACAATTCGTGCTGCTGCCCTTAGGGACACTCTTTAGTACCTTAGGCCCTAGGTACCATTTACTAGTGACTTACAGAGGGTGCTAAAGGTTTTGCCAATTGGGGGAAACGATTGCACAGTTTTGGGAAAGAGCTCTGGCACTGGGGACCTGGTTGGCAGGAACCCAGTGCACTTCGAGCCGAAATCACATCAGTTACCAGGTAAAAAGTGGGGGTGACCATGTCAAAAAGGGCTACTTTCCTACACTGATGGTATATTTTCCTGCATGAAGATCTTTTCAAAGAGATTTCTTCACTCTGTCTTGTTTATTTGTTTGACTATTTCCTTACGGGCAGGGGTGGGGGAGGAGGATTCTGTGAATTATCAGGAATGACAGCAGTATGTTGGAATGTAGAAGTGAAATGCTACATCCAAAGGTCTTCTGCGATATTGGCCTCTAGCCCACTTTTTATTCCGAGGCTCTCCCCAATTTTTCGGCAGATCTTTTTCAAGTGTGTCTTTCCCCAAGAATGGTCATTTATTCCTCATTGCCTCTTATTTTTTATTTGATAAGCAATCTGTAAGCCCTTCTTTCATTTTTAATTTCGTCCTGTGCTCCTTTTGTTTGTACAAGGGTTTTCAGTCCTACCTTTCTTCACTGTCTTGCATTCTTTTTCGAACTAGCCAGAGTTGCATTTATTTTCAGCTTTGTGTTTTTAGAAAACCTCTTTGACACTAGAGGTAAGAGGGAGGTCATGAACTCCTAAAAGCAAACGCTGCCCATGTACCTTATGCATTTATTTCATACTTCAACTTGGCAAGCAGCTCATCTGTGTCTGAAATGTTTTGCCAGTCCTTGATGTTTAATTTCATACCTTCTTTCCCGGGTCGTGGGTCTCCTTAATTACGTCGGAGATGGTCCTTTTTAGGTCCAGTGATAAATCATTGTGATCACTTTCCGTAGGATTTTTGGATTTTCAAATCTAGTCCAGACCTCGTATTTGACAAAGATATGCTCAATAACTGTTTGGGCCTCTCCTGCATTGTATGTTAGAATCTTGACATCTGTATTTTCATGAGAGTTTTTGGCCAAGGTAAGGCCTTCACTGTAAGCATTTTATAGTCCTTTGCGTCAAATTTAGGGAAGGCTGATTCATTTCTATATTTTTCTTCAAGTCAGTTACCCATTCACTTATTTTGAAGTTGAAATCTCCACAGACAATGATTGGTCTCAATGATGCTTCGCTAAAACAAATGAACAGGTCTGTAAAGTTCTCCAATTGTTGTGCAAAAACGTTTATTAGATGCAGAATGGGCGTATCTAAGAACGTAATATCACACATCTGTATGTTCTCATGTAAATTGTCCCATGCCTTAAATTTTGTTTGATTGGTACTTCGACAATCGGTTGCTTTGATAGGGTATTTGGAGGCCTCCGCTGCTCCTTGTGGGTTGAGGGTACTTTGCACATTTTCTTTAGGTTTATGCAGCCTGGAATCTCCCACTCTGAAATTAGCCAAGTTTTTTGTAAGGCTAGGATTTTGTGGCTTGTTAGGAATTTTATCAGATCAATATCCCCTAGTTTTTGGGCGATGAAAGTATCATTCCATGATAAAAGTGTGATCTTTTTCCACCATTTCTACAGTTCATTTCCTGTTCTAGTCAATCTTGATTTGATACGTTTAGTTTCACAGGTAGAATAGCTCTATATGATTGTTCTGTTTATTTCTTAATGCTCAACTGTATTTCCAGGCCTGTCACTTTGCTGTTCTGAATTGCATGTTGCTCCTATGTTTTGTTCTCAAGTTTACGATTCGCTTGTTCTTTATAGCAATTTGTTTCACTAGTATAGACCACATTTTCTTCTTCCTTGTTTTCATCTTTGAGCTGCTCCTTGAACATTTTTTCTTCTCCAGTTCTTCACTTTGCATCTCCATTTTTAAAGTCAATTTTGCTTTTAGTTTTTCTTCCTTGGGATGCTTATTTCCTTTTGTTTCAGTTGTCGCCTCCAGCTGCACATCAATCTCCTCTATCTCCTCTCTTTGATATGATTGGGTATTATTGGTGTGTTGGGGCCATTTTTTAAATTTATTATACCTCATTTTGTTGTTTCCTGTTTGGGGAGGGGTTGGTTATGTGTTGTTTAGAGAAATCTAACGCCTCCTTTCTCCCCACACTTGCTGCCAATACTCTTTTCAGGGCAGAGTTTACTTGTTGTGTGTCCTTCCCCTGACCACAGGGTCTAATTGGTTTCACATTTTATTTCCCATACTTATTTCTTTGTTGTTCCTGTATTTCCCATATCTCTTTCGCTCTTTGCTTCGCTGTGTTGATGTGCTTTGTCTTTTCTGATTTGATTTCCTGGTTGCTTGTAAGTCCCTTGTACCCTTCACATCCTGTAATTTCGTCCCTGAAGTGTTTTGGCACACTCTGTTATTATGTCCCTGTCCTGCATGTAATTTACAAAACTACATTTTCTTAGCGAAGACACATGTAGGTGCTCTATTTCCTCCTGTGTGGAACATTTGTTTAAGGTTCTACTTGGTGTTGATTTTTTTCATATTAACCTCCAGAGTGGACTGTAAATTATGGTTTCTTTGAGGCAGTGTTTTCGTATTTGCTTCCCCTTCTAATGTTCCTTCTGTAGATGGGAAGCTAGAAGATTCTACCTTTGTCCCGTCGTATGGCTAAATTAGACTCCGGTGACACCGCCTCTCAATGAAACATTGATTCCACTGTTGACACATTTGTCTTCTGGTTTAGTTGCAAATCTGTACTTTCAAGTACATCTGAAAGAGACACGTTAGTGATAGATTCCTTACCTTAGAATATCCCCAGGCGTCAGGCTGGATCCGGAAAGTTTTGCGTAGCAGTACCCTTGCGCGTCGGTAGGCGGCGTCGTGCGGCTCCGCGTCCGCTCGCCGGCGTCGTGATCGCCGGGATGACGTCGCGGGCAGTACCTAGGCGCCGCCCCTGCGCGCTGACGTCAGTTCTTCTTTTTCCGCGCCAGCAAGCGCAGATCCGGGAAGAGCAGTGCCCTGGTCAATTTTTGACCATACTTTTTGGTGATTTTTTCACTGGTTTTTCCAACTTTAAGGTGTCGTAGGGATGCCCGGCTTCAAGCGATGCGGCGCCTGTGCGCGGATGATGTCCGTCACCGACCCGCATTGGGAGTGTCTCTTCTGCCTCGGCCGAGGCCACGACACCGAGTCTTGTCCCGAATGCCAGGCCCTCAACCCGAAAGCTTTGCGAGAGCGGTCTCGAAAGCTCCTCGAGGCCCGGCATTCGGCTCCGCGGGTCCAGGGGTCGCTCGCGGAGTGCACACCGGTCGTCGACTTCTTCGTCCGGTAAGTCTAAGCACAAGAAGTCCAAGAAGCATCGTCGCTCTCGGACTTCGCCTCGCCGGTCTCGCGACTCGGCTGAGGCCCCTCCCGGCACCGTCCCGCCCCCGCGGCCCCGGACTTGCCTGTGGAGTCGCCCCGTCATACCCGCCCTTCCCGGGTTCGGGGCGGATCCGGCCAAGGTACAGGAGTTCCTGTCGGCCATGGCCCGCCTCTTCGGGCCTTCAGGCCCCTCCGGTGCGCCTTCGGGCCCCGCGGGCCCTGATGGGGTTGCTCCGGCGCCGCCGGCGGCTCCGGCCCCGGCGTCGCCCGAGCCTCCAGCCTCGATCCCGGCTCCGGCTTCGGCCCCGGCCTCGATCCCGGCTCCACAACCCCCATCGACGCCGGTCGACCTCACGACACCTCCGCCGGCGCCGATGTCTCCGGTGCCGTTCTCGACGCCGCCCTGGGCTCCGGGCGGCGTCGTCCCCAGTTCCTTCCGGCTCCGGACATGGACCCGGAGCGACGTCGCTCGACGCCGGCTCCGCGCCGATGGGACCTTGGGTCCCAAATGTCCCTCCTCCTCCTTATTTTGAACCAGAGGAGGACCAGGAGAACTGGGAGGGGTCTGATGACCCTCTGACACGCAACTGTCAGTATGATGAGGACTGGACAGAGAGTCTAGGGGAGGCCAGTGGTCTGGATACTTCTCCTGACACTGGCATGCTGTCTCCTCCCGTGGCTACGGAGGAGGGGGCCAATTTTGGTACCGGTGTTGCGTAGGGCTGCTGGGGCCTTACGTCTCCAGCTCCCTACTTTGACGGTCAAGCCTAACATCTTGACAGAGGTGCTTCAGCCGGCAGCCTCCTCTGCGGAGACTGTGCTGCCGTTTAACGACGCCCTCACTGACGTTCTTTTGGGCGCCTGGTCCAAGCCCAACACAGGGGCTCCTGTGGATCGGAACGTGTCACGACGCCATCGCCCCGCTCCGGGCGACCCCCTGTTTCTTTCTGTCCACCCCACTCCTGAGAGCTTGGTTGTCCAAGCCTCCGCTTCCCAAACCGCCTTCCCTACCGCTCCTCCGGATAGGGAATCCAAACGCCTGGATCAGTTTGGGAAGAAAGGTTTTTCTTCCTCCAGTGCTGGCTTGCGGTCCGTTAACACCGCTTGTCTTTTGGGCCGATATACCCACTCCCTGTGGGATTCGGTGGCGGATGTTTTGCCCCAGTGCCCTGAGGAGGTCCAGGCACTGCTTTCCCGCGCCATTGCGGAAGGAAGGGATGCGGCCAAATACACTATCCGTTGTGGCCTTGACACCGCCGACTCGCTGGGCAGGTCGATTGCAACGACGGTGGCGCTCCGCCGCCACGCCTGGCTGAGAACCACTGGTTTTTCAGGGGATGTCCAGAATACTCTCATGGACATGCCCTTTGATGGAGTCGGTCTTTTTGGGTCCAAAGCAGACCATGCGTTGGAGCGCTTTAAGGACTCACGGGCTACTGCAAAGTCCCTGGGCCTTTCTGCTACACGCCCTCCGCTGCCTTCTGCTTTTCGCCCCTATCGTGGCCACGGTAGGGGCGCCCCTTCACGTCAGCAGCCCAGCCACCGGCCCGCGCAGCAGGCGTCTTCGCGTGGCCGAGGACGTGGATTCCGCCGTGGCGGATCGGGCAACCAGCGTGCGGGTCAGGCCACCACCTCCAACCCGTCCGCGGCCTCCAAGCCCTCCTAGTCCCTCCTTTCAGGTGCACGGCACGCCAGTAGGGGGCAGGGTCCGCCATCACCTTCCCCACTGGCGCACCATCACCTCGGACAGGTGGGTCTTGGACATTGTCCGAAGGGGCTACTCCCTCCCCTTCGAGACCACGCCCCCAGCCATGCCACCTCAATTCCACCGCATGTCAGGGGATCACTTGGTGCTTCTACGGAAGGAAGTCACGGCCCTCTTGACCAAGAGGGCCATCGTGCATGTTCCGACCCCAGAAGTAGGGCGTGGTTGCTACTCCCACTACTTTCTGGTGCCCAAAAAGGACAAGGAGGACATGCGTCCTATCTTGGACCTCCGGAACGTCAATCGCTTCCTCCGGAAGGAAAAGTTCAAGATGCTCACCCTAGCTCAGGTCTTGACTGCCCTCGACCCTGGAGACTGGTTGGTAGCGTTGGACTTGCAGGACGCGTATTTCCACATCCCCGTCCTGCCGGCCCACCGGCGTTACCTTCGGTTCACGGTAGGCCCCGAGCATTTTCAGTTCACCGTGCTCCCCTTTGGCCTTACCAGTGCCCCTCGGGTGTTCACGAAAGTGATGGCGGTGGTCGCAGCTCATCTGCGCCGGGCAGGGGTTTCAGTCTTCCCCTACCTCGACGACTGGCTGCTGAAGGCGGGCTCGTCCCAGGCAGTCGTCTCCCACCTCCAGACTACGGCCGAACTCCTGCACTCGCTGGGGTTCTCCATCAATGTGCCGAAGTCGCATCTGATTCCTTCTCCACAGCTCCTTTTCATCGGAGCAGTTCTGGACACGACGCAGTTTCGGGCCTATCCTCCCGAACGGCGAGTCCGGGATATTCAGGCTATGATTCCGATCTTTCGGCCTTTATCCTGGGTTTCGGTACGGATGACCCTGAGGCTGCTGGGCCTCATGGCCTCCTGCATCCTGCTAGTCAATCATGCCAGATGGCATATGCGGGCTCTGCAGTGGGACCTGAAGTTCCAGTGGGCGCAGCACCAGGGCAACCTGTCCGATCACGTCCAGATCTCGGAGGGGACTGCAAAACAGTTGCAGTGGTGGCTCTCGAACCGGCAATGGGTCATGGGCAGATCCCTCTCCCTTCCCCAGCCAGAGCATACAGTTGTGACGGACGCGTCCCTTCTGGGATGGGGCGGTCACATGGGAGAGGCGGAGATCAGAGGCCTCTGGTCTCCGGCGGAGTCCCGGCTCCATATCAACCTTCTGGAGCTCCGGGCGATCCGGCTTGCACTCAAGGCATTCCTTCCCTCTGTCAAAGGGAAGGTAGTGCAGGTGTTCACAGACAACACCACCGCCATGTGGTACTGCAACAAACAGGGCGGGGTGGGGTCTTGGACCCTTTGTCAGGAGGCTCTGCGCCTCTGGACATGGCTGGAACATCAGGGCATGTTCCTGATGGTTCAACACCTGGCAGGTTCTCTGAACGCCAGGGCGGACGACCTCAGCCGCAGGTGCATGATGGATCACGAATGGCGTCTTCACTCGGAAGTGGCGCAAGGACTCTTTCTACAGTGGGGAGAGCCTTGGTTAGATCTATTCGCCACCGAAGAGAACGCGCAATGTCATCAGTTCTGCGCGTTGGAATTTCCAAGGCGGCACTCGCTCGGCGACGCTTTTCGTCGCGAGTGGAGTTGCGGTCTGTTGTACGCCTTTCCGCCTATACCACTTCTACCCAGAGTGTTGAAGAAGATTCGGCACGACCGGGCCCAAGTCATTCTTGTGGCTCCGGACTGGGCTCGAAGAGTTTGGTATCCCGAGCTACTCAATATGAGCATAGATCCCCCGATCCGTCTGCCTCTTCGGGAGGATCTTCTGTCGCAGCAGCAGGGGACGGTCCTCCACCCGAACCTGTCCAGTCTACACCTGCTTGCGTGGAGATTGAGCGGCGGCAGTTGATTCCTTTCGACTTGCCTCCCGAAGTTTGTGATGTGATTCTGGCAGCCAGGCGTCCCTCCACTAAGGTGGTATACGCCTGCAGGTGGAACAAATTTGTGGCATGGTGCACAGCAAAGGCTGTGGATCCCCTTTCTGCCCCTCTTTCTGAGGTCCTTCTGTTCCTTCTCTCTCTGGCCCAACAGGGTTCTGCCCTGGGTACCATCAAGGGTTATCTTTGTGCTATCTCGGCCTTCCTCAGGCTCCCTGATCAGCCCTCCCTTTTCAAGTCCCCTGTTGTTAACAGGTTCTTAAAAGGCGTTACTCACCTCTTCCCTCCTGTTCCGTTTGTAATGCCTCAGTGGGACTTGAACTTGGTTCTTACCTTTTTAATGTGCGCCCCTTTGAGCCTCTGCATAACTGTCCTCTTCGTCTTCTGACTCTGAAGACAGCCTTTCTGGTGGCCATCACCTCCGCTCGGCGGGTGAGTGAGCTCCAGGCTCTATCTTGCAAACCTCCATTTCTGTCTGTTCATCCAGACAAGGTTGTTCTTCGGACGCGTCCGTCCTTCTTGCCAAAGGTGGTTACTGCTTTCCACATTGGGCAGACCATCACTTTGCCCACCTTCTTTCCGCCTCCGCATCCTTCCAGAGAGGAAGAGAGGCTCCACCGTCTGGACCCAAAACGTGCGCTCTCTTTCTATATTGACCGCACAAAACACTTCCGGGTGGATGACCAGCTCTTTGTTGGCTACGTGGGCGCCAAAAAGGTCGGGCGGTGCACAAGAGGACCATCTCCCGCTGGGTTACCTTGTGCATCAAGACCTGCTATTCTTTGGCTAAAAAGGAACCTCCTGTTGGGCTGCGTGCCCATTCCACCAGAGGCAACGGCTGCTACCACGGCCTTGGGCCGCGGTGTTCCGCTGCCGGTTATCTGTCAGGCGGCTACGTGGGCCTCGCTGCACACGTTTACTAAACATTACTGCCTTGACAGTCAGGTCCGGAGGGACGGCTTCTTTGGCCGTTCTGTCCTCCAGGACTTCCTTGTCTGATCTTTGTTCGCAGACCCACCACCGGGGTTGGTATTGCTGGGGTATCTATTCTAAGGTAAGGAATCTATCACTAACGTGTCTCTTTCAGATGCACAAGTTACTAACTTGTGTAACGATATATCTGTAAGAGACAGTAGTTAGTGATAGATTCCTTACCGCCCCACTCCATCCTCCCCGTTCTGCGAACTGATTTCTAGGGTTAAGGACATCCCTTTCAGGGCCCTAGTATTTTTCAGACACCTGTGTCAGCTTCTTGCATGGCTCTGCGTTCCTGGCGCGGAAAGTCGTGTACAGAACTGACGTCAGCGCGCAGGGGCGGCGCCTAGGTACTGCCCGCGACGTCATCCCGGCGATCACGACGCCGACGACGGACGCGGAGCCGCACGACGCCGCCTACCGACGCGCAAGGGTACTGCTACGCAAAACTTTCCGGATCCAGCCTGACGCCTGGGGATATTCTAAGGTAAGGAATCTATCACTAACTACTGTCTCTTACAGATATATCGTTACACAAGTTAGTAACTTGTGCGTTCTTCACATTCCCCATACTAAAAAGTTTTGGGTTCAAGAGAACAAGGGTCTTGGCGGGTCTCTGCATTTACTATTTACAGTGGTTAGAGTATTGTTTAGAGTTCCTTTTATATCTTTCCCTTTTGCCTTTTCTGCTGCCAGTTCTCGCCGTCTTTGATCGGAATTCACTTTGGCGTGTTTTACTCGTCCGAAATCCAAGTTCGATCAGGTGGGACTACCTCTGTAGGATTGTGACCCCTTTGACAAATATCTGGGTAGCCCGGTTTGAACAAATTTTTTGGTGATGGATGCCTTCAGAGTATTTGACAGACGCCTTCCCTTCCATTCCACTGGACTGACGTTTTGCCCTCCTATCTTTTATTATGCCTCTTTTATGCTATATGCACCTTGTATGCACAGATTATGCTGGCTATGCTACCTAATGTCCTGTTTAGCTTCCTGAGCTGTTGTGTGCTCACAATCGCGTGACCTCATGGAGCAGGGGTCCGTCACCTCCACTAGAACTCTTGGAGGCTTTTGGTATGACTGAAAATGCCTTATTAGGTAATGCAGGAAAAAGTTGTCCTAGCCGTCACATTCATACCCCTCTTTCCTCAGATAAACCAGTCCACGCCCTGAAGAGAATCCCACAAACCACCCTGGGAATCGAAACGCGTCGGCATTACACAACGCGGGGACTCTTGCATCTAATTAAGTTCCCCCTAGTAGAAATGTTATTTGAATTTTCTTACTACTGGGGCTAATGGCTTTTTCCCCGCGGGTAGCAGCGCTCTAAATGTGCAATTTGGATGTTAAAGGCTCTCCTAATAGCTGCTACTTTTGTGAATTAAGACTGGTGTTATATTGTATAATTATTTTTGTGCATCATTCTTCGTGTATTGTTTGTTTTATCACATTACCTTATCATAAAGCTCTTATGTTTGTCATATTTTTGCTTTAACATGCATAATTTGTACTTATTGAACCGTATCAGCACTTACCTGACCCATGGAAAAATGTGGATAAAGGTTAAAAGAATGAAGTAGCAAATAAATGCTTGAAGTCCATATTAATTGAATTTATGGTCTTTAGTCTGTTAAATTGTTTTAACAGCATTTGAATGTGACGGCTAGGACAACACTTTTTCCTGTTAATTATACGGCCCTGTCCAGCCACCTAGGGCCAAACCCCTTGTTGCTATTACGTTAATAGGTAATGCAGCAACGATAGAGCAATCTATGCATTACCAGATGTGAAACAGGAGGCAGAGACGTCTGGCAAGAAACAATAGTCAAACTTTGGGCTATGAGGTAATGAGGCTATGAGCTACAAACACACATTTTCAACCTCCATCACTGCCTCACCATCAGCCTAGCCACCTCTAATCACCTCTGGTCACCTCTTGTGCTCTGCCCTCTCTCTCTCTCTCTCTCTCTCTCTCTCGAGTGCGGGGGTTTATCTCACTGTGAGTAGTTTGCAATTTTTAGTTATAATGCACTATGGCACACCTCACAAACAATTTCCATTACACTGAGCTCCGTTGTAGCTGTGAGCTGGAGCTGGACTTTAGGCGGATGGTGCTTAGTGCCTGTCACCTTATACACAGTCACATACTCACTCACTCATTTACCAGACTCAAGTCTGGCTCATCCAGCTTGGCCAGCATGCGCTGTTCCCTCCGTCAGGCTCCAACCACTATGAACTGCTAAGTCGGCGAATGTACCCCCATCGCTGGTGTAGTGTGGGTGGGTGGTGGATACATTTAACAGATTATGGAATGGGTCCGGTGCAGTCCAGGTACAGCACAACTGTGTACCCTCTGAGCCACCCGTAGTATCCCCTCTCATCCCTGTATCCTCGTAGGATCACAGGGTACTTGAACGCAGGGAGCAAAAAGCAAGCAAGCCACATCGACTGCTTTGTTGATGGCTTCCACATTGGAGATGGACAGCCCTGCCTCTTCAGACGCATAGCGTACTGACGTGAATCACTCCCTCTAACTCAAAATTCCAAAATGCATACCATGTGAGCTGGAGGGGGAAGAAAGAGTAGGCACCGACAAGAAAGATGCCGAGCACAACCGCACAGCCTCAACTCCCTCCTCAGACTGGCTCACCAGTGTGGCGTACAGGGGCAGGTTCTTGAAATGGAGGAAGTAAAGGGATATGCCACTTTGTGCTGTTGGACAGCCCAAAGAAAGACAGGAAGGTTGGGAATCTCAGCAGTAAGTGGTGTGTCTGAAAGGAGACGTGCATGCAGTACACACAGTGTCTGTGCCAGACTGAGCCTTAGATGCTACTTCTCTAATGCCGTGCACTTTGCACGTGCTGTAGTCACCCATCATAGATAGAAGCCATGTCACCTAGCAGAAGATTGGAGGCACTACTCAATAAGGGAGCAACTACCGATACTGGCAGATGCAGGAGAGCACATAAGAGACCACCAAGGGATACAAGAACAGCCATACTGTAAAGTTCTGACAGCACAAAGAGTACAGAAGAATATGGGGCCCTCAAGTACTTTGAGTTTAACTCAAGCACACAGTGACAGCATATACAAAATACAGATACCACTCCTGCAGAGATGCAGATTCTTTGTTCAGGTGTGCTACCTACCCTGCAAATGGAAATATCTGCGAAATGCAGTGTGCCGATCCAAAATGTCATTGTCAGCCCATCAACCCACTCTTTGGAAGGTGCTCACTCCAGTAATGCTAATGCCTGAAAAGGGCTTACCCAAAGCCCCTTTCTGTATATTATGCATGTTGTTTTTAGGTCTCGGGCCTAGCGTTGCAGTGCGCAGCACTGCTCGAGCAGCCCGAGACCTCTTGTATGGGCTTTTGAAAGCAGACCACACGCTCGTGCGTGTGGTTTTGCTTTCGCCGGCTGCCATTGGCTTTAGCGTGTTTTTTATTTTAAAGGAATGCACGCAATTGGGCAAAGGCGGGCGCATGTCCCGCCTTTGCTCCGCCCATTCCCATTGGTGGCTAGCACGCGCAGCAGCGCGCGTTCGCATCGCTGCCGTGCTCCCTTTCCCCCCGCTCCTCTGTGGTGCGCGCGCACCACTGGTTTCGATTCCCGCGTTGGTTTCGATTCCGTGCTTGTTCTTTGAATTGGTCCTGTGCTGTTTGTTCACCCGATCTTGTGGGATGAGCACTTCCAATTAATGCTTGTGTTTTGCACTCATGCACAGCGTGCCCGCTTCATGTCCGCTGCACTTCATCTTGCAGTTACAGCATGGTGCTCGCTTCATGGCCGCCGCGAGCACTTCCCATCAGTGCTCGTGTTTTGTTTTCATTGCTTTCCATGCTTAGCTCGGCACCAGCCGCACTTGATCTTGGAGCTGCAGTGCAGCGCCCGCTTCACAGCCACTGCAAGCACTTCCCATCAGTGCTTGTGTTTTGTTTTTATTGCTTTTTATGCTCAGTGCGGTGCCCGCCATGCTTTATCTTGCAGCTACAGCACTTCGCCCACTTCACGGCTGCTGCGCTTCATCGCACAGAATGGCGGCTGCTTTGGGAGGCCGTGTGGCTTTCTTTATTTCTGCACACACAGTGCTTTCAGCCTCTTACACCTCTGAACTAAAGGTCTCTCCCCACCACTGCAAAACCCCCAGCAAGCAGGGCACAAACAGAGCAGGCTGCAGAAAATGGCTTCCGTCCACAGCCAGTAACAGAACAAGCGGTTCCACTTTAAATTTACAGAGCCTTGGAGCGGCAGAGCCGAACACTGAGAACAAGAAGCTGGAGCTTGCCTTGCTTTCTACTTCCGCTTCTAACTTCAACCACTACAAGCCTCTGCGACCTACGCTCCGGCACAGTATCTGAAAGCACTAGGTAAGACATTCTGGTCTGTGCTAATAGCAATACTGCTAATTTTGAAGGTGCTGACCATAACACTTAGGTTTCTGCAACTTCAAAGTTATAGTTATAGTTCATCCTGTTCCATTTTGCAGTATTAGCAGGTTTATAACATTGAGATGTTCTTCAAATAACATGTAAACAAATAAGATTTAGATTAAACGTTACGTTTTGGGGGTTCAACAGTATATATGATGTGCTGGGCATATATTTTCACCTAAATACATGCGTTTATCTACAACAGGTTCAAATAGCATTTTTAGCAACTTGTCTTTGGTCGAACATCAATTAAAACTAAGGATGAGATGGCCTTGTTATACATGCTGGGAAATCTGGAGTTTTTTTGAAAAACACTTTTACCATTCCACAGTGACATGGACCTGGACGGGTAGTATCTCCATCCTCGTTAGGGTCTTAAGGCCCCCATGTCTCTGTCTTTCCCCATCGGGGTTCCTAGGCTATCTGTGCAGTCCTCCGGGGAGGGGCAGCAAATACTCTCTCCCTCCCCTAGTCTCTTGCTTTCATTTCCTTTGAAGCTGATCCGTGAAGGTTCTCAGGCTAATCCAGGCTGTAATATCCCTACAGAAGGTAGCATTCTAAGCCCTAGCTGGTTTGCAGCTGAGTCCATACATGCACCACAGTATTGCGCTATTGGTGAAGAAATTGTGTCTCGCAGTTGTGAGAGTTTGAGCTATTGGCATTGTAAATGGCAATGCCTTTTATTTACGTGTTGGTTTTTAAAACATAAATAAAAGGCATTGTCATTTACAATGCCAATAGCTTAAACTCTCGTTCTTTCAGTTGCTCTACTCTAATGAGGAAAAGGTATTGCGGACCCCTAGAAATAATTGGAGGTGGGACCCACCTTCTACCACTACTTAAATTAAACACTGATCCTGCCTTCACGTTATGAACAGCTAACTAGGCGGTTTCAGAACTGCACTGGCTCGGTGCGTGCGCAGTGTTTTAAATTCATACACATAACTCGAAAATTCTCTTAGTCTGTGCATGAAATGCAGGCAGTACAAGTCGAAAATAGTGATCAGAGATTGCCTTGCTGTGTTTTCCGCCTGGTTCTGTCTAAAGTTCATGCAGTAACTCTGGGAAATTCTGAGTTACATGCATGAACTTTAAACACCTCAAACTCAACCAACAGGTTGTCAGCTCTGCGCCGAGTCAGCGCAGCTACTCATGATAAGGCCCAGTCCGCTGCAAGGTCAGTGCATTTATAAATTGCCAAATTTATTGATCCGTTTCCAGAATTCTAGACTTCGCATAAGCATAGAACAACATTCTAAAAGTACATACACTATACTGAAGATTGGTCAAACATTTTTTTTGTTTCTGCTTTCACTCTGCCCTCCACTTGCTGCTAAATGATATATTTTACATCGTTTTCCATTTTTTTTAAACGTTTAAACTGTGGTATTTCATGGCGCACGCACAAACAAAATGCAGATCATGCCTTCTATAATAAAGGGAGCATTTATTCAACATCTCTTCATGGCACTGAAGCCTTTTCATAACTTATTTCTTTAACTCATTTCTGGGTTGTTTCATTTCAGCCATCCGTATGCAAATCTCTAGACACAGTTACTAAATTAACTTTATAGTGAAAGTGAAGTGTTTCTTTTCACCAGTGTTTAGCGTGTCTTTCAACCTTGACATCTAGCTAATTTTGTGAATTTGTGCGCAATGAAAGGCCTCCTTTCTTTGTAATTGTTTCATCCTTTTTAAACTTGGTAACACAATCCACACAAATACACTCCATATCTTGCCACATCATTCCAATCTGCATATTTTCACTCAAACCCACACACTTACGCACCACACAATTCAACTCTAAACATTTCCATTCCACACCACATCATTCGACAACAAACCACATAATTCAACATAATTATACAACACACATACATTCAATCCACACCACAGAATTTCACATCATGCCACAAAATTCAACAGCATACCACATAATTAAACTTCACTACATACCACTCCACAAAATACCATTCCACATAATTACACTCCATGACACACAATCCCACTTCACATGATTCCAATACATTCAATACCACATAACTACTATCCACATAATTTCACTGCACACCATGCTACATAATTCTACTACACAGATCCACTCCATACCACACAATTCCACAACTAACAATTCCAATACAACCCACATAATTCCACTCCACACCACATACATCCACTCAAAACCAAAACACATGGGTAAAGACATTGTCATTTACAACGCCAATAGCTCTAACTCTTACAAATCCGAGACCTATTGCATTGCAAATGCTTGTTTCTATATGTGCTTGGTTCAGGCAAGAGGTATTTACAGGAAGCTAAAGTAGTCTATAGTCAGACATAGAAATGACCACTTCCATTGGGATATAACATTGACTCCCTTTGAATCCCTGCCAGGGAGGCACTGACATTCAGAGCCACTCATCAGTAGGAGATCACACAGATCTCCAAGGTGTTTGGGGCATTTCTGAAATCATGACACTCAACAAAAGGTGATGTCAATGAACTAGGGTGAGGAGAAGCTTAGGTTTCCAGGATGGCCAATGATTAGGCGGATGAATATCTGGCTAACTACAGGATTCTTGGCAAGATGCCCACCAATGGAAAGAATGGCCTCACAAGAATTCTGTTAAGATGCTGAATCCCAAGCACCTTCGGCATCCCCCAACATGCCCCTCTGGAGCAAAAGTTAAGCAACTATTCCTAACAGTAGGAGGTCATGTTCTGCTGGGTTCTGCAGGACAATTCCACCAAGGGGGTATGCTAGAAGCTGAGATGTACCCCAAAGCTCCTGGCATGTTGCCTTCTCATGTAAACATGTTATGGTATTGGTACCTTCTTCATGCTTAATATGTGAATGACTTGTGGCCAGTTCAAACCTCTATTGTCGTCTTTTTCCCCCTTTTTTATACATGCCCTGTTATGTTCAATCTAGATTTCAAGGACTCAAAGGCTGTGTAACAGCAAGAAAACAGCTGCATTCCAAATTGACTTACCCTTTCTTCCTCAAAGCTGATTAAGCCCTCATCATCAGTCTCCAGATCCTCAGATTCTTCTACCACCAGGGAGCGCAGCTCTGTGGGGGTTGTGTGCGGTCGGAGCAGACTCAAGATGCGAGACAACGGAGACTGAGCTGTGCAACTGGGGAGAGATTCTTGCTGGTCCAGGTTATCACTCTGTTTCTTAGCAAAGTTCACAAACACCTATTTGGAGGGATATAGTAAAAGGTGTAAGAGATGAGAGAAAGACACTTGGGGAAAAGGTGGAGGTATAAATGAATGAAACAGATTAAGGGAAGTGTTACTTGGAAAAAGTCAGGAGAATGGAGTGAGTTGGCTAGAAAATTGGGAGAAGTAGTAAGGAATGTGAAAAGTGGGAAAGGATAACAATTAGACAAGAAGGAGTAAATAAATGAGAGGTGGACAAACAGCAATGAAATGTCAATGACAAAGAGCAAACTAGAAAGAGACATTAAAGAGGGAATGTAAGAAAAGAAATGAATAACCAAAAAGGAAAAATCGATTGAAAGCAAGGATAAGTAAATTAAGTAAAAAAGCAGAAGAAGGAAATTTAAAAGAAAATTGCCAAGAAGGAAATGGTAAACAGGGCCTTAAAAAACAAGTTGGATAAAAACACAAAGTAAGCTAAAAGCAAATAAAGGATAAAACAATAAGAAAAATGACGAACAAAAAGAAGCAGGAAGGTGGAAAGAAAGCATGTCAAATGAGACAGAGGATTGTTATATTTACTGTGTTATCCACACTGCAATTACTGCTTATGGGAATAAGAAAATGAAGTAACTGAAGAGACATTACAGCAGTACTGTTTGAAAGGGTCTATGCTGCTTACTGATGTCTACCCGAGGAACAGGCTCTAGTAGCCCTTGCTGATGTCTCTCTGAGGAACAGGGTCTAGTGACCCCTGAAAGAGGCATTGAGGATCAAAGTACTCACGTTGTCCAAAGTGGTCTGGCTGACGGAATAGTCTTCAATGCCCAACACGTCTACCACCTGCTCCATTTTGCTGAATACCTGGGCCAGTGAGATCTGGTCAGATTTGAGCTGAAACTGTACCTTGGTGTGGTGCCGTTCCTACAGAGAAACAATAGTTCAATACACATAATATTCGCTTTCTCCCATTCTTTACAAACTCTGTGGAGCTCACTCTCAAACCAACACTGCTTAATCCTCACCAAAGAGCATTATGTATGGTTACTCATCCTCTGTGCCTCTCAATAACAGAGGACTGGGGCAACATAACCCTACAGATGAATGCACTGTGGCACATGTTCAACGTATAATCGTATACCCCTGAGTTTACTTGCGCTGTACTTATAGACCATCTTCGGATCCCTTGAATCTTATTGAGACATGCACTGGTGAGAATTTTCAAATCATGCGGCTAAAGCGGCAAACCCTCTTAAAAACTGGGTGTAAGCATTCCAGAACGATATTAAGAACCAATCTAAACAAATGCCACTGTGGAAAGGCCTATGGCAAAACCAAGAACTTTAATACTGTCTGGCGCCTCTAAAAAGCAGATGGTAAACAGAAAGTGTTCTTTAAATTTCTCTGATGGGCATGCTGTTTCACTAGCTCTCACTTTGGATTTTGCTGTCCTTCATTAATGTTCACAATTCTGGTACCCGTACGTATGACACATGGTTTGTCTTGCTCCATAAATTTACAGAAATTCTGATAGCTGTGGATTTGCCTCAGTGCGGATTTCCATCAACTTGCCACATTTCATGTCTGCCCACCATGAACGATTTATTACACACTTCTCAAGAATCAAAAACATAGAAAGTTGTGGTATCAGTTATGTAAAACGGTGTCTAGCATCAATTGGCGGCCCAGAATGATGGGGAAAATCAGTCAATTACACAAAATTGTGAGCTGCATCACACCATTGCACTGAATTGTGATCATTCAACCGCTCAGAATATTTTCCACTTGACTGCACAAATGGCCAGTTTGGTACACATAAAAGTGGACAGTCAACTCCACAACATGGAAGTCAACAGCAAGGAATTGCCCTTGAAGTGTGGTATGAAATAATTGTATACAATGATGATAGCATCAAAATATGTTATTACCCACAATGTACACAGAAGTGATTGGACAACAATGTAATTGGTCAATTGCTCAGAACAATGGTAGACATTGATAAGTTGCACCGCGAGTAATTTTCACTGAACTGGAACTGACCAAGAGAATTACCAGCTGTGCCAGTAATGTACTGGTCAGTTCAGCCTCTGTAATGGTCAGTCTCAAGGGCAAACAGAGCAGTCCTAGTTTTTTTTCTCGAATTTGGGACTTTAAAATTGACCTGTAGCCACTAATGGCTGTTCTGCAACATCCCAGTCCACCCTGTGGCTATAAATGGGGTGACAATGTTGACAATCTTCTCAAAAGGACTATGGGCCAGATGTACGACCCCATTTTGCATGCGCAAACGGGTTTGCGACCAGTTTGCGCATGCAAAATGTGAATGGGCTATGTACAATTCCTAAATAGCGAGTCGCAATTTATTTGCGACTCGCTATTTAGGAATTGCGAGTCGCAATTAGGAAGGGGCGTGCGTCCGCAAATCAATGTACGAATGTTTTGTGACCGCAATTGCGGTCGCAAAACACTCGCAAATTACCACCCTCTTCAAGAGGGTGGTAATGCAGTCGCACTTTGGAAGGGGTCCCCGGGGGACCCCTTCCACTTTGTGACTGTCTCTGAAAATATTTTTTAACGGCAGGCAGTGGTCCACTACCTGCCCTTAAAAAATGAAACAAAAACGTTTCATTTTTTTTTAGGTCTCGCTGAGCCAGCGCATGCGCTGCTCTGCGAGACATTTAGTTAGTGGCTTTTCAAAGTGCTACCACAATCTTTTCCTGGTTTCAAGCTTGCGTTCACGAGCGCGTGCACGCGCGCATCTGCCATGTGGCTTTCATGGCTCATTAAGCCTTGCTCTCCCAAGCGCCTCGCTCTGCCCCTCCCCCACCACAGAGCGCGTCCCTGCCATAACTTTCGCTTTCACGGCCGCGTTACTTTCACGGCCGCGCGGCCAATGCTTGTTTACATTGGTCTTTGCGTGCGTCGCGCCCAGACGCGATGATTGGAAACAGATGGCCTGGATGATCGCAAGCGCGCGCGCACCACTCGCGGGCTTGTTTATAGCGTGTTCGCTTGCCCTGCTCGGGGGCAGCTGTTGCCGACTTTCGCTTGTCCTCCTACTGTTTGCCCAGAGGTTCGTACGTTTGCAGTCATCGGCCTTTCTTCCTACCCTTTGCACAGAGGCCCGTACATTTGCAGGTATCTGCCCTTTTCTGCTACTCTTTGCACAGCAAGATCCGTATGTTTGCTAGCATCATCCTTTCCTCTTACTCTTTGCACAGGGAGGTACGTACGTTTGCACGCATCAGCCTTTCATCCTACCTTTGCATAGAGAGGTACCTATGAGTGCATGTATCTGCCTTTCCTCCTACCCATTGCACAGATATGTACGTACGTTTGCAGGTATCGGCCTTTCCACCTACCGGTTGCACAGAGGTCCGTACGTTTATAAGCATCGGCCTTTCCTCATACCCTTTGCACAGTGAGGTACGTATGTTGGTTAACTTCAGCTTTTCCTTCTACCCT
Organism: Calotriton arnoldi; assembly: GCA_963921515.1. Lineage (NCBI taxonomy): Eukaryota > Metazoa > Chordata > Amphibia > Caudata > Salamandridae > Calotriton > Calotriton arnoldi. The sequence goes on along the minus strand of CAWUFW010007501.1, from coordinate 181,719 downwards.
TTTCACAGTAAGGTCCGTACGTTTCTAAGCATCGGCCTTTCCTCCTACCCATTGCACACAGCGGTCCGTACGTTGTTTAGCTTCGGCTTTTCCTCCTACCCTTTGCATGGAGAGGTACGTACGTTAGCAAGCTTCGTCCTTTCCTCATACCCTTTGCATGGAGAGGTCCGTTCATTTACAAGCATCGGCCTTTCCTCATACCCTTTGCACAGAGAAGGCTGTACGTTGGTTAGCTTCGGCTTTTCCTCCTACCCTTTGCACAGTGCGGTCTGTGCGTTTGCGAGCATCTGCCTTTCCTCCTACCATTTACAAAGCAAGGTTTGTACATTTGCAAGTATCTGCCTTTTTCTGCAACCTTTTACACCGCAAGGTCAGTATGTTTGCAAGCATCAACCTTGCCTTCTACCCTTTGCGCAGCAGGGTCTGTACGTTGGCTTGCTTTGGCTTTTCCTCCTACCCTTTTCACAGTAAGGTCCGTACGTTTGCAAGCATTGGCCTTTCCTCCTACCCTTTGTACAGAGAGGTCCATACGTTTGCAAGCCTCGGCATTTCCTCATACCCTTTGCAAAGAGGTATGTACATTTGCAAGCATTGACCGTTCCTCGCACTCTTTGCACAGCAAAGCCCGTACGTTTGCAAGCATGGGCTTTTCCTCCTGCCCTTTGCATGGAGAGGTCCGTATGTTTGCAAGCATCAGCTTTTCCTCCTACTGTTTTGCACAAAAAGGTCCGTACGTTGCTTAGCTTCAGCTTTTCCTTCTACCCTTTTCACAGTAAGGTCCATACGTTCGCAAGCATCGGCCTTTTCTCTTATTCTTTGCATAGCCGCCTACGTGATTCATAATCTATGCCTTTGACTTGTTCCTCGAGGCAGCAGTAGTCCCCCAGCACAGATACATTCTGGGATCTTTCGAGACAGCACCTCGACCACACAGTCTCAACAGTTCTTTAAAACAGCCACTTGCTCTTCTGCAAAAGAAACACTATGTGGCTCTTCTGTAAAGCCTGCCAGTCAGTCCAACAGCATACCCTAGCAACATGAACCTACCCACCCTATGACCGCAGTATGTAAGCAATGTAAATGGGTAACTCCAAGGAGTATTCAGAGCATGTACAACAAATCCTCAACAAAAGAAACAGAGCCGAAAATACTAAAAGAATTGGTGTTAATGGCTCTTCACAGGAGCTTCCAGACTCTTTCTCTCACATGCGTGTCCTGTGAGATTGGAAGCCCCCACTGCCCTTTTTCGGCTGTGGGGGATTACCCCTTTCAGAAAGTGCTGTATTTTTAGTAACTTTTTATCCGTTTGAGTTCCAAACAACATTTTTAAACTTAAAATCTGCAAATTATTCAGCAGATGATTGATTATATGGCAAATACAGCACATTCATAAGTATGTGGAAACGCCACATCTGCAGATTCACCTAATTCCAGTGGCCCTGCTCAAGATAGATTCCATAAAGAGAAACTCCGCCTCCCTTACCTGCACACTAGATTGTCTTTCTAGCTTGTCCTGCAGACATCGAGCCTCAGAAGCTGGTGTTTACTATGCAAAGGCCTTTCCTGCCTGTGCCTACTCTCCACTCTGTACTCACACACTACCACTTCCTCCTATGTGTCACCAACTCTGCCCTCACTGTTCCACCCAGGACGGCAGTCTCCTCAGGGTTCCCTCCACATGTTATCAGGCAGACATGAGTCTTTCTCCTTTAAAATATTGTCTGTTTTCCATGTTATTTTGGTACTGTAAGTGCGCTCACGTCCCCCAATGGCACACCCGAAATAGTACATAACAAATGCTGAAAGGTACAGGATGTATCAGATAACAAAATCACTACTTCTTGTAGTAGTAGTGTAGAAATTGAAACTTGGATGTTAGAGAGCCTGAGAATAAATGCAGATATATGTTTATTTATTTTTGTAGGTCTTGCTCAATTGCTTAGCCATCTGCAGACCATATTGTTGCAAATTCTTTAAAATATACGTAGAGTAGGCTTTAGCTCCACCCACAGGAATATTACTCTTTGAGCTCATGCGATTGGCTGTCTGTTGTATTATTTCACCTTCTATAAAGTGCTTTCACTGGAATGCATGAGAGACTATTTTGTCTAAAGCTTCTGTGATGGAGGACCTGGCATAATATAGTAAGGTGCTATTTCTTTTTTGATTCTTTGTTAAGAATGCTAGATAGCCTTCTGCCATAAAGCCAGAACTAATTATTTCTTACTTTCACTTAAATAAGGAAACACCAAACACCCTCCTATTATTTTTTTATTCTGTGTCTCCCTCCTCCTCCTTTATTTTTGCTTCAGCTACCTCCTCTCTGCTCTGCTCCGCTCTTCAATCCCTTTTGAAAAAGGAAAACAAATTCATACGCACCTTCCTTTCATTGCTGTTTTTAGGCCTGACTTTTGAGACTGCTTTATCCGTCTCACCAGACTATTGTTTATAAAAACAAGCATTGGCATAGCCAATAGGTCTCGCCTATTGGCGATAATATAAAACATAACTAAAAACTTACAAGATCCCGTAGGCGAGACCTATTGGCTATGCCAATGCTTGTTTTTAAATGCATCCCGTTTTCCTTTAAGGAAAACGGGCTGCATTTAAAAAAAAAATAACTGCTTTATTTAAAAGCAGTCCCAGACATGGTGGTCTGCTGAACCCAGCAGGCCACCATACCTGGGAGGGCCCGTCATTCCCAATGGGCTCAAAAATTGCGAGAGGCTCATTAATATTAATGAGCCTCGCAATTTGCGACCCCATTGGGAATCGCAAACAGTGTTAAACACACTGTTGTACATGCAAAATTGCACCTCGCAAATTGCGAGTCGCAAAAGACTCGCAATTTGCGAGGCGCAATTTTGCGCGTCGTACATCTGCCCCTATTTCCTTTGTATTATTAATGTTCCCATTATCTGTGTCCTCATTTAAAAATAGTAATAAGGCATGTGGCACAGTGGTATTATGCCAAGAGAACAGTGACCGCACTTTAATAAACTGTACAATAAACACAAATGGTAAGATTGCTGGATAGGTGGATAAACATCCACCTATCCAACATCATTGGTCCTCCTGTAAAATGTGTTGCATGTAGTAGGCTGTTCAATGGTGATTTCCCACAAGTTTACTCACATCAACCTTACCCTATGCTCTGCCTGCAGCCTGCCAGAGAACAATCCATTGTTTCAAACCTTTTGTCTGATTACCCTGGTACTTTTCATTGGCATCATGCACCTTGGAGGCACCCGCTTGGTCAAATATAGAAAGTAGCCTGCAAGGCTGCAGTCTCTGCTGCCAATATGATAAGCAGATAATAGCATCAATATGTAAACAAACATTGGCAAAGCCAATAGGTCACGCCTATGCGAGATCTATTGGCTCTGTCAATATTTTTTAGCCATGTTGTACAGCAGCGTGGCTAGTCATGTCCTTGCTTTTTAATTCTTTTTTTTTTTTTACTTTTATAGGCAAAAAGTAAAGCCAGAAATAAAAGTGTGGTGGGTGGGGGGTAGGGGACAGGGCAAGCAACAATGATGTGGAGGGGGTGGTGAAAGCAATGACGGGGGACGGGAAGCAGGAATGGGTCAACCCTTTCATTGAATAGTAGAATATGGCATGGCTCGTCATTGTATTGTATTGTATGGTAAGGTAAGGTAAGGTCTGTCGCTGCATAGTACGGCCTGTCATTGTATAGTATGGTATGGTCTCTTATTGAATAGAACAGTATGGTATGGGCTGTCGTATAGTACTGTATGTCACTCTATGCCTTGTCACTGTATAGTATGGTAGGGTATGGTATGGTACAGCCTGACATTGTATAGTATGGTATGTCATTGTATAGTAGAGTAAGATAGTATAGTATGATATGGCCTGTCATTGTACAGTATGTAAACGCATGATGTCATTTGGCATTCTGTGGTATGGTAAGGACTGTAATTGTATAGTATGGTATGGCTTATCATTGTATGTATGGTGTGAAATAGTATGGTAAGGATGGTAATTGTACAGCATGGTATGGTCTGGCCTGTCATAGTATGATATGGCCTGTCATTGAACAGTATGGTATATTATGGCTTATCATTGAATAGTATATATGCCATTTTATAATATAGTACGGTATAGCCAGTCATTGTACAGTATGGTAAGGTACGGATATCACTGTATAGTATGTTATGACTTGTCAGTGTATGGTATGACTGTAACATGGCCAGCATTGTATAGTATAATACAATATGGTATGCTCTGCCATTATACAGTGTGGTATGGTATAGTCTGTCACTACATGGTATAGTAACGTTTGTCATTGTATGCTATGGTATGACCGGTTATTGTATGGTATGGAATGGCCTGGGATTTTATAGTATGGTCTGCCACTATTCAGCATGGTATGGATTGTCACTGTATAGTATGATACTGTATGGCCTGTTATATATTATGGTATGTCATTGTAGAGTATGGTATGGTCTGTCACTATATAGTATGAAATGGTATGGCCTTTCATTCTACAGTATGGTATGGCTTGACATTGTATAGTATGGTATGGCCTGTCATTGTATAGTATGGTATGATCCATCATTGTATAGTATGGTATAGCCTGTTAATGTATGGTATGGCCTGTGATTGTATAGTATAGTATGGCCTGTCATTGTATGGTATGACTATGGTACGGCCTGTCATTGGATAGTATGGTATCGCCTATTTTTGTATAGTAAGGTATGGTATATCACTGTATAATACGGTATGGTATGCCTGTCAATGTATAGTATGGTATAGTTTGCCATTGTATAAGTATAGTATGGTCTGTCATTGTATAGTATGGTATGCCCGGTTATTGAATAGTATGGCATGGTCCCCTATTGAATAGCATTGCTTGTCATTGTATGGTACGTTATGGTATGGCCTGCAATTGTATATTATTGTATGGTATTAAATGGTCTGCCATTGCATGGTATGGTATGGCCAGTCATTGTATAGTATGATATGTTATGATATGGGCTGTCACTGCATATCATGGTATGGCAAGTCCTGTCATTGTATGGCGTAGTATAGCATAATGTGGCCTATCACTGTATGGTATTGTGTGGAATGGTATGGTAAGGACTTTCATTGCACAGCACAGTATGGTATGGTCTGTCATTCTATGGTATGGTGTGTTATCTAACAGTATTGTATGCCCGCCATTGTACAGTATGGTATAATGCGATATGGAATGGCCCGTCATTATATAGTATGGTATACTATGGAGTGGTATGTATGGTCTGTCATTGCACAGTATGGTATGGCTTGACAATGCATGGCATGTCATTTTATAGTATATGATATGATACGGCCTGTCACTGCATAACATGATATGGTATGGCCTGTCATTGTACAGTATGGAAGCATATGATATCATTTGCCATTGTATAGTATGGTATAGTAAGGCCTGTAATTGTATATTATTGTATTGTATGGTATGGCCTATCATTGTATGTATGGTGTGAAATAGTATGTTATGGCCTGCCACTGTACAGCATGGTATAGTCTGGCCTGTGATGGTATGGTATGATATGGGTTGTCATTGAACAGTATGGTATGTCATTTTATAAAATAGTATGGTATGCCATGGTATAGTATGTCATTGTGTAGAATAGTATGGCATGGTATGTCGTTGTATAGCATGATATTGTATGGTACAGTATAGCCTGTCATTGTACAGTTGGCATGATCTGGCACGCTATGGTCCTTCCGCTTCTGAAAAAGGCAAACGCGGACCCTGCTCAGTTATCCAATTTTAGACCAATCTCTTTACTTCCGATCTATTCCAAAATTCTGGAAAAACACATATCTTCAACTAACCCAGTTTGTAGAATCTTCCAATTTCTTACACTCCTCTCAATACGGTTTTAGAGCCAGTTTTTCGACTGAGACAACTCTTCTTGGAGTCACAGAAATGTTACGAAACCGCTTGGACTGTGGGGACACGATGGCTCTCATATTGTTAGATCTGAGCGCCGCATTTGACACAGTGTCGCACAGTGTACTGATACAATCCCTACAGTCCCTTGGCATTTCCGGCCCAGCTCTTGCATGGCTCACGTCCTTTCTCCTTAATCGGACTTTTCAAGTCTTATCTTCTAAAGCCAGTTCTAAAATCTATTCTTCTCCTTACGGGGTACCCCAGGGTTCTATCCTCAGCCTATTACTTTTCAATGTCTATATTAGACCTCTAGCGACAATTGCTGAGGAGGCCGGGTTGTCCCTCTTTTCTTATGCGGATGACACCCAAATCATCTTCTCCCTCTCCGCTGAGAAGATGTTAGGACCATCAGTTCTTCAGACCAGCTTGAGGAAAATTGCATCTTTGATGCAAGCTAATTTACTCAAGCTTAATGGCGAGAAGACCGAGGTCCTGATTTTGGGGAAAAATAAGGATCTTTGGGGCCCTCAGCACTGGCCCGATGAAATGGGTGCTATACCCCAGCCCACTCACCAAGTCCGCAATTTGGGATTCATTATTGATGAAAAATTATCAATGAGACAGCAAGCAGTAAAGGTGGCAGCCACTTGTTTTACCATTCTGAAATGGCTGAAAAAAATCATCTGGATGCTACCCTGTTCCACCCAAAGGACCGTAGTCCAAGCACTCGTGACTTCAAGATTGGACTACGGTAACATCCTCTATCTAGGGGCCAACAAGGAAGTGTTACGGAAACTGCAGGTAGTGCAGAATTCTGCTGCCAGGCTACTTTGTCATATCCCCAAAACTGCTTCTATCTCTGGCTCCTGCAAGAGCTTCATTGGCTAAAGGTCGCTAACTGCGTTAAATTTAAAGCCTTAACCTATATGTTTAAGATCAAGTCTGGAACTGCCCCACAATATCTGCAGATTTGGTTCATCCTTATCAACCTCCACGTCTGTTACGCTCCACTACTCAGGGAACTTTTTGGTTCCCAGGGTTAAACTCTCACGAATGGGTGGTCGCTCATTTGTCTGTTTGGGCCCAACCCTTTGGAACTCCCTCTCCCATGTCACTCAGGAATGAAACAATTTATGTGAACTTCCGTAAATGCCTAAAGACGTGGCTATTCAATCAGTAATTTCTAGTTCTCTGTTCCTTCAGGCTGGCGCTGGGAAACCCTTTTTGGGTAGCTGTGCACCTTACAAAATCAATATAACATAACATAACATAGACGTCATTGTATAGTATGGTCTGTCATTTTATATTAGGACTGTAGCATGGTGTGATTGCATATTATAATACAATATAGTATGCTCTGCCTTTGTAAAGTGTGGTATGGCATGGTCTGTCACTGCATGGTAAAATATAGTATGGCCTCCATTGCATAGTATGGTACAGTATGCATAGTATAGCTTGTTGTTGTATATTATCGTATGGCCTGTCATTGTATAGTATGGTATGGCCTGTCACTGTACAGTATGTTCTGGCTCGTCATTGTATAGTATGAAATGGTATGGCCTGTCATTGTATATTATGGTACAGCATGATATTGTATAGTAATGTATCTCATTGTATAGCATGGTATGATGTGGCATGCTATCATATGGTAAGTCATTGTATAGTATGGTATGGGCGGTCACTATAGTATGATATGGTATGGCCTCTTATACAGTATCATATTGTTTGCCATTCTATAGTATGGTATGGTCTGTTGCTGTAAAGCATGGTATAGCTTGTCATTGTATGGTATGGCCTGCCATTGTAGAGTACGGTATTATCTGTGATTGATTAGTATGGTCTGTCATTGTTTGGTACGGCATGGCCTGTCCTTGTATAGTATGGTATGGCATGACTATGGTACAGCCCGTCATCGCTTGTATGTTCTATCCTTGCATAGTATGGTATGAGAGCTCATTGTATAATATGGTATGGTTTGCTTGCCACTCTATAGTATGGTATAGTAGGTCATTGTATAGTATGGTATAGTATGATATAGCATGGCCTATCATTGTATAGTATGGTATGCCCCGCTATTGTACAGTATGATATAGTGTAGTAGGGTATGGTCTGCTTAATATAGAATGGTATACTATAGTGTGGTATGATATAGTGTGACATGGTATAGTATGATATGGTATGGCTTGTCAATGTATAGTATGGTATGATACAGTCTGACATTGTAAGTATGGTATGTCGTTGTACAGTACGGTATGATAGGGCCTGTCACTGTATAGTATGCTATGGTCTGTCATTGTACAGTATTGACGTGTATGATATCATTTGGCATTCTATAGTATGGTATGATGAGACTTGTAATTGTATAGTATAGTACGGTGTGGTATGGTTTGGTTTGGCCTATCATTGTAGCTATGGTATGATATGTTTGCCGTTGTACAGCATGGTATTATTATGGATTGCCATTGTATGGTATTGCATTTTATGGTATGGAATGGAATGGACTGTCATTGTATAGTATGGTATGGTGGGGCCTATCAGTATATGGTATGGTGTAGTCTGTCATTATACAGTATGATATGGTGTGGTCTGTCATTGTATGGTACGGTATGGCCTGCCATTGTATGGCATGGCCAGTCTGTATGGTATGGTATAGTATGGCCTGTCATTTCATAGTATGGTTTGGAAGGGTATGCTATGGCCTATTATTGTATGGTATGGTATGGCCTATCATGAATTGTATGGTATGAATAGTCAATTCATAGTATGGTATGGCCTATGATTGTATAGTATGGTATGGCCGGTCACTGTATGGTAAGGTATGGTATGGGCTGTCATTCTAAAGCATGGTATGGTATTTTGTGTGTTATGGCCGGTCATTGTATAGTATGATATGGCTTGTCATTGTATAGTATGGTATGCTATGGCCTGTCATTTTATATTATGGTATGGCCTGTCACTGTACAGTATGGTATGGCTTGTCATTGTGTAGTGTGATATGTTATGGTCGATCATTAGCATAGCAGTGTATGGCATGGTATGCCATCGTATGAGATACCATTGTACAGTAGGGTATGGTCGGTCACTGTACAGTATGGCATGGTCCGGCCTATCATTGTATATTATGTTATGGCCTGTGAGCGTATGTTATGGCCTGTCGTTAGACAGTATGGTATGCTATGATATGGCTGTAGGAAACTGGGCTTTTGTTGCAGTAGTCCACCCCCCCCCCCCAACACGTTTGCCTGGTATTTGATGCAGCTTTGACTGGAGTGCACTGGGTTCCTGCTAACCAGGTCCCCAGTGCCAGTGCTCTTTCCCCAAAATAAGGTAACTGGTCAAATGATCCCGAATTGGCCACACCTTTAGCACCTCTGTAAGTCCCTAGTAAGTCGTACCCCTGGTACCTAGGGCATAGGTACTATAGTGAGTCCCCAAGAGCTGCTGCAGTATATCTTGTGCCTCTCTAAAGGGACCCAGCACCAAACTCATGCAGACTGCCACTGCAGGCTGCGTGACAAGGTGCTCTAAAAAGTGAAAACACGACACTGCACACCCTGTGTGCCATGTCCCCAGGCACTGCACATAATATTTGTAAGTCAACCCTACAGCAGGTCTTACAGCACTAAGGCAGGGTGCATTATATTACATGTGAGGACATATCTACATAAGCCGATATATCCCTATGCTGGCCAGTTCAATTACTGACAATACAAGTGAACAGGGAAGCCACCTTAAGGTATCTACTGGCACTGGTCAAAACGAGTTTCCCGGCTACATAATGGCTTCACTGAAACCTATGGTGTTGGATATCAAACACCTCATATTAATAAACTCATCTGATTCCAGTGATGGATTTATTAATACATGCACCCAGAGGGTACCTTAGAGATACCCCCTGAAAAACTACCAACCTCTAGTGTATTGGCTTACTGGTCTTGTCCAACCAACCACCACAGACGCATTTCTGACCCCCTGGAGGAGACAGCCCACGCTCTCGGAGGTCAGAAACAATTGCTGCTCTGGCAGGTGTGGTCACCTACTCTAAGCAGGATGACTGCTAATCTCCATATTAATGCAGGAAGCTCCAAAAGCCTCTACCGCCTAGGATATGCAACCCTGGCTTCCCCCAGAAAGGGGAAATAACACCCCTGCCCAGGGCCCATTAGTCACCTGGACAGGCTGGAAAATTAGTTAATCAGGATGTGTGTTCACCCTCAGGCTAGTGCCACCACTTAGGTGAGCTATCTGAAGTGCACACAACTAGGGAAATTCCACCATCTTGGTTTTTGATGGAATTAGGTCCTCTGGGTCAGGGTTAAGCCCACTTCCCACAAGAAGTGGTCATAAAGAGGGTGTAGTCACCCTAAAGGTAGGTAGCCCATTGGCTACTACCGGACACTCCCTGTAAGGCCACTAAATACAGTATTTAGGTGGCACACCTGATGCCAGGACCTAAGATTCGACGGACACAAAAAAGGACAGAACAGAGGAGCAACGACTGACTTGGCGCAAACCCTGCCAGCCTGCCTGCTGCTCCTGACCCTCGTGGAGAAACTGACTCATCCTACCACTGTGCAGACTTCAAGAAACCCAGAGGGATGCCAGTGCTTCACAAATCGCCGGAGAACTCCCTTGGAGAAGAGGAGTTACTCCCCTAGAGCCGCAGGCACCAAAGAAGCATTGTCCAATTCACCATTCTACCGACACTGCAGCTGCCCAGGAAGACGTTGCAGTGCTCCCACAGGTAAGATCCGTCCTACCTCCAAGTGTGAGGACGCCAAGACAGACAGAAGCCGCACAGCACCAATATCTGGGGTACCGGACCCCTTGCAGCAACCAAGGCTTGTTGTGTCCAGTCCGGATACCAACACCGAGGAAGACAGACCTGTATGTCGAGGGACTTCAGGGCAAGTGAGACCCACATTGAGAGTGGCCCAGCTGTCCTGTTTGCCCCTCTTCTGCAGAACCAAGACAAAGAGAGCATCCGAAGGCCGCCAACCGACACCTCAATGTACCTCTGCACCCGCACCTCACTGCCAGAGTCTGAGGGAGGTGACGGTACCAACAGGGTCCTGAGACCCTCAAAGGTTGAGCCCACCCTTGGGTTTGCCCAGACTGGACTGCAGCTTCTTTGTGCAGGCCCCCTCAACTGAGAGTGACTCCCATAGCACAAACCCAACACCTAAAAGCACCACTGAACCCGAGCCCCACAGCCCGAAGAGAAGCGGACCAATGGTGTCCCTATGTGACCGAGCATCTTAAGGACCGAGCACCTGGACTGGCCTCCCAGTCCCAGTTTGCAGCCTCTTTACAACCGAACCGTTCCCCATTGAAGTTAACGGGGCACCCAACGCTGAAACACACCTCTACACCCGGACGCCCCAATGTCACCCGAGGTGACCTGCTGGTGTTAGCTTGGACTTAGCCCTATACTCATCTTAAGTCCAGGAGAAGCGTCCCGTAAGTCACTGACAAGTGCCGGAATGCAGTATATGTTTTTCCCAATAGGATAACATTACCACTCCAAAAATTGCACTAAATGTGAACTTTTGAAACCTGTACAAATTCATATCTCGAAAAGTACTTACCTGATTCCGATGATCTTGGTATCCTAATTCATATTAAGCTTGGTGTTATTTTTAGAAATTGATATCTGATTTCTTTATTGAGTTTGTGTCTCACTTACTGTCTTTGTGTGCAACAAATGATTAGGACTACCCTCTGATAAGCCTACCAGCTCACCCGCACTACCACAAAAGAGAGCATTTAGGTTATCATTTTTGCCTCTGTAAACCAAATGAGGCTTGCCTGGACTCTTTAAGCAGTGTAGCTCGTTTTGTTCCACTATATAAAGAGCCAGCTTCCTACAATGGCCTGTCATTTTATAGTATAATATGGTCTCTCAATGCATAGTATGGTATGGCCTATCACTGTATGGGATGACTATGGTATGGCCTCTCGTATGGTATGGCTTGTCATTGTACAGTATGGTTTGGCATGGCATGTCATTGTATAATATGATATGGAATAGTAGGACATGGTATGGCCTGTCATTATATAGTAAGGTATGTGTGGCCTGGCATTACATAGCATTGTATGGTATGACCTATACAGCATGGTAGGGCCTGTCATTGTATGGTATGGTATGGCCTATCACCCTATGGTATAGTATGGCCTGACATTGTATATTATGGTATGGTACAGTACCGCATGGCCTGTCATTGTATACAATGGTATGGTATTTATTTTATTTATTTATTTATTGAGTTTTATATAGCGCTGGCTAGACCCGGAGGTATCAGAGCACTTTACATGAGGAAGAAACATTGTTTCAGAACATGGTTACAAAGTTACATCAGTTACTGGAGCTTAGTTGCAGGAATTACATGAGTACAAAAGCATAGCATAAACATGAGGAAAAAATAGGCAAGGGGAGAGAAGAATAGGGGAGAGAGGGAAGGAATAGGGGAGGTAGAGGAGAATAATGGGGGAAGAGGAGGGGGAGGGTTTAGGAGGCACAACGGGAGACCGAGGAAAAACAGTGTCCGACGTCCGGCTGGGTAGGTGACGGCCGAGGGGTGAACCAGAGCCAAACTCCTCTATAGCTGCGTGGGACAGCTCCACCGGTCATCGGCCAAAGGTTGCTCGGGCACCGCAGTACATACAGAAGGGTTATAGTTTCCGTCTAGGGGGGCATAGTCCAAAAAGTTCCATCGAGCGCGCCGGTCACGGTGTACGGTGCTGTGCTCCCAGCGGTAATGGGGTAAGAACCCAGGCCTCCGCTGGGTGAGACTCCCTTGTTGCTGTGGACTCTCTCAGACGGGTCTCTGAGACTCCAGGGCATAAATGCTGGATCCCTCCCCAACAAGGGGAGAAGGAGTGCTTTGGAAAGGGGCCCACTCATGGTGGCCATTATTAGAAAATTGGTGTGTCAGATGTCCCCAGAGGCGGCCATTTCGACCTAATTTTGCTTCAATAGACCGGACTAGCTGGTCCGGCCAGGCTGAGTACTGCTGGGCTGTGTCCGTGGGTTTGTATACACCAGGGAGGCGCAGGATTTCACAAGCCTCCTTGCTAAGAGGGTGCTAGCTGACAGTACGTGCCCCAGATGGCAAGCATTACGTCAGGACATCCGCCAGTCAACTGCTCGACGAGGTGCGAGCCGCCATCCTGAGGTCAGGCAGAGTCAGGCATGGAGTTAACGGTCATTGAACTCCCGCTCGAGTGTCCACCGGGCCGAGTCCCCTGTGGTCCCGCTACACCACACTCCCTCCAGGCTGGCCCGTTGTTGCTCCTACCTTCCTCGCCGCATTGGAAGTCCTCACACGTGTGCCTCGCGGCATAGCTCGCGGTCCCTGCCGCGTTCCTCCGAGGTCTTGCGCCACCTGGAGAGGCTCACCCAGTCACAGGCATTGGCTCCGAGGGTCGTACAGGGGAGCAGTCGTGCCAGTGGGTCACTCGATCTTCCCGCGGGGGTGAGCCAGCATTCAGCAGTCATTTCGCGCTACAGACCTGGCGGCCGCCATCTTGCGTAGCCCCGCGGCCAGCACAGTCTAGCCCCACAAAGGCTCACATCCGCATAATTTCGGGGCCACAAGGTCTCTGTGTACTCGCCAGCAGGACCGGTGTAGACGGCGAAGTCCAGGAGTCAATTTGGCGAAGTCCGTGGGAGGCTATTCACTCTAGACACCAGCGTGGACCGGGAGCCGAGACGATTCACGTCCGCTCGGCCATCTTGCCTTCCCACAAGTCTTTGCTTACTTTTCAAACATTTTAATGTTCTTTTCTTTTTTCCCCCTTTCTTGCTGTATTCCATTCACCTGCTGGACGGCACTGGGCGCGGCTCTGACGGTCCGAGCAAAATCACAGCTCACGGCGGCTCCTCTGCGCATGCGCAGTAGAAAGTGTTCAGTCGTATGACTAGTCATTTTATAGTATGGTATGGCCCATCATTATATAGTTTGGTATGGTCTATCATTGTATGGTATGGATTGTCATTGTATAGCATGGTATGGGATGGCCTGTCATTGTATGGTATGATGTGGTATGGCCTGTCATTATATAGTAAGCTATGTATGCTATTGCCTGTCATTATATAGTATGACCTGTTATTGTATAGTATGGTATGGCCTGTCACCTTAGAGCATGGTATGGTATGGCCTGACATTGTATATTATGGTATGGAAAGGAACGGTACGGTACGGCCTGTCATTTTATAGAATGAAATGTTATGACCAGTATGGACTGCCATTGTATAGTCTGGCATAGTATTGCATGATATGGCCTGTCACTGTATGGTAAGGTATGGGGTTTCATTATATAGTATGGTATGATATGATATGTATTGTATGGTACGGACTGTCACTGTATAGTATGGTATGGTACAGCCTGTCATATAGTATGGTATGACCTGTCATTGTATAGCATGGTCCACTATGCTACTGTATGGTACGTTATGGCCTGTCATTTTATAGTATGACATAGTATAGTATGTTATGCTATGGCCTGCTTTTGTATAGTATGTTATCATTCAGCCGGTCATTGTACAGTACGGTATCATCTGTGATTTTCTACTATGGTAACATATGTATGGCCTGTCATTGTATGGCCTATCATTGTGTAGTATGGTATGATCTGTCATTGTACATTATGGTATGATATTTTATAGTATATTACATACATTTTATGGTCTATCATTGTATGGTATTATATGGTACACCTGTCATTATATAGTATGCTATGGTATGGCTTGTCATTGTATAATATGGTATGGTCTACTACCATATGGCATGGTATGGAATATGGTATGGTATGGAATGGTCTACCATTGTGAGTAAGGTTCAATATGGTATGCTATGGCCTGTCATATAGATTGGTATGGCCTGTCATTTTATAGCATGCTATAAAATAACAGGCAGGCAAGGTATGGCCTATCATTGTATAGAAAGTTATGGTATTACCTGTCATTGTATAGAATGGTATGACCAGTCGTTGTATAGTATGGTATGGCCTAACACTGTATGGTATGGACTGTCATTGAATAGAATTGTATGGTATGGCATGTCATGGTACAGGATGGTAATGTCGGCCATTATATAGTAAGGTATGATATGGTACGGTATTGCCTGTCATGGTATGGTATGGTGAGCCCTACCATTGTACAGAATAGTATAGTATGGCCTGTTATTGTATTGTATGGTACTGTATCGTATTAGTACGGCAAGGGCGCTCATTGTATAGTATGGCTTTGTACGGCCTGTCATTTTATATTACGGTCTGCCATTGTACAGTATGGTATAGTATGACCTGTCATTGTATGGTATGTCATTGTTTAGTGTAGTATGGTATGATATGGCCAGTCATTGTAGAGTATGGCATGGTGTAGAATAGTATCGTATTTTATAGTATGATATGCTATGGCCTGTTACTGTGTAGTATGGTATGGCCTGTCATTGTATGGTATGGTATGGCTTATCGTTGTACAGAATGATATAGTATGTTATGGCACTGTATGGTATGCCCGTTGTTGTATATTATGGTATGTCATCGCATAGTATGGTCTGTCATAGTACAGTACAATATAGTATGGCCTGTCATTGTATAGTATGGTATGTCATTGTTTAGTGTGGTATGGTATGATATGATATGGCCCGTCATTGTAGAGTATGGCATGGCATAGTAACGTATGGGATTTTATAGTATGGTATGCTATGGCTTATCGTATAGTATGGTATGGTATGGTATTGCCTATGTGTATGGTAGGCTATGGTACAGCAGCGGCTCCTCCATTAGGGTGGAGGAGCGTCGCCCCACTGTTGGCAGCGCAGCAAACATGAAAAATAAAATGGTAATAAAACAATTTTATAACCATTTTATTTTTCATTCTGACAGCCAAGCCTAGTCTAAGGGCGGGACGAGGCCATTACTGGTGAAGGACTGCAGCAGGAAGGATTGGTGAGCACTGCAAGTGCGCATGTCGGTTTGACCGGCTGTCTTGCGATGGCCAGCCCGACATGCGCACTTTAAATCTCTAAAACCCGAACTGTGTGCACAGCCGGGTGGGGAAGATGCACAGGCTCCCAGGCCCTGAGTGAGCGCCAAGCCAGCCCGCTCCTGGGGTTTCTCTCATGCTGGTTAATTGTATTGCCAGCATGAAAGCAGTGCCTGGATTGGTTAGGGGAGTTTACTAGACTCTAGGGGCCTGGGCTGGAGCCATGGACTGCTGGGACCGGAGAAGAGAACCGAGGCGGTGGGTAAGTTCATTTTAATTAAATATTTCTTTTCACTCACTGACAAGCACTGTGGGAAACTTGCAACTCCAGACCTCTCAATTGTGGCCAGTAATAAACACTGTTTGGAACGGACCATGATTGAGAGATCTGACGTTGAGCCTAAGGGCATTACAGGTTTCTGGCAGTACCTGCCACTGGGCCAAAATATTCTCCCTTGTGCTGCCCCGCCGCTTCAATTCGACAGCAGACGCCTCTGCTATGGTATAGTATAGTATGACCTGTCATTAAATGGTATGATATGGCCTGTCATTGTATAGTATGGTATGGTATGGTATGGCCTGTCATAGTATGGTAAGGTAGGACAAGGTAAGGTATGGTTTGGCTTGTCATTGCATAGTATGGAATGGCTAGTCATTGTTTATTATGGAAAGGTACGACCTGCCATTATATTGTATGGTATGGCATGTCATGTCATAGTATGATTGGTACAGTCTGTCATTGTATAGTGTGGTATGGTATGGCCTGTCATTTTACAGTATGGCATGGTAAGGTATAGTTTGGCATTGTATGGTATGCTATGATATGGTCTGTCATTGTATATTATGGTAGGTCATTGTATAGTATGGTATGGCCTCTCACTGTATGGTATGGTAAAGACTATCATATTGTATGGTGTGGCATGTCATGCCATTGTATAGCATGGTATAGTAGGGCCTGCCTTTGTATGGTATGGTGTGGCCTGCCTTTGTATGGCATGGAATAGACTGTCATTGTATACTACGATATGGTATATCATTGTACAGTAAGGCCTGTCATTGTATGATATGGGATGACCATAGTACGGCATGTCATTCTATAGTATAGTATGGTCTTGCATTGTATGGGATGGCCTGTCATTGCATAGTATGGAATGGTATGCATGGCATGGCCTGTCACTGTATAATATTGTATGGCCTGTATTTGTATAGTATTGTATATTGAGTCATTGCATAGTATTGTGTGGTCCGTCATTGTATATTATAGTATGGTTTGGTATGGTATGCCATTTTATAGAATGGTGTGACCCGTCATTGTGTAGTTGGATATAGTATGGTATGGTATGGTCTGTCATGGAACAGTATGGCAGATATGGTATGGTTTAGCATTGTATAGTATGATATTATCTGCCATTATATGGTATGGCCTGGCATGGTATAGTATTGTATTGTATTGTAATTGCATTTATATAGCGCTTACTACCCCGGACGAGGCGTCGAAGCGCTTTTTCGGCGAGTAGCACGCTACTCCGGGACCCATACAGGATTAGTGTTGAATTAGTATAGTGAAACATGCAAGTAAATTTTAAGTGGTGGATAGGTTAGTCAGTTATTTGGATTTGGAAGGATAGCAGAAGGATAGAAGAGGAAAAAAAAAAGCTTTGTATTTATATAGCGCTTGTTACCCCTGATAGGGTGTTGAAGCACGCTACTCCGGAAACCCATAAAGGATTAGTGCTGAATTAGTATGGTGAAATATGAAAGTAATTTGAGTGGAGGGTATTAGTCAGTTATTTGGAGCGAGAAGGGTAGCGGAGGGATAAAAGGGAAGAAAGGTTTGCATTCATGTAGCACCCGTTACCCCTGATGGGTGTTGAAGTGCTTTTCTGGCGAGTAGGACGCTACTCCGGAACCCATAAAGGATTAGTGTTGAAAATTAGTATAGTGAAGTATGAAGTAATTTGAGTGGTGGATATGTTATTCAGTTATTTGGATAGAGAAGGGTAGGTTGCGGGATAGAAGAGGGAAAGAGGTTTGTATTTATATAGCGCTTGCTACCCCTTGATGGGGTTTTGAAGTGCTTTATTGGCGAGTAGCACGCTACTCTGGAACCCATAAGGATTACTGTTGAATTAGTATGGCGAAACATGAAAGTAATTTGAGTGGTGGATATGTTAGTCAGTTATTTGGGTTGAGAAGGGTTGGGGAGGGGTAGAAAAGGGAAAAAGGTTTGTGTTTATATAGCGCTGGTAACCCTGATGGGGTGTTGAAACGCTTCATTGGCTAGTTGCACGCTACTTTGGAACCCATAAAGGATTAGTGGTGAATTAGTATAGGGGAATATGGAAATTGAGAAGTGAACGTGTTAGTCTGTTATTTTGATTGAAAAGGATAGTGGAGGGACAGAAGAGTGAGATTTTTTTTAAGGTCATAGCAGTAGGAGGAGGCTTTTGGATGAGTAAAAGGGGTTTTTGAGGGGAAGAGTCAGAGGGGAGAGTTTATAAAGGTTTATTTTGGGGGATCGGTATAGTAAAAAGAGGTGTCAGATGATGCAAGGAGGGTAGAGTAGGAGAGAGTCTAGAAAGGGTTATTTTGGGATCATAGTAGTGGTATGGGATAAATGAGAGAGTGGATGTAGAGGATATATTGATAGATGTATAGGGTGAGAGATAGGGTAGTGCATTGGAAAGAGTAGTAGAAAGAAGTTTGAGATGAGTCAGAAGGTTGGGCCAGAGGATATATTGAGAGAAGTATAGGCTTAGAAATAGGGTAGTGCATTTGAAATGCTACATTAGAAGAAAGTGATCAATATATAGATCCATAAGTACATTGAAAGTATATAGATGCATAAAGGAGGTAAGTATATATAGATTAAAGATATTGATAGAGGTACAGGATGAGAAATAGGGTAGTGCATTGGATATGCTTTTTCAGGAGAAAGGTAACAGACACACAGATCCAAGTACATGGAAGGTACATAGATGCACAATGGAAGTAAGTACATGTAGACCAAAGATGATTTTTATTTATTTATTTATTTATTTACAACAACATAATTATTCTACATGTTTATACAAAGCAATACACAAAGATAGGTACATATCTATAGTGAAAATAAATGCTTATATACAGAGGAATATGCTGTAAATTTCTGTTTTGCGTATGGTGCTTATGTGGGGAAGAGCCAATTCTTGAGTAGTTTTCTGAAGATAAGGTGGTTGTTGGTGGATCTTATGTTGGGGGTAATGAGTTCCATAGTTTGGCTGCTTGAACAGAGAAGGATGTGCCACCCATGGTTTTTTTCTTGTATCTTGGGATTTTGAGGCGAGATGCCCCTTTAGAGCGTAGGTTCCTTTGTTGAATGTGTTTGGTGATTTTATTCCTGATGAAGAGCGGTCCCATCCCATGTATTGCTTTGTGGGTGATACAAAGTAGCTTGAACGTGGATCTTCTGGCAACCGGTAACCAATGCAGGGCTTTCAAGGCAGGTGAGATGTGGTCTCGCGGTTTGATATGCAAGAGTAGTCTGGCAGCCGAGTTCTGAATCCGTTGTAGTCTTTTCATGGTCGTTAAAGGTGATCCGTGGTAGAGGCTATTGGCGTAATCGAGTTTGGACAGAACAAGGGAGATGGTAGCTTGGACCTTGTGTGGAAATCCCAAATGAGGGAAAATTCGTCGCAGCGTTTTTATAGTGACAAGCTTGATTTTGCTAGTTTGTCCACTTGGGCATTCATCGACAGCTTGGAGTCCATGGTTATTCCGAGGTTTCTTACTTCCTTCGATAATTTAGGTGGTGATCCCAGTTCATCAGTCCAGGCGGCAAGCGGGTCGTAATGTTTCCAATCGCCACACGTGAGTATTTCCGTTTTTGAAGCATTCAATTTGAGATGGCTCCAAGTCATCCACTGATCCACGGCTCTGAGACAACTGAAAATTGGGCATTTTTCAATGTCTTTGGGGCATTCCAGTTGAAGGAGTATTTGCGTGTCATCTGCATAGTTATAGCACGTGAGGTGAAATTGATTGATCAGTACCGGTAATGACTTCATGTAGATGTTGAAAAGCATGGGCGAGATGATAGAACCTTGAGGGACCCCTGCTTTTGTGGAGTATGGTTTGGACGAGAAAGGTGGGGTATAGATGACATTAGTTCTGTTTCGAAGGTAGGACGCGATCCAGTCTAGAGCAGTTCCCTCTATGCCGGCTTCATAGAGTCTTTGTTTCAGAGTGTCATGGTCAACCGTGTCAAAGGCAGCCGAGAGGTCCAAGAGGAGTAGCGCAGCAACCCCGCTGCGGTCAACTGTATTCTTCAGGTCATCCCAGATGGCAAGAAGGGCAGATTCAGTGCCTCTTCCCGGACGGAATCCTGTTTGGAAGTCTGAGAGTATGTCATTCTCTTCAATGAATTGTGACATCTAGGCGAACGCTGCTCTTTCTATCAGTTTGCCCAGGAAAGGTCCATTTGTAATGGGTCTGTAGTTGTCAGGGTTCAGCGGGTCCAAGTTTGTTTTCTTCAGTAAAGGGCGTATGTATGACTTTTTGAGTTCTTCTGGAAATATTCCGCTAGTTAAGGAATCGTTGATGATTCTTCTTACTGGAGTGGCAGCAGAGGTTGTTAAAAGAATTGTCTTGAAAGTTTGTGGTGGACAGGGGTCAGAAGGGCTGCCGGTAGGCCTGCTTGCTTTGACCAGGTCCATAAATTCATTGTGTGAGATGTGCAGGTTCAGTGCCTCTAGGCCAGTGATTATTGTTTTTGGATGGGTCATATTGGGTTTGTCAAACCAAATGTTGAGGTCACCCAGAACGCATAAGTTGGAGTGTATTGTTATCAGGTTTGAAACTGTGTCTGGAAGTGCGTCTGGGAATGTCGCCTTGCTAGGTGGAGGTCTGTAAAGGAGCAGGAAGTTACAGGATGAAGACTGTGTAGTATTGCATCTTGTTAGAAGAGCCTCACAATTCTTTATGGAGATGTCATCAACTTTAGTGATATGTAATGTTTGCCTGAACACAACAGCTAGACCACCTCCTTTTTGCCTATACGATTTTGGGTGATCGTTTGATAGCCTAGAGGAATGGCTTCATGCAGGACTGGAGCCATATCATCTCCCAACCATGAATCAGTTATGAATAGTATGTCTGGTTTTGCATCTGTGAGAAGGTCGTAGACGTGATGTTTGTTTTTAGAGAGGGATCGAGCATTTATTAGTAGACAGTTTAGAGAATGGCCTTTGGTGATAGTGAGACTTTGTTTTGTAGTAGAGTGAACAGTATTGTGTGTGTTTTGTAGCAGGTGTGTTTTTAGTGCTGGCATTAGTTGTATTAGGATAGCAATCGTGTAGCTGTTCTGTATCATGTTCCTCATCCAGCATGCTAAGAAGGCATTTTGATGGGTCTGCATGTGTATGTGGTGGAGATGGTGTTTGAGAGTGAGTTGGTGTGCTATGTTGTTTTTGTGGTGTAACAGTGTTGTGCAGTAGACATGGGGAAGCAAAGTTGTGAGGTGTGGCACGTCGCTTATGTTGTTTGCGTGTGTTTATGGTGGAAGGTGTATGAGTCAGGGGTGGTGGTGCAGCATGTGGGTCATGTAGTAAGGTTCTAAATTGTCCAATGGATGAGAGGCGGTTAGAAGAAAGTTGCTGTGTTGCTGTATCTGTGTTAGATGTGGTGGAAGAGTGAAAGCTTGGCATTGGAGTTTGTTCCTTTGTGTGGTTTGAAAGGTGGGTGTATGTTTGTATTTTGTGATGGTATGTATTTTGACGTGTTGCGCTTTGAAGATCTTGTGCTGGTGTGTGTGATAGGTTTTGTTTTTGAGGAGTAGTGAAAAGGGGTACTGGTGTATTTGTTTCTTGCAATGGATTTGGTTGTATAGTATTGTTTGTGAGAGGAGGTTGTAAGGTAGAGGGGGTGGTGATGTGTTTATGAGTAGAGTGTATGTTGTGTGTAGGAGGGAATGAAGTAGAGGTGAGAGTGTTTGTCTTAGACTGGTTTGTTGCTTGAGTTAAAAAGTGTGGTGGTGTGCAGTGTGTGTGTTGTGCGTTAGTGTTATTATGGTAGTAGGGAGAGGAGGGTGTTTGTTGGACAAATGATGGAAGGATGAATATATGTTTGTTAGTGATAAAAGGTGGTCTGTTAGGTGTAATTAGAGCAGGGAGCGTGTGTCTGGATGGGATGCAGTTATGTATGGTGTTGAATGGGGTTGTGTTAGTGATGAGTGTATTGGTTAGTGGTATAGGATAGAGTTGTGTACTGTTTGTAGGTGATGGTGGGTATGTGTGGTAGTTGGGATAGAAGGGTGTATAGATGTGGTTTGGTTGTGTTTGTAGTGCATGCTGGTACATTGGTCCGTGCATAGGGTTGTGTGTGGTGTACATTTGGTGTGAGTGTGTTACTCTGTTTGTGGATGGTGTGGGGTGGCTTTTACTGAATGTGAACATGGGCAGCATTTCTGGCCCTAGTCCCGTCCCGAACAGGCTCAAACAGGTAATTGCCCTTGTCCTCTCTGCCCTTAACAGGTAATTGCCCTTGTCCTCTCTGCCCTTAGCCTCGACGCCCTAGGGCTCGGACTTTTATAGCCCTAGTAATCAGTTGACCCCTTCAGCCAATGGGAACCCTAGCCCTAACCCTATCCAATCACAACACTAGCCCTAAAATCTAGAAACAATAGGAGACGAGGACCTTACAGCCAATCTCAGCCCTAGTCCAAGCACCCAATAACTTTCAAAAACCCTGATCTCTACATCCAATAGAGGCCCTAGCCCTACCAGTAGTCCCAACCCAAGTCCAAGCAACCAATGGCACAGGAAGCCCTAGTCCCTACTTCCAATAGAAAGCCTAACCCTACTCTTAGTACCACACCTAGTCCAGCAACCAATCACACCAAAAGCCCTAATCGCTACTTCCAATTAAAGGCCTAACCCTAGCCATTGTCCCACCCCAGTCCCAAAAACCAATAACACAGGAAGCCCGAGTCCCTACTTCCAATAGAAATCCTAACCCCTAGCCCTAGTCCCAACCCTACATTGATTGAATCACAGACCCAGAAACCAATCAGAACCCTCAAATACCCAACCAATGAGGACACTAACCCTAATCCAATAGAAACATCAGATACAACCTCCAATCAGTGTATACATGTACCTACCACTAGCAGACTATATAAGGTCCCAGCAACCTCAGACAAGGTTTGCTGGCCAGGGAGTTGGGAGCTGCTTCTCTTGTTCAGAATCTCCTAGGAGACAAACAGGCTCAATCCACACTTTGGACTTCTGCAGGTAAGGGCCTAACTTGTCCTCTGAAAATAGTGTTTGTATAAAACTTTACTCACTCTCCTGGACAAAAAACGAAGTGCACAGTCTCTATTAAACACAGTTTAAACAGCACACAGAAGATCACTGCTGCCTCAGAGCACACTCTGATGTAGAATATCCCTGATGGGGGGGGGGGGGAGGAGGGGCTGGTTTCACTGACTTGTTAACACAAAATGGTGGCTGGGGGTGCACTGTTTAACATACAGGTCTTAGCACAGAGACAAGGGGAAATTTGGAGGGAAAACTGATAGTCACCGGGAATGAGAGGGAAAAACTACAGAAATTTAGGACTGCAAATCCCACAATTCAACACGTTAAATGGAAGCAATCATGGCCAGGAAAAACCACGTTTGAACACAAAACAGGTAATTAAATATGCAATCACGGGCAGGTTAAAACTACAATTTTAAACTGTAACAACCACAGGCAAAGACAGTAATCACAGATGGGGAAAATCGTTTTTTAACTCTTTTAGGAAAGAGACAGCACTAGTCTGCCTCCTTACCACTTCCTGGACTCTGCTCACTGCAATCTGGGGCACAGGTAGGCTACAACCCACAAGATGGAGGAGAATGATTTGGGGTGAACCCAGCAAAGACTTAAGGGGCCTGGGCAGGTGTGAGGGGAGGGCTCAGAGTTGCCTGGGAGCTGAATAGCCAATCCCCAGTCCTAGGTCTGCTGGCCTGGGGGTGGGGACTGGGGAGCTGCTTCTCTTGTTCAGAATCTCCTAGGAGACAGACAGGCTCAATCCACACTTTGGACTTCTGCAGGTAAGGGCCTATGGTATGGTATGACTACGGTATGGTCTGCCTTGTGCAGTATGGTATGGCCTGTCATTGTATGGTATTGCCTCTCACTGTATAGTATGGAAATGGCATGGATGACATTGTATAGTATGGCATAGAATGGTATGCCCTGTCATTGTATAGTATGGTATGCCCTGTCATTGTATAGTATGGTATGCCCTGCCATTGTATAGTATGGTATGGCCTGCCATTGTATAGTATGGTAGGTCATTGTATGGTATGATATGGTACAGCCTACCATTATTTAGTATGGTATGCCCTGTCATCATATAATATGGTATTGTGTTTTATTGTATATTATGTTATGGTATGGCATACTATTGTATAGTATGGTATGTGGCATAGTATTGTATTGTCTGCCTTTGTATATTATGGTATGATATGGACTGTCATTCTATAGTATTATATGGTAAGGTATGGCTTGCTATCATGTAGAATGGTATGGTATCGGCTGTCACTGTATAGTATGGCATACTATGATGTGGTATGTTATGGCCTTTAATTGTATAGTATGGTATGATGTGGCCTATCATTGCATGGTATGGTTTGGTATGGTAAGGCCTGTCATTGGTCAACATGGTATGGCCTGTTTTTGTATGGTATGGTATGGCCTGACTTGTGATTGTATAGTATGGTATGGTATGGCCTGTCATTGTATGGTATGGTATTGCCTGGCTTGTGATTGTATAGTATGGTATGGCCCGTCGTTGTATGGTATGGTATGGTATGGCCTGGTTTGTGATTGTATAGTATGGCCTATCATATATGATGATAATAATGTTGATAACAGTAGAATGTTCTGTCCAACCCATAATCGTGCAAATGAACCAATTTAAAACACATTGTGTTTTTTTGGCTAAAACATTTTAATCATGACCAAGACATCCTATAAATCAGGAAACGCGAACCACAAAGCACCTAGTTACAAACTAAAGTGATTACTTAATAGTGAACAGAGAAACGAGGGTGTGGAAGAAATCTAAAAAGCACATACACTCTTAGGCACTGCTGCAACTGGAAGAAAAAAATAGGCTGGGACAAAAAGTGTAAGCAGTGGAACGACACAAAAAATAAATAAAAAATAAATAAAAAAAAAAAAGGAAAGCAGTACTTGGTCCATACTCCAGGGAAAGAAGAAGCACATGGACAGAAAGTGAAGCCAGCACGCACTGACCAAACAAGAGCCAGCAAATAAGAGTGACAACGAAGCCAACGAATGGTAAGCAATGGGCAGGCTCCAAGCCCTCTTTAGGCTAACAAAATGTCTTGCAAGCAGTCACGCATGCACTCTCTCAAGTGAGACCTAAAAATGTAAACCCGTATAGGACTCTAAGAAAACCACACTCCTGCTGAGCGATTTTCAAAACAGCGTGTACCAAAATTCAGGTTTTCATGGACTAAATACATTTCTTGCACTTTATTATCCACTTTCATCCCAGAACATGTGATGTCCACATGCTAAGTTGTTGCAGCAATGGACATTTCTCAGCTTACATTTGAGAACGTGATCCTTCCGAAAGGGTAAATGGCAATGGTGACTTGTCATTTCAAAAGAAAGGGGTAATACCTGGAAAAATCATTAGAATAGCTTACCTTAAGGACAGCCTCTGGGAAGTTTCTGTTGAAGAACCGAACCACTTCCTTGACGTTCAAATTGGACTTGGTCCGTACTGTGATCATGTACCCATCCCCAAACCTGCTCGAGAGCAAAGACACAAAATGGCGCCAGTGAGATTCCAAGGAAATAACAGAAGCATCACCAAGTCATAAGCCTTAGAGTACAGAGGGCAAAAGACAGTCATAAATGCTAAGGCTTGGTCTCACTGGATGGAGATGATCAACCAATGGCGTTCACTTGTGGGCAGACAACCAGGCAGAGGCTGGAAGCATCATCTCCAGAAGATCAAATAAAAAAAATAACAGTAAAAAGCAAAAGCATGAATTGTCATTAACTGTGAAAGCAAGCACCTAAATGAGTCCTGGGTAAGCACCTTTCCTTTGTCCATTAGTCAGCACCGAGATGCAAAGGGTTCATTCAGCCAGGTGCTCACTTACACACCTTTGCTACATACCATGAAGAGTGGGACCTCCTCATTCATGAAAGACATCTGTGGTTAGTCTCAAACCAATCCTAGAGTCAGGAATGGAAGCAGTACAGCCACCATGTTGGTTAGAATCTTTTACATCACAAACTATTTGCATTACACTGTGTGCGTTATACTGCGCGTGTTACACTGTGTGGGATACACTGTGCGCGTTACAGGGCACTGAGGGTCAGATAAGGCAACAGGATTCACTGTGCACTAAACAAACATGTTCTGTGGATCACAATCTAAACATGGATGTGGCATGGGGCCAAAGCGCTCAAAAAACGTAAAGCCAATGACTTGTAACAGCCTGTCAGAAAAAAAACCTAGGCCTACGATGAAAGTTGTCTCATTTCGAAGGCGATTTGCTCTAATTCTGGCCCTGTGTGTACAATGAACAAGATCACCAGGCGTGCCACTGCAGGCGTCACTTGAAATCCTGCACCTAATTTGAAGAATGCAGACCTAATTTGA
This sequence comes from Calotriton arnoldi, assembly GCA_963921515.1. Lineage (NCBI taxonomy): Eukaryota > Metazoa > Chordata > Amphibia > Caudata > Salamandridae > Calotriton > Calotriton arnoldi. The sequence continues at coordinate 155,155 of CAWUFW010007501.1, read as the reverse complement.
AACGGAAATCTCGCAGTTGCCTGGAGTGCATTAGGTACGTGACTTTGCGAGATCAAAAAGGTGCATTGTTTTGGGCGGTGCTCAGCCAATAATTAAATTTACTAGCAACGAGTACACATCTGATAGTGTCCAAGGTAACCAGGAAGTACAAACCGGAAAAGTCACTATTCAAGCACCGCATATGCGGCTGCTCAGTTGTTGTAATGAATAAGTACATTTCTCGGGGCAAGACACAGAGAAGAGGAACTGCCAATGACGGCCTGTTTAAAACAAAGAACGACCAAACCAAAAATATAATTACATAAGATTACTTATGAATTTGGAATCAATTGACATTTAAAAAATAATAATTCAGAAGTACTTAAATGCGTAGGAATAAATGCCTAACAAAAGTTTTGTCAAATTCTCCTGCGGCAAAATGTTTTTCCAAAAGGAGAAACCCATGCCCCAATATTCCCACAAATCTTGGGGTTGTTCACGCCCTATTTACCCCGAATATGAATGTCCTCCTGCCTTGACGGGATAAATCTCCCACAGTATTCAGGGTGGAAATGTGCCTCACAAAAATGTATTTGCAAATGACACCTCTTTAGTGACTAGCGCAGGCAGGAAGAAGGGGGGGGGACACAGGCCAAAGCTTCATGCTACTGTGGAGAAGGGTAGAAGAGGTGGATGGAGGAAGGACATAGCTTGGGATTAGCTCTATTGGGCGGGCGCACCCTGCACGTAGCAGAGGTGCGCCATTAGTTGCATCCTGGGACCAGTTTCGGGGCATCACACCTCATCATCCAGGCTAACTTGAATCCACAGTGAGCACGGGACCCACGTCTGGGCATAACCTTCTCACTTTGGGTGACAAAAGCAAAAAGAACAGATGATGGAAGGAATGCTGAACAAATCATACATTCACCCCCAGTCACAGATCTGGGTTTAATCCATCATTATTTTGCTCACCACGCCATTCCAGTTTGGACCCAGCCATATGAAAATCAGTCTTGGCCCTGCTCCCCATGGCAACAGTCCAGCCCGAACTGCTGGGAAGGTTATGCCCAGATGTGGGTCCAGTGATCACTGTGCCACTGGATTCAAGCTAGCCTGGCTGATGAGGAGTGATACCCCAAAACTGGTCCCAGGAATGCTAGTTTCCGGTCGAGGAAGGACCTGGCCTGGCAGTTCCGGCTGAACTGTGCTTTAAATGAGCACCAGTTGCATTACAGACGGACACAATTTTAATAGGCACAGAGAGATTAAGTGGTTTGCCCAGAATCACTGGATGTTGAGCATCCCTGCAGAGACTTGAACCCGATTCCCCAGCTTTGAGGTCGACTGCTCTAGCCGTTAGGCCACATCTTCTCGGATACACCACTAGGAACCACTGTTCACTTGTTGACTTAACTGTTCCATGCCCTGGGTGATTATTGTGCTGCCACTGTTGCTTTAACAGTAAGAAATGGAGTGTGGTGTTACTGGAGTCTCTGTGTCAAGAACCTGACCACAGTGTGACCAAACCTGTGCACACCCCACCCACCCGGTGAGTCCCACCCTTCACCTCAACTGCTGCCAAGGACCCAGCCGACCCACGGCTCTAACCTTCTGGACCTCAACAGCTGGGAGGGGCTGCAACAATCACTACTGGGACTGGGGAGACACAGCAACATCCAGACAATCCTTCGACTAACGGAGTAGATATGACCACGAGAAAGGCATGACAGGGACCACTGGCTCGTGTTCAGTCCCGGAACTAGTTGAGCAGCGAAGCTAGCATGAAGATGGGTGTCTTACCAGGACTTGGCCTGACCAGCAGCCTTGCATCTGTTTATGGTTGAAGAACTTTATGAAAACTGAGAAACTGTGTACTATTAAGAGTTACGGGGGTAAAACTGCACCTGGGCTAATTCTTGCTGTATCGTGTCCTTTGGGGGAGGGGATATCTACCCGAGTCACTGGGGTGCCTGGGGCCATGGCGGGGAGAGGCACTAACGGACTCTAGTGCCAGAACATTTATTTGAATCTGGAATGTATCTAAGTGGTGTTTAGTCCTAGTGTTTTATAAACATACTTTCCTTTTTGAAAGTCAAGTACTGGTTTTGACAATCCTTCAGCTAATAATAACATGTACACTGCGTATATGAAAAACCAATAAATATCTATATTTTTTAATGGGTGTGTGTACAAAGAGTGCTGGGGCCGGGCACCCCTGTGATGCTGTGCTGAGAAGCCTCTGACTGCTCACCATCACTACCAATAAAAAGTCAAGTGCTGAAGGGGTTGTACTTGGGCCAGTTAGCAGAGCCATGGTTGGATGGACCCCAAGGCATCAGAGGCAAACAACTTTATGTCCCATGGTTGACGACAGGAGCCACTGCCTGCCCTGTGCTCCAGCACACCCGAAAGCGGACAACTGCCTTCGGCTCACAGCCATATCCACACATGGTTGCCATCTTGGTTGGTTGCTGTGCTTAGATCTGGTTGGTTGCTGTGCTTAGATCGATTGGTTGTGAACTGTGATATTTTCCTTTACCTGTTCTTCAGGTGCTGGATGCTGCCGAGACATTTCAGGCGCCCATTCACCATGATGGCCAGCCGTGTGCAGAGTGCTTCACATTCCTCCATGCTGAGGAGACAGAAGCACAAGTTACTAACTTGTGTAACGATATATCTGTAAGAGACAGTAGTTAGTGACAGATTCCTTACCTTAGAATATCCCCAGGCGTCAGGCTGGATCCGGAAAGTTTTTTGCGTAGCAGTACCCTTGCGCGTCGGTAGGCGGCGTCGTGCGGCTCCGCGTCCGTCGTCGGCGTCGTGATCGCCGGGATGACGTCGCGGGCAGTACTTAGACGCCGCCCCTGCGCGCTGACGTCAGTTCTGTACACGACTTTCCGCGCCAGGAACGCAGAGCCATGCAAGAAGCTGACATAGGTGTCTGAAAAATACTAGGGCCCTGAAAGGGATGTCCTTAACCCTAGAAATCAGTTCGCAGAACGGGGAGGATGGGTGGGGCGGTAGGAATCTGTCACTAACTACTGTCTCTTACAGATATATCGTTACACAAGTTAGTAACTTGTGCATCTGAAAGAGACACGTTAGTGACAGATTCCTTACCTTAGAATAGATACCCCAGCAATACCAACCCCGGTGGTGGGTCTGCGAACAAGATCAGACAAGGAAGTCCTGGAGGACAGAACGGCCAAAGAAGCCGTCCCTCCGGACCTGACTGTCAAGGCAGTAATGCTTTGTAAACGTGTGCAGCGAGGCCCACGTAGCTGCCTGACAGATAACCGGCAGCGGAACACCGCGGCCCAAGGCCGTGGTAGCAGCCGTTGCCCTGGTGGAATGGGCACGCAGCCCAACAGGAGGCTCCTTTTAGCCAAAGAATAGCAGGTCTTGATGCACAAGGTAACCCAGCGGGAGATGGTCCTCTTGTGCACCGCCCGACCTTTTTGGCGCCCACGTAGCCAATAAAGAGCTGGTCATCCACCCGGAAGTGTTTTGTGCGGTCAATATAGAAGGAGAGCGCACGTTTTGGGTCCAGACGGTGGAGCCTCTCTTCCTCTCTGGAAGGATGCGGAGGCGGAAAGAAGGTGGGCAAAGTGATGGTCTGCCCAATGTGGAAAGCAGTAACCACCTTTGGCAAGAAGGACGGACGCGTCCGAAGAACAACCTTGTCTGGATGAACAGACAGAAAGGGAGGTTTGCAAGATAGAGCCTGGAGCTCACTCACCCGCCGAGCGGAGGTGATGGCCACCAGAAAGGCTGTCTTCAGAGTCAGAAGACGAAGAGGACAGTTATGTAGAGGCTCAAAGGGAGCGCACATTAAAAGGTAAGAACCAAGTTTAAGTCCCACTGAGGCATCACAAACGGAACAGGAGGGAAGAGGTGAGTAATGCCTTTTAAGAACCTGTTAACAACAGGGGACTTGAAAAGGGAGGGCTGATCAGGGAGCCTGAGGAAGGCCGAGATAGCACAAAGATAACCCTTGATGGTACCCAGGGCAGAACCCTGTTGGGCCAGAGAGAGAAGGAACAGAAGGACCTCAGAAAGAGGGGCAGAAAGGGGATCCACAGCCTTTGCTGTGCACCATGCCACAAATTTGTTCCACCTGCAGGCGTATACCACCTTAGTGGAGGGACGCCTGGCTGCCAGAATCACATCACAAACTTCGGGAGGCAAGTCGAAAGGAATCAACTGCCGCCGCTCAATCTCCACGCAAGCAGGTGTAGACTGGACAGGTTCGGGTGGAGGACCGTCCCCTGCTGCTGCGACAGAAGATCCTCCCGAAGAGGCAGACGGATCGGGGATCTACGCTCATATTGAGTAGCTCGGGATACCAAACTCTTCGAGCCCAGTCCGGAGCCACAAGAATGACTTGGGCCCGGTCGTGCCGAATCTTCTTCAACACTCTGGGTAGAAGTGGTATAGGCGGAAAGGCGTACAATAGACCGCAACTCCACTCGTGACGAAAAGCGTCGCCGAGCGAGTGCCGCCTTGGAAATTCCAACGCGCAGAACTGATGACATTGCGCGTTCTCTTCGGTGGCGAATAGATCTAACCAAGGCTCTCCCCACTGTAGAAAGAGTCCTTGCGCCACTTCCGAGTGAAGACGCCATTCGTGATCCATCATGCACCTGCGGCTGAGTTCGTCCGCCCTGGCGTTCAGGGAACCTGCCAGGTGTTGAACCACCAGGAACATGCCCTGGTGTTCCAGCCATGTCCAGAGGCGCAGAGCCTCCTGACAAAGGGTCCACGACCCCACCCCGCCTTGTTTGTTGCAGTACCACATGGCAGTGGTGTTGTCTGTGAACACCTGCACTACCTTCCCTTTGACAGAGGGAAGGAATGCCTTGAGTGCAAGTCGGATCGCCCGGAGCTCCAGAAGGTTGATATGGAGCCGGGACTCCGCCCGGAGACCAGAGGCCTCTGATCTCCGCCTCTCCCATGTGACCGCCCCATCCCAGAAGGGACGCGTCCGTCACAACTGTGTGCTCTGGCTGGGGAAGGGAGAGGGATCTGCCCATGACCCATTGCCGGTTCGAGAGCCACCACTGCAACTGTTTTGCAGTCCCCTCCGAGATCTGGACGTGATCGGACAGGTCGCCCTGGTGCTGCGCCCACTGGAACTTCAGGTCCCACTGCAGAGCCCGCATATGCCATCTGGCATGAGTGACCAGCAGGATGCAGGAGGCCATGAGGCCCAGCAGCCTCAGGGTCATCCGTACCGAAACCCAGGATAAGGGCTGAAAGATCGGAATCATAGCCTGAATATCCCGGACTCGCCGTTCGGGAGGATAGGCCCGAAACTGCGTCGTGTCCAGAACTGCTCCGATGAAAAGGAGCTGTGGAGAAGGAATCAGATGCGACTTTGGCACATTGATGGAGAACCCCAGCGAGTGCAGGAGTTCGGCCGTAGTCTGGAGGTGGGAGACAACTGCCTGGGACGAGCCCGCCTTCAGCAGCCAGTCGTCGAGGTAGGGGAAGACTGAAACCCCTGCCCGGCGCAGATGAGCTGCGACCACCGCCATCACTTTCGTGAACACCCGAGGGGCACTGGTAAGGCCAAAGGGGAGCACGGTGAACTGAAAATGCTCGAGGCCTACCGTGAACCGAAGGTAACGCCGGTGGGCCGGCAGGACGGGGATGTGGAAATAGGCGTCCTGCAAGTCCAACGCTACCAACCAGTCTCCGGGGTCGAGGGCAGTCAAGACCTGAGCTAGGGTGAGCATCTTGAACTTCTCCTTCCGGAGGAAGCGATTGACGTTCCGGAGGTCCAAGATAGGACGCATGTCCTCCTTGTCCTTTTTGGGCACCAGAAAGTAGTGGGAGTAGCAACCACGCCCTACTTCTGGGGTCGGAACATGCTCGATGGCCCTCTTGGCCAAGAGGGCCGTGACTTCCTTCTGTAGAAGCACCAAGTGATCCCCTGACATGCGGTGGAATTGAGGTGGCATGGCTGGGGGTGGTCTCGAAGGGGAGGGAGTAGCCCCTTCGGACAATGTCCAAGACCCACTTGTCCGAGGTGATGGGACGCCAGTGGTGAAGGTGATGGCGGACCCTGCCCCCGACTGGCGTGCTGTGCACCTGAAAGGAGGGACTAGGGAGGGCTTGGAGGCCGCGGACGGGTTGGAGGTGGTGGCCTGACCCGCACGCTGGTTGCCCGAACCGCCACGGCGGTATCCACGCCCTCGGCCACGCGAGGCGCTTGCTGCGCGGGCCGTTGGCCGGGCTGTGGACGTGACTGGGCGCCCCTTCCGTGGCCACGAAAGGGGCGAAAAGCCGACGCTTGCGTAGGGCGCACAACAGCAAGGCCCAGGGACTTAGCAGTAGCCCGTGAATCCTTGAAACGCTCCAGCGCATGGTCCGCCTTTGAACCAAAGAGACCGACTCCATCAAAGGGCATGTCCATGAGAGTATTCTGGACATCCCCTGAAAAACCAGTGGTTCTCAGCCAGGCGTGGCGACGCAGCGCCACCGTCGTTGCAAGCGATCTGCCCAGCGAGTCGGCGGTATCAAGGCCACAGCGGATGGTATACTTAGCCGCATCACGCCCTTCCGCAATAGCGCGGGTAAGCAGTGTCTGGACCTCCTCAGAACACTGCGGCAAAACATCAGCCACCGAATCCCACAGGGAGTGGGTGTATCGGCCCAAGAGGCAAGCGGTATTAACAGACCGCAAGCCAGCACTGGAGGAAGAGAAAGCCTTCTTCCCAAAGTGATCCAGGCGCTTGGATTCCCTATCCGGAGGGGCGGTAGGGAAGGCTGTTTGGGAGGCAGAGGCTTGGACAACCAAGCTCTCAGGGGTGGGGTGTTGGGAGAGAACAGGGGGTCGCCCGGAGCCGGGCGATGGCGTCGGGCCACGTTCCTATCCACAGGAGCCCCTGTGGTGGGTTTGGACCAGGCACCCAAAAGAACGTCAGTGAGTGCATCGTTGAACGGCAGCACAGGCTCCGAAGAGGAGGCCGCCGGCTGAAGCACTTCAGTCAGGAGGTTAGTCCTGACGGCCACTGTAGGCAACTGGAGATTTAAGGCTCCAGCAGCTCTACGCAACACCGTTGCAAAATTAGCCCCTCCTCCGTTGCCACGGGAGGAGACAGCATGCCAGAGTCGGGAGGTATCCAGCCCACTGGCATCCCCAAGTTCCTCAACCCAGTCCGGGTCAAACTCGCACTGTTGTGTGAGAGGGTCGCCAGACCCCTCCCAGCTCTCCTGGTCCTCCTCAGGTTGAAAAGATGGAGGAGGAGGGACATAAGGGACCCAAGGCCTCATCGGCGCCGGAACCGGCGCCGGGCGACGCCGGTCCGGCTCCATGTCCGGACCCGGGAGAACCGGGAACGACGCCGCCCGGAGCCCCGGACGGCGTCGGAAACGGCACCGGGGACATCGGGCGTCGGGCGGAGGCGTGGTTAGGTCAACCGGCGCCGATGGAGGTTGCGGCACCACCGGAACCGGGTCGAGGCCGGGCCGGAGCCGAGGCCGGGACGAAGGCTGGTGGGACAGGCGACGCCGGGACCGGAGTCGACGGCGACGCCGGAGCAACCCCATCTGGGCCCGCGGGCCCGAAGGCGCACCGGAGGGACCTTGAGGCCCGAAGAGGCGGGCCATGGCCGACAGGAATTTCTGTACTGGCCGGAGTCGCCCCCGAACCCGGGAAGGACGGGTAATGCGGGGGCAACTGGACAGGCACGTCCGGGGCCGCGGGGCGGGACGGTGCCGACAGGGACCTCAGCCGAGTCGCGCGACCGGCGAGGCGAAGTCTTAGAGCGATGACGCCGCTTAGACTTCTTGTGCTTCGACTTACCGGAGGAGCGCGAAGACTTGGATTCCGACGAACGGCGGGGACTCCGCGTCCGGCCCTCGACCTCTCCCGGGACCGGGCTTGCTGCGGCGCGGAGCCGACTGCCGGACTTCAAGGAGCTTTCGAGACCGCTCTCGCAAAGCCTTCCGGATGAAGTTTCCGGCAGTCAGGGCACGACTTCGTGTCGTGGCCTCGGCCGAGGCAGAAGAGACACTCGAGGTGGGGGTCCGTGATGGACATCATACGACCACATACCTCGCAGGGCTTAAAGCCGGGCATCCCTACGACACCTTAGGAGTCGTGAAGACTCGTTGAAGAGAACAGTGAAAATTTCACAAAAAGATAGTCAAAAAGTGACTAGGGCACTGCTCTTCCCGGATCTGCGCTTACTGGCGCGGAAAAAGAAGAACTGACGTCAGCGCGCAGGGGCGGCGTCTAAGTACTGCCCGCGACGTCATCCCGGCGATCACGACGCCGACGACGGACGCGGAGCCGCACGACGCCGCCTACCGACGCGCAAGGGTACTGCTACGCAAAAAACTTTCCGGATCCAGCCTGACGCCTGGGGATATTCTAAGGTAAGGAATCTGTCACTAACGTGTCTCTTTCAGATATTATACACATCTCATTGCCAATACTACGCACAGAGATCCATACTGCACCTGCAGTTTCTCGCATTCATCAACAAGCAAAGAGTAAATTGGTAAAACTGCTCTGCTTCCTGCCAACACTTGAGGTGGGCCATATTGAAAGTGTTAACCATTGCAAAATTGATGAGATAGATTAGAACTCATCTGGGGGCAAACCATTTCTGCTTAAGAAGTTCTCATTTCATAAGGTCTTTCCAAATTCACCATGCAACTAATCACCAATAGGCCCAGGTTTTCACATCATAAACAAGTCCCTGCACTTCAGATGAATAATAAGGCCACCAGATAGCTCCCTGGCATCAGGGACATCATTTTCCAGTCCTGGGTTTCTGTGAGTGGTAGTGCTGGTTCTGTTCTACTGAAGCAACCTGAATAAAGTTTCAAGGCCCTGATTTAGAATTTGGCAGATAGAGTTTACTCCGTATGGATGGTGGAGGACAGTACCTCCGCCATCTTGAGGGACCTCCACCTGCTAAATTTAGAGTTGTCTACTGGCCCTGTGGACAACTCTCTACATCAAGACAGACCACCATCATGGCAGTTCCTGTCAATGTAGGAAACGTTTGACAGACAGTACACAGTGGCCCCCACACCGTCAGAGGTTTCTCCCAGGGTGTGGAAGTCAATATTGTTTTTTCCTGTCCTTTACCGCCAGGTTTTTCACTGCGGTGACAAAGGGAAAGAAAAGACTTTACGTCGTCCACCATAAATAGGACGGATGGTGTAAATTCCTTCCTCCAATGGTTTCTCCTCCCTCGGGCTTCAGAACTAGTACTACGTTGACTGAGTCAACAGGGGCTACGTCGATGAAATGCATGAGGTCCGTCTGACTCTAAATGAGGCAAGTGGTACAAGGGTTTTGTGAACTGGATACTCGGTCACGTTTGCATTGGAGTACCAAGTCCACCAAACACCAAATTCAGGCTCTAAATTACAATAGGTTAAAAGAAGGAAAAATAGCTCTGGAGATCAGTATGTCCAATGACCAATTTATCTGGTAATCTTGCTCAGTCTGCACCTGGAATGGTTGTCTTAATGCTATATAGGAATGGAGAGGTGACCCAATGCTGCCAAATATATCCAACACTTTTCAAGTTGGCTAGCTGGATTTCCAACACATTTTCATTAAGTAGGGGGCTGTGCACTGCTGCTTCTGTAATGTTTCACCTATATTTGTATTTGAATTATTTTTAGATTGCAGTATGGGTTTGTTGTATGTCCACAATGTGGTGCCTGAGGACATGGAGACTGTAAATTGACAAAGCAGGATTTAAATGCCTTCTCCCCTCGCCCCATGCTGGATAACCCCCTGATTTAAGTTGCATTTCATGCTGTAGAAACATATGCATTAGTAGAGCCAATAAGTCTACATTTTGACACTTATTTAGTGTTTCTGTCTCTAGTGTTAGCACCTCTAGGGAATTAAGGCTCCCTTTCCTTTATGTCTTAGAATGTCAGGTAGCTGCAAAAATCTATCCACACTGCCCAACTTTTTAAAAGTTTGCTAACCTCAAATCCGCTTTTAAAAATTAAACACTAATTTTTAGCTAATTCTGGAAACTTTTATAAAAATGGAGCCCTCAAGAGGACTGAAAATTGAGAGAGTTGAGGTTTTGATATAGACAAGTACCGCAATAACGGGTGGGTGTCCCTAAGATGCTATGCAGAGGGTTAGCTTTTTTAAGGATGCAGTGTAGTTAGACAAAGCCCTTATGGGCCACTCCCCCTAGGATGCAGTACATCTTTTGGCTTATTGTCCCTAGGGTGCCATGCAAGATATGGGTTACTATAACTAGGATATAGTGCTGTGCGATGGTTGGTGTCTGTAGTTTGCAGTTTGGTTGTTAATAGTCCCTAGGGCATAATGCAGCATGGTGGGTTGGTTTCCTTATGGGCAGTGTAGTGGGTTAGTATTATTAGGATACAGATTAGTGTGATGTGTTACACTTACTGTGATGCAATGCAGGGAATTAAAGCACCAAAAACGTAGTGCAGAGTGCCTTGTTACTCTCACTAAGTTGCCTTGCAGAGCGTTGGGTCAGTATCCCTGGGATGCAATGTAGTGAGGTGTAATTTGTTTTAGGGTGCAGGGCAGCATATTTGGATTTTGTCCTTAGGAGGCAGGGCATTGCAGTACATTAAAGGTCCTAGGTGGCAAGGCAGTGTGGCAAAAACTAAGCACAGACCACCATTACAAAAACGACCAATGTACATGGTAAAGAGCCAATGAAATGCCAAGAATGCATAACTTAATTGGGCCATAGTTAACTCAGCTATGTCAACTATGATGTTTGCAAGTTAAGAATGATTATCTGCTAGATTAGGAAGTGAGGTTCTCACTGACCTGTGGGATGTAAGCACTACGGAGCGCCCAGTTTTGATGATGTCATGGATCAGATTCCAGAGGAAACGCCGGGCTTTGGGGTCCATGCCAGTAGTTGGTTCATCCTTAAAAATAGGAGTAAAAATGAAAACCAATAGAATACAAGACTATAAGTGAAGGAGGAGACGTGGCCTCTATATATGTTGCAAGACAGTGTAATGTCACCATCCCACTGTATTATTACCTAAGCTGGCACTCAGAAATGGGCATCTCCCAACCAGGATAATGAGCATTGGTTACCTTCCAGAGGCTTTTTTACCACAGCACTGAGGGGGCTTTCCTCTATCAAACTGGGGTCGGAGTATATTTGGGGGTGATCAAAATGTCTGGACAACAATCTTCTTGGGTGAGGCAATGTTCCTAGGCTCTTATAAAATGGTGTGGGCTGACTCTGAGCATAGTCCCGTGACCTGCACACCACCCGTTGATCCAAATTAAAGCCCAGGGCTTCCACTAGCAGGGGTGTCAGGTACCATGTAGAAGGGCCATTTAACCAGCCCTTGGAAGACAGCAAAGTGCAATCTGGTGAGCAAGCACAACACTGTATTAGTTGAGGGCTTGAAAGTTAGCAGTCTGCCTCTTCCCTTTGGGGGTTGTATCCGTCGTTGTGGGTGTGCTATGGGAGAAAAAGATTTATGAGGAGCCTACAGAAGGGGGAGTCTAAAGTAGGAGTGAATCCATGTCTGATTTTCAGGATATCTGCATAAGATGAATTTATATATAACTAAGCGAAATGAGAAACATTTACATAATCAGAGTTTATCTTGGAAACCGAACATGCATCCATCCATAAAGTAACTGTATGACACTGAACCAGGAAATGTTGGCTAGCGTGAAAGGTACTTTCTTAGTGTTCTAGGAAATGCAACTCACACTGTTGAGCACTTGAAGCCAGAAAATCCCCTGTAAATGACAAGGTTCAGAAGCAAATGATGGTTTTGAGAGACAAGAAAGAATGGCCAGAAGGAGGATGGGATTTCGTGGCGTTTGAGAAAACACGAGCCTTGTCACACGGTTCTTTACCCACAAATGAGAACATAAATGAGCTGCTTGCTCTGAACATCTGTGCTCAAGGTTTTTATGCACACACTGTCTTTCTCACTGTCTTTTTGTAGATTGGTTGCTCAATACATTTAAGCTAACCATGACTTATGGCTGTGATAACAAGACCATCAAGTCCTGGTAATTTAAAATGGTGAGTAGCAGGCAAGAGAAAGTGAAGCAGAACCTCACACTCTTTATGGGGCAGAAATGAGATGGTCTAAGGTGCTTCTGCCCTAAACCCTTACCAGGAAGATGAAGGATGGATACCCAATCAGTGCTATCGCCGTGGAGAGCTTCCTTTTGTTCCCTCCACTGTAGGTACCGGCTGGCTTGTCGGCGTATTTGGTCAGTTCCAGCTTCTCCATCGCCCATTTCACCACCTATAGAAAAGCAGAAAACATCACTGTCTCACTTAACAGGGATGGCCCTCTCAATTGACCTTCTGGTTGAGTTTTTTTTTTTTAATTCATCAAAGCCAATGGAACACAACTTGAACAATAAGAATCAATGTTCCAAACCAAGAACAAAATCAATGTTGTTGCTAGAGGACTTTATAGGATGCCCCATTTGTATTCAAAGGTGATGTAATGATGCAACAAATTGTGTGATGCCCGTGCAGCAATAATTTCACATTGTCACAAAATTGTCTAATTACTACATTGTGATCAGTGCATTTATGTTCAGCATTTATGATTGCTTGTAACAAAAATATGTTCATCGTCAGTATTTATTAGGCTATGTGCAAATTACATTGACCTTATTCATCTCTATTGAGCGGAAAGGAGCTCCTATTATCAGAGTGGTTTCTCAACTCAAACCTCCCATCAGTTGTAACTCACCGTGTGTTCAATACATAAGGACATCCAAGTCTCACTTCATCACACGTCAGTGCAATCTTGGGCAAGGGCATGTCTTTCACAACAGACGTGACTTTCTAACCAATGAGAATTATTGGCCTGACCACCTGCACGCCACCAGGAGCCCGGCACAAAACATGTGTGCCTACGCACCATGTGAGTACCAACAGGAGTCCATTACAAAAAATCAATCCCACACAGGCCTTTTAAAAGCGCTTGGAGCCTGATGTGAGAGGTGGTATCCGCCCATGTTGGGTCATATATTAGCAAAACCAAAGGGGATGATGGACGGAGTGTTGAACATTGCAAGCACTCACCCCCAGTCAACTGATCTGGGTTTAATCCATCATCATTCTTTAGCTCACTCCGCCACCCCAGTTCAGACATGGCCATATGCAAATCAGTCTGACCCTGTGCCTCATGGGAACAGTCCAGCCCGAACTGCCAAGCCATGTCTTCCCTGGACCGGAAACATATATTAGTCATATTATGGCACTTGCCTGAATAAATGAACTCCCTCCGAGACTCACCCTTTGTTCATCCTTCCATGGAATCCCACGTAGGCGTGTGTAGAGCTCCAGGTGCTCCTGGGCGGTGAGCTCATCAAACAAAGCATCGAACTGAGGGCAGTAGCCGATACTCTGCTGTACCTGCAGGAGCTCCTTCAAGATGCTAAGACAGAACAGGAGAATTAACTGAACGACTACCCACTGTGCACAAGGCTTCACTAATTGCTTGCTTGGTCAATTAGTCTATCTCGCCACAAAAGATCTAGCTATATTCTTTATTATCTTAGGAACGTGATGGTTTGTAAGCTGACATCCAACAAATCACCCACTTCATATAATACTCTTCTAGTAATCTACACTTCTGACTTATCAATAGTCCAATACAAATTGCTCAATGTGATCCAACCAAGCCCAAAAACCCCTTCTACTTTATTTCCATTGATGCTAAAACAGCTCCTCCCTAATGAGCAACATCATACTCTGTTCTGATTATGGAACAGTTTCTCCATCTACCAGCACTTCGTGTCCCCCAATCCATTTACCTCCAGAATCCTTACACCTCAGTCTTTCAAATCAAGCACCGTCCGACCTTCTAAATTCACCACCCCAATTTGAGCAAATACTTTACTCTCATGTCCTTCAACACTCTCAACTGTACCACCTTTCAAATGACCAACGCCAAAGCCCTTATCACTAGCCAAGCACCTCCAAATTCTTTCCAATCAAATTCTTTACAACCCTTCCCACCTCATGTCCTTCCAAATTCCTAACTACAAGGCCTTCCAAACTGCCTACGCCAAATTACTAAAGGCCTTTTTAAATCTCATGGCCTAAGTCTCCTCAAATGCCCGAACCAGAGTCCTCCCAAAATTCCAAGACCTAGAGAACTTCCAAACTCCCCAGCCATTGCGGATTAGTCAAAAACTATTAGGATACCCATTCAATGAAACCATCAAGCTTACACCTAGTAGGCCCTCTACCAAACCCACAGCATTCTTATCTATAAAAGCCACGATGTCACCATCTAAACAAACTCCAAGCTTCCTTCATTAAACCCCAATCACTCTTCTTATGAGACACCCTATCAACAGGAGGAAAAAGATGAGTAATGCCCTTAAGAAACAATTTACAACAGGGGACTTGAAAAGAGAAGGTTGATCAGGAAGCCTAAGAAAGGCTGAAATGGCTGAGAGGTAGCCCTTAAGAGTGCCCAGAGCAGAGCCCTGCTGGGCCAAAGAAAGGAGGAACAAGAACCTCAGAAAGAGGGGCAGAAAGGGGATCTACAGCCTTTGCTGCGCACCATGACACAAATTTGTTCCATCTGCAGGCGTATACCATTTTAGTGGAGGGACGCCTGGCTGTCAAGATAACGTCACAGACTTCGGGAGGAAGGTCGAAGGCTGTCAACTGTCGCCGCTCAATCTCCACGCAAGGAGGTGGAGGCTGGACAGGTTCGGGTGGAGGACCGTCCCCTGCTGCTGCAACAGAAGATCCTCCCGAAGAGGCAGTCTGAGCGGAGGATCGATGGCCATGTGTAATAGCTCGGGATACCAGACTCTTCGTGCCCAATCCGGAGCCACAAGAATGACATGGGCCCGGTCGCGCTTGATCTTCTTCAGCACTCTGGGCAGAAGTGGTATAGGCAGAAAGGCGTTTAGAAGACCACAACTCCACTCGCGATGAAAAGCGTCACCTAGCGAGTGCCGCCTTGGAAATTCCAACACACAGAATTGCTGACATTGCGCGTTTATTTCGGTGGCGAATAGATCTAACCAAGGCTCTCCCCACTGCCAAAAGAGACCTCGCACCACCTCCGAGTGAAGATGCCATTCGTGATCCATCATGCATCTGCAGCTGAGTTCGTCCCCCCTGGCGTTCAGTGAGCCTGCCAGGTGTTGAACCACCAGGGATATGCCCTGATGTTCCAGCCATGTCCAGAGACGGAGAGCCTCTTGACATAGGGTCCACGACCCCACCCCGCCCGGTTTGTTGCAGTAATGAAATACCAGCATTTGTAAAGTGCACAGCTACCTCCGGAGAGGTGTCCCGGCGCTGGGGGCCCTCGGGAAGATTAAGCAAGCTATTGCCCAGAGTCACATGGTGCTGGGCTAACCTGCCGCCAGCACCGGGGATCGAACCGTGAACCCCGTGGTCCGGAGTCAGGTACCCTGGCCGCTGCGCCACACCTCTTCCACAGTACCACATGACAGTGGTGTTGTCCGTGAAAACCTGCACTACTCTTCCCCGGACAGAGGGAAGGAATGCTTTTAGTGCAAGACGGAGCGCCCGGAGCTCCAGAAGGTTGATGTGGAGCCCAGACTCCGCCGGAGACCAGAGGCCTCTGATCTCCGCCTCTCCCATGAGGCCGCCACACCCCAGAAGTGACGCATCAGTCACCACTGTGAACTCCAGTTGGGGAAGGGAGACTGATCTGCCGTTGACCCAATCCTGGTTCGTTAGCCACCACTACAATTGTCGTGCAGTACTCTCCGAGATCTGAACGCAATCGGACAGATTCCCCTGATGCTGAGCCCACTGGAACTTCAGGTCCCACTGCAGAGCCCGCATATGCCACCTGGCATGATCCACCAGCAGGATGCAGGAGGCCCAGCAGCCTCAGGGTCATTCTGACCGAAACCCGGGATAGAGGCTGAAAGATCGGAATCATAGCCCGAATATCCTGGACTCGCTGCTCGGGAGGATAAGCCCGAAACTGCGTCGTGTCCAGAACCGCTCCGATGAAAAGGAGCTTCTGAGAGGGAGTCAGGTGTGACTTCGGCACGTTGATAGTGAACCCCAGCGAATGCAGGAGGTCCGCCGTAGTCTGGAGGTGGGAGATGACTGCCTGGGGCGAGCCCGCCTTCAACAGCCAGTCGTCGAGATAGGGGAAGACTGGAACCCCTGATCTGCGCAGATGAGCTGCAACTACCGCCATCACTTTCGTGAACACCCGAGGGGCGCTTGTAAGGCCACAGGGGAGCACGGTAAACTGAAAGTGCTCGTGGCCTACCGTGAACCGCAGGTAACGCCGGTGGCCGGCAGGATGGGAATGTGAAAGTAAGCGTCCTGCAAGTCCAACGCTACCATCCAGCCTCCAGGGTCGGAGGGCAGACAGGACCTGAGCTAGTGTCAACATTTTGAACTTCTTCCAGAGGAAGCAGTAGACGTTCCTGAGATCCAAGATAGGACGCAGGCCTTTGTCCTTCTTGGGCACCAGAAAGTAGTGGGAATAGCAACCACGACCTACTTCTGGGGCAGGAACTCGCATGATGGCTCCCTTGGCCAAGAGAGCCCTAACTTCCTGTTGGAGAAGGGCCAGAGGATCCTCCGACATTCAATGGTACTGAGGTGGCATGGCTGGGGGGGTAGTCTCGAAGGGGAGGGAGTAGCCCCTTCGGACTATCTGCAAAACCCACCTGTCCGACGTGATGGTGTGCCAGTGGGGGAGGTAATGGCGGATCCTGCCGCCCACTGGCGATCGATGGCCCTGAAAAGTCGGACTAGGAGGGTTTGGAGGCTGCTGCAGAGGGTGCACTGGTGGACTGACCCGCTCGCTGGCCACCAGACCCACTGTTATATTCCTTATAGGTACCATAATGTAGGCCCAGGTAACTTCATAACCCCTCACCTATATTCTTCCCTACATTGCACTTATAACGGTTTACAGGGACTGACCTTTTACCTAGATACGACACTGCATTCAGAATGCGGGTTTTCCCTAGTTCGAAATCTCATACATTATGCATGAGGATTCTTGGAAGCACAGCAGGACTACCATCTCCTGTATAATATCTATGTATAAAGTTCATGCCCGATGTCATCCTTAGTCCGACACAGTAATACAGCAAGGTAGGACCCCTGGGGAAACCTATGGGTATATACATCACATCTTGCTAAGATAGACAGAGGAGATCAGGACTTTCCGGCCGACACACTGACAAGAGACGCCGAGGTTCCTGCATGCAGACACTCCAGCTCGCAGTGGTCTAACATCCTTCGCGGGGTGTCCAACTCGAGACAGTGAGAGACTGTGGGGTCCCATGCTATAGTGGGCTTGCAGCACTGATTGTGCCACCCACCGGGGTAGCCCTGAAAAGTTGTCTCAGGCCTGCCACCGCAGTGCCTGCGCGCAGTTTGTTAACTGCCATTTTGACCTGGCCAGTGTACCCACTGGCCAGGCCTGACCCTTCCCTTTTCTTACACATTGGACACCCCTATGGTAGGCCCAAGGTACCCCCTGGGCAGGGTGCAGTGTATGTGAAAGGTAGGACATGTACTAGTGTGGGTAACATGTCCTGATAGTGAAATACTGCCATTTTAGTTTTTCACTATTGAAAGGCTATCTTGCCCATAGGACAGAATGGGGAGTGCTGTGTAACATGTTTACCTGCATATCTTCTCATAGAAGCAAGATAGAAAATTGAAATCTGGTATCCCTGAACTCAGAATTTAATAACATCTTTTAGGGTGGATGGTTTTTAAATTCAGTGTTTGAAAATAGCACTTTTAGAAAGTGGCTATTTTCTTGTTCAACCTTTCTGTGTGCCTCTGCCTGTTTGTGGATTGACTGTCTGGTTTGAGAGTGACAGGGGCTGGGGTGGCTCCAGGGGTCTGGGTGAGTCCGCACTAGGCTGAATAGGCCGATCTGCATTTGGAGTGGTGGGAGGAGTAGCACCTGGGCCTGAATAGGGCTGTGCCTGCCTTCCACAATGCTGGCTCCACCTCCTGCGGTGTGTCTGATGACCCTGGCCCACATTCACAAAGGAAGAAGATGTGCACTGGCAGAGTGCACCCAGAACTGGTTTGGACTGGGTTCAGGACCCCTCACACATAGAGAGCAAAGACTTTTGGGGTATAAATATGAGAGCTGAAACCCCTGAAAGTTAGACTACTTCGTGATCAAGAGGAATCCCTGCCAAAGAAGATCAGCTGAAGAGACTGAGGAGAAGTACTGCCCTTGCTGTGTGTCTGGGGTTGGCCTGCAGTTTGCTGTTTCCACTGAGGAGAGGACCAAGGGACTTTGCTGTGTGCTGTGTCCCCCTGCTTGAAGAAGGACTTTGCTGTGTCCATCTGAAGAAAAGTCTCCAAGGGCCTGAGAAGAGCTGGGGTCCTGTTTCTGAAGTCCCAGGCACAAAAGGACTTCACCCCCAGCTTCCCTGAACTTCCTTGCTGGGAGTTCCAGTCTGCCAGGAGGGCCTGTAACTGTGTGAAGCCTCTCTGCTGTGGGGAGCTGGAAGCGCGACGCAACGAGAGAGAAGCGTGTCGCCGTCACCGAGGGTGTCGTTGCATCATCGTGGCTCAGAGAATCATCGAGTTCGCCGCACGGCCGTCGGGCGTGCACGCATCACCTCCACTTTGTCGCATCGCACCGGATCATCGCAACGCATCAAGGCGCCATCTTGTCGCATCGGAACTGGAGCGCAGGAAGAACCGACGCATCGCCTTCTCTGCGCCCCTTTTGGTTGTTTTGCGTTACGCATCCCAGGTACTTTGAGACTGAGTGTCGCATTTGATCATCTACAAGTTTATTTTTTTGCAACAACCTTTCTAAAGACATTCTACTGAGTTTCTGTATGTTGGATTTTTGTCGTTTTGGTCTTGTTTAGTTTAGATAAAGATATTTTATTTTTCTAAACTGGTGTGGTGTCCATTTGTGGTGTTTTCACTGTGTTACTGTGAGTGTTGGTACAAATACTTTACACATTGCCCTTGGGATAAGCCTGTCTGCTCATGCCAAGCTACCAAGGGGGTGAGCAGGGGCTATCTAAAGTGTGTATCCCCCTTACCCTGACTAGAAGCAAGGGTCCCTATTTGGTCACAGGTACCTACCTCTGCCAACTAGAGAACCCCATTTCTAACAACTATACTTCCAAAAAAGAAGATAAAGCCAAACCAAAACTTCAGTTCAAAAAGAAGAAGGTTGCAGGTCTGAAGATCAGAGATGCCCAGAATTCTGACAACTCAACTACTGAACAGGGAATGGGCTCTGACTATACTAGACAGTGCGGCAGAAGTAACAATAGCTCGCCAGAACCTGATGGAATTTCTGGTGATAGCGGACTTGAAGGGTATCACAGTGGAAACACCGGATACTAGGGTAAGTGTCCCACAGAAGTTATATGAAATAACACTCCAAATGGAGGGGGACAAACCCAGGAAAGTTAGAGGTCTCTTTTGGGAGAACCTGACGTTTGGTTATGACATTCTATTAGCTGAACAAGATTGGCCACCAGCATTCGTCATGGACTGCCCTAGGGGAGAAACAGTAATCTTACCAGCCTTTTCCGACCCTGTTCCCAAATATCTAAAATATACATATGCACGGGAGTGGGCGGTAGCCCTTGCCCCGGCATTATATAAAAACCATGTTGGGTGGGATGAGGATTCAACCCACCACATAATTCCATTAAAAAATACTCCGACTCCACAGAGGCAGTAGCCAATAAAGCAGAAAGCTAATAAACAGGTCAGGGAGATCCTAGATCAACTTGAATACCAATGGTGATTGAAACTTGCACCTCTCAAATGAATAATCCTTTGTTTCCCGTACTAAAACCTAACAACTCATATCGTCTAGTTTTAGATTACAGATATCTAAACACTTGCACAAAGACATTTGCAGTACAAAATGCACAAAATGCCGCACTAATGAATAACATTGTGCGGAAAAAATACAAAACGGCACTAGATATCTCAAATTGATTTTTTTTGCCAAAATATAGCGCCCGAAAGCAGGTATTTAACCGCATTTTCCGCGTTAGGCTCCCAGCGTCAATTTTGTAGACTCCCCCAGGGGTATAAGAACAGCCCGGGGTTATTTTCGGCCAGAGTAACTGAATTACTTCAAAATCTGGATGAAGAGGCATGGTCCTACGTGGATGATATTTATCTAACGGCTGATGACCTGGAGGAACACTTGAACAGAGCAAATTCCATAATATTGGGATTTGCCTCTGAAGGCTACAAATTTAATTTAAAAAAATCCAAGATAGCCCACCTCAATGTCCTTTTCCTGCGATATGAGCTTTCAAGTGAAGGAAAAAGCTTAGCAGCTACCTTTTTGGAAAAATGTGCACTGCTACAACCGCCAAAATCATAAAAAAAATTACAACCAATACTGGGATACCTGAACTTTGGCAGAACATACATTTTGGATTACGCAGAAAGAGTTAAACCTTTCTACGATTTAATAAAACCTGACTTTTCAGTTAGACAATGGACACAGGAACACACAGATATCCTTTGTTCCCTACAAGCTGATATGATAGCTTCAAAACACACAGACGCGTAAATGTATGCAACCTAGTGATCCGTATAGTTGCGGGTCAATCAGGATACACCTACCTAACATATAATGAAGGTGAAACAGTACCAATAGCGTACAAATCACATTTGTACACAAATGCTGAGATGCGCCTTGCATCCACAGAAAAGATTCTTACAGCAGTACAGACTGCTGTAGTGAGAGAAAGAGCACTGGCTCAGGGAAAGCGAATAATTGTCGTAACTCTAGTACCGGCCTTAGAGGCGGCTACAAAGACTAGCGTTCCGAACGCTAAAGCCTTACATCCGAGATGGATACAATGGGCTAATTCTCTTACTGCAACAGATGTAGAATACAGGTACGACCCAAGTTTAAAAACACAAGCATTTCTGCAATACGAACAAGAATATCCTCTCCCTAATGAAATATTGCCTCTAGATCAGTATGAATGCACAAGTTACTAACTTGTGTAACGATATATCTGTAAGAGACAGTAGTTAGTGACAGATTCCTTACCTTAGAATATCCCCAGGCGTCAGGCTGGATCCGGAAAGTTTTTGCGTAGCAGTACCCTTGCGCGTCGGTAGGCGTCGTCGTGCGGCTCCGCGTCAGTCGTCGGCGTCGTGAACGCTGTGATGACGTCGCGGGCAGTACTTAGACGCCGCCCCTGCGCGCTGACGTCAGTTCTGTACACGACTTTCCGCGCCAGGAACGCAGAGCCATGCAAGAAGCTGACATAGGTGTCTGAAAAATACTAGGGCCCTGAAAGGGATGTCCTTAACCCTAGAAATCAGTTCGCAGAACGGGGAGGATGGGTGGGGCGGTAAGGAATCTGTCACTAACTACTGTCTCTTACAGATATATCGTTACATAAGTTAGTAACTTGTGCATCTGAAAGAGACACGTTAGTGACAGATTCCTTAACTTAGAATAGATACCCCATCAATACCAACCCCGGTGGTGGGTCTGCGAACAAAGATCAGACAAGGAAGTCCCGGAGGACAGAACGGCCAAAGAAGCCGTCCCTCCGGACCGGACTGTCAAGGCAGTAATGCTTTGTAAACGTGTGCAGCGAGGCCCACGTAGCTGCCTGACAGATATCCTGCAGCGGAACACCGCGGCCCAAAGCCGTGGTAGCAGCTGTTGCCCTGGTGGAATGGGCACGCAGCCCAACAGGAGGCTCCTTCTTAGCCAAAGAATAGCAGGCTTTGATACACAAGGTTACCCAGCGGGAGATGGTTCTCTTGTGCACCGCCCGACCTTTTTTGGCGCCCACGTACCCAACAAAGAGCTGGTCATCCACCCGGAAGTGTTGTGTGCGGTTGATATCATAGGAAAGCGCACGTTTTGGGTCCAGACGGTGGAGCCTCTCTCCCTCTCTGGAAGGATGCGGAGGCGGAAAGAAGGTGGGCAAAGTGATGGTCTGCCCAATGTGGAAGGCAGTGACCACCTTTGGCAAGAAGGACGGACGCGTCCTAAGAACAACCTTGTCTGGATGGACAGACAGAAAGGGAGGTTTGCATGATAGAGCCTGGAGCTCACTCACCCGTCGAGCGGAGGTGATGGCCACCAGAAAGGCTGTCTTCAGAGTCAGAAGACGAAGAGGACAGTTATGTAGAGGCTCAAAGGGAGCGCACATAAGAAAGGTAAGAACCAAGTTCAAGTCCCACTGCGGCATCACAAACGGAACAGGAGGGAAGAGGTGTGTAATGCCTTTTAGAAACCTGTTAACAACAGGGGACTTGAAAAGGGAGGGCTGATCAGGATGCCTGAGGAAGGCCGAAATGGCACAAAGATAGCCCTTGATGGTACCCAGGGCAGAACCCTGTTGGGCCAGTGAAAGAAGGAACAGAAGAACCTCAGAAAGAGGGGCAGAGAGGGGATTCACAGCCTTTGCTGTGCACCATACCACAAACTTGTTCCACCTGCAGGCGTATACCACCTTAGTGGAGGGACGCCTGGCTGCCAGAATCACATCACAAACTTCGGGAGGCAAGTCGAAAGGAATCAACTGCCGCCGCTCAATCTCCACGCAAGCAGGTGGAGGCTGGACAGGTTCGGGTGGAGGACCGTTCCCTGCTGCTGCGACAGAAGATCCTCCCGAAGAGGCAGACGGATCGGGGATCGACGCTCATACTGAGTAGCTCGGGATACCAAACTCTTCGAGCCCAGTCCGGAGCCACAAGGATGACTTGGGCCCGGTCGCGCCGAATCTTCTTCAACACTCTGGGTAGAAGTGGTATAGGCGGAGAGGCGTACAACAGACCGCAACTCCACTCGCGACGAAAAGCGTCGCCGAGCGAGTGCCGCCTTGGAAATTCCAACGCGCAGAACTGATGACATTGCGCGTTCTCTTCGGTGGCGAATAGATCTAACCAAGGCTCTCCCCACTGTAGAAAGAGTCCTTGCGCCACTTCCGAGTGAAGACGCCATTCGTGATCCATCATGCACCTGCGGCTGAGTTCGTCCGCCCTGGCGTTCAGGGAACCTGCCAGGTGTTGAACCATCAGGAACATGCCCTGATGTTCCAGCCATGTCCAGAGGCGCAGAGCCTCCTGACAGAGGGTCCACGACCCCACCCCGCCTTGTTTGTTGCAGTACCACATGGCGGTGGTTTTGTCGGTGAACACCTGCACTACCTTCCCTTTGACAGAGGGAAGGAATGCCTTGAGTGCAAGTCGGATCGCCCGGAGCTCCAGAAGGTTGATATGGAGCCGGGACTCCGCCGGAGACCAGAGGCCTCTGATCTCCGCCTCTCCCATGTGACCGCCCCATCCCAGAAGGGACGCGTCCGTCACAACTGTGTGCTCTGGCTGGGGAAGGGAGAGGGATCTGCCCATGACCCATTGCCGGTTCGAGAGCCACCACTGCAACTGTTTTGCAGCCCCTCCGAGATCTGGACGTGATCGGACAGGTTGCCCTGGTGCTGCGCCCACTGGAACTTCAGGTCCCACTGCAGAGCCCGCATATGCCATCTGGCATGATTGACCAGCAGGATGCAGGAGGCCATGAGGCCCAGCAGCCTCAGGGTCATCCGTACCGAAACCCAGGATAAAGGCTGAAAGATTGGAATCATAGCCTGAATATCCCGGACTCGCCGTTCGGGAGGATAGGCCAGAAACTGCGTCGTGTCCAGAACTGCTCCGATGAAAAGGAGCTGTGGAGAAGGAATCAGATGCGACTTCGGCACATTGATGGAGAACCCCAGCGAGTGCAGGAGTTCGGCCGTAGTCTGGAGGTGGGAGACGACTGCCTGGGACGAGCCCGCCTTCAGCAGCCAGTCGTCGAGGTAGGGGAAGACTGGAACCCCTGCCCGGCGCAGATGAGCTGCGACCACCGCCATCACTTTCGTGAACACCCGAGGGGCACTTGTAAGGCCAAAGGGGAGCACGGTGAACTGAAAATGCTCGAGGCCTACCGTGAACCGTAGGTAACGCCGGTGGGCCGGCAGGACGGGGATGTGGAAATAAGCGTCCTGCAAGTCCAACGCTACCAACCAGTCTCCAGGGTCGAGGGCAGTCAAGACCTGAGCTAGGGTGAGCATCTTGAACTTCTCCTTCCGGAGGAAGCGATTGACGTTCCGGAGGTCCAAGATAGGACGCATGTCCTCCTTGTCCTTTTGGGCACCAGAAAGTAGTGGGAGTAGCAACCACGTCCTACTTCTGGGGTCGGAACATGCTCGATGGCCCTCTTGGCCAAGAGGGCCGTGACTTCCTTCTGCAGAAGCACCAAGTGATCCCCTGACATGCGGTGGAATTGAGGTGGCATGGCTGGGGGGGTGGTCTCGAAGGGGAGGGAGTAGCCCCTTCGGACAATGTCCAAGACCCACCTGTCCGAGGTGATGGGACGCCAGTGGTGAAGGTGATGGCGGACCCTGCCCCCTACTGGCGTGCTGTGCACCTGAAAGGAGGGACTAGGAGGGCTTGGAGGCCGCGGACGGGTTGGAGGTGGTGGCCTGACCTGCACGCTGTTAGCCCGAACCGCCACGGCGGTATCCACGTCCTCGGCCACGCGAAGAAGTTGCTGCGCGGGCCGGTGGCTGGGCAGCTGACGTGACTGGGCGCCCCTTCCGTGGCCACGAAAGGGGCGAAAAGCAGAGGTTAGCGGAGGGCGTACAACAGAAAGGCCCAGGGACTTGGCAGTAGCCCGTGAGTCCTTAAAACGCTCCAGCTCATGGTCTGCCTTTGAACCAAAAAGACCGACTCCATCAAAGGGCATGTCCATGAGTGTATTCTGGACATCACCCAAGAAACCAGTTGTTCTCAGCCAGGCGTGGCGACGTAGCGCCACCATCGTCGCAAACGATCTGCCCAGCGAGTCGGCGGTATCAAGGCCACAACGTATGGTGTATTTAGCCGCATCTCGCCCTTCCGCAATGGCGCGGGTAAGCAGTGTCTGGACCTCCTCAGAACACTGCGGCAAAACAGCCGCCACCGAATCCCACAGGGAGTGGGTATATCGGCCCAAAAGGCAAGCGGTGTTGACGGACCGCAAGCCAGCACTGGAGGAAGAAAAAGCCTTCTTCCCAAATTGGTCCAGGCGTTTGGATTCCCTATCCGGAGGGGCGGTAGGGAAGGCGGTTTGGGAGGCAGAGGCTTGGACAACCAAGCTCTCGGGGGTGGGATGTTGGGAGAGAAACAAGGGGTCGCCCGGAGCAGGGCGATGGCGTCGGGCCACGTTCCTATCCACAGGAGCCCCTGTGGTGGGCTTGGACCAGGCACCCAAAAGAACGTCAGTGAGTGCATCGTTAAACGGCAGCACAGTCTCCGAGGAGGAAGCTGCCGGCTGAAGCACTTCCGTCAGGAGATTAGTCCTGACAGCCACAGTAGGCAATTGGAGATGTAAGGCTCCAGCTGCTCTACGCAACACCGTTGCAAAATTAGCTCCCTCCTCCGTAGCCACGGGAGGAGACAGCATGCCAGTGTCAGGGGAGGTGTCTAGACCACTGGCATCCCCAAGTTCCTCAGCCCAGTCCTGATCATACTCACACTGTTGTGTGAGAGGGTCTTCAGACCCCTCCCAGCTCTCTTGGTCCTCCTCAGGTTCAAAATATGGAGGAGGTGGGACATTTGGGATCCAAGGTCTCATCGGCGCCGGAGCCGGCGTCGAGCGACGCCGGTCCGGCTCCATGTCCGGAGCCGGAGAGAGCCGGGACCGACGCCGTCCGGAGCCCCGGACGGCGTCAGGAACGGCACCGGGGACATCGGCGGAGGCGTGGTTAGGTCAACCGGCGTCGATGGGGGTTGCGGTACCACCGGAGCCGGGATCGAGGCCGGGGCCGGAGCCGAGGCCGGGATGAAGGCTGGTGGGACAGACGGCGCCGGGACCGGAGTCGACGGCGACGCCGGAGCAACCCCATCAGGGCCCGCGGGGCCCGAAGGCGCACCGGAGGGACCTTGAGGCCCGAAGAGGCGGGCCATGGCCGACAGGAATTCCTGTATTTCGGCCGGAGTCGCCCCCGAACCCGGAAAGGACGGGTAATGCGGAGGCGGCTCCATAGGCATGTCCGGGGCCGCGGGGACGGTGCCGACTGGGGCCTCAGCCGAGTCGCGAGACCGGCGAGGCGAAGTCTTAGAGCGATGACGCTTCTTAGACTTTTTGTGCTTCGATTTACCCGAGGAGCGCGAAGACTTGGACTCCGACGACCGGCGGGGACTCCGCGACCGGCCCTCGACCTCTCCCGGGACCGGGGCTTGGTGCGGCGCGGAGCCGACTGCCGGACCTCGAGTAGCTTTCGAGACCGCTCTCGCAAAGCCTTCGGGTGAAGTTTCCGGCAGTCAGGGCACGACTTCGTGTCGTGGTCTCGGCCGAGACAGAAGAGACACTCCAGATGCGGGTCTGTGATCGACATCATTCGACCACAGGCGTCGCATGGCTTGAAGCCGGGCATCCCTACGACACCTAGGAGTCGTGAAGACTCGATAAAGAAACAGTGAAAAAATTCACAAAAAAGTTAGTCAAAAATTGACTAGTTGCACTGCTCTTCCCGGATCTGCGCTTACTGGCGGGGAAAAAGAAGAACTGACGTCAGCGCGCAGGGGCGGCGTCTAAGTACTGCCCGCAACGTCATCCCGGCGATCACGACGCCGACGACGGACGCGGAGCCGCACGACGCCGCCTACCGACGCGCAAGGGTACTGCTACGCAAAAACTTTCCAGATCCAGCCTTACGCCTGGGGATATTCTAAGGTAAGGAATCTGTCACTAACGTGTCTCTTTCAGATATATAATTTACACTGACAGATCTGCTCAGCCGGCCTTTGGGAGTAAACAGCAATACAGCGCCGCATGCGCAATCGTTAAAGTTTCATCCGAGTTGTACAAAAACCCAGTCTCTAGGAGACTGCACGGCACAGCTAGCAGAATTAAAAGCTCTGTTACTGGCACTGGTAAATACGGATCGAGAATTCCCCACACTAATCGTGTGTGATTCCTTTTACTGTGTACAGTCATACAATGAATACTTACACCACTGGGGACAAAATGGGTTCAAAGATTCAAAAGGTGGCACAATTAAGCACAAAACACCATGGGAACAGGTAGTTGAGTTGAAAAACAAACTACCAAGGGCTAACGTGATACACACACTGAGTCATCAACGTGATGGCGTTCACGTTGAAGGGAATTCATTGGCTGATGAAGCCGCAAAGGGGGCTGTATGCACGGCTTCCGTAGCTGCAATAACCCGTTCAAAAACGAGAATAGACAGTGAGATTATGGTTGCAATTATTGCTACACGCAATAAAACGGCACTACCGAAAAGATTTCCACTCAAGTACTCCTACAAGTTAGATGCGAATAGCGTTCCATTTGCTCAGATTCCTAGAGTGGGGGATAGAGTAATATAAAATACGGATCGCAGGTTAGGTTTAATTCTAGCAGCACACGAAGGTATAGGTTCTGCACACGCAGGAGTTACGGCAACTGTTTCCTTACTGAAACAAGGCTACTGGTGGCTAGGATTAACAAAGCAGACGAAGGACTATGTCTTGAAACGCGACATCTGTCAGCAGATGAAAGGCTCCACTATAACACGTCCAGCGCAGACACCATTGCTAATATCAGACAAACCACTCGCGTGTGTTTATTTGGACCACTGCGGCCCCTTACAAACAGATGGGGCTTACAGGTATATCATGGTTGCAGTGGATTCCTGCTCTAGATTTCCATGGGTGTGGCCCCAGCGCTCGGCTGAGGCTCGAACTGTTATAAAAGATTTGCAAGTCTTTATAGGGACATACGCAATTGGCACATTACATTCTGACCGTGGCCCCGCGTTTAGCTCTAGGGCTTACAAGGAAGCCATGGGAGGTTTGGGTGTAGCATGGCGGTACTCTTCTCCGTACCATCCCGAGGGAAATTTGGTAGTGGAAAGGAAAGACCAGGACTTAAAGCAGTCTTTAACAGCTAGAGTATTAGGCTCGGGTGAGAGTTGGGTAAAACATTTGTATGGAGTTCAACGAGCATTGAATAACATGCCAAGAAGTTCTCTAGGGGGTGTCACTCCTTATGAGGTCCTATTTGGGACGAGAATGTGGGTACCTGATCTTAATCAAACCACACTATGTGGCCGATACTGAATAGTAGGCCTTGTGGACTCCTGAGTAAACTACGCCCTCCTCTCTCTACGATACAAGAAGTTCAAACAGAAAGACTCATCACGTTTGAAGAGTCCCCTGCACAGAATGATGGACTATGCAATAATGCCATGGAACTCGTTCCTCTCAAAACTGAAGCTCATAAGCAGAATCAAAATCAAAATGAAAGACAAATTTCAACTCGACCAAACACAGATATCTACATCAACATGCCTCAACAAGAGCAAGCTACAGTTTCCACAAAACCTGCGGAAATACCGAAAAATTGACAGAACTGCATCTATTTCATCGACTTTGATACCTTTTCATTAGATCCAAGTGAACCTGAAATTATGCCAGCCCAAAAAAGATGCAACCAGCAAATTAAAGATTTTCTTAACTTCTTAGGAAAACTTACCTGGTATCACCTTGGGTAGAACTCTGGGTAATTACCGGGATACTTTTCTTTCGTTTCTGGATCGGCTTAGTAGTTGTTTTTAGCATGCTAATAAATGGAACTTACCTTCGGAAAAGCTCTGCAGCACAAAAAGTGAATCTGATTCTGAAACCTCACCTATCATCACATCGTAACAGATGTAACTTGTAACTGATGTAACCTTGTAACAATATGTAATTCTCATGTAAAGCGTTGATACCTCCGGGTCTAGCCAGCGCTATATAAAACTCATCAACTAAAATAAATAAATAAATAAATAGATAAATCGTGAACAAAGAGACTTGCCATCAGTGAACATTACAGCAGTTCCTATACCTGATGGTATAGTGTGGGACAAGGTTGATTAAGATATATTTGGTCTGACCGAACTTTTAAAAATTCTGCATTTATTTAAAATATCATTGAGTGATATTATTAGCTCCAGTACATTTTCCGATGATTGGGATTATGAAACTGTAAATAATATTTTATCTGATTTAGAAAAATCTGCGGCCTTTTCCAATAGTGAAATGTTGGAAGACACATCAGATTTTGAAATAATGTATTGCTATCAACATTATGGTCATCATTTTTTTGCATAAATCTGCTAATCCCAGAACTGTTTTTACCTACCACCAATGGGAACATTGCCCTACACCGCCGAAAAGCAGTTCAAAGACATTTGCACAGAAAGTTCCATATTTTTCAGGGTTTAACATGTCAGACCCAGCCTCATAGTATTATAAGGTTGCACCAACACCAGCGCAGAAAAATATGCTGACAAACACCAAACAGATTTATTCTGCTTCCTTTATTACCCAGTTGTCTGAACAAGGTTTCAACTTATGGAAAGACACTATAGACTTAAAATTTGTCTGGGGTACTAGAGACTGGCAGGTCCAGGGAACTGAAGCGCTTCTTCGAGCATGCCTCATTCCTCAGCAAATCATGTTTTTGAATGAAACTGTGCAACAAACTACCTGTCTTGGAATAGCCAAGAACAAAGACTTGAATACACCTCGGATGCCCATACCATCACACACCGAGGGTAACATAAAAATCACAAGAAGGGATTACGTTAGATGAGATCATGCAATACAATAGATCAGACCCCGATTGGAAGGGATGGTTGATTTGGCCCACAGACACCAATAGATGTCAGGAAAGATTCATGAGTAAAACCAAAGGGTTTAATATCAACATGCCAGATCCACGCTATGTACAGAGAGAACATCCAGGGGTAGTGACACCATACAGTGTTGGGAAGTTATGCCTCGATTGGCTAAGAACCTCGACACTGTCACAAGTGAAACAACACTTATCCTTACTTACAAAGGTTGTGAATCTACTGGATTTTTTATTAGGTCCTAGAAAGCCACGTCACAAACGTTTCTATTATGCTGTCTATAATGAAATCTGGAAAATATCCCAACAAGAGGCTGCGGAGAGATTACGTGAAATAGATCAATTAAACCTAGAGAAAGCTCTAGCCGTGGTTGACAATGGTTTAACTACACTAACATCCAGGATATATTCACTGGGCAACATTGTATCTTCCGCGAAAGATAAATTAGAACAAGATTTGTCCATATTACAACACGGGCAATCACAATTGCGTTCTATTATATTGTCAAGCTGGACGCTGCAATCTTTGTGCGCAGGCTATGTGCCTTGGTGTTTCATTAACAGTACATCTCTGTTTTCTTCATACAACCTAACAGAAAAAAAGATAGAAATGGCACAAAGGGGAGCAAAATATACAATGCTGCGTATTGAAAAACTGGATAGATTAGCTTTTACAGTGGCAGAATCTCCGTCCACGGAATGGTTAATCCATGGCCACATAACTCTACCAGTCACTACTTTTCAATTTCAATATTGCCTTGAACAAATGCAGGCAGATATGTAGAAATGGGTAGGGAATTCATCAAGGAATCTTGGGAATTACCGTACAGATTTCGATGCCGGAGTGGGGATAGAGAAGTGTTTTTTAGCAGTACAAACTGTGAGAACACTAAGTGGATCACTCATATATCAGGATATAATGCTTCATGGGGCTTGTAACGGTTCAGTAGCGAATTTGTCCTGTCACTTGAGGGGTACCCCGGCTGCCGTGATCACTCCAGTGTTCAGGCTGCTTTCGAATGGGAGTTACTTGATGCTGAATGATCAAGGTTGTGTGGGATGCTTCCGGGCATCGCATATCTGGTAACCGTGAGCTTCAGGGTTACTTGCTGTATGCAAGTATTATTTCCACCAACACATACAGTCAGGGAGGCGCTGTTATGGCCTTCACTAAATGTTTCATTAATATGGTTTGATGCTTTGAGCAGAATGAAAGCCATGCTTTTACAGAAGTCTGTGCCCTTAACCTCCGCTCGAGAGACTTTTTATCTCCAGATCGCAAGGTCTTCAGCAGAGATACAGGCGCTCATACGTACGAATTGCCCCTTCCATTTCATAGAAATGGTAAATCGTATCTTTAACATGTCTGATACGACAGGCATTGTCCACCTATTTAAGACTATAGGTTCTGGACTATTAAGCACCTTTGAGACGGTCCTCGGAGTTATACCAAACTTATACACTCCGTATTTGGAAGCATTTTTGGAGGACTTCTGCTGATCCTGTTTCTAATAGCAGGTATCCTGATCGTCCCAGTCACAAAGGAGATGGAAACAGTACCCCTGGAGCAAAAATACCGTGATCGCATGGTACAACATCTGGGCACACCTCGCCTGGGAGAACTAAGTGCATCTTGGCTCTTGTCATTTAGACCAGGCTGGATGGACTGCATCTTACCTATCCTCCGATGCCTGTTTTGTGGAGAAGAATGTGTGTTGGATCTCTGTCTGACACTCCCATCATGTGCGCAACTGGATGTTGATGCTTTACTGGACCCAATAAAGGCCCATGATCTGCAGTGTCCCCAGCGTATTCCAATGTTGATGGAGGCTTTCCTAGAGCCTCCACAAGGTAGTCACGGCTCCTATTGGTGTTGACACCGGCTCCTCCTTTGACACCCAGGCCTTGGACGGCGCACTTGCTGCCCCAGCGTCGGTGGTGGACAGCACGGAAAATCATCTGTGCTCAATTGACATAATCTGCGAGGTGTTACATGGACCGTCGTCTGCGGAAGCAGGCAACGATAATGTTGGTTCTACCAGCCAGGACACAAACATTTGACTCATTTGGCCCGCCGTGTGCTGGGAGAAATTCGACTTTTTGGAAAAACAAACTAAAAATTGGAACTCCATAACAAAATTTACATTCTTTTGAGCATGCATGGCTTTCAAATGCTTGAAGTAGTTCGAACTATACCTACGGACACATTAGAGCTATGGCTTGAATTACAAATTTCCTTTTAGAACGTTTTAAAGATTTTTTTTAGAACTTTTAAATTATTTTTAAGCAAAAACAAATGTTTTTTTTAAACTATTAGCGTACCAGTGTCTAGTCAACCTAGTAGTACGTTGAGAATTTAACTATGTCGTCTATTCGGAAGCGGAGTGGGTGTTATATTGCATATAGGTACCATAATATAGGCCCAGGTAACTTCATAACCCCTCACCTATATTCTTCCCTACATTGCACTTATAACGGTTTACAGGGACTGACCTTTTACCTAGCTACGACACTGCATTCAGAACGCGGGTTTTCCCTAGTTCGAAATCTCATACATTATGCATGAGGATTCTTGGAAGCACAGCAGGACTACCATCTCCTGTATAATATCTATGTATAAAGTTCATGCCCGACGTCATCCTTAGTCCGACACAGTAATACAGCGAGGTAGGACCCCTGGGGAGACCTATGGGTATATATACATCACATCTTGCTAAGATAGACAGAGGAGATCAGGACGTCCCGGCCGACACACTGACAAGAGACGCTGAGGTTCCTGCATGCAGACACTCCAGCTCGCAGTGCTCTAACATCCTTCGCGGGGTGTCCAACTCAAGACCAAGACGGGGTCCCACAGTCTCTCACTTCAGGTAATGGGGTTGACTTTATCCTAGAGGGATTCTTGGCTTAACACCTACCCACATGCTAGGTACACTTAGGTATATCTAGTTAGGAAGGCATCGTAGGAGTACACATCTTTTTATTATCGTGTATTTTATGTACTTGTATGTATTCATGATTACTGCAAGATGGTAGAGCTTTACCATCCGTTTACTTTCATAGTGCTTCTAATCCTATATATCTGCTACTGTCTAACGGTTGTTGCAGCTCATCTATTTTACACCAGAACAACAACTGTTCAATACATACTTAATGAAAACACCCAGCCTGTGTATTCTGTGCATCTCTCTAAGACAGACAAAGTAGGCACAAGTGACTGAGCGAAAAGTAGTATATTAGTTCCACGGTCCTGAGGGATCAGGGTTGTCATGTTCGATGGTTGCCAAGAACTATTCTCTCCTTGGTAAGAGGAGATTCTAGTGGCACTGTGAGCTAGCTGGTACAAAAGGCCAACATACCCGGTGGGGGTGTTCAGAATCAGTCCGACACCAAGACTACAGTGTATGCTGTCCGAACGCGCAGATCCTGTATAGGTTTTATAGGAACTACACAACACCACGACTGTGGGTCCCACGTCCCCGGCCGCGCAGGGGCTGAACAGCTTGCGCCGGCCTGTGGCTCTGGGTGGAACGTAAGCAGTATCAGACTACAGGAGGTAGCCCATAAACCCTATAGAGACTAGGGCGAACATCTGTAACATGCAACAATGTCTCTAAGGGTGTTAATTAAAGGTCAATTTACAAGTAGCACAATTAATTGCTGGGAGCGGAAGGAGAAACCAGGGAGACAAGAAAAAATGTTTGGGACAACATAGAATGTAGTTTAGTAAATGCTTATATTTGTCATATTTAACTTCATATAATCAAAC
The DNA here is from genome assembly GCA_963921515.1 of Calotriton arnoldi. Taxonomy (NCBI): domain Eukaryota; kingdom Metazoa; phylum Chordata; class Amphibia; order Caudata; family Salamandridae; genus Calotriton; species Calotriton arnoldi. Next base: position 121,752 of record CAWUFW010007501.1, on the reverse strand, counting down.
ATATGTGAGGGTAGCACTGCGTTACATTAAATGGCATGTAACCTGTAGGATACTGTGCACAAGTGCTCGTGAAAAGTTGTGACGGCGCAAGTGACATGTGAGGAAGTATGTACAGCGGCAGGAAGGGGCGCAACAAAAAACAAGTGATGGTGGAATTTACATAGTTGGGATACCCAAACAATGAATGAGAATATATACAAAAGGAGTCAAGATAGGTATCCTTGAAGAAATAGCACCTGAAGTTTTCGCTGTAAAAGTCGACGGCGTTTGCGGCCTGTTGGAATGTTTAGGCCATCATCAGGACCAGGTTACTGTTATTTCTCTAGCAGCTGTAGACAAAATGATATATATATATATATATATATATATATATATACACACACTCAATGGTGGACCAAAGAAGGGGGGGGTTTGAAATCATTAGTACACGAATGAGAGTTCATGAGCCCAAGGGGGGAGGTAAGGACAGATGTAGATCGCTGTGAACAACGAAGGAAGAATACAGCGTGACTAGGCTCAAAGAGGGAGCTGTGTGAAAAAAAAGCGAAATTGCAAGGAGAGACCGGCGACTTAAGCGACATATCACAACTGAAAGCCCAATTGAGGATGAGGGAGTGTCCCGAGATAGTCCAGGTGACACCTGGGACAACTCTGCCTAAAGTAAGAGAAGGAGGTCGAGTGCGCTGGCAAAGTAGTGGCCAATTATGTAAACAGGGGGGGGGGGAACACAACTTACTGGAAAGGACGGAGGGAGGTCCCTGGGGATAGTCCAGAATGGTTTGGAATTAACCGCTGCGAGTAGCGGAAAACCAGAAGCTGCAGGGTAAGGTACCTGGAAGAGAAGGAGGCCAGGTAAGCCAGTGAAGTGCAGTCAAAAGTGAAATGTGGGCGCGACGAGCCAGATGGAGTGGAGTACACCCTAGGTAGAGGGTGGTTACGTGGGCTGTTGCGGGAGCCTACTCGAATGTAGGCCTGGGCGGTAAATTCCGTTCCGCTCGCGGAATTTGCGGAATTTGGGTAATTTCGCATTCCGCGGAATTACCAAAAATTCCGCGATCCGCGGCTTCGCAGAATTTTTTGCTTGTTCGCGCTTTCAAAGTGCGTGTTCGCGAGATATTTCTCCCCGAGCACGCAAACAGCGTTCGCGAACAGGAAAAAAGCATCGCGAACGGGCGGAACAAGCAATTCCGCGTGTTCGCGGAACTTTCGCGTGCTCGCTGAGATTTTTTACCGTTTCGCTGAGCTTTGCGTAGCGCGACTACGCAAATTCCGCCCACCCCTACTCGAATGGTGCGTGCTCCCAGTAGGGCAGTCGTGAAGCCAAACAGGGGCGGCCATACAAAAATGACGAGCTGCTGAACTTGGGGGCAAGTGTGTAGCCCAGAGGTAATGGCAGCGAGGGTACGTCGTGGGATTTAGCGCCTGGTCGTGACAACACCGGAGGTGTGTGACCTACATGAGAGAAGGCATCCTTTAGTCGGGCGCCACGAGGGGGCACCGGGTCTCAGGGGAGAAGGGGACAGTCCGGAAGGGCTGACAAGGATGTCCAAGAGTCCGGAGTTGCCCTGCGATGCCAGCGGGATGCGCGAGTACAGGTGGGGAGTAGTGCTGGAAAGGGACGCGTCTCGCGTCTGCAATTAGGGAGGCCATAAGTGTAGAGGAAGCGAGTGCAGGTGCAAGTGAATGAAATCCATCCTAACCGCAATTGCAGGACATGTGTTAGTTGTCCGGACATGATTGAAATTAAATAAAGGGAATCCATGTTAACCGCAATGGCAGGAGACATGGTGGTGCGGCCGGTGAAGGCTGAAAAGGTCTTGGACGGGGACATGCTAGTTTCTAGCCAGGCGCGTGTGGAAGAGAATCGAAAGGAATCCATGTTGCCGCAATGGCGGGAGACATGGTAGCGCGGCCGGCGAGGGCTGCGAGAGTCCTGGGGGGAGGTGCGGAGACAGCCGGGAGGTGAGCAGAGCTGCTTACTTACTTGGGAAAAATCATCTTGAGGGGCGGCGATGCGCATCAGAAGCCGGCGTGAGTCAGGCTTTGGTGGCGTCCCCTGCGCGCTCGGGCTAAAAAGTGAAAAGGTCTAGTCACGTGGTGCACTAGAAAACGTGCATCCGTGGGAAGGCTAGACCGCGCCAAAGCAGGCTACAGTAAAAGGAAGGACAGAGAGAAAAGACTAAACGTTGAGTTGGCGTTTTGCATGTGTTAATATTACAGGGCAATCAACAAGGATACATTTTGATTTGAGTCAAACTCGATGAGTTATAAGATATATATTCAATTGTACACCAACTTTGGGAACCATATATTAAAATAAACATGGGTAAAACAAATTACAGTTTAAGGCACATTTTATGAAAAATGAGTGCTTTGGGTGGGCAGCCACATTAAGGGAAAGTTATATCAAAACACAGTTTAGAGCATAAATTATGAATAACCAATAAGCATTTTGGGTGAAGTACCCATGGTGAGAAATATATCAAAGGCACATAGAGGTAAAATAAAGTTACACTGAAAGGAAAATTAAAAGGTGGTGTGTACATGTACTCAAGCTGTAGGGGTCAATAGGAAGATGGTAGCTCGAGCAAGATGGTCAAATTAGTGTGTTCATGTGCTCAAGCGGTTGAAGTAAATGGCTGTTCTCAAGCGGATGATAAGCACATGGGCAGGCGGACAATATGTCCAAAGAGCAACAGAGAGGTTAATGAGATGTCAGAACGCTTCATGTAAGTGTGGTGTTCCATTCATCTAAGGTGTTTAGGCCGTGCTCAATGGTATTGCAATGTGCTATCCAACGGCATTCACACCTATTCAAAAGTCTCTGAACATCACCATCCCTAGTAGGTAAGGTGGGTTAGTCAATGACCATCCAAGTAAAATCCATCTCATTATGGTTGTGTTCCTGGAAGTGTGTAAAGCGGGGCTGTCAATACACCACATCTTATTCGGCTGCGGTGTTGGATGATTCTGTCCTTGATCATTTGGGTGGTCTGTCGAACGTATAGAAGATCGCAGGGGCAACGTATAATGTATAGAACGTTCTGTGATCTGCAGTTCGTGAAAGTTCTTAGCGGATGTTTTTGTCCATTGAATTCGAAATGTTTTGTGTTTAGTGTTGTAGAACACGCGGTGCATCTTTGGCATTTATAATGCCCCAGCAGAGGTGGTAGGCCCCAGGCGCCCCTGATAGATTCTTCTCTTGCATTTGTTTTAGGCCATGTAATGGCGTGTACCATGTGGTCTGAAAGGTTTTTTCCTCTACCGTAGGAAAACAAGGGAGGTTCATTGAATATCCTAAGAGGGGCGAGCGTGTTCCAGTTTCTTTTTATGACTCTAGAGATTTTGTTGCTCGTGGGGGAGAAAGTAGAGACAAAGGGGATGCGTGTAGTCCTCCGTGGCGGGGCACCCCTTCCGTAGCCACGAAAGGGGCGAAAAGCAGACTGCGCAGGGCGGGTGGTGGAGAGGCCCAAGGACTTGGCCGTAGCCCGAGAGTCCTTGAAGCGCTCTAGCGCGTTATCTGCTTTGTCGCCGAAGAGGCGACGGCCATCAAAGGGCCTGTCCATCAGGGTAACCTGGACATCCCCGGAAAAGCCAGTCGACCTCAGCCAGGCGTAGCGTTGAAGGGCTACCGACGTGGAAATCATCCTACCTAGCGAGTCGGCGGTGTCCAGCCCACATCGTATGGTAGCCTTGGCTGCGTCTCTCCCCTCGGGGACTGCACGGGAGAGCACGGCCCGGGCCTCCTCCGGGCACTGGGGCAGCACCTGCGCTACCATATCCCCCACAGAGTGGGTGTAACGGCCCAACAGACATGCGGTGTTTACCGACCGCAGTCCCAAGCTGGAGGAAGAAAACATCTTCCCAAGATGGTCCAGCTTCTTGGATTCCCCATCAGGTGGAGCGTTAGGAAATGCGCCTTTGGACGTCGAGGCTTGGACCACCAAGCTCTCAGGGATGGGGTGTTGGGAGAGGAAAGGGGGGTTGCCCGGAGCCGGGCGGTGGCAATCATCCTATCCACAGGAGCCCCTGTGTTGGGCATGGACCAGGTGCCCAAAAGGATGTCAGTTAGGGCTTCATTAAACGGCAGCAGGGGCTCCGAAGAGCTCGCTGCCGGTTGAAGCACCTCTGTCAGGAGGTTAGTCCTGACCGCCACCGTAGGTAGCTCGAGGTTGAGAGCCTCGGCCGCCCTACGCAACACCACTGCGTAAGAAGCTCCCTCCCTCTGTAGCCACGGTAGGAGGAGACAACATGCCAAGATCTGGGGAGGTATCCAGACCACTGGCATCCCCCAACTCCTCTCTCCAGTCCGGATCATACTCCAACTGGTCAGTTAAAGGGTCTCCAGACCCCTCACAGTCCTCCTCACCCTCCTCTGGTTGCCAATCTGGCCAGAAAGAACCAGGGTGGAACAGGGGTACAAAAGTACCCGCCGTCGGCGCCGGATCCGGCGTCGGTCGATGTCGGTCCGGCTCCGTGTCCACATCGGGGTGGAGGCTGGGGTCGACGCCGGCTGGGGACACAAGACATCGGCTGCGGGCGTGGTGCCGGTGGAAGCGGCGCCAGTGGAGGTATTACGAGGTCGACTGGCGCCAATCCGGATCCAGACCTGGATCCAAGGGGACCCTGCGGTGCCGAGGCCGAAGCAGCCGGCATTGAAGGCCCAGGGCCCCCAGCCGAGTCCGCGGGGCCCGAAGGCGCGCCAGCAGAGCCGGGCTGCCCAAAGATGGCATGCATCGCTTCATAAAAACTTCGAAGCTGGGCAGGGGTTGCTCCAGGTCCCGGAAAGGGAGGGAAACTTGGAGCTGATCCTTCGGGCTCCACACGCAGAGCCGCGGGAGGGGCACCACCTGCATCCCTCGTCGCGTCGGCCGACGGACGGGGAGAAGTTGAAGAGCGACGATGCTTCTTCGACTTCTTCTTGTGCTTCAACTTACCTGAGGAGTGCGAAGACTTCGAAGACTAATGGTGTTGGTGGCTCCGCGACCGGTACCTCGAACAGCGCGGAGCGGACTGCCGGGCCTTGAGAAGCTTTTGGGACCGCTCCCGCAAAGACTTCGGATTCATGGTTCGGCAGTCGGAACACGACTTGGGGTCGTGGTCGCGTTCCAGGCACCACAGGCACACGCGGTGCGGATCCGTCACCGACATCAGCTTTCGGCAGGAACTGCAAGCCTTGAAAGCGGGCATCCCCAATGTGCACCAGGAGTCGAAAGTCTCAAAGAACAGTGTTGACAAAAGTCGCCAAAAAAGTCAGTCAAAAAGTTACTGGAGGTACCGCTCTCTCCGGATCTGCGCTGGCTGGCGCGGAAAAAGAAAGAACTGACATCAGCACGCGAGGGCGGCGTCCAAGTAGCTACCGCGACGTCAACCCGGCAACCACGACGCCAACGACGAACGTGGAGCCGACCGACGCCACCTTTCGACGCGCAGGGCTACTGCTGATGAAACAATTCTCCGGATCCAGTCTGACGCCTGGGGGTAATTCAAAGGTAAGGAATCTATAACTAATTGTCTCTTTCAGATTAAGATTTCTTCGCGGCTGTCTTGGTGGGTGTTTTTTCTATTACTCAAGTTGGCATTAGAGGAGCAAAGGGCTCGCACTGGTTAATAAGGGAAGTTTTTTTTTCTGTTGTATAGCTAGGTCCAGAGTTGCAAGGCTTTTGTGAATTATGCAGAGGATCTGAAAATAGATTGTTTGCCTACCGTAAGCCAATAAACTTTAGCAAGATGGGAAGAAACCGATTGTAACTTGAATAAGGTGAGACGCAGCATTTTGCACTACCTGAAGGCAATGAAGAGTCGGCATTGTTAGTTTTCTACAAAGATGCAGGAAGAAGGGGAATGATTTTCCTAGGCGCTTTTAGTAGCGCAAAGTATCTTGATACTACATGATTAATCTGGTTCGCAAAGGTAGGATATGATCAAAGATCACACCCAAATTTCTAGCAGTAGAGTCAGAAGCAGTGGTATTGTCAAGATCCAAAAGCTACCAGCTGGGTTACCAGGTGGACATATGAATATCAGGACTTTTGTCTTTATCTCTGTTAAACTTAAGACAGATATAACTTATCCATTTGGCCACGGCCTTCATGCAGTCACATAACCTGCCCTGCGCCAAGGTGGAATCATTAGAGATATTAACAATGACCCGAGTGTCGTATGCATAGGACACGACCTGAAAACCAAACGACTGAACCAGATTAGCAAATGATATTACACAGATATCAATCAGACAGCGGCTGCTAGAAGAGCCCTGAGGCACCTTAGAGAACAGAATGTGGATTTGGAATAAAAGTGGGCAAGTGGACATATTGGGTGCAATCAGAGAGGAAAGATTGAAACCAGTCTAGTGCCTTACATTTCATTTCAATACAACCTAGACAGGAGATTAAAGCTCTGTGGGAGAGCATGTCAAATGCAGCAGAGAGATCAATTAGCGGGAGGGATCAGGTCCCCCTTTATGAAGAACATGTCTTAAATTTTCAGGCACATTAAGCAGGGCAGTCTCTGTGCTACAATAAGGGTGAAACCCCGACTGGGGATCATGCAGTATCTTATTTCGTCTCTGGGTACTGAGAGAGATTTCTTTATAAAATGCTGTGAGATGTGGGGAAAGGCAAAAGAGAGATTGGCGATACTTGTTCAGGATATAGGTGTCTGCTGTGGGCTTTTGTAAAAGTGGTCTTACTAGTGCTGAACTTTCATGTTATAAAGATCATTAGTGTACCAGGGTGCAGGTGGTTTGCTCTGAAAAGTGTCATGTCTGAAGAGGAGTTATAGCATCGAGAGCCGACTTAATCCAGGTGTTACGTATAGAGGCAGCAATAGATATGTCATTGAAAGAGGATAGTGGGTGTTCCTTAGTCAAGATCAAGACTGAAAGTGATGATTTTAGAGATGTTGCATGAGTTGTTAAAGGAATATGTCAATTTTTGAAGAAGAGCATTTAGGATTCGTAAATGTGAATGGAATTTTTAAATTATTTATCCATGTGAGAGGGAGAGGACACTGAACTGAAATGGATTGTAGACTAGAGAAAACAGGCGTCCAGCAGAGTGTGTGTGTAGATCGCTTAAAAGAGAAAGTCCTTAAGCATTAAGGCTCTCAGTTAAGTTGAAGGATTCAGTATTCGATTTGTCTTCAAAATTAAAATAATGGTCGCCTAATAAGGTGAAGTAATATAAAATGAAAAGGGGGAGGATGTTTAAAACATTGTTATAGAAATCCATTCTTAGTCCAGGGGGATGATATACTAAACATCTTGAGAAACTGAATGCGGGGTTAAGTTTGAGTGAAAAAGACCACATTCCATATCTTGTATAGTTAGTAATACATTAGTGTCTTTAAACAAGCCTCATATATTTTCCATTTCAGATTCCACAATGATTTGCCCATGTTTTTAAACCACCCCATTCCATGGTATATTTACTTCCTTCCCATCGTACTAAGTACCATCACATCCAGACCTGTAAGACTGCACCAATAGGCTGGTTTTGAAAATATGGGCAACAGATAGCAAGGTTAACACAAAACTGTCCTTTCAGAAGCCATCTCCTGTCATTAACATTCAACCCCAGTCACTTACCACGAAACCATCTAACATCCTTCTAAATACTAGCACCTTTATTCAAACTCCACAGACATCATGCTCTTTTATGAACACTCAACTATTCTCCAAAACCCAATGTCAAAACCCTTTCTTGCTCCTTATTGAATGGCAAATATCCCACTCATTGCATGAGGTTCTTCCATCTAATTCCTACTGTAACTACTTTTCATGTCTTCTATAGATATGCAGAGGTCGACATACCTATGTCCATTGATGAAGGCTTCCCCTCCTGTGGTGCTCTCATCACCTGTGAGCATCTTGAAGCTGGTGGTTTTCCCGGCTCCATTTACCCCGAGCAACCCAAAACACTCCCCAGGACGCACACCTGCGCAGAGACGATCCACTGCCAGTATACGGCCCATCTTGCGAGATTTGTAGACCTTGGACAAGAACAGAACAAGGATCCGTTAAATCTGATCTGAATTTGCCAGTGATTTTCATCATAAAGTTTACTTTTCCCTGGTGTTTTTTAGCATCTGCTGTGAACTTCTTAGGGATTGTTTATTGTCTCTGAAATCCGACTTAAGTTTGTACATGGAGAGCTAACAGCATAACCCAAACATGGTGTACAGCAAACAATGGCTATAACTTCAAGCAGAAGTATCAAACTAAATAGGGGTCCTGCAGAGAAAATAGACTTACCAGGGCAAAAAGTAAAACACCAGCTAGCTTCACATTTACCAACAGAAAGAAAATGTTCTTATGTTAATTTTCAACTTTTCCCTGGTAATACAAAGCAAGAACTGAGGGCCAGACGTAAGAATATCTGTACCATATTGTTACCAGTATTTTTGTGGCCAGTTAAGATTCTTAAGAACCGACCTATGCAATAACAGGTTGGTTCTTAAAAATCTGAATCTTAGTGGGGCGTAGCAGGTCGAGGATAGGGTTGGACGTGGTGGTCGTTGCAGGAGGGCGAGGATAGGGTTAGACATGGTGGATGGTTCTAGTGAGGGTAGGACTCACTGAAGAGGAGTGAATTAAAGGCCTATTTTGAAGAATAGGTAATTTTGTGGTGGGCAGAGGATGTGGTGTTGTAACTGGAGCTGCCAACTTCAGAAACTAGGTTCGAGTCACAGCAATGGCTTAACATCCTGTGATTCAGGGCAAATCACTATCTCCCCATACACAAGAAAAGGCATTCTAAGGGTCGCAGGGAGAGGATGTGGTGCAGTGGCCAGAGCTGCCGACTTGGAGCCGAGGATCCGGGTTAGATTCTCGGCATCTGCTCAACATCTTGTGATTCTGGGCAAATCGCTGAATTCCCCGGTGCCACGGCTGGATACGCTCATGGGTGATAAGCCACGCTATATAAATCTACAAATTTAATTTATATGCTAAATTGGAGCGTTTGCAACTGTTAAAATGCTCAGCACATATGGCCTTTGATTATTACTGCAGTTTTTACCATTATAAATGGATTATCATAAATTTTGGTGTCTCTCTCTCTCTCTCTCTCTCTATATATACATTTATATATATGTATATTTTACATTTTCTGACATTTTAACTATATCCCCAATAACCACTCTTAATGTGCAACCCATCAGTAACGTCCCTCCCCAACAACCATCATATGTCAACTTAGCGTAATCGCTATGGGGCGACCAGCAGAGCATTATGTAGGACCACAGTGCTCGTATTATATAAGGTCTCGAGCCCCCTGAATAAGGGTCCTCACAATCTAACCAATAAAACAATGGTGGGACCACCGAGGGAGGAGCCACACAGTCTAACTCATAAACGTAGCTTTTAGTGTACATCTTCTCATTCAACCGTGGTCAAATCAGCAACTTGCTACTCTTTCAGTTGCAGTGTCAAATTGCCTATCCCATATCCTACTCCCAGACATCACAGTCCTTCATAATAGTTCCAATATATTTTCCTACCATGGATTCTTATCTTTTATAGACATTTCCATTCTTGCTATTTAACATCGCTTAGTCCATGGCCTGCCTCTTAGTCTTCATGTCTGTGGTCACGATTTTCCTTTTTACTTTCTGTTGAAAAATGCAGCTGGCATCTCATGGTTAGAGGTCAGAGAACACATGCAGTTTACTATTCATGCTGAACTTAATTCATGCAGGATCTAGCATAGCGTATTTAACATTCATATTTTGCAATCTTTTCTTTACTGCCAATAATTTCCGCCGCGCTTCCTGTACTGCTTGGGCATGCAACAGATATATTGCAATTTTGGTCCCTGCATAGGGTAGCTCTTCCGTGTCCCTCGCTATTGCCAGTATTTTATCCTCGTCTCTACAGTTAAAGAGCTTTGCTAGGATAGGTTGTGGACCAGGTATCTGCCTGGGACCCAAGGTCCTAAAACTCCCCCCTCTCCATCACAAACACGTGTGATACGTTTTTGCAGCCAAATCTTTACTCCAGCATTCTCGCGACATGGCAGTTGATTCCATAATTTCAGTAATACGCACATTACGCCTGCAAGAGCATGCTTCCAGGTCTTTGCTCAGAGGTAATTCTTTGCAGCTCTGCTCCCATGTCTTTCTGTTTTTTAGCGACATTCAGCATGTCATCTTCTCTTTCACTGATGCAGCACTCCACCACTTCTATACACATAGCATGACCATCGAGTCTCTCTTCCATGTCATCCAGTCTCTGCGTCAGCAAGACCACCTTATGGTCTATTGTTGGCAGGCTACCGTTCATCTCCAGTAGCAGCACACTAGCTCCTACATCTATTTTTGTGTCCTCCTGACCCTCTGTGAATGTGGCAGACTGATTCAGTCACTATTTTCTATATTCACAGCATTTTTTGCTTCAAAGCCCAGCTTGCTTTGCTTCAAAGCCCAGCTTGCCTTGCTTTGCATCACTCTTCCCCTCGTTCAATAATAGCGAGTTCACGTATGCACTTTCTACTATCCTTTATTCCTTTCCAGGGCTTGCGGTGTGACTTCCTTTCACTCACTGGTATCTTGTCAGCGAACTGCTGGTGTCATTCAGCAAGAGGGCCACACACTTCATTCATCAAATCATTAACCTGCATGCCAACAGGTGGCACCATCAGGCTCCACAGTGATCTTGTCCCACCTCCATAAGTGATGACAGCACGGAGATGCATAAACGTGCCACCCATGTATCCTGACATCTGTTTAACAAAGTATTCCGAGAGCTTAGGCCTCCCAAAAGGAAACAACCAGGAAATGTTTGAAATCTGTAAGTGCCCAAAACAGTATCATGCAAAGAGTCTTTAATATTTGCTCAAACAGCTCCCAGAACTATTCCACCATAATTCAAGGTCGCTCATTTTATTTTATAGTAGATAATATTACAGGAATGGGGTGGGTCAAATAATTTGGGCCTCGGGTTGAGCACAGGAATATAAATAAACCAGTGTCTGTAATTTTTAATATCACTGATCTCAAACTCCAACACTACACTACTTTTTCAGGTTTTAATGTACTTCCTTCCTAACACCCATTGCATAGAAGCCTAGAGAGTCTGTACATTTATTAAAATGCCAACAGGTGAAGCGTACCTCCATGCACGTGTTCCCTGGGGCAACTTCGGAAAGTACATTTCAGAAATTTCATAAATGTGTGAGGTAAGCATATCTGAATGCTACAAATGTACTCTTTTATTGTTCCTATTGTAGTAATGTTGCTGCCCGGGGCTGTTTTCAAATCAATTTAGGTCACAGCAGCCGTACCAGTTTGGTGTTCACCCTGTTCAGGAATGGCCCTCATGTGGCATTGAAAGCAGGAATCAGGGAGTACTTTTCTCTGCTGTACTTTAAGCCAATGTGGTGTTCAAAGGCATCATTTCAACTCTTTACGACAGCCTTGGAAGTTGCAGAACTAGACTACTTTAATATTGTGTGCACTAGTCTTCCAAAGAACTTCAGTGTCGTGTTGCGAAAGGTCTGAAATTAGGATCTAGACCCTTGTCTAACTTGTCTGAATGTGAAGGTGTGCCTACTTTACATCAGCCTTGAAAGTGTATACGTGGATTTCAGTAGACGCAAAGGACAAATTTAAAGTCATGTGCCCAATCCACAAGGCCTACTGGGGACGAGCCCAAGATACCTAAAAGCCTCACTCTGATTATATGCCTAAAAGGACAGTGTCATCTACTTCTGCACACGTAATTGCTCACTAAGCTTTCAATCTCATCAGACATGGGGGCCATGGACGTCAGGGCTCTAGACTGTGAAATGCACTCAACCCAAGCTTGTGGGTAGTGCCTAGCAATTCATGTTTCAGAAAGGCGCTAAAAAAGCTGTTCTGACTGGCGTTTAACTGCACTGCTTTGTACATGTGGTCATTAAGAAGAAAATTGTATTGGCTCTACTATTACTGATTGGACTTTAACTCTTCCCATCTCATTATGCTAGGTCTATGCTACCCTTTATTGCACCTTAAAGTAACCAAAAAGCAACACATTACAATATCTCATAAGTACATAAAAGATGTGGTTTTATTCCACTTTTTTGTTTGCTCAAAAGACTGTATTTATTTGTTTCATGAGGAACATTGAAAAACACAGTATAATATAAAATAAACAGAGTATAGAGTTTGTTCATTAGTATAATGTATATGCATGTACAATCATAAATTCCACACTCAGAAATATGTACATAGCAAAATGTGTTTTGGGGGCAAAACCAACAAGCATTGGCATAGCCAATAGGTCTCGCCTTTGGGGCCTTATAAGTGTTTAGCCAGAGCTATTGACTTTGCCAATGTCTTCAAGCTGTGCTGTAGAGAAGTGTGGCTGCTGTGCGGCATGCTGAAAAGTTATAATAAAAAAGTGTCAGAAGCATTTTTGTTACTTTATATATGACCAAGAAGGCATTATGTAAAACTGAACGACCATATTAAAAAAGTATTTACAATAAAAATTCTCAGTTTTCTTTTGTTCTTGCAATGCTGGCAACTTGTTTCTGCCTATTGCAATGGTTGTTTGTTAAAGCTTTTTTTTTTTTGAGGGGGCATAAACAATCGGAGGGTGAAGGTTGGGAACTAGTACCTGTATTATAACACTAGCAGCGGCCAGACGCTAGGGGAGAATCAACAGATGCCAGATTCCGAGAGCAGGCTGAGGTGGTGCTGAATGATGCTGAGGTGGTAGTGGTGGTGGTGGTGACTGTTGCGGAGACGATGCTGAGGTGATGCTGAATGACACTCAGGTCTTGCTGAGTGATACTGCTGTGGTGCTGAGTGATACTGCTGTGGTGCTGAGTGATGCTGTGGCGGCGCTGAGCGATGCTGTGGCGGCCCTGAGCGATGCTGTGGCGGCGCTGAGCGATGCTGTGGCGGCGCTGAGCGATGCTGTGGCGGCGCTGAGCGATGCTGTGGCGGCGCTGAGCGATGCTGTGGCGGCGCTGAGCGATGCTGTGGCGGCGCTGAGCGATGCTGTGGCGGTGCAGAGCGATGCTGTGGTGGCGCAGAGCGATGCTGTGGTGGCGCAGAGCGATGCTGTGGTGGCGCAGAGCGATGCTGTGGTGGCGCAGAGCGATGCTGTGGTGGCGCAGAGCGATGCTGTGGTGGCGCAGAGTGATGCTGTGGTGGCGCAGAGTGATGCTTTGGTGGCGCAGAGTGATTCTGTGGTGGCGCAGAGTGATGCTGTGGTGGCGCAGAGTGATGCTGTGGTGACGCAGAGTGATGCTGTGGTGGCACAGAGTGATGCTGTGGTGGCGCAGAGTGATGCTGTGGTGGCGCAGAGTGATGCTGTGGTGGCGCAGAGTGATGCTGTGGTGGCGCAGAGTGATGCTGTGGTGGCGCTAAGTGATGCTGTGGTGGCGCTAAGTGATGCTGTGGTGGCGCTAAGTGATGCTGTGGTGGCGCTAAGTGATGCTGTGGTTGTGCTGAGTAATGCTGTGGTTGTGCTGAGTAATGCTGTGGTTGTGCTGAGTGATGCTGTGGTTGCACTGAGTGATGCTGTGGTTGCACTGAGTGATGCTGTGGTTGCACTGAGTGATGCTGTGGTTGCACTGAGTGATGCTGGGATGGCGTTGAGTGATGCTGTGATGGCGTTGAGTGATGCTGTGATGGCGTTGAGAGATGTTGTGTTGGTGCTGAGTGATGCTGTGCTGGCTCTGATTGATGCTGTGCTGGCTCTGATTGATGCTGTGCTGGCTCTGATTGATGCTGTGCTGGCTCTGATTGATGCTGTGCTGGCTCTGATTGATGCTGTGGTTGCGCTGAGTGATGCTGTGGTTGCGCTGAGTGATGCTGTGGTGTTGCCGAGTGAGAGATAGAGTGAAGATATAATGCCCAATTAGAGAGGGTGGTGAGAGAGAAAGAGAGAGAAAGGGTGTACATAGAATAAAGAGTGGAGCGGGATAGAGAGAGAGAAAGAAGGGTAGAGAGAGTGAATGAAGGAGTTTGAAAGAGAAACAGATAAAGGGGTGAGAGAGAATGAAAGGCTAAAAAAGATAGAGAGGGAGAGTTAATTAAGTAGAGAGAGAATTAGAGAGGGGAGAGAGAGAGAGAAGGAGAGAGACAATAAGAGTGGGGGGTGTGGAGTTTAAATAGAGTGAAGAAGTGACGCGGAAAAAGTAACCTTAAATATAGCTTTGTGCTTTGCGCGAATAAATATTTTTTTTAAAAACAGAGTGAGACAAAAATACTGCTAATTAGGCTGTGACTCCCAATATAAAACAAATAGAGATATAAGGTGAAAACAACCCACCGAAGCAATATTTCTAACTAGACAAAAAAAAGCTTGCATTTCAATGCTAATCGCTGTTGTTTTTCATGTGACTGTAGTCCAGGGCCCTCAGTTGGTAATGTGAGCTGCTGCTGCCATTGAAACATCAGAGTGCAGAGAGTTAATGAGCCATGACGAGGAAATGAGGAAGAGATAGGAAACCCAGATGCCAGCTGCGCGTGCACGCCATCGTGAACTCAAGCTGGTCGCCAGCCGAAAGCCAGTGTTTGCACTTCCAAAACCCGCTTACTAAAACTCTCGGCCAGACCAGCGCAAGCGCTGGTGCAGGCCGAGACCTAAAAATGAGCAAAATTACAATGCTAGTTCATGTTCAGTGAAAACAGTATATGAACCTCTGCATAGGCTCTAAAAGGAACTTTATGAGATAACAAATAGTATGTGTGTTAGGGATATGAAGGGTCTATAATATCTATTAACCTAATCCATCAAGTTGGTTTCATATTTGCAATGAAGTCATCAAGTGCGCCCCAGAAGCGTTTTCTGGGGGTTCTCTATGGAGAATGTTGGAAAGAGACATTATCCGCTCCTCTAATAAATGGGAGAAATTCCCTCTAAGTGGAAAACAACACACTAGAAGTGTTTTTCCTATTTATGAGAGCAATCTTTCACGCTAAGGTAAGCATTAATACATAAAACATCATATATTGTATTTTAAATTATCGTTTTACTGTTTTTAAGATCCGCAGCAGATATTGATCATTTTTAAAATCTGTAAATGTTGTTTATGTGGACTTGCTGTCTTTTAAATGAAAATATGTGTGTACAATCTTTAATGGCTCTTTTAGAGTCGAAATAAAGTATTCTTGACTTGACTTTCATAAAATAGGTTGTTTTTATTCCACTTATTTTAGTTTTTCAAGATTGGAATTTTGTTTTATGGTAAACAAAAAATGTTTGTTTCTTTTTTTGTAGATTAATTTTGTGGAACTCTAATATAAATGGTGCTAACTTGCACACCTGCTGCATGCACCTCCAAAGATACACTGCAGGCGGTGTGACACAGATTACTGACCAATGCATAACATGTTGTGGTCAACCAAGCACATGTCAAACAGCAGACAAAATAATGTAAACCGATGCCCACATTACATTTTTGTATTACAGAGCAAATTTAGCTCTACAGGGGGATACACCCACATGTAACTGGGTAATGACAGTAGACGCTAAGGAAGGCTCACAACCCATATGTACTCTTGGGCTACCGGATTATTTTTTGACATAAGTGGCCATTCAACTTTGTTCATATGAAGGTCCTCAAAACAACTATTAATGGGTTGAAAGGCACAGATGCACAGCTATGCACCTAGGTGAATCGGTCATTAAGTGAAAAGTTTACTTATCAACAGCTACCTGATTATTTGCACCCATGTATATTCCTTTAAGCAACTTACAAATTATATTTGATCGTGGTGAAATATTATATGTACTTCCTCTTTATTATAAAAACAAAAACATAAACCAAGAACTGAAAGTACATTGACAAAGCAGAATTTTTTTCCCCAACTTTTAAGATTTTTTTTATATTAAGAAAAATTGTAAAACATTTCCAGGAGGTGGGTCTTGAGGATTTGTCACAGTATGCATTGCCTCACTTGTCTGAGTCCCTCTGGACAAATAATACAACAATGTATCCCCTGTCTTGTACTTCAAGTCATAAGGAAGCCCAACAGGTGGAAGAAGCATAGGCTTTCATAGCCCAAACCTTTCTCTCAATGTTCCTGCTCGGAAAGTCTCAAAACCCTTACCTTGGTCAGGTTCTCAATTTTCAGCATGTCGTTGTCAGCATCCCCCCGCAGTACACGCTGTCGCTCACTGGCAACATCGACATCATCATCCTCAATGGGTTTGGATGAAACAGGTAGTCGTCTATCAAGAAAAATATTCTACTAAGAACAGAAATGAGGCCAAAATGAACAACAAACAGACGTTGGAAAAGAGTTGAGTGCAATCCTCAGGCCATTTGCAGAAGTCGTCATTTACTTAGGTTAACAGTCTAATGTCACACTCGGACTGCATAGTCAGGCGAGAAGATAAGAGCAAATGAGAATAAGACCCTCGTCCTCGTCAGAAGCATACTCACGTATAGCACAGAAACACTCCCAAACGTAATATTTACAAATTGAAAATGAGTGCCACCTTATCCCCCCAGGATAGCCCTTTCTGCTGAGAAGAAAATAATTTGCCTGTAACCCCGGTTTTCCAGCATAGGTATCATTCACATGATTGAATCATTCCCCGTCGTAAGACTGGATTCCCAGTCTGACAATGGGGAATGATTGAAGCATGTGAATCTACGAAGGATCCAATGTTGGATAAGTGGTGCTTTTGCTCTCCTTTCACTTTGACTCACAGGTGGGATTAGCATCACACTTGCCCCTGGTTATCCCTCACAGAAAGCATCATTATCTGTATCCCTTTCAGACTCAATCTTAGGGTGCACAATGCAAACAGAATGGTTGCCATGCAATCACGAGTACAGAGCTCACCCCTGGTAAACATTTAACAAATTTAACAATAATGCCTCTGTACTACATACTCACCGACATCAGAGAGCAACATTCCAGTAGGCAGCTTGGAATATTTTGCCCCATAGATACTGACAAGCACTGCTGAGTATTACTTCCTCTTCTTCAGAACTAGCATCACCCTTTTATATACTGCGCAGCATATTACATGGATAACCAACAACACCACTTTAACACTTTCTCGGTACTCACTGCGGTTTCCTGAGAAAGTTATACTGACACATGATGGTAATGAAGAAGCCCACAAAGCCTTCGATTGCCATGGCAACCAAGCCTCTCGCAACAATGTCCCACTCGAAGGGAGATTTCATCTTATCAAACTGACCTACAGGGAACAAAGAAAGGGGGAGGAAAACAAAGGAGGGATTGTAAACACTTTAGTCTCAGGAAGATGACCTCAAGACCAGAGCCAAGCAAACACGTTGGAGATGAGGACCATTTGCTAATGTTGGTCACAATAGGTCTCAAGCGCAGCCAGATATCAGAGAGAGGGCATGCCTATTGTTGGCAATTACTGGTGAAGCAAGATTGAGTAAAGAGAACCACATTCTTGCAAATGGATGTGAACTTAAAAGGGTTGGTTACCTTGAAGTATATGTAAAGTTAAATTCTTTATAGAGTGCTTGTGACCCCCAAAACCTCTTTGGAAATGTTTGCTGGGCTCTGAGATGAGAGGTAGGCGAAGGAACCGGTCAGCAAAAAAAAGCAGGCAGCAAAGCAGCACAATAATCATACAGGAGATGATAGCACAGATGTAGGACCAGTGCAAAGATCTACGATAGCCCAAACTGGACATTTTGCAAGCCCCCTCTATTTGCAAGAAGGTATTCTTGCTTGTCGCACCCTCCGAGGCTGCACATTAGCTAGCCATCAATGAGAGACTTAAAATAAGGAGGCACTTGAATTGTATTTTTTCAATGGATACATACTGATATTGCTACAGATCCTGGGTGTATAGATGGAGAAGGTCTGCTGTTCTTGTGTCAATAGGGTTATTTTCCTTTGTCTCTGCAGTCCCATCGCTCTGGGCTACAGTGAGATCATACCAAGGAGCTGCACTTCGCAGTCACATCACACTACGGAGCTACCCTTACTGCAACAATATCAGCCATGGAGCTGGCATTATTGCTGTGACATCCCATCAGCAAGCTGTCCTTATTGCAGGGGTATCAGACTGAAGAACTACCCTTAATGCATGGGTCATCAGGTTTCTGAAGACGTTTGATGACATCATCCCAACACTGAAGGAATTGTACTGGCATACATGTACAGGCCCACATCATCTTCAAGACCAGCTGCATTATCTACAAAGCCATCAGAAACTGTACCATGGCATACCTGGCCAAACTAACCACCTCAAGTGCAGAGCGCCACACTAGGAGCAAGGACATGGTCACTGGCGATCAAAAGGAACAAGAAGACCAAAAAAAGAACAGAAAGTAGGCCTTCTCTATCTATACAACTAGGATCTGTAGCATTATCCCTATTGACATAAGGACAGTACCAACCCTTCGGTAATTCAGAAAGAAGCAGAAGGCAAGGAACATCACCCTCCCAGACTGCAGTACTTAGTTACCTGTTTCACTGTAAAGGATCTCAGTCATACTATTGGGCTCTCTATTGTTGTTCATCGCTGTGGCTCTCAGTTAGGTTTGCACTATACCAGTACCACTACATACATACATAAATAATGTTGTGACATCACCCTGGGAACTGTCCTTTCTTAAAATGCATGACCACTGGGAACTACTCTTACTGCAGTGACATCACACAGTGGAGCTGTGTTGTCGTGACACCAGACTAAGGAGCTGCCCCCACTCCAGCGACACCACACTGAAGCTGCCCTCTCTACAGCGACTCATACCAGGTGCTGCCTTCGTGGAGCTGTATTGCATCAAGGAGCCATCTTAACTGGAGTGGCATCATTCTGTGGAGCTACCCTTACTGCAGCGACATCAGAACGAGAAGCTACCCCTACTGCAAGGCCACTACATTAGGGACTGCCCTCACTCCAGTGATGGAACATCTAGAGGTGCCTTTTTTGCCGTGGCGTAGCAAAAGGAACCACCCTTTATGCAGCAACACTATACCTAAAACGGCCCTTTCCACAGTGACATCACAGAGTAGCCTATTCTATAGTGAAATCACACTGGGAGCTGTTGTTACTGCTGTGACATCACACTGGAAGCTGACCTCACTGCAGTGATATCGCATCAGGAAGCTACCTTAACCGCTGTAACGTCCCATGTGCTGTGACATCACTGGGACTGCGTTTAAAGGCGCAAAATCACACTAAAGACTGATCTTGATGCAGTGATATCACTCTGGAAGCTTTCTTTCCAGCATTGACATCACACAAATAGCTGCTCTAGTGCAGCCATATGGCATTGGCAATGGACTGACTGACACTGCTGTGATGTCATCGTGGTAGGCAGCAACATATTATCCACTACTGCGAAGTGCTAGACATTGGCCTCTGCCCGAGTTGTACATCATCCCCGACAACAAGTTCACTCAATTTCTTTATTAGAAGCAGTGCTATCAACGGGCAGGTACTCTCAGGTACTGAGTACCTGCACTTCTATACTTCACTTTTCAGCAGAGATTCAATACTTTGCAACTGAGAAGTGTAGCCACTCTCCCATTAAAACGGATATTGAGTGCCTGCACTTCTATATTCCCATTTCGACGTTCCCTAGTGCGAGCTTGAAACAAGAAAGGACTCTACATTCTACCAAAACACCGCCTACTCCACGCACATTCCCCTTGACGGCTCTCGTCTCGGCACGAACGCGCAGCGTCATGACATTACATTCCAGGCCACTCATCGTTCTTTCAGGCGCGCCTTTCCACGTAACATCAACCTGCCATCTCCTCACAACCAGTCACCCACCCACTCTGTATGACGCGGAAGAGGCTCCACACAGGTGGAGAGGTGGGTGTGGCACTTCATTAGTGAAACTGCTTAATGAACAACAAGACCTCGCGTGTGGCCACACCCGGCTATCCTCGTAACGCGAGCTATGTTTAGGACAGGATTATGTTATGGCATAGTGTATGGCTGGCTCACCAACCTCTGGAGCACCGAAACGCACGTTTCAGGGAACAATTTCTAAACCCACGGGAAGCGAAAAGAAAACGATTAAAGTCAACCTCGTTTCAAAAGAGCTTAAGAATTAATGGTTTCACTATGAAGGTAGGAAAACGGCTTCAGACACTTAGAACAGCATTAGAGCAACTGACTTTTAAATAACCAATTCTGCAAGAGCAGTTTCCTGATCAGCCATATCAAGGGACAGTGCTTTTTTTTAAATTTTTTTATTTAAGATTTCTAGATTAACTGCCTACCATCAAAAACGTTGGTTGAAATGGCCACCTGTCAGCTCTACCTATCGCTTTCGACAGTCGCCCAAGAGATCTTGGTACACCGAGGCTGACGGGATTGGACATTGGATGGTTTCATTTTTTGCAATCAGACAACACTCAGGGCCTTGTTCAGGACAAGAGCTGTCACACCTTAGGTGTGGCATGTCCATTAGGGACCCAGGGGGAGCTTGGCGCGAGCCGGTCTCCCTCTGGGTATTTTCGAGCGATGGAGCAGGCCACAGGTGCGGATAGGTGCAGGTAACGGTGAGGGCGGGACTTACGGGGAGGTTATATATAGCGGAGTTTGGGCGGGAAGAATTTTGCGGCGGCGTCGGGCGTTAGGGCTGTAGGAATTGTTTTCCTAGCTGTCCCACCCACCCACCCCCTTTTTTCACTTCTGAATTTTTTCCAAAGAAGTCTTTTATTTGCAGGCCCTTAGGTATTTCTGGGATAGCTTTAACATTTCGCCACTATAAGACAGGTATAGGTTTTTTCATATAGGTCTGGTAGGCAGGTTCTTTGGGGGGGAGGGGGGTGGATAGTCTGGAGCGGGCTTATCCATCCCTCGGGGGGGGGGGGGGGGAAGGACAGGACACGGGGGAGGGGAAGAGAAATGATGGGGCTTTCTATAACATCGATGACCATGGGGTTTTTGTTCTTGAAGCTATGTTGAGCTAATTTGGGGATTGATTTATTTTAAAGTATTGTTAATCTTGAGTTGTTAATGCGGTTTTTACATAAAAGTTACAAAATGCACCTGTCTTAATAAAGTGGCCTTTTTTGCTATAACACAAAGAAGTAGTGGGCTGTGATTTATTGTGCGAGAACTTGCCCTATCTATCCCATGACTTGTTTAATTTGTACGCCCAGCTGCTAGAAGAGAAGTGGCCTTGTGGCTAGAGCTACCAACTTTGGAACCCGATTTGAATCCAGGTCAATGCTCACCATTTTATAATTCTGGGCAAGTCACTTAACCTCCCTGTGTCCCAAAAAAAAATTGTAACATATTCTAGTGCTCATGTAAAGTGCTCTCATGCCTTCGGGCCAGTGCTTAATTTGTAAAAAAAAAAAAAATAAGTGGCAGGGCGCTCGTCAGGAGACCACCACAGCTTGCCCACCCTTTGCTGCTACCAATGGCAGTACCCAACAACTGCTAACCGTCACTCCGCTACAAGTGTGACATTTCAGACTATTCAAGGCCCCCAAAGCTATGAGTGGCTTGGGTGGCTGGTATTAGTTGTTTTTAATGTACATCGAATTAATAAACAACTATTGTTCTGCTTATCTTTTAATTGCACTAACATCGCCACCATGTGGCAGCTGTCATAAGTGCTGGTGTTGACAATTAAGTGCAGGTGCCGAGCACCGGAAACCACCAGCTCAAATTAAGCACTGCTTTGGGCTAGGTTCATACTATATAAGACTGCAAAAAGATAGAAGCACTGATGCAGTACTTGGGAGTTAAGACCGTTTCTATACCAATGATACTAAGCTAGTCTGAAGGTTTGACCAATCCTCCACTAACACCATCAGTTGTGGTGGGGAGTACCTGTATCATTGAGTGGTGAAAGGCAACTAACCAACTAAAACAAAATCTGGCCAAGAAGGAGATAGTGGTGGTGGGTAATGATCCCTCTTGCTGACTAGCCACATGCTGGTCGCACCAGCTGGAGCCACGTCCAGCCCCAGACATTTCAGTTAAGGATCTTGGTGTCAGTTTTGATCCAGGCCTCGTCTTTAACACTCAGTTGCAAAAGACTTGGCCGCTGGTTTCCCGCAACCCAAAATCTTTTCAAGACCCTGCCTCCACCCACTCCAACACACACTCCACTCCTGTGGTCTGGGCTTGTGTATTATCTAACTTGAACTACTGCAATTCAGTCTAGTTCTGTTTTCAAAGACTTAAGAATTCATCAGAAAGGCAGGTGCTATGTCTATGTGGCTCGCGACGCTGCAATGGCTGCCAGTTAAGGAGCACATTCAGTTTAAGTTACTCTGTACTGAGCATCTGGACTCCACCAGACTGGGCCTGTATTCCTTCAAGATATGCTAACACCTTACACTGCGAGGAGGACCCTAAGATCAATAGTTTTAAATGTGCCAGATGTGACGGTAGGCCCTTCAGGGATTTAGGCCCCTAGTTCTGGAATGCACTTACTTTGGGCCAACATCGTCTCTCAAATTTTGAGCAGTTCTGCAAGAACTTGAAACCTTTTCCCTTTTGCTTCCTCCCACACAGTGGCAAAATGCTTGCAGGTTAACAGGCTCTTCATAAATAAATAATTAAATATTCTTGCACTGCGCAAGTATCTTTTTACACACTATGACGTGACAAAAAAAAAAGAAACCTATTCCGTAAAAACTTAACCGAGGAAACCGTAACCACATTTTTTTGAAGAATGGGTAATGACAAAAAGAGACCTGAAATGGAGGCAAAGTGAGGTGTGAAGTTCAGGGGTGTTCCCTAAAGAAATCCAAAGCACAGTAGTACCAAACATAATACAAATAAAACCTCTTTGTGGTAATGTGATCTTGGTAATAAAGTTGACGAGGTATTACAAGTTTAAAATTGCCTGGTTACTAGTTTAAAATTGCTCGTCACTGGTGCAGTACATGTAATCCTCCCCAAGGAGGGCTATTTATTTCTTAGCGTTTCCCAACCTTATATTCCGTATACAATCTAGCTCTGACGTCAGAAGAATCCTTCAATAACTTATTACAGGCGATTCACAGGATTTTTCTTTTAGAACAGAGCAGCGAGCAATGTGGGCTGTCGAAGAGTTATCATTGAAGGGGCAGGTGTTTGGAGGGCTGGTGGTCGCTGGCAGAGCATCAGAAAGCCCTTTCTGGTCTGCCTTTGTTAGGCTCGGTTGTTTATTCAGCAGCACAGAGCTTATAACAGTGCAGGCTGTTCCTGCCTGTGTTACACATGACATCAATGCAATGCCATCTTTTGAAAGACATTATTGCTGTAAAATTTTGAAAAAAGAGCGGGCAAATGGTGCATTTTCAAGCATATTTGAGAAAGCAAGGTTAATAAAGCAATTGTTAAATTCTGGTTTTAACATTAATAATGCTCACTAATATTACTGCAAATAATCTGTGTGACGACCTCACATTTCTCACATGTGAGGTCCTGTTTTGATCTAAAAAAAACTTTTTATAAAACGTTTTATATGGATGTTGCCTGAAAAACACTGCATTTCTCTGAAAAATGTCTACAATAGCCTCTCACACCACCTACATTCAAAATAAATTAAAGGAAAATCGTATTTAAAACAGTTTGTTTAAGAATTATTCAATTCTTATACGGGAGAGGATGTGGTCTCATGGCTAGACTGCCGACTTTGGAGCTGGGAAACCAAGGTTCGAGCCTCGGGGTCGACTCCACATCCTGTGATTCTGGGCAAATCACTTAATCTCCCCGTGCCTACCAAAAAATGAATGTGTCCTCGTGTAACGTAACTGGTGCTCATGTAAAGCGCTCCAATACCTTTGGGTCGAGTTCACGCTATATAAATCTGCAAAAAAAAAAAAAATGCCATCAGGGCAAGAATTTCTGCAGAGCAGAGCTGGCTCTATAAGGGGGCCCATGAAATTCTGGGGCCCTGGGCCAGAGCTGAGCCCACTTTGTCAATGCCTTAAACCGTCTCTGACCAGGCCTGGTGTTTTTGTTTATGTCCTGACGCATGGCTTGCATTTTATTTCTTGCATCTGGAAGCCCCTGTTTTCATCAAATTACTTTACGTAGGCTGCAAGCCATTTTCAGGCCATAAACAAACACTTCTGAGGGTCACCTCTTCTTTTTCCTTCCAAATGACTCTCACCTTCCTTTTCATCCTCTGCATGCATCTTTAATCTGAGCACATCTTTCCCTAACACACGCTTATGTTTGCCTTAATCACCATTGACTTTCTGCAAATTGCCCACAACCCACTTTAAAGATAAAAACCTCACCATTATTGGAAAGTGATACCATGCAACTTAACACTACCTACTCTAGCTTATATATAAACGCTACCAAACATTTGCATGAACTCACATGCCCCCCCCCCCCCTTAACCCGCTAATGTCCAACCCATCTAATAGTGATGCAGGGCACACACGAATAAATAACCAGCACCTTTGGCACATTCTGTGCCAGTGTGGCCCATTTCACGTCAATTCTTGGAGCCCCCTCCCTTCCAGGAGCAATTACAATACTATGATGTAACATAGCTGATCAGTGCCATCGGGCCATCTGGTCCATCTTAGCACCCTTAACTCAGAAACAACACACGCACAACTAAATTCAAACTAATGAATACACTTCTACACCAAGAGGACTTAGAAAAAACAATTCTCAGCGCGCTGTACACGAGAACATATATTAATTCATCCAGATTTTGGCAATGTGAAGAAGTCCCGAACTCCTCCTGTTTACAAGGATGTCTGTCTCCATCTCTTCCTCCCAGTGACAATGTGAGCAGGGCCTCAACAGAAGGAAAGGTTGCTGTAAACTGCGCCTTTCAAGCACTGAACTGGGGTAAAACCCATGGCCTTTGACAGCAGAATCACCTGAGTGCTTAAATTCACATCAGTACAGGGGTGTAAGGGAGACTCTGGTGCTGGAATAGTGAGATGGATTTGGTTCCTTGACCTATAATTTCAAACTCCTCTCGTTGTGAGGGTCTGACTAGCAGTTTTATGCTCCCTTTTAATGAGACTCAGCTTTCTGGGTGCGACTCTTTGAATTATCCCTGTGGGCCAATGTTCTGCAATGAAACGTTCAAAGAGGGGCAGTAATTTAACGTCTGAGAAGGCGACCTGCATTACAGTTTTGAAAGGTTGAGGGTTGTGCAGCAGGCGGTGACCTGCGAGGATGAGTGTGGAAGGAGATGGATTGTACTGCATTGTCACTGAGTTCCAGTAACGATTCACACTGCTGCTGGGGTACCGATGTGCCTTGGCCGATAGGTGGAATACAGCACTTTTGGATTGCTTGGGGAAACGCCTTGAAGTTTAGTGTGGCCAATGGGAGAAGCATTTTGTGGTTCACTGCAGTGGTGCACTTATCCGGACATAGGTCGCAGCGTCTAACTGTGTAGTGCATGTAAGACAAGTGAGGGATAGAACATATGCGCTTTAAGTTTATTTATAGCGGAGTCTAGTTAAAAGCTGTGAGTTGTGAGTGTGACCTGTGTGGGAAGTGTTTTGGTGTCATGTATATTGAGCGGTGGAATTCACTCCTTGTGTAACTGCACCTGTGTATGAGGTGGAATGAAGTAGTGTGAGGGACAGACATGAAACTTGTCTTGCCTACTGTCCTAGACAGATCAAAGGTTATGGTTCTTGGCTGGACTTGAGGTGCAGGGGCACAAACCAGACAAAAGCAATGGAGTGACATGTAGACATAACTTGTTTTTTTTTTAGTACACCCGGGAGTGAGAGAAGCACAGCCTCCCAGTGTGCACTGGATATAGGAAGTCATCACATGAGATTAATGTAGTACATCTGGGTACGACAGAGAAGTCACCCATAGGCATGCACAAGAGTAAACCCAGAGCAAGAGAGAGAAAATCCGAAAAGGGAGAAAGGAGGAGGAAGACGAAGGAACAGTGACAAAAGGAGAAGGTAGTGTTGAAAAAGAACCTGTAAGAGTGAGATGAAGGGGCAGGGAGCGTCTGGTGGTGGATGAAAGAGGTATGAGGTGGAATCCAGACTATGCAGCCTGGGTGTTTGTACCCCTGACATTTGGTAGCATTGGCGTCGGCCTCTGAGGAAACTTTTGGGTCCCGGTATTTATTTAACAAATTAAGCCCTGGGTGCGACATGGCTAGAATGGAGGGGGGCGCTGGTGACGGCTGTCCTGTACGTTTACTCCTCAAGAGCTATGTACCATGCTAAGTTTATGATACTTACTGTCCCAGATTAACATTAAAATATACATGTTAAATAACTTCTCGCTTTGCCGATTTCACTTGTTGTCTCAAAGCAACTGTTTCTAGAATGAAATTGCAAGACTGACAGATATTATCCTGTAAGTCTTCTTGCGTTTTTAGGTCACAATCCCAAATAAAAATCGGGTTGTGACGCTTTAAGCCCCTCTTCCCCTTTCTTTTGCCACCTCAGTAGAAAGTAGTGCTCCACAGCATCTTAACCAGGCCAGCAGGGTGGCTCTCCTGCGGTGGCCTGTGCTTGGAAACTAACCTTCCTGTTACTGTCCCGCGCTTCACTGAAGACGTGTCCCCTCTGCTGACCGCGCGCTGATTCTGGTTGCGCTGCCAGAGTGCAGTGCGCAGTAGTAATAGCACGTGGGGACGATACACTGAAGAATTTCCCCTCACCAAACCCCCGCTGGGCTCTTGAGCTCTGTGAGGGTTAACAAACCCCTGTCACCCAAGCACTCGAAGTGCGCAGCGGCAGGGGAAAGAAAGTGGACTTCTCGCTCCTGCAAACATGAACTTTGCCCTTGTGTTAGAATAGCGTGACTCCTCCTGGACCAAAGTCTACAATTAATGTAATACAATTTCATTAAACAAAGCCCAAAGGCGGGTTCTATCCGCAGCTGGTGGAGCTGTTTCCGAGCCCAGCTGGGATGTGTGGCTCTGCTGCTGCTGCTGTAGCTGTTGACCCTTGGTGGATGGATGTAAATACTGATCTGGGCGCCACATCTCGCGCGCGTCCTCCCACACAAGCTTTCCCGGCTTAGCTGCAGGAGCAATAACACGGCATTAGCGAGGAGGTCATTATCGTTTTGTTTTTGATGCCTTATGCTTAATGCGCCTCCCGAGTAGGCCTGGGCGGTAAATTCCGTTTGCGGAATTTGCGTAATTTGGGTAATTTCGCGTTCCGCGGAGAACGCGGAATTGCCAAATTCTGCGATCTGCGGCGTCGCGGAATTTTTTGCTTGTTCGCGCTTTCAAAGTGCATGTTCGCGAGATATTTCTCCCCGAGCACGCAAACAGCGTTCGCGAACAGGAAAAAAGCATCGCGAACGGGCGGAACAAGCAATTCCGCGTGTTCGCGGAACTTTTGCGTGCTCGCGGAGATTTTTTACCGTTTCGCGGAGCTTTGCGTAGCGCGACTATGCAAATTCCGCCCACCCCTACTCCCGAGTCTCCTAACTTCCAGCTTAAAGAAACACATGGCTAGCTTCTTCATTTTAGGGCAAAAAGAGAGCAGAGTGAATGCAGAGTGAATGCAGAGTGAATGCAGCGCGGTGCTGCGGGTGGGGAGCGTGGACCGCGGCCTCTTCCAGAAGATTCGTGTTGTGCGTCAGGCTACCGCGGACCCCGGAAAGGACTGGGTCTTACAGTGCAGGGGGCAGAGAGGGCATCCTTTCGTATGCACGTGTTGGTAACTGTGATATTGAGTTTCCATTTGAAGGGAGGAGATTGTAATGTTGGGCCTCAGGCCCACATTGCAGAATGAATAGACACAGACACCAGGTGAATGTAGAGTGGTAACTGGCCACGAGCACGTGCACCCGGGCCCTTTTATTGGCGGGGCCACGTCACTCGTGACACCCGTGATGGATGGGTGTGGGGGTGCAAGTGTGTCCAGCCCTCGAGGGAGTGGCTGGGAGTACAGTTTCCTGCGGAGCACTAGAACGTGTCCTGCAGGACACTACATTCCTCCCCAACTTTATTGAAGAACAAACAAACAACGTTAGTCCAACCTGTGGGGACAAAACAAACAATCAACTAAACACCACAGGGTCCATCAGTCTTCTGAGACAGGTGGCAGGAAGACGTCAGACGTGGGCTGATGACTCTGCCTGCAGCAGGACCTTCTCGGCTGGCACTCGTAGTTTAACCTGAAGAGTTCAGGACACGACCGCTGGCTTGGAGACGTCCGCCGCGTACCGTCAGTTCACTTGTGATGACATGTCTTGCAGTCTTGCATGGCTTCCCCTTTGTTGACGTCGGTGATGGTCTGTGGTGAATTCTAACAGTTCCTTCAATGGGATGCGTCAAGAGCATGGATGGAGTTCATGGTGACGGTTCGTGGAGGTGTTTCCTGATCAATTGTCTCTGTGGAACCTTTTGGCTGCAACCGATGACCTGTCGGTGGGGCAAAGTCTCTTTTCACTCTCCCGCCTGGGGAGGCCCGTTGTTGGGGTTGCTGCGGGACTGCAGGAGGGCTACGCTGGGGCCGCTTGTGTGCCGACTGGAGGCAGCTGCAGGACCACCGAGGAGCCGTTACTTAGTCGCACGCACAACCCTCTAGGGTGGAGGTGTCTTGGCCGATACTTGCTCTCGCTGCCGCGGTTCAGGGGTATGCCCGGTTCACAGGTAGCCTCTGGCCTCTTTTCTCGGCTGGTGTGGCAACAGCGTGGGACTCCAGTCCATCGATACTCTGGGAGTGGTGTTTGACGCATATGCTGATTGCTGGCGTGATGGCGGTTGCCAGCCATGTGGTGATTCGGGATGACAGGTGGTGGTGACTTGCTTGGAGAGTTGGATGTCAGGAGGGACTTAGCAGCCATGTGCCTCCGCCTTGCTGAGGTTGAGTTTCAGTGGCGGCTTGACACGTAGAGTGTGTGGATCCTCTCTTGCCTGGCTTGGGGCCACTGCCGACTCCGTCTTGAGGCGGTGTGAGGAAAGACACTCGGTGCTGATCTTCACCCATGGCATCTGCAGTCAGGAGCAGGGATGCCATTTGATTTAGACTGCTGACACTCTGGGGTGGACGGTCGCCTGGGGAAGCGTTGGGATGAGTCGCGGTTTGCGCTTGCTGCGGCTTATGTTCGGTTCTCCCGTGAGGCTGTATCCAGGGACGCCGATTGACGCTCGCCTGGGGAAGCGTTGGGATGAGACTCGGTTTGCGCTTGCTGCGGCTTATGTTCGGTTCTCCTGTGAGTCTGTATCCAGGGACGTCTGTCCGCCTTGGTGGCTGTCTGGCGTGTCAGGGTGTGCTCTTGGCTTGCTGTGCGAGTCCTCGGTCTTCTCCCTTTGTTGGTCTGTTCAGCCCACCTGTGTTCATCCGGTTTTCGGGGTGACAGGGCTGTCACTCTTTTTTTCTTCGAGGGCGTTGTGCTTGGACCTCGAGGCGGTGCTGTTGTGGCGCCGGCTTCTGCCTTCGTTTCGGCGTGCTTGTCCGGACTGGTCAGTTGGGGTGACGTGCTCCTTGCTTGCTGGGCGACGTGACGTCCTGGCACGTGTCGCCAGTTGTCGGAGCGCCTGCCGCTGTGGCGGCCTGCCACATGGAGCGTGCGACTCCTCTCTTGCCTATCGCGGGTCACTGCCGACTCCGTCTTGAGGCGGTGCGAGGGAGGACACTCTGTTGCCTTCGGCCCACTGCGGGGTTTCGCTGGGGCGGTGGAGACGTGGATGCTCTCCTATCTGCGTTCAGCAGTGATTCTTTGTGGAGATGTCTCTGTCTCCTGGGAGCTCGCCCGTTTGTCAGGTTCACTGGCGCTGCCTTCTGCGCGCATCTGACTTAGCGCGCTCCGTCTTCTCCTAGGGCGCTTTCTTCGGGCAAGTGGTATGCCTGTGGTGTAGCTTGCGATTATTTCTGTGTACCAGGAGGAGCGAGTGATGCGATCTCTCCTCTGGCGGTGGCGTCGGGCAGCCACATGTGGTGTGTGCTCTGCACAAGTCTCTCTTGAGCTGTTGGTGGGGACAGCGACCTTGAGACGTTGCTGTTCTGGCTGGTCGTCCACTCTTGCTCGTGGGGCTTGTGTTGCAGCGTCTTTGGTGTGGCTGTTTGAGCTTGGTCGGCGCTTGCCTGGGAGCACTCAGTGAGGTGCAACAGTCTTTTCCTTTCGACGGTCTGGGCAGCCTGTTGGGGTGGCGCGCCACGCACTCCGCCTTTGTGTGCTTCTCTTGGGGCTTGCTACTTTGCTGGGCGTCGCTGTCTTTTGCTTCTTGGCACGTTCCTGTGCTGTGCATCACTGTCCCCCACACTGCTCTGTCTCGGCTTAAGCTCTCCCCCTTCCTTGATACTCCTCAGGGCCTTGCAGGGTTCCTGGTGGTGTAGGGCAGTGCAGGGGTGATGCTCTCAGCTGGCCGCCACAGGATGTGTGTGGCCGTGTGGGAGGCGAGAATCTGATGCTCTGGTGCGTGTGGTTGCTTCCTTTTGTGTGGAGACCTAGGCTGGGAGCTCCTGTCTGAGCCTGCTCAGTGTAGCTGCAGGAGAGTGTGGTGCCTCTCACACCCACTAGATGGCAGCGCCGTGTCTGAGGCGCTTGGCCCCAGCAGTCTGCTTCTGGGAAACCGTGGGCCTCTTTTGCCTGGAATGTGCCTGTACCGGGCTGTGTGATGTGGTGCAGGTAGGTGACCAGCTGCCACAGCAGTCTCTAGAGGGTTGCGGTCGTTGGCCAGTTTGCTGCAGGCTTCGGGGCGTTTGTCATGTGCCTCCTCACCTTGATGCGGTGCTGACGGTTCTCACCTTGTGGCGTTGGCCAGAGCTCGTTTCACGAGCCAGTTGTCTTTCTGTGTTCTTTCTGTGGTAACAACCGGGCCGGGGTGGGGCTGGGGCTGCAGATGCAGTGTCGCCATGCGGCCGCCAGGTGGCGCTGTCAGCCTTTCTCCATAGGCCGCAACAGTCTTTGGCAGAGACAGTGTGCCGCGCTGGTTGCAGTCTCAGGTAGCTGTCCTGTTACTGTAGGCCTCGCAGGGCGTCGTGACAAGCCACTGGTG
Source organism: Calotriton arnoldi (assembly GCA_963921515.1). Classification (NCBI taxonomy): domain Eukaryota; kingdom Metazoa; phylum Chordata; class Amphibia; order Caudata; family Salamandridae; genus Calotriton; species Calotriton arnoldi. The sequence goes on along the minus strand of CAWUFW010007501.1, from coordinate 90,931 downwards.
GCGCTGCAACGACGGCTCTCTCCAGGCCGTGGCAGTCTTTTCCCCTCACTGTGGGCCACACTGTATTTTCGGCAGGCGGGTGCATCCATTCCCCATGCCTTCACCCGGTGCCATCGAGGCGACGTCTAGCGCCGCTTGAGCCCCGATCCGCAGAGGCCGCCGACGCGCTGGGATTTAGAATTATAGCAGGTGGGTGCGAGCGGGGGCACGGCAGGTGCTGCGTCGCGATGGGGTCACAGGGGTTTGTCTGCCGGGACGGCCTTTAGGTTGCAGGCTGTCTTACCGCCGCGGGATGCCTGCTACGCTGCGGGCTACTTGCTGTGCCGGCATGGGGTTTTACTTGCGGGAGCGGACTCGGGCTCTGGCTTGCCGCTTGGGTACCTTCAATTTGGGCGTCGTCGCTGGATCCTCAGCCTTCGGGTCCTTGTCGGTGCTGTCCCCTGGCACTTCTTCGGCGGGAGAGTCGCCGACCGACCGGGAGGGCTAGTCACTGCTGGGTAGACGCCACGCTTACTCTGGGGTCGCCTGCTCACCCTCCTCCGCCTCTGACATCCGGGAGGGGGGGGGGGCACGGCTAGATTCGGACGCTGCTCTGGGACTGCGGGGAGTGGTGTCGCGCCAGAGCAGCACTGCAGTCGCTGGTGGCCGTGGACATCGCCGTAGGGGTACCACCTCTCAGGCACGTTCCTTTTTCTTCTCCCACGAGTGATGAGGAAGTGTTGAGCTGCAGGCACGCAGGGTCAACTACCCGCCTCGTCGCCAGTGTAATGTTGGGCCTCAGGCCCACATTGCAGAATGAATAGACACAGACACCAGGTGAATGTAGAGTGGTAACTGGCCACGAGCACGTGCACCCGGGCCCTTTTATTGGTGGGGCCACGTCACTCGTGACACCCGTGATGGATGGGTGTGGGGGTGCAAGTGTGTCCAGCCCTCGAGGGAGTGGCTGGGAGTACAGTTTCCTGCGGAGCACTAGAACGTGTCCTGCAGGACACTACAGAGATGTCCAGTCACGGCCGGCATGACGGACGGGGGTGGGGGTGTAGCCGTGCAGGGTGGGGGTGGTGGACAGGGGGGCACGCGGGTTTCAATAAAAAAAAAGCTCACCTTCCCCCGGGTCACGCGCGGCCGCCTCAGCTCCTGCTGCTCCTGGCCGGGTCTGCGTTAGTTTTTCACAGGCAGCCTCCCTCCCCTAAGCCAATCGCAACGCTGGAAATGTCAGCATTGTGATTGGTACGGACGGCGCCCAGCCAGGCGCCTGCAGGGAGGCCATTTTATCTATGTAGGCCTACATAGAGAAATGGGAGAGTGCGCATGACTACTTTGGTCGGCCTCAAACAGTCAGGGCCCACAACAGTGGGCTAGCCACGTCTCCCCTGCTTCACAGCAGACCTGCCCACCCACCCGCCCCCAACCAGTCACTTGTGCGCGAGAAGCAGAAACATAAAATGGTAGTTATACCATTTTATGTTTCTGCTTCTCGCACTAACGGAGGAGCCGCCCCTGTTGGCTCACCTGAACATTAAACATATCTGGTAATAAGGAGGGGACCTTGCGTTCACTGCCAGTTGCCTGCCTGATGCTGGATTCTGGTAAACCTATTCAGATTTCTTTTTAACTTTTACTAAACTTTGATTCCTTCAAGGGAGATCCCAAAATATAATTCCCAATGGTACACCTCTGGTGATTCATTGTGTCATATGCCACTGCTAAGAGATCGTGGAATATTCCAACACCTAGCTAGTCCTAGTCAAGAGCAGCAAGATGGTCAACTCATTAAGCTTGATAAAGTGACTCTTGCCGGTTTGAACCCGGATTGCTAGTTGGGAAGCAAACCACTGCCTATCACAAATCTTTGGAGTGAGTGGCTAACGCCTCTTTCCAACATCAAACATGTAACTTTCTACACCTATGAAGGTTCCTAAAGTTAGCAGACGGTTTCTAGAAAAACGGGCTATAATACTATTCTTCAGGTGATCAAGTACTATTACCTGCAGCAAGAAGCCTTCCGAGCTTTGATAATCTCAGGCGGAAATTGGTCAAGGAACTCTTTGTTGCATGTACAGATTTCTACAGAATTTAGGTTTGCCGTGCTCTGAGTGCGTAGGATAGCTTTCTATGCTTGTCTCATAGCAAAATGTTAGAAAAATTGTATTATTGTAAGTGCTAGCCAGGAAATCTTTGAAGAGAGATGCTTTTCCTTGCTTTCTGTAAATGACTGATAGGCCCAGAGTTATTGGAGCATTGCTTGGATGGAATGGTGAAAACTGTCCAAGTTGTACTACAGGATATATTCAGTTCCATGCTCAGATCATGGCAATCCTGTAGTTTGTCGGTTTTCCCCGTTCTTTAAGGCCATTTTATGGTCACCGAGAAGTAATTCATATGTGAAGTTGTGAGAGAACCTGTTTTTTGTTAGACCCAAGAGGTTGAATGAGTGCTTCTACGTTTTATAACAACATTTAAGGTGATGTTTTTCTGCTGGAAGGGGGGGGGATCTACTATCCTCATCTTGATACCTGGAAGCGTAGAGGTAGGCAGTGTACTATTTATGTTGGGAAATATATGCCAGATGGGTGATATGTGGATATGAATGTTGTTGTCTCAATTTAAGGGTGGGATTATGGAACTGGGCTTGATGTTCTTCAAGTATGTCACTACTCACAAAGACATGCCTTGGCCACCTCAAGATAGTTGAGAAATTAAACTTGTGACAACTGCAGGCTCTTTGGGAGAGGGGTACCTCAATGGGAGGGTTGGGCAATGGTAGCCTTCTCAAGTTGAGCCTTGTTTGTGGGACTCACCTATTTAACACGGATGTGCACTTCTCATCTATGGTTATTTCACAACGATAGCAATGAGGGTTCTGCAAGCCACTTCAAAGTAATTTGTTTAGTATTGGGATCTTGTTTAGCACTATCACAAGGCCATTTGGTACAACGCATAGAAGGGCAGAATAGTGAGGAGGAATGACACTAGGTGAAAGAATGAACGATGAGAGAGGAGGAAAGGGGAGGGAAAGTGCAAGCAATGGAAGGTGAATGGGACAGGGAATAGTTTCTACAAAAGTAAGAGCAAGCAGGTCCCGTGCCATAAACGGAAGGTACCTCCACCCTCATTTCTTCTGCCTTCACCTGGGCATCCAAAGCAGAAGGCATACAAAGACAAGGGTGGCTCATCTTTAGTCATGTTAGTACCTGGAGAGAGCCAAAGGGATAGAGCCTGTGCCCCTTGCACCCCAGATAATTCACCATCATGTCTCGGAGTACAAGCACATATCATACTTAGCCCAAACCCATTCCCATACATAAATGTAATAAACATCAGTTACACTCATCAGTCAAACCCCAGCATCCTCATCCACAGCTCACTCATGTAGCCTTTGGCAACAAGGAAATCCAGGATCAATAAGGAGGTGAGTGTGAGACAAGTTTCAGAGATAAAAGAGTGCATGAAGATTGAGAGTGGTGAGTGTCATCAGTGCCACTGGCATGACAAACTGTGCAGAGAGCACAGATGAGAATGAGGTGTCACATTGTGTCTATTGGATGCCTTCTGTACTATTCTACAGAAGGCATCCAATAACTAAAACATTAAGTAACCTGAATGAAAACAAACGTCTGAGGAATCAAAGTTCTCTAGAGAAGAAAATGGCCAAGCACTCTCCAGGAACCTTCTAAAGTAGCATTTACTTAACCTGGGGTTCATGGACCTACTCTGGGGGTCTGCAACTGTTCTGAAAATTAAATAATATTAGCAGAGCTTTGTTCATGGGAGCAGCGCAAGTTAAGCAAATAGAATGTAGTATGGAGGACTGGTGGCCTCAACAGATACACTGGTATGCGCCGACATAAGAGAGCACACATTAGAAGCAAAATAAAGTGATATGCTAGATTCTAGAATATTGTTACATCTTTTAGAAATAAAACAGCATTTTGAAAAGCTGCAAACTTCACAATATAATTAGAATTTCAATTTTTGTAGATTTGTTTATGGACTAAATAAAATATTAATTAATTAATGTATGTATTTGATGTACACTTCACTCTGTATTTTGTGTATTGTATTGAGATTCAAATTGTGGAAATTGGATCGATGTCCTCGATTTCTAGTAGTGTTTCAATGGGGGTCCACAGAAGTCAAAGGTTAAGAATTGCTTTTTTAAGGAAAACGTCGAGGAATTCCAGACTTGTTACTTTCCCATCTTTGCCTCCCAAATAACCTCATTTACAGACCGCCAAGCACAGTAACACCTTCGTAGGGGAATTCACAGTGCTCATCACTAACACATCCACCAACCACTCCAATTAGGTCTTCCTAGGTGATCTGAACCCCTAACTTCAAATTGCCACTAAGAACATGTGATCCCCACTCGTTGATGAGTTAAAAATATTTAACATCAAGCAACATGTCAGTAGACAAGGTGTGTAACACTCTCACCGTCATCAACTGCCTCCTCAAACACACCTGGACCGACACTGCTTTTACACACACACACACACACACACACACACACACACACACACACACACACACACACACACACACACACACACACACACACACACACACACACACACACACACACACACACACCCACCCCCCCCCCCCCACCCACCCACCCACCCACGGACAAACAAAACCAGCAAAACAATTTTGCTTTTTCAAAGATTCATGCAAGACTTAATCACTCCAACAGCATCCATCCTACAGCCAATGTAAATGACTACTTTACACGCTCCATAACTATTAAAAATTATATGACGACATCCACAGTTTAAACAAAGTATGAACTATAAACAATGAACTATCAGCTCCCTTAAACAGGCAAGAATTCTCAGACAGCATATTTAGAACCAGATCAGGAAGAGCAGCGCTCTTTTACATCACTCCTAAAGTGTGGAACGAACGCTCACTCCACATCAGAGCCTCCTCCTCTCCTTCAAGTTGAGCAAGAATCTGAAGACCTGGCTTTTCAATTAACCAGCCTACCATAGGAAAGGCTGGGTACACACACCTGCTCAGCACCAGGATACCCTCGTGGGTGATAGTGCACTTTACAAATGCACATAACATATGCAAACAAAGGAAATGTAGCAGGAAATTGAACTAGACAACTATCTAACACTAACATACTTAACTCCGCATACAGAAGACTTGTTTCAGCAGCCAAAACTACTTATTACACCTACTCCCGTAAAAAAGTGTGCAATAGAATCAAAGCCCACACCCTGTCTGAAATACAAGTACCAGACTCAACAGAAAAATACAATGCTATCAACTAATCATTCATAGAAAACAAACAAAAATCAATCACAACACCACCAATACCAATCCACCAGAATACGAGCCATATCATCATTTGGAATGTTAGATTTAAGATGCTCTCAAACGAAGGCTACTTCATGGTTGCCCTTACTTTTCGCAAGGCATCTATGAAGAGGATATTCTTCCCTTGAACATCCAGAAATTCTTCACTGGTGAAACACTCACACCACTTTTTAGTTTACTTAATGCCTCCTTAACACAAGGGACCCACCCTCAAAACAGGAAAAATCCTCTAGCATCAGAAAGGCAGTGTAAAAGCCAAACAAAACCTACTAATCATTGAATGCCTCATATTCTACAGTAACATCATATGAAATGCTGATCGACACCAATTACCTCCATCATGACGTTCAAGCAGGATTCACACTGTTTTAGCACCAAGACGGCCACCATCCACATTTTGGACAGTGGCCTCATACATGCAGACATGGGCAACTCCTGCCTCCTTATCCAATTTGATTTGTCAGCAGCCTTCAACACTATTGATCTTAAAGAATTCAACTTCCTTTCAAAATGCATGGGCTTCACCAGCAGTGTACTTCGTTGGTCTGAGTCCAAACTCTACAGGATTCACAACACAAACACATGGCCTCCTCAGCATCTCTGCAACTACCAGTCACCTGTGGAGTCCCACAAGAATTTAGTTTCTCCCCAGTGATCTTCAACTTCTATTTGGGACCACGCAAAATTATTTTTGTCAGCAAATGGAATTAAAATTCTGCCCATTCAGGACTACAGCGCCGGAATGCCTGCAGAGCATGGCCATAATTAGGCAAATATGACTTCAATGGACACTCACCTATCTTGGCATAGTATTCGTTGATGTACTCGTTGTAGGCCATCTCCATCAGCCCGTGGCCCAGGTTATAGTTGGGAAAGATCAGGAAGCAACTCTTCAGGTAGCTGTTCACCAACTTAAGGTCCTGCAGGCACAGAAAACATGAAGTGAAGCTGAGTAACATCTGGATTCAGAGGGACACATTGTGGTGAAATGGGTAAACATTAGCCCGTACTATCAATACAAAGAGTGTAGAAGACAGTGGGTTGAAAACCTTATGTGTAAGAGGGCAATCTGGAAGCGTCTATTGAAGGTGACAAACCAACCCACCATACCATCCGAAAATAAGAATTCTCTTTCAGATCTAGGAATCCTATACTCTAGGTTTCACTATGTCCAGTGGGTGCCATGTCTGGAGAATGTGGCTAAAGTCCCCTTGTCCTATGATATATTCTGAAGTAAACTAGCCAATCTCTAAGAATACAGGTGCAGTAGCCTATCTTTCTGTGCTTTTTAGTAATCTGTGCCTGTGTTCATCATGTTGTGGGCCCAATTCACAGCGTCCGCAGTATTCAGTTTTGTGTCCCTGTAGCCGGTATATGCGCTTATCATTCTGAGCTCTTTGAAGTGTGCTACTGTACATCATATTGTGTCCCTGTAAGGATTAGATCTATTGCCCTTACTGTGTACTTTAATATAACAGACGCAGATGTGCATTATATCCCATCTTGCCTTTTGTAGTGAAGATGCTTATCTTATTGTAACCTCTATTATGGTTTAAGCAGCTACTTTATTGGCCTAATTGAAATATATGTGAGTACTTTAATGTGCCCCAAGAGGGTGCATACCTTGTTGTGCCTCTTTTTGTTTATGCATTCCATAGTGTGCATTCTTTGATGAGCGTTTTCCTTACTATATCCCCTGTAGTATGTGCTTGTGTTTTTTTGGGTCTTGTAGTTTGTACACACTTTATTGTACCTTGTACTCCTAGTAGTTCACACATACATGACCTCTGAAGTTTCTTGATTTACCTTACTTTGTGCCCTGTTGTGGCAACTCCCTCTGTAGCACACACTTTGCTTGTGTTCTTCTGTAGTCTGTGCTTACCATATTGCGCTCTGTTTGGTAGCTGTTTACAATATTGTACTCCCTGTAGTGGGCACATACATTATTGTCTTCCCTGTGGCTGGTGCTTACCTTATTACCTATTTAGCAGATACCTGCCTTTTTGTCTGCATATATAGCAGGTGCTTCCCTTATTGTGCTCACTGTAATGGTTACGGGTGATTTACCTTACTGTGTCACCTGTCCTCACCATAGGAAGAACCATACCTTATCGTGCTCAAAGAGCTGTAGCAGGAATGTAGCAACAGTGGCAGTAATTCCAATGAAGAGGTTGATGACAATCAGAAACACGTAAGCCGTACTGGGGACCTCGAACCAGAAGGAGGCAGGATACATGATCGGAGTGATGGACCAACTGTAGATGATGGAACAAGCGTAAGAAATTGGCACCGACACATTCATGCTTTCGTGACTCCTAGCTACCTCGCTGCCCCTGTGGACCTCATGGATAGGTTAACACTGGTATGCTGAATCCACATCAGTAGTAATTTGGCTTTTAACATGAATGTCCTCACTACCACCCCTCTAGAATTCATAGTGAAACCCACATTAAAGGGAACAACCTTTTTTGCATCAAGATGATTATCACCCTTACTGTGGGATAATCAGCATCAAGCTCTGATGGTCATAGTCAACATGGCCTAAATTTCGAAATTCCAATACGAATCTAACTGCTAAAGTGTGGGCTGTTGGGCACTGGAGGTTTTCAGTTAGCTAAAAAAAACTGTTTGCCAATGACATACAAGAAGGTGCCCCACCATAGTGAAGGCATGAATTTAGCAATTTCCCAAATCAGATTCATTTTAAAGCTACCTCTTGCTCCAGCATGAAGAGCCATTATACAGAGGAATAAAGGTTTTAGCCGTAATCAAAAACAAGACTTTTCCCATTATTAAAAGCTATACATTATATTCCTTCTACTCCTCAGTCCCCATCCACTAAAAGAAATAAAACTTAAACACAGAAGAACAGATGACCAACATACCCATAGAGCAGGAAAAGGGACAGCACCGCTGGGAAGTTGGTGGGAGAAGTATAGGCCGGCAGGTCGAAGACAAACAGGATCAGAATGCAACAGGTTGCAGGCACCAGGTAATTCAACTGATGATCATAGTGGAACAATTCAGGGAGAGAAGACAAAGAGGTCAAGTTACACACTAAAGCCCAGTTCAGATAAGTGTCTAAAGGTTGAGTTAAAGTTACCCTTGAAAAAACACATGAAGTTAAATGTGCATATGTAGGACTCACTTTGAAGTAACTACACGTGTAGGTTTGTGAGAAATATATGTTCGAAATTTTCTGTACTTGCATATGCAGTGAATATACGCTCCGGTGTAAGTTAGTGTGTATTCACAAACAAGCGCATACGCATTTTTAAGCACATACAAGCTAAATCTGGCAGATAAATGTGTAGCTGCTGCTAAAAGTGTGGGAAATTGTACCAATTACTTTAATCTTCACTGAGGGATGTAGGATGGACTGCCATGTTTCAGGGTACTATTGTGAACTGAAAAGAAAAAAAGGTTTACAAATTAAATGAAACCTTTATTGATATGGGTAACCCTACACCTGCACATTTAATTCAAAGGGCAAAATACCCACTTGTGTTTTAAGTATAAATTTGACACTCATACACCAGTTCGTCTATTTAAATATGAAGGCTTTGTTGACTGTTTCAAGGATGGGGCATTGAAAAGTCTAGCTATCTTGAACTAACAGCTTTAACCCAAGTAATTAGTAGTATATGGGGTGACAAACTGAGCCATGTACACACAAGGTTCTCCAAATTCTCCTCACATATTGTGGTGGGAATAAATTAATATCCTGGCTTTATAAGTCCGCATTATTAATGATTAGGCTAGATCAGACTCATGTTAAAAGGAAATGGGAAGATGAGATTGAGTGTGACTTCCATGGAAAGTAATGGGAGTGTATCTTGGAACACACCTATAAAGTGTCCAGAAACACAAGGTTTGATACTACCAATTCAACTACCGCCACACAATTTACCTCACGCCCCACACATTGAACAAGATAGCTGGGACAGAGGACAAAGCGTACCCAAGATGTACCTTGGTGATGCTTGATTTACACATATCAAATGGTCTTTCCTGGCAGTTGACCAGTTTTTGATGTGAGTGACTGGGGAGCTGGAACATACACCGAGCAAAACAAACTTTTTGCAGAAGGAAATATGCTTATTGTGTCTTCACCCTACGCCAAAGGGGACTAGAGCAAGCGCCAGATTTCTTGATCTTGCACTGGTGTTGGCTAAACGAGACATGGCTCTGCATTGGGGATCTCCTGCAGGTCTGCCCCACACAGAGGAAAACGGGTCGTAGAACAATGGGCGGCAGTAGAAGGGGTGATCTTGCAGAAGGAAAAACAGAGAGAGCTTTGTAAGAAACCGATAGCGGATGAATGGTCAGACACTGTAATGTTCTTAGTACCTGACCATGAATAACTGGGACGCTATTGGGCATATGGAAGATGTGTTAGATAAACAAGGTGGGAGGATACCACACCAACAGATGACCTGGTTTTTGTGTGAAGATCGCTTGGTATATCCATGTATAGGGATACTTTACAGTGCTTTACCTTGCAGTATGTATATAGATGCCTAACTTTAGGTGTTTGCACGTTTTTTGTTTAACAAATTGCATTGTAGCACAGCAACAGGATGCAAGTGATTGCAAGCTTGCTTGTTTTAGTACTTGGTAGGGAAATGATAGTTTTTTTAATGACTTTACGATAGGAAAGTAGTGAGACCTACACATGGAACTAGGAAAAATGCAAAAATAATAATGGACGTGGGCACTTGTGCTGCCTCGTAATACTAGCCAACTGAATAGGACTTCCATGTTGTTGTTATGCTAAAAATAATCTAAAAACAAAATAGAACGGCTTTGTTAAAAAAAAAACCGAAAAAAACTGACCGGTATAACGTGCACACGTTTGGTTGTCACCTAAAGATGGCATATATGAAATAATGATGGTCTTATCAGCGCAAAGGAATTCGGTTCAGGCAAGTGCTTAAAGAAAGTGTACATCGCTTACGTTTTGAGTCCCTTTCACATCTTGGCTCCCAAGACGAGAAAGTGTTGATTAGTTTGCTCAGCCGAAAATGTTTACATTCTTGTTCCAAATGAAGGTCGTCTTTTTCTTTCTCAAGCTTTCGGTCTTTAACCACCTGTCTGCCCCCATTGTTTGGCTGTACCATGTGATTCCCACAGTAGAACTGTAGGCAGAATTCTGTAAAGGGTGCATCTTGCCTTTACTTATTGAGCAGGCTGTGCTCCCAGCTTTCTAAGAGACCCCCTGGCTGGCTGAGACTGATTTCACAGATTATACATTTTTTTGTTGTTGTTGATAAACCCTTTCAGACTATGACTGGCGTGCGAGAAGATTTCTTTGACACTTAGAAGCAATTTATTTTCCTTGACTGGGATCTAGTTGTGAGGCTACATGGTCTAGTCAAGAGACATCACTAAATACAGGTCCGGGATCCAGAAGAAGGCGTGTTCATGGCAGGCCAGACGGGCACTCGACTCGTCCGTTCGATTCATTGAGAATTATTTGGCAAGGCTAACCCTACAATTAGAGAATTCCTCTCTGGGGCACTCATATCGCTTCGTGAGATAATCAAAGAGACACCTAGCTCAGGAAAGTCAGGCTAAGGTGCGGTTTGACTACAACCTCTACTTTGGTTGACTCAGTGGGACTCTTAGAAAGACTGATAAGCCTGGGCCATGCCTAGAGTTAAAGAAAAGCCTGCAGTAAACGATTTAATTGGATCACGTGTGATTTCAGACCAAAAATCGATAAGGCACCAAGATGCCTTACAGGAAGATATCATAAGCGTGCAACGCATGGGGTAGGAAGATAATTCCTGCAGTCACAGAACTCTTGTATCACAGGAGGTGTTCACCATGAACCTGGAAGATCAACAATAATCTGCCCGTCACGGAGTCTGCATGAAGACACCCGAGACCTTCACACACCTGTAAGAGCTCCCAAAACCTTACCAATCTGTAAGATAACAGACAGATTGGTAGCGCCACCGACTACTCTTTCATGCAGGCAGAAGGACACCCACAGACAAAATACGCACGCAGGAGACAGCTTATGACTATCTCGCGTCTTCCAGAGAGCATATATTATTCTTGCACGCCTGCATGACAGCTTCCACAGTTATTACTGTCCTTCAGGAGTACAGATGCGCCTCACATAGGCCTGCAGAGTAGCACCCAAGATCTATGCAGATCTTAAGAATACATACATTCCTCATACACTTACAGGAGTGCAGACAGAACACATGAAGGTAAGGAACATGCATGACCTTCTCAAACGCGCAGGACACAGACAGCACTTGCAGACCTGCTAGAGAACTTCCATTTGGCTCGCACATTGGAGGGAGGTAACAAACTTCCTTAACAGGAAGGGTCACTAACGACCTTTGCCTGTAGTAGGGTCCATCATGGACTGCAGGTGTTCCAGGATAAAGGGTAGATTATCATTAGAGAGAACTAGTCATTTGTAGCCAAGCATGAGCTGTAGCACAAGCTATGATCTCCGGTCGCTGAAAGGATGCACAGCAAAATATGGATGCTATGAGAAATAATGTTGTGTAGAACCAAGCCAGTAGGAAGACTAAGGTGCCCATTGGTTAATATGGATTTGCTGCACACTGCAGATTCTTGGCCACACTGTGCCAGATGCAGCACCCAAGGCCGGTGCAGAGGAATGGGTGTGGTTAGGCTGGGGACAAGCACAACGCATAGGCATGCCACTATTCTGACCTGCGAGCACAGGACATGTTAATGGTATGGTCACTTAAGAAATAAGATGCCCTCACCATACCACATTGTGGACAGTAAACATAAGCAGGAATCAAATTCTACTGATGCAATTGCACAATGCTCTATAGAGATAAGCGAATGTTGAAAAAGTTGCTCCATTTGAATGTTATACATAATACTAAGCATATTTATTGGCCACAGAGTTGCTTAGCAATTGGGCACATGATCAAAACAGTAGAAATTGTAACATTTGCTTTCTTTTGTCCAATACTGTGACCCCACCCATCTCAGAATGCATGATGGCATGCGCTCTCAAAGCTACAACCAAAATAGATGATGGATTAGATGTACAGTGGTAAGACAAAAACATTTAGAAGACATACTGCACCTGAAGTTACCCCCAGAGCTATTTTTGTGTGGTGTTTGGTCAAGAAGGAACTTGTGATCTCATGCCACTCACACTCTAGAAGACTCCTGAACAGCAGCCCCATCCCGCAAACTGTCTTTGCCAATGTAATGTATAAGCAGGGCTGAACGTCTGTTGTCAAATAGTCCTATGAAGTGAACATTTGATTAGGGACTTATTTTGCACTCACCATATCCCAAATATAATTGGCCAACCAATAAATGACTGGGTTACAGCCGCTGACGAACTGCAGGTGCTTGGCCTTGGTAGACTTCTCGGCAACCAGAAATACCACAAAGCTCGCTGGCACGAAGGACATCGCTACGATGATGAAGATGGCGATCACCACATCTGTGCCTTGCAACCTGAAGGAAAAATAATGACAAGGAATCATACTGTGCATTCATGGAATTTACATCACTGCCTTCGTGGAATTTACTTCCACTGCCCAGGCATGGAAGCTGAAAGCCCCTTCCTCATCCACCCCCAGGTTCGTGCAAGGGGTAACCACTGATGGAGAAACCAGGAAAATGAGCATCCCCTAGGCATCAAAGGCAGAATGGAGCATGCATGACAACAGGAAGGACAGTTTACGAGGCCCCTAGACTCCACTCCATTCTCCAGTCTTAAAGGAATCCCACCCGAAAGGCAGAGTATGGAATGACCATGGAATTTAATTTATCTCTCAAGCCACCGTCTCACCAGAGAGGCCAAGACCTTAAAGGGCTCCCAGTGCCTCACTAATAACATAATATTGGATTTGTAAAGTGCATGCTCACTTCTCAACTCTATGTTGCTCATTTTATTGATAAGAGAAGTCTGACCACACGAGCACATGAATTCTCTCTACATCACGGCAGTATGTAACTAAACTAGGATTTAATTCAGATAAAACAAGAAGCACAGACCTTAATCAGTACTAAAAGAATAAAGCACAGAGCTAAGAAGTAGACAGACACCAAAGGTCAGTCTACTGTAGCCTCCCGACCATCGGCCAGCCGAAGCAGAAGGATTTTGGGACAGTCAACATTGCAGTTCCTCCCACTAGAACTCCGTTCCACCCCCATTTGCTTGGAGTGCAAGCACCTTAAGATTAAAAGATGACCAAGCCGGCTCCTAGTCCTCTCCAAGCCTTCTGGATTACTCCTTGGTCACATCAAACTTATGCCTCGGAAGTCTCCTCCTATTTCTTTACGAACCATCACACTGCAATATTTATACTAGCCGAACATTCCAGTTTATGTAGTGGAGAAAACTCTGCATTGAAGTATACAGCGAGGGGTGATATAAAATCAATTCTTTTTACATTTTTATTGATCAATGTGTACATTATTTGTGGAACAATCTGTCAAGTAAATATATAACCACACTTTGTCACATTAGTTATAGAACTTACAATTAATACACCATGTTACTGAGAACAATAGTTGTATTGCAGTATATTTTTCATTTGTATATATATATGTGTATATATATATATATATGTGTATATATATATATATATATATAAAGGCTCCTGTTTTCAAAGAAAACTGCTGCACTCGCGGGGTTCATGCAATTACAATTTATTGCGAGGACGCGTTTCGGCGATTTGCCTTCTTCTGCTCGCACAGGCAAGTTAAACATATATGCATGACGTTACATTTTTTAAAGTGTTATCTTGAATCTTATTGGCAGCAGTATATTGAAGGAGGAATGTAATTGGTTCTCAGCCGATGCCGCTTCCGTGTTAGTTACGGGTGATTTTGTAGTTCACGGTGCACTGAGGGAGTAAATTTCAATATTAAAGTCTAGATGACACCAATGTCTCATATTGTTCCACCACATAAGACTCCCAATAGAACACCATGCTCCAATTCTTCGTTGTTCCTCCATGGTCTGCCACAACAGTTCAACTCGCTAGAAATATCTTGAATGGCACACCCTCGTCAGCCATGAGACTTCTTTAATATTCGGTGCAGGAGTCGGTAAATGATCCGTAGCCCCCCCAGTCTGGATGACTGGCGACCATCGTCAACGCCGGTACCAGGAATGCCTACATGGCGGTGCAATGCGCCTATAGAAATACTTCGCTCCGTTTTCCACCTTAAGGCGCGGCTGCACTCTTCATGACGGGTGCAGGCAAAAATGGAGGTGGATCCATTTAAATATAAAGGCTCCTGTTTTCAAAGAAAACTGCTGCACTCGCGGGGTTCATGCAATTACAATTTATTGCGAGGACGAGTTTCGGCGATTTGCCTTCTTCTGCTCGCACAGGCAAGTTAAACATATATACATTTTTTAAAGTGTTATCTTGAATCTTATTGGCAGCAGTATATTGAAGGAGGAATGTAATTGGTTCTCAGCCGATGCTGTTGTGGCAGACCATGGAGGAACAACGAAGAATTGGGGTCCGCTTTGGAGGGATTGCTTAGGTATACTGCGGGTGCCTAGCAGTGCGGACGTAAGTCCTTTGGCTTCGGAAATCAGATAAGTACTGGGGGTTGTGCCTGTTTCTTCGTGATTATTCTGATCACTCTTCTTTTTTACCTCCAGGGTGTGCCATTATTGCTACCACCCCCCCCTCCCGAGACCCATGGTGTTATTAGTGATGACACCACATGTGAGATTTACTTCCTTTGATTTTATATCGCTCAGCTAGAATGTTTTCGAAAGTTATTACGCTTATTGTTTGTTTGCACAGTCCTCTATGTAGTGATAAAGATCACGTTGGGCTTTATTTGAAACTCCTAAGATTTATAGAGGTTGATGATTCATTCTGATTGCTCTTTATTCATCAAGTAGCACGTATGATCAAAGCTATTGATTAAGCGCACCATATAGAGCACCACTATATGTATGTTCAACGTTGACAAACTTATATTAATATGCCTAACATATATGTTTGTCTCTCTTTCTATGTTGTCTGTGTATGTTTTTTTCAACCAGAATAAACTCTGTTCCTCTCAACACGAGGGACTTCAGAAGTATATTTTTTTACTTTTTCACATTTAAACCTCAGGTTAGGGTGGGCCGTAGCGCGCTCACACCGCCGGGGTTTTACATGTCTTCTCTGGTCCTGACGAATGCCTGTTAAATAACCACACATAGGCTGAAACATGTTGACCATATCCTAGTGGACCGTGCTGAACAATTTATTTGGCTTTGGTGTCCTACACTTTGTTTTTATTCATGTCTGATTGGCTTCTAATAAAATTTATTGTTTGACACAGTCAGCCATTTTTAAATAATCACTTTCACTTTACACTGGACATTTTAAACCAGCTCCGCAGTAGTCCTGGCGTTGAAGCACACCGGGGTGGCATTCGGCCGCTCCTGGTGGGGCCCGATGATGAAGCATGTCACCAACCAGGTTGGTGAGTGAGGGCTTTATTAAGAACCTATTGGGTTTCTTTTGTTGTGCTCTATTTGTTATTATAAGGCACACTCTCTCGTTGTTTGTAATTATATTTACCCCGGGGATTGAGAGTGGTTCTTACCTTCGTATTCCCTCCCTCTCTTGTTGTTTTCAGCATATTTAGCAGCGCACAGCTGTGAGTTTTTCCTCTGTGGCAGGGCATAAATCTATTGACCCTCCAGTTTTTTCTTTATTTTATAAATATTTTCTGGGAGATCTCATTTCCTTCTAAACATGGAGTTTCTGGGTCTGACCTATCCTGAATCAGAGGTGGATACCATTCTGGCACGCCCCTCACTTTTTGCAGATCCTGCCATCTCACAGGCTATTACTCATACTAGTGAGTGGGAAAAACTTTCAGAACAGAAGAGAAATAGGATACGAACAATTCTACATGGGACAATTCTAACTGAATATTTGCGCACTAATACCGCGCCTAAGGGCCTTCTAGTGACGAATGCACCACGCATCTTCTTAGAGGATGCTACCTTTAGGAAAGAGTGGGCTATGATCGCGTGGCATTGCACACGCGACTGGTTGGTGCTAATAATAAAAACAGCAGTAAGACTCTCAGAAACACTTTTGATTGAGATTCAGCAAACGGAGAATCATTTTAAAACTACCTTGACAGGATTTAAAAGGCGACTGGATGAAATTAACAAAGATATCACAGAGTATAAAGATGGTCTGACTCAGGCAAAGGTTACGAAGTTTCAGAAAGATCTGAAAAAGTTTACATTTCATAAAGCCTACCCTTATGCAGATCCTGCATTCATTGCACCAAGTAGGAGCAACTCCAACTCAGACTCCTCTGATGATAACTCCTCTACATCAAGTGGCTCTAGTAATGGTAGTTATAAACAGAGACAGAGAGGTGGTACTAGAGATACTATGAGGCCAAACTTTCCACAACCAATGTGGCATCCATATTCGATGCCAGGAGGGATACATCCTATGCACTTTCAACATCCCCAGATGCCCATGATGGGATGGAATCCTGGCTTTATACAAGCACCCCATTTCCAACAAAACACCTACCGTCCGCCTTTTTTAGAGAGAGGCAGGAGAGGAAGAGGAAAAAGGAGAGGGTACAGCCAAGTCCGATGGGAGCAGGACGACCCAGTGGGCAACAACACTCGCAGCAAGTCACAACAAGCAAGCACGAGTGCCCAGGAGTCTAATCGTTAACCTCTCCACTATAACTCTATCCCCTCTAGAGACACAAGTCCTTGAAAAAGGCTTGGGCTTTGTGCCCACTGCCCGTTTGGACAAGTTCCGCCTCCATTGTGAACTTGCCAATTTCTTTAGGAAGCTCAAACTGAAGGCTTTTTTTGAAGGTAAAGAAGGAATTGCAATTGATATTAGCCAGGGAGATACCGGCTTAAGAAATAAATCAACTTTTACACCACCACCTCATGCAATACCAGCAGAAATTACTGCTTTTGAGCAGGCGGTCTTTCTGGAAATCGAAACTTTTGATGAACCAAAACAATTTAAGAACTTAAGTGCCCTGGAATTTGAGGACCTTGATAATCTCAAAGCGAACCCCACGATTACAATCAAACCTGCAGATAAGGGTGGGGGTGTCGTGATACAAAATACAGTGGACTATGAGAATGAATGCAAGCGCCTTTTAAGTGACAGAAAGAATTATCAATTGCTCACTATTGATCCTTCCACTGAGCTGAAAACACGCATCCTGAACCTTGTGCGAGAGGCTGAGGTCAATGGACATATTACGAGACATGAGGCTGATTTCTTGACAACAGGGGACAGTGTGGTGCCGTATTTTTATACACTACCGAAAATACATAAAAACAAAATGCCCCCCCCGGGACGCCCGATTGTCTCTGGCATTGGCTCCTTGCTAGAGCCTCTGTCACGTTTTTGTGATTACTTTTTGAAACCTTTGATTCAACAGACCCCAACTTACCTTAAGGATACTAAGAATCTCCTCAATCTATTACAAGAACTAGTCATCGACACTGAATCCACGATACTTGTGACCCTCGATATCGAGAGTCTCTACACAAGCATACCCCAAGACGATACCATCAGAGTCTTGGGAGAGGCCATGGATTACAATGCCTGGGAACACCAGACTCCCAAGTCATTCATTTTGGAATGTGCTACCCTTGCGTTAAAACAAAACTTTTTTGAATATAAAGGGGACATGTTCTTACAATCTACTGGTACATCTATGGGCAGTACCTTTGCCCCAAGTGTAGCGGGTTTATACGTTCATGATTTTGAATGTAGATACATTCAAAATACTGTCAACCCTTTCTCCTCTTCCATCAGTTTCTGGAAGAGGTATATAGATGATGTCCTTTTGATCTGGCAAGGTGCAGAGAATGATCTAATGACGTTCCTACAATGGATCAATAATCTAGATCTGAATTTAAAATTCACACACACCTACAGTTCACAATCAGTAGTATTCCTAGATGTGGTTATCTCTAAATCCAATGGGTGCCTTACTACAAAAACGTACTACAAGCCCACGGCTAGAAATAATCTTCTTGAATTTTCTAGCTTCCACCCGAGGCCCCTAAAAGAAAATTTGCCCTACGGACAATACCTACGGGTAAGAAGAAATTGCAGTAATTTGGATGATTTCCGTAGATAGGCAGCAGACTTGACCACAAAATTAAAACATAGGGGCTATCCTGACAAAATTCTCAACAAGGGTTACAAAAGGGCACGAAATCAGCCCAGAGAAGCGCTACTTGAAGATAACCCCAGAGAAAAGAAGGAAGTACCTCTGACGTGTGTAACCACCTATAGCAGCGCTTCTAACACTGTTAAGAAGGTGGTTAACAAATACTGGAGTATTCTTACTAGCAATGGTCGGAATTGGACAAAACCCCTCTTTTCGTATAAAAAGGGATGGAGTCTCAAGGATACCCTAGTACATACACTCCCTAGAGAGTATCCTGGGAGATATCTAACCATCACAGAAGCATGGGGCCTACCTAAGGTCAAAGGGCATTTTCCCTGCACCACTTGCAGTATTTGTCATCTTACGAAACATACCAAAGTGCTTATCTTGAAGAAGGAAAAACTTGGTCACAGCTAGCACATACTAACTGTAACTCAACAAATGTGGTCTATTTGATCACTTGCCCATGTGGGTTACGTTATGTGGGCATGACCACACGAAAAGTAAAATTGCGTGTGGGAGAGCACAGAAGCAACATCCGTTGTGGTCGGATTACAACCAAATTGAGTGAGCATTTTTTACAGCACAAACATACTGCTAATGATCTTAGGTGGACAGTAATAGAACAAGTACAATCACAACGTAATATCCAGAAAGTTCTTTTTGAGAAAGAACAGAGGTGGGTGTACCGGCTGGACACTCATAATCATGGATTAAATGATAATATTCCTTGGTCGACAGTACTGTACCATTGAGTCTGTCCGTTTCCTGTTCTGACTAATTTGTCCTCTCTTCCCTTTTCTTAATGCAGAGTTTTTCTTGATGAAGAGTTTTTCTCCTAAAGCAGAGCTTTTTCACTTCTTCCTCTTTTAGGGTCTTTTCCCCCCCCTTTGGGCATGCTAGTGGCTTTTTTACCCCGGTAAAAATCACCGGCACTATGTAAAAAAAAAAACCCTCCCTTCTCCCCTCCCCCTTCTTTTTTACCTCCAGGGTGTGCCATTATTGCTACCACCCCCCCTCCCGAGACCCATGGTGTTATTAGTGATGACACCACATGTGAGATTTACTTCCTTTGATTTTATATCGCTCAGCTAGAATGTTTTCGAAAGTTATTACGCTTATTGTTTGTTTGCACAGTCCTCTATGTAGTGATAAAGATCACGTTGGGCTTTATTTGAAACTCCTTCTAAGATTTATAGAGGTTGATGATTCATTCTGATTGCTCTTTATTCATCAAGTAGCACGTATGATCAAAGCTATTGATTAAGCGCACCATATAGAGCACCACTATATGTATGTTCAACGTTGACAAACTTATATTAATATGCCTAACTTATATATGTTTGTCTCTCTTTCTATGTTGTCTGTGTATGTTTTTTTCAACCAGAATAAACTCTGTTCCTCTCAACACGAGGGACTTCAGAAGTATATTTTTTTACTTTTTCACATTTAAACCTCAGGTTAGGGTGGGCCGTAGCGCGCTCACACCGCCAGGGTTTTACACGTCTTCTCTGGTCCTGACGAATGCCTGTTAAATAACCACACATAGGCTGAAACATGTTGACCATATCCTGGTGGACCGTGCTGAACAATTTATTTGGCTTTGGTGTCCTACACTTTGTTTTTATTCATGTCTGATTGGCTTCTAATAAAATTTATTGTTTGACACAGTCAGCCATTTTTAAATAATCACTTTCACTTTACACTGGACATTTTAAACCAGCTCCGCAGTAGTCCTGGCGTTGAAGCACACCGGGGTGGCATTCGGCCGCTCCTGGTGGGGCCCGATGATGAAGCATGTCACCAACCAGGTTGGTGAGTGAGGGCTTTATTAATAACCTATTGGGTTTCTTTTGTTGTGCTCTATTTGTTATTATAAGGCACTATATGTTTAACTTGCCTGTGCGAGCAGAAGAAGGCAAATCGCCGAAACGCGTCCTCGCAATAAATTGTAATTGCATGAACCCCGCGAGTGCAGCAGTTTTCTTTGAAAACAGGAGCCTTTATATTTAAATGGATCCACCTCCATTTTTGCCTGCACCCGTCATGAAGAGTGCAGCCGCGCCTTAAGGTGGAAAACGGAGCGAAGTATTTCTATAGGCGCATTGCACCGCCATGTAGGCATTCCTGGTACCGGCGTTGACGATGGTCGCCAGTCATCCAGACTGGGGGGCTACGGATCATTTACCGACTCCTGCACCGAATACTAAAGAAGTCTCATGGCTGACGAGGGGTGTGCCATTCAAGATATTTCTAGCGAGTTGAACTGTTGTGGCAGACCATGGAGGAACAACGAAGAATTGGAGCATGGTGTTCTATTGGGAGTCTTACGTGGTGGAACAATATGAGACATTGGTGTCATCTAGACTTTAATATTGAAATTTACTCCCTCAGTGCACCGTGAACTACAAAATCACCCGTAACTAACACGGAAGCGGCATCGGCTGAGAACCAATTACATTCCTCCTTCAATATACTGCTGCCCATAAGATTCAAGATAACACTTTAAAAAATGTAACATCATGCATATATGTTTAACTTGCCTGTGCGAGCAGAAGAAGGCAAATCGCCGAAACGCGTCCTCGCAATAAATTGTAATTGCATGAACCCCGGGAGTGCAGCGGTTTTCTTTGAAAACAGGAGCCTTTATATTTAAATGGATCCACCTCCATTTTTGCCTGCACCCGTCATGAAGAGTGCAGCCGCGCCTTAAGGTGGAAATCGGAGCGAAATATATATATATATATATATATATATATATATATATATATATATATATATATGTGTGTAAAACTCTCTCGGCTTCACCTCGATATTCCTACTATGAAGGTTAATTCCTTAATCAGGTCGTTTTCTCTATAATGGGCTGTATGTCAACTCCCAGAGTCTATAGTGGTCTAGTGTGTGGAGGATCTTACAATCAATGCATTACTTCCAAACTCTTCGTTGCCTTATCATCCATCCTAGCCGCTCTCAAGTGGGACTTCTCTGGCAAACCAATTTCTATCACATTTCTTTCCCATGCTTCTTTGATAAGGCCATATTAGCGGTTCCAGTGAATAGCTATCTAGCGTTTTGCCAACCCTATTCCCAAGACTGCAAATACATGTAGGATCTTACCTTTCTTAGGTATAGGGACAATGCCCAGTAAGCATTGCTTGCCCGATACCTCCAACTCAATGCCCCTTGTTGGGCGCAGCCTCTTTATCACTCTCTCTCCTAATCACTCACTCTTATTCCATAGAACCAGGCCATGTGTATAAACAAGGCTTCTGTTACCTCACATCTTGGGGCAGGAATAGGATATCTAGGGACTCTTGGGATAAAGTTTGTTAAGTTTTAATGGGGTTAAGTGCATGCAAAGTAGAATGTTGAAGTGCAGCAATTTAAACACTGCATTACTTGAAATACCTCCCACCAGATCACAAGCCATTTTTATTTTCCTATCCCCATCCATAAGTAGTTCCTGGAAGTCTTCCTCTTATCGTTGCCTAGCTATCAAAGGTGTTGCTTTCCTGTCAGCTTTCAGGACACTTTATGGTTGTGATGCCATCCTATGCCCCAATCCAAGTTCTAATAATGTCTCAAGCGTGCGTGAGGGAGTGGATGTTTTCATGAACTCCGTTCAAATCTCCCTAGTGGTCACTGTTAGCTTAGCACATAGAAGGAACTGCCGCGGTCTAACTTCGAATACTGCCTGTGCCCCAGAAAAGGAAACAAAGGTCTCTTTTGGATATTAATCCCTTAGGGTGTGCCCCAGAAAAGGAAACAAAGGTCTCTTTTGGATATTAATCCCTTAGGGTGTGCCTCAGGAAAGGAAACAAAGGTCTCTTTAGGATAGTAATCCCTTAGGGTGTGCCCCAGGAAAGGAAACAAAGATCTCTTTAGGATAGTAATCCCTTAGGGTGTGCCTCAGGAAAGGAAACAAAGGTCTCTTTAGGATAGTAATCCCTTAGGGTGTGCCCCAGGAAAGGAAACAAAGGTCTCTTTAGGATAGTAATCCCTTAGGGTGTGCCCCAGGAAAGGAAACAAAGGTCTCTTTAGGATAGTAATCCCTTAGGGTGTACCCCAGGAAAGGAAACAAAGGTCTCTTTAGGATATAAATCCCCTAGGGTGAGGCACGCCTTCTTGCCGACAGACTGTCAACATATCATGAATTCTAGCTTAAATTGGGGTACAGATCCCGATTCCAGGGCCTTTGAGGATAGGGGCAATTGGAGGACTCGCTATCTGAGCCTACCAAGTCTTTCCTGTCTGACTGCACATTATAAGGATAATTAGGAGGAATACATCTGCCTCTCATTAGTAATACTACCAGAGAAACATCTCTCATGGATCCATTCAGGAGCCTCCCCGCCCAGCTATCTTCCTCTGAACATCATTTGGCAGTGTGTTGAAGCAGAGGTGCTATGTAATAAAGTTCTAGGCCGTGTAGACCTAGACCACCCTCCACCCAGTCCAATTTCAGTGTGCCTAAAGTGACCCGGCATCTTTTTGCCACCCATATCAGGGATGTCCTGAGCCTGTCCAGTTGCTTAATTGTCGATCAGGTGATGGAATATATGGGATTTTGTACTACATACAGGCAACAGCAGTTCTATCCATGATAGAACAAGGCAGAGAAACATATAATCCATGAATAAAACAGTTTCACACATTTGCACACCACACATCTCTCTGTACGATTCTATTAGAGTCAAAGACCACCAGACAAACAAGGATACTGTGACTGCTTATGGTGTTAGACTGAGGAAGTGCATTGGATACATACAAGTAGTCGAGAGACAGGCTGGCGCTGGTCTTGTTCATTGGGTGATTGGTGACAGTGATCCCTGAAAGAGAAATCTGCATGAAGATCTCTTTTGACTGGAAATAACTGGTGCTCAAGGAATATCAAATGCAATAAAAATCGGCCAAAGTTTAGGGTTTCCACTAGGACAAGTTCTTTGCCTTGTGGCTTTGGTGCAGTCTATACTTCTGTGTCATTGTCTGGCTAATTAAGAACATTGTAACAGTGAACAAGATGAATCCCCCGCAATACACCAATGTCCTAACCCGCTACACCCATGCTATTCCAGAACAGCATTATGCTAGTGGCCAAGAATGCAGGAATGAAGTAAGTTTATTTGCAGGTATGACTATTGCAAGGAATATGACCCCTCAGCACATTTATTTTGGGAGAGGTGAAGTTTACTAGCACTAGTGTAACAGCGGAGGGTGGGGACTAAAGATCAGCATCAGGGCGCACTGCCAAGGAAGACGGAGTGCCCTGTCATGGAACAGCAGAAGCTCCAGCAGATTAGCTTGTAATTATTTAAGAGAGGTTAGTGGAGTCTCACTCCAAGAATTGCAAGAGCTGGATGAGATTTGCATTGACATCAGTTAGCAGAGAGGAGTCTGGTACCAGCCGTGGTATGGCAGTGGTTGTAGCCAGACGCTAATGAGGTATATACACCGGCTGAACTTCAACTTGGAGGAGCCTGTGTTATACAAATACAAGGACCGTAAAGCCAATTTAGTTATCAATAAATCTATAAAACGCCATGCCGAGGTAGTGTGGCCTCCCGTAAGCTATGTCCAAAAACTGCCTTATAAACTGTGAACTTCCAGTCACAAAACCAGGCGGAAAGTGCGCAAATGTCTCACCATAGGCAGCAGGGTTGCCCCGACTCTTGGGCAGGTTAGCGCGCAGGATGGCGTTATTCAAGGTGTTCAGGAATGTAGGCATACTGTGGTAGCCCTTATTGTTGTAGAAGATCTGGAATCATAGAGAAGGATTAGAGAGAGAAAAAAAAAAAAAAGGAGGGGAGGATGAAGAAAAAAGAAAAGTACGTTGAAAGAAGGGCATAGGAGATCGCGGGAGTGATGGATTAAAGACGGGGATGAGCGAGAGTAAAAGCAGAGTAGAGGATCATAATAGGCTGAGAAATAGAAAGGTAGTCAGAAGGGTATAAAAGAGAATGAAAGAGGAGGAAAGTGAAACATCAGTCAAGAGAAATAATCCAGAAACAACAATTAGGAACAAAAGTGTACAAGGAAAAAAAAAAGAAAAGAACATACATATTACATAAAGAGGGAAAGATGGAAGAGTGAGGTGGGGATACAGCATATTT
Source organism: Calotriton arnoldi (assembly GCA_963921515.1). Classification (NCBI taxonomy): domain Eukaryota; kingdom Metazoa; phylum Chordata; class Amphibia; order Caudata; family Salamandridae; genus Calotriton; species Calotriton arnoldi. The sequence goes on along the minus strand of CAWUFW010007501.1, from coordinate 66,323 downwards.
CAAGGGTAAACATAGCTTATGTCAATATATCTGCAACTCATTTCTGAGAGTAATCTTCCTCACCAGGTGGAGCGCCCTCCACTGAATCTAGGTATCATGTCCAGCTCCGCAGATTTGCAAGATTTTATTATTTGTGGAAACGTCAATATTTTTGTTAGGAAAAAAAAATCTTGCTTGTTCAGTTTTGCAGGGGGAAAGAATCACAAACCAGCCGAAAGTCTTCACAGACACTGGCAATAAGGCACGGAACAGTTCAGAATTTTCTGCCAGCATTACGCATGTCAAAAATGATATGATTATATCTTCAAAAAGGTCCTTTTCTCCCAAAGGCGCATTACCCATCAAGAGGCAGGAACAACGATGAGGTATTACACTATCAGCGAGTGGTTCAAATCACAAGCACACAAAAGTACATAGTAAACTCCGTTCATTAGTCGACTCTGGGACCATCGCCACCCTATAACGCCATACACTCATCTACAACTGCTTCATGTGATTTGATACATCACATTTTATCCCTCCCTGTTATGTACAAGATATATATTCAATTGTTAATCTGTAGTTAACCAGAAATTCGCCCTCAATGGAGCCCTTGGGTGTAGATGCTAGAGCGTGCCATTACAGCTTAGTATTATTCGTCATGTTGTGGAAAAATGTCTCACCTTAATCCCTGGAGAAGGAATATACACAATGCAGCCATTTTGTGAGTATCAGTAAACCTTAGAATCAATGGGATATGATAAAAGCAGGATTGGCCTGAATATTAGAGGGCCCCACTTCTCAGGGGCTTCCTCAATTTATTTAGCCAGTGTTTTTGGGGATGCTGGAATAAGACACTACCCAATGTTTTTAAAACAGTACTGTCTGCCCTACCTGAGCAGTCCTTCTGACGGCAATCTTCCGAACCATTGTAGGAGCCTTCACTCCAAACGATGCTGGGATGGATCGCTGGACATTACCAAAAGTCAGAGCCCCATATCTGTAAAGGAGATGCATTATAGCATCATGAAATATCCAAACTCCTGCTTCCACACATACATAAAACACACTCATCGCTTGTTATCTTTGAATTTATCTCACTTTGATAAACATAGGCAGAGCAGATGCTACCATAAAACTGGGTAATAGTAGTGGCCAATTTATTTAAGGGGGGATTTATCACTCACACATTATGGCTACATTGCACTGCACAAAATGTAATTTCTATCAAATCATAAAATGTACAGAGTCATAATAAAAACTACTGGATGGTGTATAAAAGTGCAAAACAAAATCAAGTAGAAAAACAACATTAGACATATGTGTTATGAGGAATGTGGATAACCTATAAAAAAGATCTTAACACTGAATCGAATCCCCAAGATTCAAAGGCAAACCCAGGGAAGAAAAAGCTATGTACCTTCTGAAACAAAACGTGTACTATGGACACTGTGCTCCCTCTGTAGAATATTTATCTATCAAATCTCCCCAAAGCCCTGGAAACTTTACATGCCATCACTGCTGTGGGCCACTACTACTGTTCAAGGGTACAGCATGACACCAACAGCACCTCATGACATCTTTGCACATATACTGCATAGCCTCACCTGACAGCCTTAGTTCCCTGTGCTGTCCAGACCAGCAGACAACTTAAGTAACTTACCTGCATGTATCTACCCTTACCCAAAGACCGTGAGGACGGCAATAAAGATTCGTAATATGGTACTCTGTATCCAGTACTACCAGTTATCCTAGAAAAAGGTCACTTTTTTTCTAGATAATACTACTACCGCAGAGGAATCTTGATCTTTGAACAATCGGTTAACAGTACTTTGGATGAAGGAACCTCTGATTACCAAGATGAAGACAAAAAATATGGTGAACCACCAATTGGTCAAACAAAACTTCTGCAACCTTCTGAGGGAAAGACTTTGCTTTGCAAATTTCCTGCAGAGGTACAATCCTTAAGAATACAGCAGTGTCTACTCTGCCTCGGGTAGAATGCACAATTGTGTTTTCAGGGAAAGTCCTGTTGGCTGCCTCATACCATTCTGTGAGTACTGTCAACTTTGCATCCTAAAATTCCATAACAAAAGGAGTGAGATTTTTCTGTGTTCACCTGATTGCCTTTGGCATTAATTCCCCTTATCACTGAAAATTACAGGAAGACCATTTATACTTCAGAAGCAGGCTGAAAATAATTTGGTTTCCAAAATTCTGCAGATAGAATGTTGTGGATTAATGATCTCTTTGCCTAGCACCAAGAAGTCAGGTCGTGGCGCTTTGAAAGAGTAGAACATAACAAAAAGTAACATTGTCTGTTTTATTATAGTCATTCCCTTAGAAGCACTGCATTTGGCAATAAACAGCTGTCTATCCACCCTAGGCTTGTTACCCCTCCAAATATAGTGAGTGTTTGAGGGACTAATCTGTGCAGTCTCTGCCTTGGATGGATGCACTGGTGGAAAGAACCCTGGCACCAGTATGGATTGGTTCAGGATATCCATTACATCATCAGAAATAGAAGACCTAATAGGCCTCAGCTTTCCCAGTGCCTTCCTGCTCAGATGAAGTCCTAACTTTTCTGTCTTCTATGAAAGAACAAATTTATGCAATAGCAGTTGCCATTATCCGAGAGAAAATGTTTAGTATAACAAATGCATTTGGTTCACTTTTGAGCATCAAAAGCGTTGAATTAAGCCTTCTGAATCGTTTAAAAAAAAAAAAAGTTGTACAACTGGAATATGGAGGGCGCCTTACCCCAGGATAAATGGAGAGAGTATCATCTTCAAATACTGGGCACGGAATTGTAGTGAGTTGCAAAGACATCGATGTGTGCATACATCCACATCTCAAAAGGCTTTGAAACGACATCTGGATAAAGTCTCCTTTTGTGATGAGATCTATGTAGCTTACCGAATATCCAATTGAGCACTGTCTTCATGTAACATGAAAGTAGATGGCACCAAAGCTATCCTATTGGCAAACATCTTTTCTTCCACACACAACTTCACTGTGCTGAACCCCACACTTGTTAACATAGTACGTGACAGTGGTATTGCCCATCAATACTATAATCTGCCTACATGCAAAATAAGCCAGCAACGCCAGATTGAGCTCCCTGTGCCTCTAAAAAACTGAATTGGATCTCGTTTTCAGAACAAAGGCAACTCGTATTCAAATCCTCCAAACCTTGTTTCCACCATGTAAGGAAGTCATCTGTCAACAGTGGATCTCACAACTTTGCAAAATACTGACTTTTCAACAGGACCTTGGCTTTTGCCCACCAAGCCAAAGTTACGAAATTATCATGTCTCACATTCAGGAGATCTGGCAGATGAGCCCAGGTATTGCAACCACTACAACAACCCGTTTCTTAGCATTTCCTGGGGTGACAGAGGAGCCCTTAAGGGATATCAGTCAGAGAAACTAAGACATCTGCAGCAATCTGACTGGTTCTATCCGAAGATTCACATCTTTCATGCCTTGAGCCCTTCACCTAGCAACAAGGTCTTCATGAAGCAGCAATGCCACTATTGAACAAGTTACTAAACTCCAGAAATACTCTTTCTGGCGGATACTCTAACGTCTGATTCCTCAGCTTTAAAATATCCCCAAGGTGCCAGACTGAATCTGGAAATTTTCATACCAGTGCACCTGCGCCACCGGGTGGGTCCGTGTGGCTCCGCATTGACTTCATTCCGTCCTGGAAGCGATGGAGCAGAGCCACATATAAGCCCCACACTTGTGCGCCGTCAGTTTCTTTCTCAACTCGCTTCATGCCCTTGGACGCTGAGCACAAAAACAATTGGAGGTACTAGTGTGCAAATCTCTAATTTGGAACATTTTTTACATGCTAAGAAAAGACCGCTCCATGGAAATCGAAGGTGGAAGGGCAGCATGGAATCAGCAGTTAAGTAGAGTATCCAAGAGAAAGAGAATTACCGAAGATAGTTGTTCTTCTGATGGATATTTGTAATCACAGATTCTACACCTTTAGAATAGATATCGAACAGTACCTCCCAAAGTGGAGGATCTGTGGAGTGGGCTCAGTCCAAAAAGTCCTGCAGGACCAAATAGGTGAAATGCCCTTCCATTGGATGTGGCGGTCAAGGCAATAGTGCTTTGTGAACATTTGCACTGAAGCCCACGTTGTGGTCTGGCTGATTTCAAGGAATTGGCACTCCACGTGCCAACAAAGTGGTAGCAGCCTTGGCCTGAGTGGAATGAGCCACCAGTCCTTCCAGAGGCTGATTCCTGAGCAATGTGTAGCAGATCTTAATGCAAAATACTATCCACTTTGACAAAGTCCATTTCTTCACCACTTTACCTTTCTTGGTCCCCGAGGACCCAGAACCCAACAAAAAACTGATTGTCCATCCAATGGTTTTATTGTGTAAATCGATGTAAAAACGTAGGGCCCGATTCACAAAGGGACTTATGACTCAAAGTTACGAGTGCAGAATCTCTGCAGAGCGCCATACGGAGATTCCGCCCAGAGTGCAGCGACTCCGCACTTGTAAATTTACAAGTCTTAAGTCCCTTTGTGAATTGGGCTCTTAAGGCTCTTTGGGGATCCAGTTCATGGAGTCTTGCTCCACCTCTTTCGAGGGGTGAGGTGGAGAAAAGAATGTCAGAAGAGTGATGGACTGGGAGACATGAAAGGGAGTCACAAACTTTGGGAAAAATGTGGCTGTGGTCTTCAACACCAGTTCGTCCGGGAAAATAGTGGTGTATAGAGGACGAACAGACAAAGCCTGCAGTTTACTCATGAGACGCACTGAAGTTAACACAATGAGAAAGAGTCAGGAGACACAAGGCACACCTGTGAATTGTCTCAAATGGAGTACATGAGGAGCATGAAAACCAAATTAAGGTCCCACTGTGGCACTGAAAAAACCTTCAACAGCACCCATGACAAGTCCTTCCTGGGCTAACGACAGTACAAAAAAGCAAAACATTCCACAACTTTGCTTGCAATGGATCTGATGGCTCGAAAGATACCAAGCAAAAAAAACTAATCCAGCGGCCTGCATAAACAGATTTTGTAGATGGATGCATGGCTGCTAGGATGACACTACTTCGGGCGGGAGTTCAAAAGTGGTCAACTGTTGCCGCTGAATTTCCATGCATGGATGTGTAGATTAAGCAGACCCAGGGGAAGGACCCTTACCTGCTGCTGCAACAGAAGTTCCTCCTGAATTGGCATCCTGATCAGAGGACATATGCTCATGACCAGATTTTATGGGTACTACACTCTTGGCCCAACCCGGAGCCACAAGGATGACTAGTGCCCAGTCGTCCCTAATCTTCTTCAGGACTCAGGCAGGAGAGGTAGAGTCAGGAAGGCATATAGAAGTCCTGAGATCTACTCTAGGTGGTTTACATCTCCAAGAGGAGGAATTCCAGCAAGCAAACCTGTTGACAATATTGTGATGTGGAGTTGGATCTCCGCTGGAGACCAGAGCACTCTAATCTCCACCTTTCCCAGGTGTCCTCCCCTCCCCAGGAGTAATGCATCTGTCACCATCATTAGCTCTGGCAGTGAAGAGCGAGGGTACTGCTGCTGGTCCAATTGCGGTTGCTCAGCCCTCATGGCAGGTGTTTTGCAGTCTCCTCCAAAACCTGAATGGAGACATCAAACCCCACTGCAGAGCCCACATTTGTCCTCTGGTGTAGTCACCAGCAGGATGCAGGGGGACAAGAAGTCTCGGAGACCTATGACCGAGGAAGATATCAAAATCATAGTCCGAATGTCCTGAATTCGCTGAACTGGAGGAAAGGCTCAAAACTACACAGTATTCAGAACAGCTTTGATGAACGGAAGCCTTAAACCTTAAACTGCAGGTGCATGCCAGATGACCACAGCAGAGGAGGCTTATTCTTCAGTGGAATGGCCAGGGGCAACTCAACACAGTGTCAGGGAAGATGTCCAGTCCAATGTCCTCTTGAAGGTCCATATATCAATAGTCATCATTGTAATTATGAGATGATACATCCCCATCATCCCCGCTATTGTCTTCTAAATCATATTGACTGTGTTCTGTGTCTAAGCTGTGGGGGATGAGACTTCGGTAGAGGGTGTGTCAGATTCAGCTCGGAGTCAGACAAAACCAATTTGGTCCTCCTCTGGTGTTGATGGCGTTGACGTGGCAGGGAAAGGCATGTTTTATGGCAACTAGTTGGGCATCAGCCCCGGAGTAGGGGTGAACCCTGCAGTCAAGTCAGGAGGCACAGAGCATAGAAGATGGATCTGCCAATGGTAATCTGACTGGTGGCTTCTGCAGATCCTTTGGGCCCTTAGAAGTGCCAGACAGAGCCAGAATTTGTGCTGAAAATATGCAACATGGCTTCATTGAAAGCCTCTACCTGTTGCAGCATCACTGATGTACCCAGAGACTGTGCACTGGGATAAGCTGTGAAATTAGTTCCTCTGTAGGAGACCGGAACAGGGAGGCAACTTGACATCCCATGACTTCTCTGTTCAAGAGTGGCAAAACTTCAAAGAATACCGCTTCATCATCTTGTGTTTTGTTTCTTCAATTTAGACTGACCGGACTACTTTGAGTGTTAGGAAAATCATTCACAGGAACAGCTTGAGAACAGGACATCTATCTATCTATCTATCTATCTATCTATCTATCTATCTATCTATCTATCTATCTCCGGTGTCACTCCCGGGGACTAAGTCTATGTGGAGCCTCACGATGCCACAAGCTGGCGAACGGGAGCAACTCTGGAAAAAATTCTCCTGATCCAGTCTGGTGTCTGGAGTTATTAACAAGGTGATAATATACGGTTAGAAATAGCCATAAGAAATTAAGCTGTGTTTAATTCTAAAATTACATTTAAAATGAAGTTTACCTTTTTTATTTAACCATAAGGGGCTTTTTCATGGTTTTGGGGTAGGGAGTATTAGGAGGGGAGCAGTGATTTTTTAATTATTTTTTTTAAATTCAGGGTTGGGTAGGGTTTGAGGTTTAAGTGGTTTTTAGAGTTCAGGAATGGGTAATATTTTGTGGCGTAAGGTGTTTTGCTAGGGTGTAGGAGGAAGGTAATAATTTGTGGGGTAAGGTTGTTTTTGGGGGTTATGGGGTGGGTTGTGATTTGAGGGGTATACAATTCTTATAAGGTAAAGGGATGGATCCAGTTTTGAGGGGTAAGGGGTGATTTAGAGTTCAGTGGTGGGTAGTGATTTGGGGATAAGGTTTTTAGGGTTCAGGCATGGGTAGTGATTTGGGTTGTAAGGATTTTTTTAGGGTTCAGGTATGAACAGCTTTTTTGTGAGGTATGGGATTTTTAGAGTTTAAGGGTGGGTAGTAACTTGGGGATAAGGTTTTTTAGGATTCAGTGATAGGTAGTGTTAATGTGGTAAGGATCTTCTAGTTATGAGGTGGGAATGATTTGGGGGGTGAGATTTTTAGGATTCAGGTGACGGTAGTGATTTGGCAAGAATGTTTTTTTAAGGGTTCCATGTTAATTAATAATGATAAGTTACATATTTAGAATTGGAATTAAAATTTTCACTATTAATTTAATTCTATTTAAATTGATCCCTTATGTTACAATCATTTAACTAAATAGAATAATAAATCAAAAATGGAACTATCAATATAAAATTCTTGAGTAATTAATGTGGAGAATAAAATTATAAATACAATTTTATTAAATGCAGTCATGTTAAAGTATTACATTGCATTATTAATTAAAATGTATATATAGTGTGCTAAGCACCTGTAGAAATTAATTTAAAAAGAAATTAATTTTTAAGAAAAGTAATTAAAGTAATTACATTTATGAATAAATATAAAAGCACTTTAAATTATGTGAAGTAAAGGGACTACTGATGGAAAAGCTTCTGATGTAAAGGACCTCCTGATGTACATACATTAAAGTAATAACTCCAGATGTAAGGAACCTATATAAATTTTGGAGTTTGAGAGAATGTGTTAGTTTCTGAGGGACAGTGAGTAAGAGTGACTGAGTTTGAGTAAATGTACATGTGACTGAGTGAGTGACAGAATGCCCGGATGTGGGGCCCTTTCTGACTGTGCGATAGGATATACATCACTGACCAGGCCTAATAAGGCCGAAAGTTGCATGAGGTTGCTCGTTGAGCTGTTGATCGACTGTTCCCATGAGGAGCAGGGTCAGTACTGATTTTCATAAGGCAGGCGTTTGTTTAGAGCGACACCACGAGTGAAAAACTATGGGATGGAATGCTACCCAGAGCGATTGCCATTGATGTAAACTACTTATTAGCATTCCTTCATCACCTTTTTATTGTTTGAGGAAACAGGATAAATATCCCTTGGGAGACACTCAATACCTGGGTTGTGCCCAGCTTTTTGTGCTAGTTACAGCCTGGGGAAAGGGCACCAAACTCGCTCCTAACCCTAAAGGCTACAGAATATGCAGGATCTGAGTGTTATATGTAAGCAACACAAACAGAATAGGGGTCTAGAATTCGTCATCTGCTGTTGTATTTCATGTACCAATTCCAACCCAACAGTGATGGCCACTGTGATGCTCAATACTGGCAGTGGGCTTGGCAGCAAAATGCCCCAGGACCAGGTCCCGTTCAGCAGAGCTGGAGGATGGTTGCAGAAGCTTCCCTTGACCCTGTGCACTCCAGAGGGGCAGAGAATGAGAGCCCAGAGGAATACCCCTATTCAACAGTCACCTCACCTGTGCAAGCGGAAGCGATCCGATGTGAACAGGAGATACTCGGAGACATTCCGTCCACTGATGTCCACTAGGATGTCACCGGTCACAACCTTCATCAGGGGCGGATGGCCTCCAACACCACTGGGGCAGGAAAAGCCAGTACCCTGCATTGAACAGGTGCAACGGAGGGGCTCATGGATGAGATGAGGCAGGGTGGGTGCCGAGGTGATAGTCTCTGGCAAAGACAGAAAAGCACACTGCTTACTTTGCTGCACCATACCAAGAGAAAAAGAGGAAGGAGGAGAACCAGTAATAAAGACTGAGAAGCAACAAGAAATGGAAGGGGAACTTCAAGAGAAGAGACTGGTGAGAAAATAGCGGGGTAAAAAGAGAGATATGGAAAAGAAAAGAGTGACATAGGGATGAGGGATAGCACACGGAAAGATAGAAATAGATGGAAAAGAAGGACAGCTAAGTAATAGGCATAGGAAAGTACTACAAAGCAATAGGGAAAAGACCCAGAGCAGGTGGCCACAGAAAGGGATAAATGTAAAGTGGAGAAATTCATAAGAGGACAAAGAGAAAAGTGACAATCAGTAAAAGGCGGCGGTGCAGTAGAACTTGACAAGGCACAGAGTCTGGAAAGTGACAAAGAAAGGTACAAAGGAACAATCAGGAGAAGAAAGGTTAACACTGAGTGACAACTCGAATTTTGTTGTACCATTTCTTCTTGTTCATTATTAGACTAGAGGGTTCTGCATTTGATTTTGTTTTAGTGAATGTCCATTCTTCCTCAAGGTTCCCTTTCGTACACTCATTTCCTGGTATCACTGGATTTGTCCTCCCCATGTGCCATACAGAGCTGCTTATGCAAAAGAAACAATTGATGGACGGAATGCTTGACAATGCAAACATTCACCCCCAGTCACAAGGATCTGGGTTTAATCCATCATTCTTTTGCTCACCACACCACCCCAGTTTGGACCCAGCCATATGCAAATCAGTCTTGACCCTGTTCCTTGTGGGAACAGTCCAGCCCGAACTGCCAAGCCAGGTCCTCCCTGGACCGGAAACAAGCATCCTGGGACCGGTTTCAGGGCATCACCCTTCTTCACCCAGGCTAGCTTGAATCCAGTGGTGTGGTGAGCACGGGACCCATGTCTGGGCATACCCTTCCCACTTAGGGCAACATATGCAAAAGAAACAATTGATGGACGGAATGCTGGACAATGCAAACATTCACCCCCAGTCACAAGGATCTGGGTTTAATCCATCATTCTTTTGCTCACCACACCACACAGAGCTGCTTAAGCAAATTCCAAATCCTGCTTTAGCAAGACTGCAAAGCTGTACAGACCTCAAGACGGCTGCTGTGTTTCTGAGTTAAAAATATCAACTGAAATGGTTATGGGGAACCTCAACATGTAGAAGGTTTAAGATGGCGACACATGTGAGCCTGAACCCTGCGGAAATAAGGTTAGTTTTATTTCATTAAAGGCACAAAGGCAGCCGAGTACACAGGCTCCAAGACTGTCTGAAAGGAAGGATTACAGGGCCCCATCTTAGAACATATATGCAGAACTCTGGACCAATTAGCAAGTGACACTCTATTGTAGTGGTTTATCTCATCCATCCAACACCTTCATCCAACAAAAACTGTAAACTACCTACAGTGCTTTGGACCTGCTGCCTTATGTACGAGCAATTAAGGTAGGGGCATCAGTCCTCCATTCCAAGGAAACAGGAAGACCAAGCCCTTTACTTGCATAAGTCAGTGGTTAGTAAACCTAAGACCAACCTGACTCAAGCATGAGCAGTTAAGTGGGTCTCCTTGTACTCTCTAGGTAGGATGAGTCATCAACATGCACCGAAGAACCTAAGGTGGGGCTAATGATAACAGGCTTTATACAGTCATTGCCCTGCTACCCCCATTCTTGAATCTTGGTAGCGTTGCAAATAACATATATTACTCAGATCATGAACTCGTAATCAGGGAAAGCTGTACCATCCTGCTGGAATTTGAATCTTGGCCCCATATATTGCTAAAATTGCTGTGCAGCCAGTGCAGTAACTCACTGGGCTACATTCCACAGGCAGAGTTATCAAAAAAGGCTGAGTGTAACAGCGAAAAATTGAGTAAGAGTCGCTAAGACTCAACACTGCGTGTTATTATCTGGCACACTGAGGTCCACTTGTGTAATTTCCAAATATGCCCATTGCCCTCCTTGAAGAAAAGCAGCAGAGTCACCTCAAACAGGCTTTACCTTTAACAGGTGTAGAATAAGTCATGGTAGCATTCCACAAGCGCAACAGATCATCATCCAATGAAACTGGGTAATCGGATGGAGCCGGTGATGGGGGAGGAGGAACAAAGTTGGAGAGGGGCAGCCCCTGGGTGAATGAGTCCACACACATAGCATCGAAATACTTGGCCGCCAGCATCTTAGATTGATGACTGTTGAGGTTGAGAGGCTGCACAAGTAGGTCCAGTGTGCTGTTGAATGGGGTCTTCAAGACACAAGTGGCTCCGATGCCAGAAGGAAGGTGAAAGGTGGCAACCAGCTGCTGAGGACTAGCATCCGGGGACAGCTTTATCCTGAGAGAGGAGAAAAAAATCGGTTCAATGGGTTGAGAAGAAACTCCAACATTTTGACTAAGGTTTGCCTCCTTTTGACATGGTAATGTAATGCACAGCACAATGCTTATGTACTATACAAGTGATGGCAGGGCAAGGCCATTAGGCACGTGTAGGGTACTACTCGTTCTCCCTTTCTAACGCAACACCCATGGAACCTTTCTAATCTGTGACCTTCCCCAAGCTTTCCCAACCCTTATGGCCCACTGGGAATCGCAAGTTTAGTGAAATTCTATCCCTACTAAGCTCATCTGTTTTCTTCCATACTTAATGTTTGGAATTTAACTTCTGCTGCTTGCCAAAGACATGGTGATGTCGAGAAGGGGCTCCATTTCACTCAGAAGCAATATATATTTACAGAAATTAAGTGCAGTTGTAAGGCTGCAGTACCACTTTTCACACACAGAAGGCCTCATAGAAAACAGACATGGAGGAAACAAGCTAATGCAGCTCAAATCGAATACATTTTCACAGATATTTTATAAAGGTGTGACAATGCAGTAGCACTGTGTGTATATACATATGTAAGTACTCACACTGAACACTTGGACATAAAAGGCTCAACAGTTACACAGCACAGCTGTACACATCACCATATACATAAAATGCAATGGCGAAATTAAATTATATATATATATATATATATATACACACATACATACACACACACACTCAATTGCCGGAGCCATCTCAGCGCTGTGAGAAAAGAAACAGCGGTTTCACTAGGAGAGCAGTCAGAGGTTGAAAAAATCTATTGGCAGAATAGCCATGTCTTTATTGCTTTCCTAAATTGGGGATGACCTGTCATTTCCTTGAGTTTAAGAGGATGAATTTTCCAAAGTTTGGCAGTGCAGATTACAAAGCTTCTGCCTCTCCAATGGGATTTCCTGACTGCAGACCAGCGCAAAGACCTGGATGGGATATACCAGGAGAAGCTGTGTTTGAGATAGTCAGGGCCAGAGTTGTGAAGTGCTTTGAAAGCAATGCATAAGGCCTTGAATTCAATGCGCCTCTTAATGGGCAGCCAATGTAGCTCTTTGAGGGCCTCTGATGCTTGGGAATCCCAAGCAGTAGTCGAGCTGCCACATTCTGCTGGATCTGCAGTTTGTTTAGATGTTTTTGCTGCATATTGGTGTGCAGCGCATTGCAATAATCCAATTTGGATAGCACAAGGGCAATGAAAACGATCTTCTGCCACTCCTAGAAAAAAGGATCGGAAACAAATTCGTTGAAAGAGATGAATTGTTCCCTTTCCGACAAAAAGGATTTTAAGAGAGCAAGCGCCACTCCCTTGATTCCCATGGAGTGGAGACGATCAATCTTAAAGTCATGATTAACCGTGTCGAAAGGCGCCAAGAGAGCCAAAAAAATCAAGACAGCGTTTCCTCCTTTGTCCAGGCTAGATATGTTCTCAGAGGCTACAATCAGGGGGGACTCCGTGCTGTGCTCGCTCCTAAACCCGAATTTAGTGGGGTCGAGGAAGTGATTGGTGTTTTTGAAAGAGGCCAGTGCCTGATTCATGGCCTTTTCAAATATGTTGGCCAGGAACGGCAGGTATGATATGGACCGATAGGTGCTAGGGTCCAAAGGGGTACAGTTTGCCTTTTTTACTAGAGGCAGGATAGATGCTTTTTTCCAAGCCTTGGGAAAGTAGCCAGAGCTGAACATTCCATTTAAGATATCAGCCAGATGCACTGATATAGTTTTAGGAACCAGTTGTATTATTTTCGGAGGACATGGGTCCAAAGGGGAGCCCAACTTAAAAGAATTGATCAAGCTGAGCACCTGATCTGCAGCAAGTGGTGAGAAGGAAGCTAATGTTTCTAGCTTGGAGGGTGAGGAGACCTCATCATCAGACCATAACATCGAAGAGGAGTTAGCCGTGAAAATATCGTAAACATCTCCAACTTTGGCATGAAAAACGAAGCCTGAGTGTTACAGAAAGATCGATTGAAGTTAGTATTATTATCAGGAATGTTAGCAAGTTTTTTTACTGTCTTAAAGAGTTCTTTAGTTTGCTTTTTAGAAGTGGAGGAGTGGAGTCCGAAGCTGAGTAATAGCAGCAACGTAGGCCAGACCAATCTGAGTGGGGCTGAGAAGGTGGAAAGAGGAAGACGGGAACTGGCACAAAGAGAACCAGCTTCCTGATGGGCAACAGAGGAAGAGGACACAGCTAGAGAACAACTCTAACTAATTATAGACCTACCAATGGGAAACAACACTTAATACATGTGTGACTAGTCTGTCCATGGTGGGGACAAGAGACGGACAACACATATGGCTGCAGCATACAGTGTCAATATCGAAATATCCTTGCAGAGAATATATAAATAGTTCACTGTCAATAAGCATACTTGAAAAAAAGGAACCGTTTGTGACATCTGTAACATCACTGATTAGGTCACAGGTGATTTTTTATTTCTTATTTTTTGGGGTATTTCAGAAGTGTGGAACAAGCACATATGACAGCTGAGCAGTTCACAGATATCAAGCATATAATGTGATCTGTACAGGTTTTACAACTTCGGGCAGGTACTTAACATTTTGAAATGCACAGCCATACCCGAAATGGGTATGTACATGCATTTTTACATATATTATTCAAAACTTATAAAGCGATTTGCATGAACAATAGTCTCTAGATTCCACAATTACACAGACAGCATGGACCTTGGAGGCCATTTCTCAACGTAGGAGAAGGTCGATTGGAGGACATGAGTAGACGTATGTTGGAAGGATGTAAGCCTAGAGGGTGGGGGTCTATGGAAGTAAAAAACTGCAGAAGAGGTGGTCATTTGCCTCTTTCCAGAACACCAGAAGAGAGAGGACCATTCTTCATTTAGGAGTGGGCTCATTTCACAGAAAAGGGTAGAATGATGACAAATGCCGTCTTCGCATCTTCTCTTTGCCTGGTTTGGGGATTTCAAGAATTATTTGGCTTGTGCTGCACGTGGAATGAGCTGGACATGCCAGAGTGATTGGTAATTTGTTTTTGGTGTTTTATCTTGCATTGATTATGCATAAGCACTTGAATGGAATACAGGATTAAAAAGCGAGCCAGCTCCCTCAGGGGTGGGGTAATGTGATGATGTATTTTCAAGTAATCCGGCATGTAGCACCATTCAGGCAACTTTAAGTGGCAGATCTTCTCAAGTTGCCTGATTTCATGTCAACAGTGACATCACCACTCTGTAATTTGTGATGTTATGTGGATTCTCCTTTGTAAAGATGTTACTTGTGCATTAGATGGGTGGCTGTCTAATATCTGCTCCATTAATTATAACTAAGGAATTTCAATAGTTTATAGGTTTTGAATTGCGACAGTAAAATTCATTCAAGCAAAGTGTTCTGGGAATTTCAATGAATTTTTGATAACATTAGTTAGATACTGATTCCTTTTGCATACATCCAAAAACTCTTTTTAGTGATTTTGGGGTATTTTCCAATGGTATACATTTCCAGGTTCTCTTATTTTGCTTCTAACTCCGCCCATAATATCTGCTGGGCTTAGTGTGTGTCCATCCACAATGACCTATGCCTCTTATTTCAGCCCCTAGTAACCATGACACTTACATAAGTTCCTCCTCTCCCTATCAGGAATGCAGGTGTGACACGTACCTGTAATCGGAACGCTCCTCATTGGCATAGGGTATGAAATTTCCCTTGGGCTGTGTGTAGTTGTGATACTGAGATGGTGTCAGAATCAATGGAGGAAGGTCTCCTGGTAAGACAAGAGGTTCAGATTAGGGTCAAGTAGTTAGAACCCCCCCCAAAACCTTAACAAAGTTGCTCTCATACAGTGATCACAAAGGGGAACATTTGACTAGTCAAAGAAGCAGCCATATTATGTGACTAGCAAGAGCCTCTAACATTGTCTTAGTATATTTGAGGAGGTTGTAGCTTGCCCTTGTGATACCTATGGGTGTTCATATCTTAGTTTTAACTCAATGGAACCTTGAGAACATGAGTATCGGCCTTGAATTTGTTACTAGCGTCACCTGGAAGCAACATCTATGTAAGCTCCCAGCAGCATCTTTGTGGCTCCAGTAGTAAGTGTGACTTGTGTATCTGCAGCAGTGAAATGAGCAGAAATGTACAGTGCATGTGCACTTGATCAGAAGGTGATTCTCAACCACAAATGTGCTCTAATGCAGTTTTTCAGCAACTCCAAAATTTTGGTTGTATGACGGAACAACGCCGTAAAAAAATTGCATTTCTTTACAATGCATTTTTTACCCCACATTTTTATCATGCCCATGCTTTTACCTCGCATGCTACTGCCACGCACTATTAGTCTAACTAAGGTAAGTATTAGTAAGGTAAGTTTAAATATATATATATTTTCATATTTTAAATGTATCTTTTTGGGGGGGGGCAAGCTCCTATATTTACCTTAAATGCATAATAAAGGCATGCATGGTAAAGGCCTTTAAATGGTAATAACTTGCATAGTAATATATGTGTGGTAAAGGCACTGCGATGTAAAAATCAAGTTGTAAAGACTGTTTCCCCCAACTTTTAGGACTATTTTGCGTAGTCCCAACCACAATCCAATTAGCAAATGACTTTGAAATAAAATCAGACCTCCACATCACCAATTCACTTGAAGTTCCTTTAAGTACTTAAGCCGACCTTGTGAACCTCATACGGCCTATTTTGACACCTGGGAAAGGGTAATGCAGGTCTGCGACTCTTGGCCAACCACACCTCTCTTCCTGCAGAAGGGTGATGCGTATGTAAGACCCACCTTCGACAGAGGGCCAACTCTACAACTTTTAAGCCACACAGCTACTTTTTCTGCTACACAAGACACATGCCTGCCTCAAATTTAGGTAGATTCCAGTTTAGTCAGTGTTTGCACAGGAATTTCCTCTTTCAAATATCGGGTATACTTCAGGGAATCTGCACTAGTGTGCCCAAATCTACAACTGACTTGTTCCCATCTGTCCCATTTGCAGAGTCATTCTTTCACCAAAGTGTTCCTGCCCGTCATTTGAGCTCTTAATACGGCACAGAGATGGTTCACGGTGTATGGTGCACTATGTAATGACTTATTCACTCTTGCACGGATAAGGAACAACTTGGGAACTTTAAAAATTAAAGAAAACATTTCCAGGCTTTTAACCTTAGAACAATATTGCTATTTTAAATGGTATATTATTGTCAAAAAAGATCTCAGATGAATCCAATATCAGGCCAAAGATGTCCAGCTAGTTCCACTGAGCTAAAAAAAAATGTTTTCACTTTGAACTATTTAGTGAACTGGGGATCGATTATAAAGAATTATTCCTGTATACATCTACGTTGCTTTCATATCTGCATTCTGTAGAATTCCGTACTATTCATCACCTCAAAGCCAAAAATTATTATTTTAGGAAACCAGAAAAAGAAATCTATAAAAGCAAGAATAATGCTTGTAACCATAAGTGTAGGGTCTTAAACCCTACTTCAGTTGTCTGCACATATCCACTGAATAAAATATTACCTATATCAATGTGGAAACTCTGAACAATCGTTTTTGCTAAGCTGGAACGCTAAGGACGTACAACTACACCTCCCACATATACATGTACCACTTCAAAATGGTATGCATTCGTGAAAGGTGGCTCAAAGTTCAGCATTCTAAATAGGTATTGTTCATACATGTATATTTTTCCAACAGGCATGCATTCCCGCACACTTCCAACTTAGCTGAATATTTTTAAAACATGCATGACCACTGAGGTAGCCACCTCCAAGGAAGTGTAACTGTCAAAGGGGAAAAAAACCTACCTATCTCAGGCACTGAGAGCGCCACTGTCATCGCAACACAGACGAAGAAGGCAGGCAGGAGGATCTGGGAAAAGAGAGCCTTGGTGTTGCGCTTAGCGCAATGGAACCGCTTTACGATCAAGCCATGGAACTGTCGCAGCTTGAGCCAAGAGCCCTCCAGTTTGTAGCTTCCTTGCCCGTCATTCACTTCCTCTTCTGCTTCCTGGTCTGTACAGACAAAAAAGTGTAAACATGGATAAAAAACACAATGTCATATTGAAGCACTAAAAATGGTACCTTAGACGTTGCTCCCACCTAAGGCTATAAAAAGGGTCCTTGCGTTCTTTTATACACTTTGAATAATAGCTCATACAACTGTGTTAACAAGTAAAAAATGCAGGAATCTGCAATGACAGCATAAAGTTGGGGGAAGAAACTGGGCGAGCTAGAATGTAGAGAAACTGAGCCAGAAGGAAAAACAAATGGATGGAGAAATTGATCCTTAGGGGAAAACAGAAATTGATGGAGAAGAGGTACCAGGAGGAAAGACTGGAAATGATGGGGACACTGAGCTTGAGGGAGGCAACAGTAGAGGATAGACGACACAGAGCGGGGGGGCGGAGCGGGAGGGAGGGAGGGAGGAAACCAAGACCGGCTTAAAAGGAAGTGGCAGCGAAAACAGGGCAGCATTGGTGAAACTAACCTGGGGAGAGGATCACACAGAAACTATGACAGGGCTAGATAGTGGGAAGGAGAAAGAGTGGGCTCTAGAAACAAAGCAAGAGTGAGAAACAAAGAAGGAATTGGGAAATCTGAGTGACAATATTTGGGCAGAGAGAAACTGAATCAAGGAGAGAGAGAAACCAACCAAATAAGAGAACTGGAGCACACGTGGGAAAATAGAACAGAGGGTGAAATGGGGAACTGGAGGGAAACCGAGTCCGATAAAGACACTGAATGGTGTCAGAAAGGAAGCCAGGTGAGAGAGGGTTGGGGCAGACTTTGGGGAAAAACTGCACAAGTGAGGAGGAGGAAACCAAACAGAGATGGGAGCCTAGAAAGAAGGTGCAAAAAATCAAGCTAGGATGTTTACAGAAAAAGAGCCAGAGGATTACCACATATGTGAACAAGTGTAACCATGATAAAAAGAAGAAATTGAGAGGGAGGAAGAAATATACCATGACAGAATAACAGTGTATGAGGCCGAACTGCGGTGGGAGGACAAGACAGAGGGTGTAACAGAGATGCAGGTTAAAACAGGGCGAGAACAAGTGAGAAAAATACCAGTGAATGTGAAAGAAGAGTGAAGAAGGAAGAAAAACTAATAGAGAAAGAAAGTCCCAGAGAAACAAAAACAATGGATAAAGACAAAGGAGCAGACAGTAAAGCAGCAAGAAAAACTAAGAAGTAAGAAAGAATAAAGATCAAACACGAAAAAAAGAAAGTAGGCAAAAATATAGAAAGAAAAAAGTGTAAGGAAGCAACAATGATAATTAGCAAGAAAAAAAATTAAAAGAAAGAATGAAAATGAATGTGAAATAATAACAGCATGAGAAACAGAAAACAGAAATGACAGGGAAACAGTGCGAAAAATAAAAACAAGTGGCCCTTGTAACCTGCAAGAGAGGCATTGACTGAGACCAAATAAAATAAAAAACCTAGCATGAGAAACAGACAGCAAAAGGAAAAGTCAATAAGAATAAACAAAAGACAACATTTTGGAAGTGGAAATAATGGCAGGGGAAAAAACAATGTTAAGAAATGAAGATTTGCAATAGAAATTGAAAAATAAATACAGTACAGGAAAGGCACGAAATTAGGAAAAGATCTACTGACAAGTAACAAAAAATTAAGAAAATAAAGTAAATAAAGAGGTGGGAATGGTTATAAGAAATAGGACGCAACACAAGCAAAAATAAAAGGTGAAGTAAATGGAAGCAATGGATGAAAGCAGGATGACGAAAACTATGTGAAAGAAGCAAGGGAGGGATCAACAAATTCAAGGAGAAAACAGAGGTAGAAGCAAAAGAGAGGAATTAAGGGAAGAGAAAGAAAAAACAGCTAGAGAATAAAAAGGGCAGAGTATGAGTTCTTAGCACTTAATGTTTCTTCTGGTTACAACAGAGCATAAACATCACAATATACAAATGTAATACGTGTTCGTCCATAACTTCAAAGTCTTTGGTAGGACAGAAATAGTGTAAGGTTTGCAAAGGCTACTTAAAAACAAAAGAGAGCGTTTACTCCTTCGAAACTAACATGGACTGACTCACCCGGTCTCAAAATGAAAGCAAACCATATTAAGTACCAGAACATAAACTGAAGCAGCACGCACCTTAGGAATATGTTGTGAGCTTGCTTCATATTAGCTGCATGGGAACACTACTAGATGGCAATACAAGACCCATGGAAGCCACGTGACAAACTTAAATATGAAAATATATTATATTATATATAAATATATTCAGGTGTTCTTGACTAACTGATAAAAAAAGAATTTCTGAGTGACCTCCAAGTTGGAATTTAAATTGGAAACTTTGGCATTATTTCGTGATACCCCCTGTTACAAATCAGTCCATCAGTAAGGCTCCCCCTTCGGAAAGCCTTGGGAAGATTTCTTGCATCGCTTGAAAGCCCAATGCACAGGTGTGGGATACAAGGAGATGTGACTGAAGTCTCTTCCAAGTTAGTTTTCTTCTCTTAGAAGGTACCCCTGCTTGAATTGGTACTTGTAGCAAGATGGCCCAGAACCACAGGCTCCTGCTTGGATAGCTAAAGAAAATGTGTCTGCCTTCTCAATTACGCATTACATTGTCTTGGATCTGTCACTACTGAGTTTCATCAGAGTGAAGCTAGACTATCTAACACCTCATTTAGCGTACTCAACTTTTGCACAGGTTTAAGATGGTACTAAAGCAAGCAGCATGTACAGAAGTGGGACCCCTAGAAAAATGCATTAGCCCAAAGTTAAAACAGTTACAGTGGTTACTTGTTAAATCATGTATCATCTTTAAATAACATGGTGCTTATTTGCAGTTCTTTTTATGGAAAACCCATACTTACCTGAAGAAGAATATGTCCTAATTCTTGGAGGGACTTTTGCATACTTTAGATAACAGTTTAACACCCCAGACCTTGTGCCAGGGGTGTTTTCTTTTGTTTGTTTCTTTACAGAGCTGCTGTGGCATGGAATAGTCTCCTGAAGATGTTGGTGGCAGGGGGTATATAACCTCTTACCCTTTCAGAAACACATTAAGACCATTACCCTAGGGTTGGCTGTCCGGCCCACTATCTTCCCTGTATTTTCCGTTAAATGCTTGCCAAGTGTTTAGTTCTTTACAAATATACATGGATTGAAAGGGACTAGAATGATTTAGTACAATAAGAGGTGCTTTAGGGACATCTTTCATAGTGGCAAGAGAGTCATAAGGTGGATATCTGTCTGTAGAAAGTCCCCACATTTGGAGCACATAAAGGCCTGGCTGGAAAACAGGATTTTACTCGATTAGCTCCAGCAAACAGTAGGACCTTTCCCTTCAATCCCTAGTGGACAGTTGATCTTACTCCGTATATGTGAATACAGAGTAGGATCATCCAGCACAGGAATCTAGTAGGAGCCAAGTTCACAATTAACAGGATCTTACCCGAAGACTCCATGTAGAATGCAAAATCCTATTTCAGGCTTCGAGAGTTCTTACCGTACAGGACCTCAGCAGAGGGTAGGATCTTATTCAATTAAATCAACAGAAGAATAAGCAACAAATTCTTATTCCACAAGGCTTAGCTAGAGGGCAGGCTCTGATGCTAAAGGAAGCAGATGGATACGGCAGTAGCTCATTCAAATGGAATGATTCCATAGTAGCGTTGTAGATAGCAAGACCTCAGTCAGAAGCCGGGTCTTGCTCCATGCTATTTCACTAGAGTACAGAACAGGTGCTCACTCTCAGGAACTTAGTAGACCACAATTTTGCACTACTGTAGACTTGAATAGACAGCAGAATCTTAATTCCTGAAGACCTGCATGGAGATGAGAATATAATGTATTGCATCAGAAGTGGAAATTTGGACTTCCTTTCATATAAGTACAGGATATTATTCTATGGAAGAAACAAAAATCGAGATCACAACCCTAGTCTACAACTCCTGGGCAGCGAGCAGAACATTACACCATAAAATGAACAGGTGGTAACATGCAACTAACTACACAGCCTTCTTCACGGAGGATTGTCCCTATCCTATCTCTAAATTTATATCATATATCGCAATCTTGAAGCCACAGGTTCAAGTTACCCTGCTCAGTAGCCCTCCATGGGGCTACGTTTTAGCCCCCTGATGCCATGGCTTTTATGCAGATTACTCCTGACCCAGTCAGCTCTGCTGGTGTGTCCCTATTACTATATTTTAGCTTGAGCCCCTTTGTTCCATCAGACTACCAACTGTACAACTTCTGCCACTGGCACTAAGTCCCTTGCACCACAGCTCAAACCAATTAATCTCATAACTCTTCAGGGGCTGAAACATGCAGACCAAATACACATGGTGAATCAATTTCACCCGCTTTATTAAGTCCACCCTCGGTAAGAATAAAAGCAACAAAGTCTATGGCATACCTCCAGGTAATCTTATCCTTTCTCTTGTTTTTTTGTTCCCCATTTTCCTCGTTGTCATAGGGTAAGCTTAGTGTTAATGTGTACACCATTACATCATTTCAATCGTGAGCACTTCCTCATCTAGGAGGTTGAACTCACTAGTGCCTAAGACAACTGGCACCGGTGTGGAACCGGCCCTATAATGAAGATAGTCACACCTCATGGTGGGGAAGGGCTTAGCATCCTATAAATACCAACATTAGCACTGCTATGATTCTGACTAGGCTAGAATGGTACATTTACCCTAGTGAGGGTTGTTTCCTTTGAGCACACTTTTCTCCATAGAGTGCTTCAGGAGCCTATGTGTAGGAACTGGGCTTGTACTCAGAGTTGCAAACCCTACTCTCCTCTTTAGTGATGAACCATGTCCTATCTCAAACATCCCATGATTCTTTCAAGGTGCTGCTGGGTGAGTTTCTGGTTCCTGCAAGAAAAGACTGAAGTTCTGAAATTTGAACAAAAAAGTGAAGACCGAGATATGATCTTGCAGAGCATGAGCTCTTAAAAGCAAGCAGAGAGCAAACAAGGGTGAAATGGATGCAGTGATATTCACAGAGACCTTTAAATTGCTTGTAGGCTTTTCTTCTCAGTGGGCTCTTGCTTTGGAAACTCCTTGCTCATTTGAGCAAAGATCAGGGATGGCTTCATTCTGCAATCTTCCTTTATTTGCAGTGTACACTCTTGCCTGGCCCTATATTAACAACCTGTAATTGGTAACTCCACAGTCCTAACACCATACAGTAGCTTCTGAGCTGTTCTCCCTTTAACATGAAGAAGTTCATTTTATGTATGAACGAAACGCGTTGGCTGGAATTTGCACATTTTGATATTGAAAATAAAGGATTGATAAACCACTATACAAAATGAACTTTTGGATTTATTGAAGAAAACTCTTTGGTAGTGCACCGCTCCACTATTTTCACACAAAACTTGAATTGTATATGCCTCGGATGGTTCCCAATGATCGGAAACAAGTGACTGATGATTTTCAAGCTGGCTCGAGAATTGTACTCATTATGAAATGGGTTATAAAATGCCAGCCAATGTCTTGGCCTTGGCACGCCTGGACTTTTTGTCTGTTTTGGAGATTGTCGATAATGAGGCACTTGTTTCATTTTTACTGATAATGGTGGTGGCTTTCCCGATGGCTGTCCTAGTTCTTCTTGTTTGTAACATCTCAGATTTCTCTTTCTCCATTTGTTTTGAAATTTCATCCTATTAAATGTAGGCTCATTCACAGGTGTCTCTCCTCTGGCCTTTTCAATGTGTACCTTGAGCCTTTTGCTCCTCTCACTCATGCTTGTGTCCTGACTACATGTACATTGAAGACACGGAGGGCCTGATTTAGAGTTTGACGGTTAGGGTACTCCATCGTAAATCCGACAGAGCACCCAATCTGCCAAACCCTAGTTCCGCTGCCTCATTTAGGGGCAGGCAAACCTCAGGTTTTTCATAGATGGAGCACTTGTTGGCCTATTCATTGGGCTATCAGATGAAGGATATTACACTGACCTGTCTATTTAGGGTGCATGGCATAATGTCCTTTTTTACTGTTAGTCACCAGGAAATACCAGGTGGTGAGGGACAGGAAAAAATAATAACCCTTATACCGAGGGGGGGGCGCTAGAGGGCGCCAAGCAAGATGGCCGCACCTCAGTGAGGCTCCTGCTGCTCGGGACAAGATCCAATGGCCATCCTCTTCTGATCCAGCCCCACATACCTGAAAATGAACGGATGAGGTAGATCTAACCCTCTGCCGCCTCCCACAGCGACTATTTTGCCGCAAAACGTCCAGAACCTCCAAAAACGGCTTCCGTCCCTGCCGCGCCGCATCAAAATGGCGGGCGCGACGGACGCAGCCGCTTAAAAAGTAATCTATTGCGGGGTGACTCGCCAGCTCCCGCTGCACACTGAGCCCGAGGGACTGCGGTGCATCTATCGCCTCGCTGGCCTGATCGAGGAGCCTGCATCACCGGCTGTGGCGTGCCGGGGCCCCGGTGCAGACTCTCTGCTCGGCTCCCACTGTAGCCTGAGGGATCCGGACTGCTACTGCCTAGAGGGACGCCTGTGACCCGAACTACCACCGCGACGCCTTCTTGCCCCAGGGATCCCGGACTGCGGACCTGCTGGTGGCGGGAGCGCGGTGAGCTCCGGCGCTACTCCCGCGTCTGGGGGCGGGCGCTCTCTCCCGGATCTGGCGCGGCCTTGCCCGGACCATGCGAGGCCCGCGCCGCACGATTGAACATTCTGCATCCGGAGAGCTGCTCGCGCTGAGGGGGTGGCGCCCTGCCTCTGAAGACCTGGTGAGTCAGCCGCGATAACCTGCTGCTTCTGCCTGCTGCCCCGCGCCCTCCCAATGCTCCCCGTGGGAGTGGCGCGGTCTGCTAAATCCCCCTCGTGCAGGCTGATCATATTAGACCACGGCCGGCCTGTGAGCTCCCCCGCTGAGTACGCCGAATATCGGCCGGCTGACAACGCTGCCTGGAGCGTCTCTCCTACTATTCTGCCTGACTCCTGCTGGAGATCTCGCCGACAACATAAGCTGCTGTGTGAAGGTCCTAATAGCCACTGCTTGTGGGAGCTTCTGAGTACCGAGGGACATTGGAGGCGCTACTCGCCCGCACCAGCACACGCCGCCAGGGTGGCGCCTGCGCTGCTGGATTGCTCCTCCGCCCGCCCGCGGCTCCGCCGCCGTCACTCTGCGCTCTCCCCCCCCGGCCTGCCCAACCGCCTGGAAATCAGAATACGAGAGGTGGCGGTCTGACCCCTCAGACTTCGGAGGCCGCAGACCATCCCGGCCTACACATTACTGTGCCATTGGGCTCCGCTGGGACGGGGGGTGGGGGACTGTGCGCTGCAACCAACGCCCTTCCTTCTTGAGTAGCTCACGGCTACCTCTCCAACCCGGCCGGGCGCTTTCTGCCCCCCGCGGAGCTAACACCCCGACATGGGTCGCACAGACGCTAAACAACCCAAACTGAACTTCGACGCCAGGAAGTCCTCGCGGTCCCAGGTAGAAATGGAAGGCGAACAATCCACTGCCCCTGATCAACCTACGTCCACAGATGATCTGAAGGCCCTCCTTCTCGCCATACAATCCAGCCTAACCTCCATTGAAACTAAAATGGACACCATGAATGCGCGCATTGACACCCTAGCGCATAAAAGCTACCAACATGAAGAGAGGCTCAAGGAAACTGAACAACGCATTTCTGACCTAGATGATGCCTCTGCCACCACCATCACTAAAACGCTGGATATGGAGAAAGTTTTGAAGCTCATAGCCGCAAAGAATGAGGACCTGGAATCGCGCTCCAGGCGCAACAATCTACGAATCCTAGGGGTACCAGAATCCACCGCCACTGGCAGAATGGAGGACTATGTGGAACGTATGCTCGTGGCTGCTTTTGGCAGCGGCGTTCTCCCCGGTGTTTATCGTAGAGAGGGCACATCGCTCGCTGGCCCCCCGCCCAGTGCCTGGAGCCCCTTCTCGCCCCATTATCGCGAGAATCCTTAACTACCGGGACCGGGACGCTGCCCTTCGTCTCGCCAGGGAACACAAAAAGGTACTCTTTGATGGCACAGAAGTCTCCGTATAGCCGGACTTCACACTGGCTGTTCAAGAGGGTCGCAGAAAATTCCTCCCAGTGATGAAAAAACTCCAACAAACGAACATTGAATATGCCATGCTCTTCCCTGCGCGCCTCAAGATCACTCATCAGGGGAAACAGCAGTTCTTTACAAACCCTCAACACGTCTATGACTTCCTAAAAACTCTACCAAAGATGGCGACGGACCGATCCTCCCCCTCCAGGCGCTCCCCAGACGTTGGCGACACATCGGACGTGGAATGATAACTTTACCCTGATCCATGGCACTTATATCCATCCCCATGAGACACACTCCAAGATGGCGAGCCCCTCCCCCTGTTTTCTTCATGCTTACTGAAGGCCCGCACACCCCGAGATGAGCTGCGACACATATTCTGCTGCCCGCGGCTACACTCGCTATGGACTGGAGAAGATCACCACTCATACCCCCCCCGAGCACCCTTGCTGACGGAAGGGGTTAATGGCCGCCCTCTCTCAACTACCCACTCAGGTGAACCCTAAACTGACTTGGTTTGAAATGGTTAATATGTTGGTTCCACTCTCCCCTGTTGGGAGTGTGGCACAAGGGGACTTGGGGGAGGGGGGGGCATATCACGGCAGGGTTGGGCTGCTGCTGTGGGAGGGGGAGGACATTGGGACTGTTTTACAACACTTTTTGTCGCACTAATTTGCACATGTATGCCTTTGCTGATTAATCGGTATAGACTACACACGCGTTCCACCATTATTAACATGCACAACAGCTATGGAGACCCGACCTAGTCCCCCCAAATATAATTTCCTGACATGGAATGTGCGCGGCCTGGGTGACCCCCGCAAACGTAGACATATCCTGTCTTACCTGGACCGCCACAACATTCACTGCGCCATGCTCCAGGAAACGCATCTTGCCTCCACGACACCCACCACATTCGCGTCCCGCTGGGCGACCTGCAGATGCTTCTCATCCTACTCCTCCTATGCCCGTGGCATGGTTATCCTAGTGAAACGCACGCTTCCCTACACCCCCATCGGATCTTACGGAGACCCACAAGGTCGATACAGTATCCTGTGGGGACGACTGGCCGCCCAATCTATAACCCTGGTCTCTTGCTATGGGCCTAACACTGACGATCCGGAATTCTTCCGGGTCCTTTGGGGCAAAATACTTGACATTGGTTCCATACACTTGGTATGGTGGGGAGACTTTAATGTCACCTTAAATCCGACAGTAGACAGATCGCACCCACAACCCCATCACTACTCTAACGCGCACTACACCCTCAACAGCATTATAG
Source organism: Calotriton arnoldi (assembly GCA_963921515.1). Lineage (NCBI taxonomy): Eukaryota > Metazoa > Chordata > Amphibia > Caudata > Salamandridae > Calotriton > Calotriton arnoldi. Next base: position 39,754 of record CAWUFW010007501.1, on the reverse strand, counting down.
GGGATCATGATCTAATCGACGCATGGCGTACCCTTCACCCGCAAACTCGAGAGGGCTCCTGCTTCTCCACAGCTCACTCCTCCTGGTCGCGTATAGATGGGTGGCTGCTCACTAAATGATTTGCACCCTGGCTGTCACACGCTTCCCACCTCTCGCGCACATACTCCGACCACTCGCCTGTCCTCCTCACCCTCACGCCGCCTCATGAGGATGCACCTTACATCTCCTGGCGCCTTGCCCCACAGGCCCTCTTGGATCCTGTTTTTAAGGAGGAACTGGAGCAAGAAATATCAGATTTTTTCCCCCGAAATGACAACTCTGTCCCACAATATTCCACGGTGTGGGAGGCCTTTAAGGTCACCATACGCGGTATCTGCATCGCCAAAAGCAGAGGTGTCCTGAAGGACATCAGCGCCACGCTTCGGAAATTAGAATCTGAGCTTAAGCAAACAGAGTTGCTGATACAAGCTACACCCACCTCTGAACTGAAGGCACACTTGCGAGACCTGCTTACGGACTACCAGGAGACGGCTGAACGGGAATGTAAATTTAGGGGAAAGTACCACCAAGCGCGCCGCTATGGGGAGGGGGAGAGGCCGAGCAAAGCGTTGGCCTCCGTGATTCGCCCCCCTAGTTTCTCCAATACCGTTCTAGAAATCGTGGATGAAGACGGCCAAGTACATAGACACACCCCAGACATAGTAGACGTCTTCAAACGCTTTTACAAAACCCTGTACAGGTCGCACAGAACGCAGTCGGTGGACTTCCTCCCCTTCTTCGAGGATACTGGCATTGCCTGGCTAGGAGACAACCAAAGAGAATTCCTTCTTGCGCATCATGAGGACGAGGAGATCATATCCGCTATAATGCAACTACAATCTGGCAAGGCCCCAGGGCCTGATGGCCTCCCGGCCGAATTTTATAAAACCTACCGTCACCTACTTATCCCTGTACTGCGGCATGTCTTCGAGGAAGCCCGCGAGACGGGCATCCTACCCCAAACAATGCGGGAAGCGCTCATTATCTCCCTACCAAAACCGGGTAAGCCAACATCGCAGTGTGACTCGTACAGGCCCCTATCCCTCAAACGTTGACGCAAAGATCCTAGCTAAGCTGATCGCGAATCGCATCAGTCCCCTCATGCCCGTATTGGTCCTCCCCGACCAGTCGGGGTTTGTACCGAGCAGGGGCACATCTCACAACCTGCGTACCTTGTTTGCGGTTCTCCATGATATTGCCCCTGACACGAATGCAGCGGACATCTTCCTTGACGCCACTAAGGCGTTTGACTCCCTGGAATGGGACTATTTTGCCTTTGTCCTACACCGTATGGGATTCCCCCCCCCCCTTTCTTGGCCTGGATAAATTTGTTATACACTGGCCTGCGAGCCACCGTGATGGTCAATGGCGCTCGATCCTCCCCTTCACGGTAGCCAGAGGCACCCGACAGGGGTGCCCCCTCTCGCCCCTTCTCTTTGCCCTGGCTACTGAACCTCTAGCTGCTAAGGTCCGACAGCACTTCCGGGATCATACCCCCATTTATCCAGAGGGACAAATACTAATCTCTTTATATGCGGATGACCTCACCCATTATCTACGGAACCCGGGCGAAAGTCTTAACCCCATTCTCAGATTACTTATTCTATTTGGGAGTCTCTCCGGGGTCAATATCAATTGGGGGAAGTCTCAGATATATCCCCTCACCGATGCAACTCCGCGCTTTGCGCCCGACTATCCCCTTACGTGGTGCGAAGATACACTTACCTACCTTGGTATAGTCATCTCTCGCAATCGTGAGGAGCTGATGAGGGCCAACTATGGTCGCGCACTTGACCTAATAACTGAGAAAATTACCAGATGGATCGCACTACCCCTCTCTCTGGCTGGGAGAGCCACCCTTATAAAAAAGGTGGTCCTTCCCAAGCTGCTCTACTTATTCACTAATATCCCCTATGCCCCCAGCAGACACTTTTTCAAAACTGTTAAAACTCAACTCATACGCCTCATTTGGGGTGGGAAGCAAGCCAGGCTGCGCTGGGACACTCTCACACGGCCCTTCGACGCCGGTGGCTTTGAAGTACCGGATCTGGAGTTATACTTCACATGTGCTCAAGCTCACTTTGCATTATATTGGATAAACCCCCCCCTTACATGCCCCATCTTGTGATAGAAGACGGGTACATGACTCCGACCCCGTGCACTGCCTATCTGAGTACCCCTGCAGTCCTGCGGCGCTTCGCCTCCACCACTGTACAATGCACTACCAGCGCCTGGCACGATCTAGCTAAATTGCTGCAATGCACCCTGCTATACTCCCCCCTCCTTCCTATTCTCTGTAGACATGATCTCCCGGTCACACAAGAGGGAGGCTGTCGTCGGCTCCTTCGTAAACTGTCCGTCCAGACCTGGGGGCAACTCTACATTGGAGGCCAGTTCTGCACCAGCGAAGACTTCTTCGGCTCCACCCCTCCTACCCCATTAGAGCGGTTTTACTATGTCAGACTACGTCAAGATGTGAAGGCCCTCGCTCCCTGCTTTCCACAGGAGCCCCCCATCATGTCTCCCCTACATGCCCTTCTCCAACAAACTGCTCCCACGCACGTTGTGTCACTACTATATCGCACCATACAGAGACAGGACATACGGCCCCCCCTTAGCCAGGGGACGATGGGAGGAGGAACTGGGCTCCCCCCTCACTGACGACCAATGGTCCTTCTGCTGCAGACAAACTGGTGGTATTTCTGCCAGCAGCAGATTGCGTATCATCCACTACAAATATATCCACCGTCTTTACTACATGCCTGCGCGCTTACACCGACTACGCCTCCGAGATAATGACCGATGTGATCGCTGCGGGGGTGAAGGTGCAGACTTTAGGCACGTCGCCTGGGACTGCCCGCCCATACGCAGTTTCTAGACGAAGGTGCTGGACGCGCTGGACCAAATGACAGGACTACGTATTCCTGGCGACCCCCTAACCACGCTTTTAGGATACACTGAGACTTTGGCCGTCAAAGTACGGAGATACGTTTCCCTTGCACTCCTCCTCGCCAAAAGAAGGATTGCTTGTAGATGGGGAAGAGGGAGGGCACCCAAATTCAAAGATTGGCTACAAGCTCTTATCTACTGTCAAGAGCAATTACACATCTATGCAGAACTCCTACCCCCCTCCTCCCGCCCACGTGATATATGGGCCCCCCTCCAAACATATTTACTGGAACACACCACCGCCACAGACCTAGATACTGACCCCTGCATCAATGAGGATGGATCACACACCAGGGAGATGAACTGATGCATAAGAGACCCCACCCAGGCCAGAATGTACAGCCCAAGGGGGAGACAGGTTACCAGGTGACATCATTCCATTACTCAATGGTCAGAATACGTCAACACACACGGGCATCTTCCACCTGCAAATGCGTACAAGTGGTACTGTTGTTTTCTTGTTTGTTGTTCTGAGGCACAATGCTCATGACCTTATGCTGATACTAATTCAACTTGTTCCAACCGACGCGGCCGGCCCGAAGTGGTTGTAGGCGGCTTGCTGTGTATCCCTTCCCCGTCTACAATGCTTTGAAATACGTTGCCTTGCGATGCCGGCCCGCCAAGGGATGTAGGCACCATGCTGTGGTTAATGCTTCTTACCTCTAATAAAGGTTTTTGAAAAAAAAGAAGAAAAAAATAACCCTTATACCGTGGAAGAAAATTCCCAAGCTTCAGGAGTCATTAGTTTTTTGTTTTGTTTTTCAGAAACAAAATGCTGAGTTGGGTGTTTGGTCAATATCTGTCAAGACTGATGGGTGCCGTCCACTAAAGTTTCTACACTGAAACGAACGGATGTGACAGCGGATCCTTTCAGTGTACAGTGAGGACTGCTAGGCTGGTAGTCATCTCTAAATATGTCTGACGGTAGTCTGTCTGGGTGGGAGAGGTAATGTCCTCTGAAACCCTGATGGACGGAGTATCAACCGTCAAACCACAAATCAGGTCCTTAGTGTATTCTGATTCTTCTTGGAGAACGAGGTGTCATTGCAACAGTCTTCCAGCACTATAGAACCATGCAGGGCCGGCTGGGACAACACTGGCACAAGCTCAAAGAAAATACAACAGATTATGTTCTTGGGTGGAGAGGGCTGACTCTAGGGCTATACCATCTGGATACTTGGGTAGTGTGTGTAATTGTACATTTCTTGTAAAGCATAAGGTAAGCACTGTGTCTTCCACATGTTTCTTCCACCTTACAGTCCTTTAACTTTCCACCCGTGTCTGATACCGGAGGTTTGTAGGAGGTCCACCCACTGGTCCAGACTGGATTACAACAGGTGACGGCACTACGGTTGACTATGGTTACTGGAGGCCCTTACACATCGAGCAACCACACTAGGGTTTGATCAGGCAACACTTCACAAAACAGGTTGCACTACAATCAACGCATTCTAGGGGACATGTAATTCTGCTCTGGCCTGGGGCATCATACCACACAGGGGCTACATCTTGGTATGGATATACATATTACACAACAGGACCTCAGTGATGATGAGCACAATGTAATGCACAGGACTTCTGTAGAGTGGGACTTTACTCTGCAGCACCTGGATACAGCATTGAATCTTACTCAACGATCCTTTTTGTCCACGATCAGTTCCAAAAATTTACTAAGGGAGCATACAATACTTTTACGGATTTTAATCTTTGTTGTAATACACGAGAGCCTGAAATCCCGTTTAAAACCCCCATCTCAAATTTATCACAAACAATCTTACTATTTATTCCCAGGATCAAAAGGACCAACTGGGGAGGGAGAAGCTTTGTGCTTTGCACTGCCAGACTCTGGAACGAACTGCCCCCCAATATGAAACCCATGCCTAGCTTATTAGCATTCAGAAAGACACTTAAAAAATGCCTTTTTTTAAATTGGTTGCTGAATCCTAGCCTACTTTTGCTGAGCTAGCACCAAAACACCTCCAGGTATTCGTGCGCTCAAAAACTTTCATTAACATAACATTTATAGCCAAAGTTGAAGCAAGGAAAATGGGAACTGGCTTTTCCTTCTTCCGATATCTTTTTCTAAAAAGAAAAAGTGATCAGCAGAAAGGAGATATTTATGGCAACATGTTTTTGCATTGTATAGGTCATTGGAGGAAAGATGTTTCTACACAATCTGTGCCACAGCGTTTTGTAATCTGAATTACATTAAACTGACTTTAATATATTTTTTGAAAAACAGCTTTTTGGTATGTTTCATTTCACAGTACATTGTCTACTTTTATTTTCTTGCATGAAATGCGCTTGAAACAGCAAAACACCAATGATTTAAACAGTTGTGGGAACGGTGATGGTTTGACCATGTATTATTTTTTTTTTTTTACACAAACTTTATTAGGCTTTTCAAGTGTTTCATGCATGGTATACATTTCCAGATATTTGTTTTACATTTTTTTTATAACACAGTGTACATGTCTTCCCACGGTTCCAGTCCTTGATATCCACTACAAACTTTCCAGTGATATGGCACAGTTTACATCCATGGTTGTCATGTATACTCAGCACGTTTGCATGTCACTGATCTATAGCAATGTGTTACACTTTTAATTTTATAACCTCTCAACCCCCCCCTCCCACTATACAACCCACCCCACAATTAAAAGAAAAAAAAAAAAAAAGGGCCGCTGTGGTTTTAATCATCCCTTGTAGGTATAGTATTACGGGGTAATCATGTCCGATACCTTAGGGAGGGCAAGACGAGAGAAGGGAAGGGGGGGGGGGGGGAAAGAACGACAAAAAAGGCAGGGGGACGGAGAGAGACCCCAAAAACACAGGCACTGCGGTATTGGGAGCCAGGCAGGATCGATATGTACACCCAATGTGTCTCGGGGGTCCACCTCCTCCTCCACCGTTTCTGTTTTGAATTGTTCCACCAGCTGTGCCCAGTCCAGGGAGATTGGTCTTCTTCTCAGCCCTCTATATTCCTCACGGTGGAGCGCTTCCCTTTCCGCCACAGCCCATCGAATAACCTCCTCTCTCCATTTACCTTCTCGTAGCGCTGTGCGGGATTTCCAGCGCTGTGTGATCAATCTCTTAGCTAATATCAGGGCTAATCCTGCAAAGCGGCGTAGTAACTTCGCCTTCTTGGGGAGAGAGAATAGGCCTAGTAAGCAGGCCTCTATAGTATTCCAAGGTGAGTGCTCCGTTAGTAATGATAAACTCTGTGTAACCTCCGACCAAAACCTCCCCAATATAGGACAGGACCATAACATGTGAATAAAATCAGCATTATGACTAGAGCATCGTGGGCAGTCAGGAGAGGCGGCTGGGTACATTTTCTGTATTGCCAACGGGGTGAGGTAAGCTCTGTGTACTATGAATAGCTGTATAGTTTTTAGTCAGAAATTGCGGGAGACCCGCCTTAGGTGTTCTAACACTAGGGCCCATTCTCTATCTTCCAATTCGCTAACGAGTACCGTCTCCCATTTTTGCCGAAGAGTCAGCAGTGGAGTGTTCAGATGTTCCCGTAACCCACGATATAGCCACCGGACAAGGTGGCTTCCATGTCCCATTATGTGAATGGTCTTCAACAATTGAAAGGTCGGAGGTTCTTTCTGATCCACCAACCAATATTGCCGAATGAATTGCGTAATCGCTGCATGTGTGAGGAATAAGGTTTCTGGTACTGCATTAGTACGCACAAATTCATTATGGGGCATCAGATTACCATCTAGGAATAGGTCACCAACCGTCTCTGTCCCGGCTTGTGTCCAACTCCGTAGTCGAGTCATTGATAATATTCCACGTCTGGAGGGGAGGCCACAGAGTGGGACATTCGGGGCATATGGGAAAGAAATTTTTGCATATTTTAGTGCCTGTTTCCAGTAATGAATTGCTATATGCAGGAGAAAGGGGGGATCTCGCATCCGTTCGACACCCGGACATAACAGAGCTTGTAAAGTTCCGCGCCGCAAATAGTCAGGAGAATATCCTATTTCAAATAAGTTATGGCCCGCCAACCAATATGCTAGCCATTGCAGTTGCCCGACTATGCAATATGCCTTAAAATCAGGAGCCCCCATACCGCCCGCTGTACTGGAAAGCTGCATCTTGGCCAATGCTAGCCTGTGCCTGCCCGTTCCCCAAAGTAAAGATAATAACAAGGTATCCAACGTACTGAAAATCCATGCCGTTGACCATGTATTATAAGGAATGAACTACCCGCTGCAGTACATTATAAGGCTATTGCAAGTCACCTCAGATTTACATGACCTTATAAAGGAACTTGGCCTATGGCCAAGTGGAACTACTGTGTGACTTGTGATGGAGCAGGATAATTGAAATTTTTTTTAACCTCCTAATAATTTTCGTAAAATAATTAATAAACATGTTCGTTTAAGTAAATAACCAACAATGTATGTTACATGTGAAGGGTTAAAGGTAACACGCTATTTTATGTGCAAATTAATCTACTTATAATTGTTGACGTGGTTAACATAAACGTAATATTTGCGTACTAATAAAATAATAAACGCATGATTTGTGCTTTGAAAATAAAACGTGTGGTGGCAAAATAAAGCGATGGTAAGTAAGGGACGGCTTTATATGTTGCTTTTTGCTAGGTAATACCTAATTGGGGTACGTAGAAAGACGGAGGGAAACGAAAGGGTTTATAGTCTTTATTTTAACAATATTTTGTTTATCTTTGAAAATAGTGCGCTTAGGCCTGTTGAGCAGCGATATAAAATGGCCGCCATGAGCTAGAGTACGCATGTGCAAGAAGCCGTGTGGAAAAGGAGAAAGGCCGTGAACAAGAATGATCACGTGTTCTTGCTGAGAGCCTAGGATGGAAGTATGGTCAAGGCTATTGTGACCTTACTGAGCAAATGTGTGCCAAGATGATCAGCATGAAGCGTGAGAAGTCAAAATGAATAAATGGACAAACGGAACTGTGGAACCTAAAAAGTATCAGAAAATTATACAAATTGGACTGATCGAAACTGATGAGTAATGTCATGAACTGTGGGAAACGATGCAAGCATGGACATTCCACAAAGAACTGGTTAAGACTAGGAAGTTTGATAAAAATGTATATGGACTTGAATGGACCAATGAGAGAGAATCACGCCATAAAGAGGCAACATTTTATTTAGTAAGCGAGAATTAGGGTATAAGAAGACCTACTCCGGGTGGGAGGGATGATTTAGTAGTATTATTTTTCTTGATGATGATGAGCGAGCGTACTGTTAGGAGAAGAGAGAGCTGAGATTGCTGATAGATGAGTTGCGGGTGCTGAGCTGCTGTTGCGGATGATCGAAGCTGCTGCTGCTATTTTATTAGGTATAAGATGCTGCTTTTTAAGAACCTTTTTACTCCTGATAGATTTTTCATTTAGAGCTATTAGATTTTCCAAGACAGATAGATAGATCTTTTTTGAAGTTCTTGCTGTGACAAACTTTATCTTCCATCCAATAGGTATGCATTGTAATTTCAATTTATTCTTATAATGATGATAAATGTAATAATCTGAGTGATAAACTTAAACTTATGCATTGTTTCTAAAACTTTATATAAACTTTATTATCTCTAAACAAATGACTCAGTGATTCTTTAGCTCAATAATTAAGGTAAAATGTTAAAGAGTTTATTGTGATTGAGCTGGTCTTAATCACCATCAACTGATTCCTACTAGTTGGTCCATCGACCAATGAGCGGAATACCTTAAAAGCAATGAGAAACATTATGTCGTGTTAAAAAGAGGTATCTCGTCTCCTTCCAGCAAATCGTTATATTGTTTTTTCTCCTAGGTTAAGGACGGAGGTAATCCACGGAATAAATGAGTAAGTGAATGTATACGCGGTGTCAATGGGCCCCACCGTCATATGGATATAGTCTGTGTATTGGAGAGATAGTTGTACCTGGATGACCGAGTTATATGGGAGAAGAATTTTTATTGTTAGCGCTGGATCACTTGCAATACCCTCCTCTGAGAGAGAGGAACAGGTTTTAGGTTTCTTTCATTGCTTTATAACTCATATTTTCAGACTTCCCAACAATCTTCCAGACACGGACCCAAAATTTCAACAAACAGATAAGATTATAAAACAAAACATCCATGAGCTTATTCCTCACAACACAAAAAAACAGGTTTAGCTGCGGACAGCAAAGCAAGAAGAAGAATATATTGCAGCAAATTCTAAGGAACCTGTGTAGCCCAAAATCTAAAACACTAATTTGCAAAATGGCAAAGATAGAGGGGAAACCGTACCAAGCATCACATCATAGCAAAAACTAAAGGCTCTGCCTGGGCATGGCTGCATTACCAACCTTGCAAACTGAAGTTATCAGGGTCCTGCAGATTATCAAACAGGGGCGAATAGTCCCCAAAGAACTCGGAATAAGCCCCACCTTCATCGCCACGTACGGAGCCCAGCGAGGATGAGGAGCACGGCGAGGCCTGCACCAGCGGCGAACCATAGATTCGGTTACCCGTCTGCGACTTCTCCAAAGCAACTGCCGCCTCTTCTTGAAGAGTTGCCCCATTGGCATCGGGCTTGGGACACATCCGGGGAGCAAGATGGAAAGCATCCTTTTTGGACTCTTTAATATCTGCAATACAAACAGCAGGGTATTTTTCTTTGGTCCAGCTTGATAAGTGCAAAAACAACTGCAAAAACAACAGTTGATGGACAGAATGCAGAACAATGTCATACATTCACCCCAGTACAGAGATCTGGGCCTAAATCCATCGTTTTTTTGCTCACCATGCCATTCCAGTTTGAACCCAGCCATACGCAAATCAGTCTTGACCCTGTGCCTCATGGGAACAGTCCAGCCCGAACTGCCAAGCCATGGCTTCCCTGGACCGGAAACAAGCATCCTGGGACCGGTTTCGGGCTAACAGCCCTCATCAGCCAGGCTAGCTTGAATCCAGTGGCAAAGTGAGCAAGGGACCCACGTCTGGGCATACCCTGCCAACTTAGGGCGAACAAAGCAAACACAAGGAGATGATGGACGGAGGGCTGAAACTTTTCAGACACTCACTCCCAGTCACAGATCTGGGTTGAATCCATCATCATTCTTTAGCTCACTACGCCACCCCAGTTCAGGCACAGCTATATGCAAATCAGTCTTGACCCTGGCAGTTCGGGCTGGACTGTTCCCATGAGGCACAGGGTCAGACTGATTTGCATATGGCCATGTCTGAACTGGGGTGGCGGAGTGAGCTAAAGAATGATGATGGATTAAACCCAGATCAGTTGACTGGGGGTGAGTGCTTGCAATGTTCAACACTCCGTCCATCATCCCCTTTGGTTTTCCCAGCTTGATAAGTGTCATTTTCATTCACATCGATAGCCAACAGTAGAAAGAATATATTTCAAAGCTTTTGTCCTCCTTTATTTGGACTTAATTTAGGTCAATTTTTAGATCACTCAATTGTTATTTCATTTACTACACTTGGCTGGTGTGAACTTCCACATTTTGGGTAAATTGGGGACAGGTGCACAACATTTTCAGTGTTTGGAGGACAAAGCTTGTCAAGTATCTTTTTTTTCAAATTATTTTTCATTAGGGAAGGAGTTTTCAAGAGGAAAGTGCATGCTGTTTTTTTTCTTCAAATGTTCTGCATAGGAGAGCAGCCCTTTCAGGATAGTACTGAGTTCTCCCTACTGATGCACCTTTCAGAGATCTGGGACTATGAAGTATGAAGTCTGGGGCAAGGCTTCCCTCTTAATAAACATAATATACGTACTAAAACATAATGGACCAACCATTATCTATATGACGGGGTGATCCTCTCACTCTGGACAATAAAAATATCCTGAATTCGAGAAGGGCCACCTAAAATTAGCACAAGACTGGACAGGGGTCGGACCACTGTGGAACTTGTGCATGTTCACATGTTGCCAATGTTACTCTGTGACAACATGCAGAAAAAAACCCAACACTGCTTCCACTACCTGCAAGTGTCAAAACTAAAAGAAGCAAAATCAATCTATTCTCTTTGAGAAAGAAAAATGATAGATTGTAAAGCGCTTCATTGATGAACAGTTGTGCCCCATTTTCACCAGATTGTTATATTTGTTACAAATCTGCATGTTGTGGCACTAGTTTTGTGAATTCCATCACAATCGTAGACTCCGCTCGGCTTTTTTTCATTTGTTTACCCTCTTTAAACTAGCAAGAGTTATTACAAGATTAGCATGCACCTCAACACATTCAGTAGTTATATATTTAACTTTTGTGACTAAATAGCGTGAAAAACACCACCAGTGCATATATCCCAAAATCACCACGCTTTTAAAAGAAGAGACTAACTAGAGATAATCTGTGAATAATCTGTTCCCACTTGTGTTGCTTAAATGAGGAGGCCACCTACCCTGTGGGAGCGCTTAAGAGGTATTCCTGGGGGGTTGAGAGGTGCAGAACTAGCTTCTTATGAAAATTGTGTCTTAAAAAGATTTGAAAAATTAGGATCTTCCAATTTGTAACGTGCTGCATGGCACATTTGCAGTTAAGTGCTTTCCATTTTACCTTATTGAGTATCTTCACTGGACAGGGTATTCAATACATAATACAGCCTGAAGCCCACAGATCTGATAGACGCTCTAACATGTCGACCTCCTTCCAAGCCATACAGTGTTTACTGTGTTTGCAAAAAATGTTTTTCTCACAATGTCCTCTTGAAATTTCCTTAATCACTATCCAATCTTAACTGTAATTTATTGTTCACATTTCAACAATGCACAGTGGCCTGTAGCTGCTTTCAGTGGGGCTGATATTCATAACATCAAAAGGAGGCACAGATGAAACAATGAAATAAGTTTAAAGGTGTTGCTTTCACAATAACATCTTGTTTCTTTCTAGTTGGATCTCCTCTTCAGCAAGGGGTTATTTTGTTTTTGGACCACAAGCTGTGAAAATGGTTATCTACCACTAGATACATATTGGACAAAAGCCCCAACTTTTAGCAAAGGCTGGGGATAGCCATCCACTAAAACCCCTATTTCTGTCCACTATCTCCGTAACTTTGGCTGGCTCCATAGGTAGGGCTTGTGCTGGCAGGACACAGATGGGCCTCTGCCACAATATGTTCACCAACACGGGCCCTACCATTGCCCTCAAAACAAGACATGTCCTTACCTCCGCTTCGCAAACACTGAAGAGTGTCCGTGACCCAGTTTAGGATAGTCTAGACTTATCTCTCAAGACTGGGAGCCATCTCAGCATGATGTGAACCGATTCCTACCTGCATCACTGTTTTCCAGGGATTGATCCTCTTCTGAGACTTTAAGGAATACCTCCTCCAGCGTCGTGTCCATCAGGCCAAAGCTGGTGAGCTGCAAGTCAGGCAGGTTCTGCTCCAGGTGCTGTGAAGGAAGCAAAGGGAAAAAGGACAATATGAATGGAGGAGAAAAGGGGGCAATGATGAAGGCAAGCAACAGCATAAGAGGCAAATGTCCTGGATTTCCATCTGGTAGAAGAGACTGGGAAGACTTCATTGTGTCTGGAAATGCCCGCTCTGCTGAGAAGGAACTGCTGCATCTGTAAAGCACAAAGCCAACCTTTTTAGGGTAACAGTTACACTCTACTGCCCATTAAAGGTCCGCTCCAGCGTTAAAGGCCCGAGCCAAACGCGAGGACCTTTAACAAGGGAGCGGGCCTTTAATGGCCGGTAGAGCCCGCTAAGGAGGGCTCTAAGGCTATTAGAACATTCTGCCAGTAGAGGGCAAAATGTTCTAATTTGTAAAACACAGGCCTCACGGAGCCCGAGGGGGTTGAAATCTCCTTGGGCGCCGTGAGGTCCCTGTGAACAAACAGTGGAATGTTTTATTTTCCGGCCTTCTACCAGCCATTAAAAGCCCAGAACACTCCACTGTTTTCAATGGAGCGCTCAACATTCCAATATTCTAATATAGCCTTATAGCCCGCTGCCGAGGGCTATACCAGTTGTTAAAGGCCCTGATCCCGAGTTATAGGCCCGGCTAAATTAAAAATGGAGAAACAAAAAGACAAACATTGGAATGTTGGAGTGCTGGCTTATACCAGCCATTATAAGCCCAGAGCTACTCCATTGTCTTCAATGGAGCTCCCAACATTCCAATGTTCTAATACAGCTAAGAGACTTAAACATCCCACAGGGCACACATCAGTTTTACGCTTTATAAAGTTATAAAGCTCAGAAAGATCTTTCTGTTGGCACTCACAGGAAAAAAAAATTATAAAAGGAAAGTCTGCAGGAAAATAAATGTATTTCAAGTTTATGAAGATCAACTTTTAACACCCCAGTCCAACTGAGGTTGTAGCTCATTAGGTCGAATACACAATAAATCTTACTAATTTAAGGTGGGGGCACAAGGTAGCCATTTATTAGGAGTGCCTTTTTTTTGCCACCAGCTGATCTCTCCTTTTGGTGGAGGTTCAGATTTCTTCAGCCCCACACAATACCTCGACACACACAGAATTACTAGTGTGCTTAGGGGAGGAAATCAAAGATTTTTTCCTTAGGAACAGGGGATCAGTGGAGTCTGTGGAGATCATTTGGGAAGCGTTTAAAGTTACAATCCGCGGTTACTGCATATCAAAAAGCTCGGGAGTGATTCGAGACATCATAAACACACTGCGGAAACTAGAATTAGAGCTTAAAACTCTCGAGGGGCAACTGTTGGCGGGGCCAGACCGTGCTAAACAATTAAAAATTAGAGAGAAATTAACAGAATACACAGAGACAGCTAATCGCGAAGCACGACTGAGGGGCAAATACTGGGTGGCTCGCCGCTATGGCGAAGGGGAACGACCTGGAAAAATACTGGCAGAAACTATTCGGAAACCACGCTTCTCCAATTATATTTTGGAATTGGCAGGACCAGGGGAAGTGATATATCGGGACACTGCCGACATACTAAATGCCTTCACTACCCACTACTCACAGTTATACACATCCAGTAGGGTGGGACACTTGGATCTTGACAACTACCTGGGGGATGTAGCATTGGGATGGCTAGGAGATGCACAAAGGGAGTTCTTATGCGCTCCCTTCGAGCTTGACGAAGTACGTGAGGCCATCATGCACATGCAATCGGGTAAAGCTACCGGCATGGATGGCATTCCCATAGAATTCTACAAACGGTACATAGACCAGATGGCCCCCATTTTGAGAGAGTTGTATGAGGAATCATTAGAGGCGGGCAGACTCCCACCATCCATGAGGGAAGCCCTCATCATGTCGCTACTCAAGCCTGGGAAACCACCCCTGCATTGTGACTCCTATAGACCACTATCCCTGCTCAACTGCGACACAAACATTTTGGCCAAATTAATAGCGAACCGACTAAGCCTACTGATGGAAAAACTGGTCTTGCCGGACCAAGCGGGGTTTGTGCCCGGTAGGGCTACGTCACATAATTTACGTACTCTTTTCACTATACTAAATAATGTGGCACCGGAACTACCTTTGCGGCAATATTTCTGGATGCCACTAAGGCATTCGACTCGGTTGAATGGGACTATATTTTTGGGGTAATGCGCCGCATGGGCTTCCCCACTTTTTATCCTGGATCCAGCTGTTGTACCAACTACCGACTGCCAAGGTACTGGTGAATGGTCACCTATCACAGGCTTTCTCGATCACAAGGGGCACCAGGCAAGGGTGTCCACTATCCCCTACTATTCGCGTTAGCGATTGAGCCCCTGGCGGCCAAACTAAGACAACATCACCAAGACAAAGCACTACGCTGCTACCAGCGCCGGATTCTGGTATCTCTCTACGCGGACGATATCACCCTATATATTAAGGACCCGCAGCACAATTTGAACCCTGTTCTTAGGGAGTTTCTAGTGTTTGGCAGACTGTCTGGAATACAAATGAACTGGGGGAAATCCCACGTCCTCCCCTAACGGCGGCAACGGCGCGCTTCCCCTGGATTATCCACTGGAGTGGTGTGACTCTGACCTGCGATATCTAGGTATCCACATCACTAGGGATAGGGAGGAGATGATGCGCCTAAATTATGGCACCGCCCTGAATCGCATAACTGGTTGTGTAACTAGATGGATCTCATTGCCAATATCACTGGCGGGAAGGGCATCGTTAATTAAAATGGTGATACTTCCACAACTGCTATACCTCTTCTTAAACATCCCTTATCACCCAGGCGGGTATTTCTTCAAAACACTCAGATCGGAAATGATCAGACTGGTGTGGGGGGGCAAACAACCGAGATTGCAATGGAACATACTTACCCGGCCGTACTCGGAGGGAGGCTTCGACATCCCGAACTTTGAACTATACTACTTGAGTGCACAGGCTCACTATGCCTACTATTGGGTCCATCCTCCGAGATATATGCCATAAGTAGCAGCTGAACATTGGTTGGCCGACCCCATACCTATAGATGGCATGTTGTGCGCCACACCTTCCCCCAGGGAAAAAAACCCGACTACCATAACATGTACAACATACGCATGGCAGCGTATAGCACACTTACTACAAAGCCCAATGCTCTATTCACCACTGCTCCCGCTCACTTATCACCCCAGCATGCCCCTCCTTCAGGAAACGGCATTCCACAAGCTTAAGGAACGGGCCAAGCTCACTACGTGGGGGGACCTTTATCATAACGGCACCTTTCGCACATCTGAGCAGATGTTTCTTGGGCTTCAGCCAACCCCACTGGAGGTTTTCTTATACATACGACTGCGACAGGGTATGCGTTCTATTACCCCGGAATTTCCCAGGGAGCCCCAGACTCTTGCACCCCTGCAGAGGATGTTAAACGCCACGTCTCCGGGACATATAGTTTCCATTATCTACCACACCGTACACACACTAAGAGAAATGCCACCGACCAGGTCACAGGCGCATTGGAACTTGGAACTAGGCCATGAATTGACGGATGACCAGTGGGGCTACTGCTGTACACAAACTGAGAGTATCTCTGCTAGCAGCAGGCTACGCATAATTCATTTTAAATTCCTTCACAGGCTGTATTACACCCCAGTTAGGATGCACAAATATAAACTCAAGGATTCCGACAGATGCGATAGATGCAAAGCCCCAGGGGCAGACTTTCTACACTTGGCATGGGAATGCTCGATGGTGCACGAATACTGGGGGCAAGTATTTGACGCTATAGAGTCAATGACAGCGCCTAACCTTGACCGCACACCGCTGCTGGCTCTGTTGGGTTATACCAAATTGCTCCCTGCATTGCACAGACGATTTATTGCGGTTGCACTTTTGATGGCGAAAAGACGGGTGGCATGCCGATGGGGCAGAGGACGGGCACCCAAATTTAAGGAATGGCTAAATGACCTGGTATATTGTCAGGAGCAAATGATTACATATGCAGAGCTGCTTCCACACACTTCACAGCCTAGGGACATATGGGGACCCCTTACCAGCTACCTCATTGCCCAATCACAGGACACTCTAGACACTGACCCTGAGACGGCGAC
This sequence comes from Calotriton arnoldi, assembly GCA_963921515.1. Classification (NCBI taxonomy): domain Eukaryota; kingdom Metazoa; phylum Chordata; class Amphibia; order Caudata; family Salamandridae; genus Calotriton; species Calotriton arnoldi. Next base: position 23,308 of record CAWUFW010007501.1, on the reverse strand, counting down.
ACCTGGTAGTGCTGAGGCCATACTGCAGGACAACTGCACACACATCAGGTAAAGACTAACATCGCTCTAAATGCATTCACCACGAATTGTTGTTTCAACCTGGCATTCCCAGATCAACAGGTAATAGATAAAATGTGCATGTTAGAAAATAGTGCCCGCAGTGAAAAAATGGTACCAGAGGAACTCACCATATTATGTACTTCCTTGAATGGACAGACTACCTGTGAAAAGCTACCTGGACAGAATGTATAGCAATTAATTACACATGCTGATGCGTTACAATGGAACAATAGAAATGTAACAGTGCCTGCTTATATTGTGCCTAAATGTATAAATGCGAACTGTGACTATAATGTAAACTGAAAAAGTTAATAAAAAATAAAAAAAAAAAATAAAAAAGAATTACTAGTGTGCTTCAAGATGCTACATGTAATGCCTACCTACAATCATCTTCCATGAAAGAATTATTCTTCCTTTCCTTGAGGAATATGCAACCCTCCTGCAAATAAGGACCTGGATGGCTGTCTTTAGGGAATTTACAGCCCAATTTAGAGTTTGCCTCATATGGTAAATCTGCAAAAAAGCAGAGGATGTCCAGGGCATTCTATTTGAGGTGCACAGACACCAACACAATCTAACTAAGAGGGACTAAGATGGCTTCCCATATCCGCCAAAGTCTAAATAGACCCCTTGGTATTCTCCTGTATATGACACAAAATTCAAGTTTTATCCAAGTAGTATATTCTTCTACAAAGCAAAATAACTCCGACCTAGTGTGCGTCAGAATTCAACTTTGTAAATACTGTTCTTTGTATATACTGTAAATGATGACCTCGGTGGGGGAAAACCGAGCCCCGAAGCTGGAAGCACGCACAGACACAGAGTCAGACACAGCACAAACAGCAGCCACAGGTAAGGACATTTAAAATGTAAATTTGTGGCTAAAGTGGTAGACTGAGCCAGAGAGGTTTGAGATGATGGGTGATGTCACTGCTAACTGGGTATGTTTTGGAGTACTCTAAGCAGTGGATTTGGTGCAAAGTTTAGACAATTAAAGCTTCATTAATTTAGACAATTAAGGAGGTTACTAGTACATTTGAATCACTGCTGGGGATCTTTGACCGTATGGTTTTGGATTTAGCAATATCCTTTGAATGGAAAGGCTCTTTTTAAAAATAAAAAACATCTTTTTATTAAGCAGTTATTTGAGAACAACAGGGTAGTAATGAGCATTGAGAAAGAGGAAACGTTATAGGCCGCACACAGGGGGGCCTGTACATTGCTAGGTATCGTTAATTTGACTGATCCCCGGTCCCCAAGCCTAAACTACTGGATTGTGTAGCAACTTGTCATTAGTCTCGTTGTTTGCCCTAGAAACCCAATCCCCTACCCTGCCTCCTCTCTCAATCCTCTACGTTAACTCCCTTATACTGCATCCATGGTCCCCAAATCTTTTGGAATTTGCAGAGGCAACCTCGGGCCTGATATGTTTCATGTTCTGCTAGTTGACACCAATCTAAGTCTTCTTCCTAGGTCCCTAACCGTAGGAGGTCTGCTCACCCTTCAGAGTCTAGCCAGATTGCGCTTCGCCACCCCTCCCGCTGTGTTCAGCCAGGTATTCCTATGTTTGGGCCATTTCTCTTCCCCGGTTATGCCCAGCAACAGCCACTTGGCCTGTAGCGGGATCGTTAGTCCTGTAACTTGCTTCATCACCTCTATCAACCCGTTCCAGAAGCCCTGGATTGCTGGACAGACCCAGAGCGTGTGGTAGAAAGTGCCCATGCTGCCGCATCCCCTAGTGCACGCAGACGACTCACTGCGGCCCTTTTTGTATATCCTGGACCTAGAGAGGTACGACATGTGCAACACACGGAGTTGTATCAGGCAAAATCGTGCATGTATGGCGATCTCTCTAGGACTTTGCAGAGCTTCGATTCAATCGTCATCCTCTAGGGGGCCCAGGTCTACTGTCCAGTTCTCTCTCAGCTGGGCGAGGATGTCTGGGGAGTTGTTCATTATCTTTCTGTAGGTTAGCGAAACTGCTTTGATGGGCATAGGGTCTAAAAGCAGTCGGTTCTCCATTGGGGAGTAATCCGGAAGTTGTTCCCGATCGGGCATGTGACATTTTAGAGCGTGTTGCAACTGCAGGTATCAAAATACCTCCCCCTGGCCTAGTTCGTACTCAGACCGCAGCTCTCTGAACAGCAGCAATGCCCCCCCTCTCCAGACATCTCTCAACTTGTCTATTCCTATTTTGTGACATCGTATGTGGTTACGCAGTTTCTTCACCTCTCCCAAACTGTCGCTATCCCACAGTGGGGTTTCCGCCGTTAATTTGTCTTTCCCCCCCAAATGTCGGTTTGTTGCCTCCCAAGCCTGCAATACTGGCTGGATATGGAACGGGAGCGATCCTTTCTTCGCCCTCCCGTAAAGAAGTGCCAGGTAGACCCCCTCCTCCAAGGTCGACTCTGTATGTTGGATCGTCTCTCCCTCCAAACACCCAGTCGTTCACCACAACTAGCTGGGCCGCCCAGTAGTAAACTCTTCAGTCCAGGACTGCTATGCCTCAGTCCAAGAATCTACGCTGCAGTTTCACTAAGGAGATTCTTGCCCTGCCTCCGTCCCATAGAAGTGACCTCAGTGTTTTATTGATTTTACAAAAGAAAGTGTCGGGAACTTTGTATGGGGTATTCTGAAGTATGTAGAGCATGAGCGGGAGGGTCATCATTTTGAAGAGCGCAGCCCTTCCCATTAGCGATAGGGGTAGTGTTTGCCAGTGGGCCACGTCTACCTGGTCTAAAAAGTCTCACTTCTAGTTACATGGACCCCTAGGTATTTAAACCCCTCCCTCTCCACTGGAATTCGGCATCTGTGAGGCAGGGACTGCTCCCCTTCGAGAGAGGGAAAATCAAGGACTTATCCCAGTTAATTTGATGTCCTGCGTAGCTCCCAAAAAGGTCAGAGATATGGAGGATTCGCTGTATCGAGAAGCGGACCTTTGCACATAAAGCAGGATATCAACAGCGTACAGTGACATCTTTTCCTCCCATTCCTCCCCCACTGCAATTCCGCGAATCAAAGGATCTCCATGGACCCAGGCCGCCTGGGGCTCAAGTGCTAAGGCAAAGATCATGGGTGACAGAGGGCATCCTTGTCATGTGCCCCTGCCCAACTTAAATGCACGGGATGTGGAGCCATTTACCCGTACACTGACTAGTGGTTCGTTGTATAGCAGGCGAACCCAGGAGCAGAAATTGGGACCAAATCCCAATCGGGGCAAGACGCTGTCGAATGCCATTCTGGCATCCAAAGAGAGGACAGCTGCGTCCTCCCTACCCTGTTTCGCGGTTAGGTGCAATACCCCGTACAGGCGTCGCAGGTTCGAACGGGTGCTCCGCCTCAGCATGAAGCCGGATTGATCAGGATGGATCACTGACAATATAACTCCAGACAGTCAGCTCGCCAGAAACTTAGCCAGTACTTTAGGTTCCATATTGAGCAGGGAGATGGGACGATAAGAGCTACAATCCGTCGCCGGTTTACCTTTTTTCGGGATTACCACTATTGTGGCGGTCCTCTGATCTTCTGGGAGGACCCCTGTGTCTCTAGTGGCTAGGAACATATTAAGAAGGTGGGGGGGGCTATCCTATGGGCTACATTTTTTAATAGCTCGAGGGGTAGGCCGTTGGCCCAAGGCTTTCCCCGACTGCAGTGCTTGTAGTGCCCCCTCTATTTCCGCCACCGTCATGCCACCATCCAGGGTCTCCCTGTCCTCCCTTGACAGGATGCTTAGTGTCATTGTTTCTAGGAGTTCTGTGCAGTCTGCCCTGAATCTTTTGGATTTAGATGCAGATGTGTTTTCGAAATGAATTGCAAATGTCTCTATGTCCCTACCTCCCGTATGTATTCCCCCTTCAGAGTCGTCGAGCTCCGACACCCAGCTTTTGCCACTGTCTTGTTTGTCTAGCCAGGCAATTAGCTTAGTGGCTTTGTCTCCCACCTTGTAAAGCCGTCTTTGGACCACCAGAGCATTAGCTCTAGCTGCATTTTCTGCTCTCTCTCAACTCTTGTTGCCGGAGGCGTAGTTGGTGTGTTAGGTCCCTCCCTATCTCTAGGCCTTTTATTTTTTCTTCTAATGTCTGGTATCGCAGCCTGTCTTCCTTAGTCTTCACCTCAATTAGAGCCTGGAACTCTCCCCGTATCACCACTTTCTATGCCTCCCAGAGGGTGCAGCATGATGCCACCGACCCCTCGCTGTGTTGAAAGTATCGTACAGTGCCCTCCACTAGTTGATCTTTCAGTTTCCTTTTCCTGAGGTGCCATGCTGCCAGTCGAGGTGGTAGGACGTTGTCCACCACCTGACCCAGGAACAGAGTGATCCGTGGAGAATGGTCAGATATGCCTCGCGCTAGTTTCTGGGTATCGCGGAAGTGACCTGTTCCGTGCCTGAGGGTGAACACGTAGTCTAGGCTTGAGAGGCTACCGTGTCGCACTGATAGATGTGTATACTGATGTTTGTCGTGTTTTGGTTCCTCCATAAGTCTGCTCAGCCCACAGCCTCTGCAAAAGACTTGAGGGGGGTTTCTCTTCTAGTCTCTCTTTTTTCCTGCCATCTATCCACCACTGTGGACATGACGTCATTCATGTCCCCACCCAATATCAAGAAGCCTACCGGTAGTTCGAGGAGTGCCGCACCCAGGGCGGAGAGGGTATCTCCCTGTAGCCCTGGTGGGGCGTATACCGAGCCCAGGTCCAAAATCTGTCCCTCCAATTTGCCTGTCTGGATTACAAATCTACCCAGGGTCTCTCTCCAGGTCTTGCCCGGGATGTATGCTGATGCAGACCTGAGAAGGATTCCTGTGCCTCGTGACCCCGAGGAATAGCCCGCGTGAGCCACCCGAGTGTATCCCCCACCTTTCAGGATTGTCCCTTCAGGTGGGTTTCCTGCAGGAAGACTAAGTCGGGCTTTTGCCGTTTTATGTATTGAAGCACCAGTGCGCGCTTGATCCTGGAACCCAGTCCATTGACGTTCCAAGATATAATCTTAAGTGTAGTCTGGTTGTGTGTCCCCATCATGGAATGGCTTAAGCACTGCTTTTTTAATAGTCTGGGTCTCACTGCTTGGTATGGACTCATGTCCCCTGCCCGTGGCGTGTGATCGCACTTGACTCACTGTGTTCCCTGTGTCTACTGCTAAAACTACGCAAAACTGAACTTTTCCCTCAACTCCCTCCTCCCTGCTACTGTGCACCATGGGACTAGAACTACCCACCACCCCAATTTGCAGAGCGCCTGTCGCCCTCAACTGAAACGTAACCATCTTAGGGGGTTCACCGACGCACTTTGTCTTTCCTGTGACCCCGGCCGCCCACCGACCCTCTGTTGTCCAGAAGAATCCCTGCCCCATCAACCCATGACCCCGTGCCTCCTTCCACTGTTTGTTCGGCCCAGAAAGCTAGGCTAGTGCAGGAGGAACAAATCGTACCATTAAATTTCTCACAGCCACAATTGCTTCCCGCATCCCCTTCCCCGAGTCAATCCCAAACCCATGTGCCCAGTTGTGGCGAAGCCTCCAGCCTGTCGCCAGTTGCGTGAATTTGTCCACGATTTTATGAGTCCTCGGCTCTCACATAATGTAGTTTCTTTTATTCTCTGCGTTTAGGAATGGGCCGAGGCCAAATCCTTGTTTCTTTGATCATCGTCACCACTCAGGGAGACTTCGTTGCGGCCGTTACAGGGGTGAACTCTATTTAGTCCCTTCTGACTTCGGCGTCCCTGCATGCGCCACCTGTCCAGCCAGTCCCAGACTTCTGTTGGCGAATGGAAGAACTAGGACTTCCCGTCTGCGAGGACTCGCAGTTTGGCCAGGAATAGCATCATGTATTTCAAATCTTTTTGTCTGAGCACCCTCTTGACCTCTTCAAAGCTCTTTCTCTGCTTCTGGAGCTGTAGGGTGACGTCCGGGAAGAAGCAGACTATGGTGTTTTCGTACTTTAGGTGTCCCTGCTCACGGGCTGCCTGTAGGATCGCGTTGCAGTCTCTATGATTGAAGATCCTGGCTATTATGGTGCGTGGCTGGGCCCCCCGGTCTCGGCCGCAGAATCTGGGTCCTATGTGCCCTCTCCACAAGAAGAATTTTGATAGGCGTTTGGGGTGGAGATGTGTCGTGATCAGATCTTCCAAGAATAAGTCCACACTCTGGGCCTCCGCTCCCTCCGGCACCCCCACAATACGTATTTTGTTACGTCTCGACCTCCCTTCCTGATCTTCGACCCTCGCTTCTAGTATGTCTTGCCATTTAGACAGCTTGCTTACTTGTTCTTCCAGGGACGAGGTGGTTTGGAATTCTCAGATGTGGGTCTCTGCCATTTTAACCTTGTCTGCCATCTTCTGGGAATCTGCCTGTAGGAGTCCCACGTCGATTGTAACTGCATCTATTTGGGGTTCCAGGGAAGCCTTGAGGTCTTGTATAGCTGCCATGATTGCCCCGAAAGAGCGCTCCGGGGTGTTCACTGGGTCATAGGCTGGCCCGCCTCTTGGAAAGGCTCTTATTTAAAATGCCGCCTTGAGTTTCCCTTCAGCTTGTGGTCTGGAAGAGGCCCTCAGTAGTGAAAAAAATGCACCCAATTGGTGAATGGATTCCTAGAAGCCCATGACCATAATCCGTTTTTAATATTTTTACATTTTCTCTCGGCCAGAGTCAGGTCTGTTGTATACCAAGGAGAAGATGGAGGAGAATGCTGGGAAACAAAGGACTTCTTAGGAAGGGTAATAAAGGACGTAGGAGGAGGGTAGCATATAAAGCATTGGTGATCCATTTATTAAATTAATCTACAAAGTTGTCGATACTACCAAGAGGCTCAGGCACAGTACGCTATAAGCAGGTGATCAATTTAGTAGGGTCCAAATTAGACCATGAGTGATCAGAAATGTTGGACGACTCATTGGTTTTCATTTTGGCCTCTCTCCTTGATTGACACAAAAAAAAAAAAAATCGCTTTGTGGTCCATCTATGTCAGTTCTAATGTAGAAAGTGTGTTGACTAAATCTTGGGCGGAGTAGATATGGGCAAGAATATGGCCTGCAGAGTGAGTTGGTCCTTGTACAAGTTACAGCAAAATAAATAGTAACTCTGTGGATTCCTTGTCAGATTCCCTGTCCACATGGAGATTAAAATCTTAAAGCAAGAACAAATTGTAGTTTATAAACTAGAGAGATCAGCTCCAGTATTGAAGGAATAACATTCTTCACAGGGCTAGGGAGTCTGTAAATTAATAGCATTTTATTGGATTAATTTTTATTAATTGCAATTTTGAATGAGAAATATCGAGAATATATTCTGTAAAGGAAAATGACTTGACAGTCCATAAGGAGACAAAAAAAATTATTTTCGTAGATAATCGCATGGGTTCGTTGGCCAATTTGAAAAGATAATAGAAAGAATGTAAGATCAGGGGCCGAGTCCGCTTTAAGCAGTTTTTTTTTTTATAAATGCAGAATCAAAATGAGTCTTCCAGACTCCTCCCCTCAGTCACAGGTTTAACCATCAAACATACATTGATTAGAATGCATGTTATATTGGGATTCCAACAAGTATGATATACAGCTTCAAATTCGAGAAGATAAGGGGGTAGGGGGCAAAGATTAAATGTGTGTGCTGCGACTTAGATATTCGGTTGCACCAGTGAGGCACTTCAAACTAATAGGTTCAATGCTACACAGGTGCAAATCATTCAACTGTAGTATTAATTCTTTGCTTACCGGCTGCGGAAAAAAGACTGGGCAGTGTCCCGGGCCCTAGACACGGTCTAGGCATAGAGGGACGCAGACAGGCTTGCCTTTAGCGTGCTTCTCTCTGCTGCCAGTCTAAAATAGGATGTGGATGGATGACATCCCAACTGGCAAAGACTAGAGAGCACTCTTCCAATACAACACCTCTAAAAATGGCACAATTGAGAGTGAAGCAAAAATGGCCGATGCTCTTGCCGTAATGCAAGCGGGCCATAAAGTTAAATTAAAACAAGCATTTGGCAAAGCCAATTGGTCTCGCCTATGCAAGAGATATTTTCTTTGCGAATGTGTTTTAGCCATGTTGTTTCCAATGCACTACCCTATATTTCACCCTATACCTCTCTCAATAGATCCTCTACGTCCACTCGCTGACTCATCCCAAATCTCATTCTACTGCTATGATCTCCACAATAATCCTTTCTAGACTCTACCCTCCTATATCCCTCCTTGGATCACCCCAAAGCTCATTTTAATACTGTGATCTCCCAAACAACTCCTCTAAATTCTTCCCTCCCCTATCCCTCCTTTGACTCATCCCAAAAGTCATTTAACTACTATGATCTCCCTAATCCATTTCTAGAGATTCTTCCCTCTTCGATCTCTCCTTATACTCATCCCAAACCTCATCTTACTACTATGATCTCCCAATAAACACTTTCTAGACTATTCCCTCTTCTATCTCCCATTATCCTTTTCAATCCAACTAACAGACTCACATGTCCACCGCTCAAATTAACTCAAATTTCAATATACTACTCCACCACTAATCCTTTTTGGGATCCGTAGTAGCGTGCTACTTGCCAAAAAGTCGTTTGACGCCTTGTCAGGGGTAGTAAGAGCTATATAAATCCAATTACAATATGTCACACTTCTAGAAGGTCTTAGGTATGTAATATCCTCTTGTCTTTAAACCACTAGGACAGAAGACTGCAACCAGGAAACCTAAGGAAAATGCTACTTACCAGTATGCATCTGTTCTTGGCATGTAGAGCTGTAGATTCGTATACTTGTGCATAGATCGCAATCTGGTGTTGGGCTCGGATGTTTGCACTTTGTTTTTGTCTTGGAAGAAGTCTTTGTAGTCACGAGGTAGGTGACTCCTCCTTACGGCGATAGTGCGCATGGGCATCGACTCCATCTCCAGATTGTTTTCGCCATAAAGGGTGATGATGGAGTTAGTAAGAAATAGAAAGAGATGTCCATGTGTAATGTATCTAAGTAAGATAGTACTGCAACAGATAGAGGTAACCGGGGAGGCGGATGGGCGTATACGAATCTACAGCTCTTCATGCCAAGAACAGATGCATACTGGTAAGTAGCATTTTCCGTTCGAGGCATATGAGCTGTAGATGGTATACTTGTGCATAGACTATACAGCAGTTACCTCTTTAACGGTGGCTACCTGTAACTGTTGCTGTGGTTTGAATAAGCGTTCTTAATACAGCCTGGCCCACATTAGCTTGTTGTTTTGCTTGCACATCTACACAATAGCGCTTTGTGAAAGTGTGCGATGTAGACCAAGTTGCTGCTTTGCAGATGTCATCTAGGGGAATGTTCCCTAAGAATGCCATAGAAGTCCCTAGTTTGCGTGTGGTATGGGCTCTAGGGGGAATGGTTAATGTGCGTTTGGCTTTAAGATAGCATATTTGGATGCATTTAACAATCCACCTTGCAATCCCCGCTTTTGAAATGGGATTGCCCTTCTGAGGTGGGGCAAAAGCTACAAAGAGTTGTTTAGTTTTCCTAAAGGATTTTGTCCTTTCAATGTGGTAAAGTATTGCTCTTTTAACGTCTAGTGTGTGAAGAGCCCGTTCTGCCACCGAGTCTGGTTGAGGGAAAAAAACTGGGAGTTCAACTGACTGGTTAAGATGGAAGGCAGAAACGACTTTAGGTAAAAATTTTGGGTTAGGCCTAAGAACCACTTTGTTATGATGGATTTGCAAAAATGGTTCTTGTATGGTTAATGCCTGGAGTTCACTAACTCTTCCAAGAGATGTGATAGCGACTAGGAAGGCTACTTTCCAAGTGAGGAACTGTAGTTCGCATTTGTGCAGAGGTTCAAATGGGGGACCCATGAGTCTGGTAAGAACAATATTTAAATTCCATACTGGAGAGGGCGGAGCTCTGGGTGGAATTATTCTTTAAGTCCTTCCATAAATGCTTTGATAGCGGGTACTCTAAACAAAGACAAGTGTTGTCTGTTTTGGAGATAAGCTGCTATTGCAGCGAGATGTAGTCTTATGGATGTATATGCTAGGTTACATTGTTGTAGGTGTAAGAGATAGCATATAATGTTTTGAATAGAAGCATCCAGTGGATTGAGTTTGTTATTTGTACAGTAAATTACAAATCGTTTCCACTTTGCGGCATAACATGCTCTGGTGGTAGGACGTCTAGCCTCTTTAATGATGTTCATGCAGTCTGGCGGGAGATCGAGGTAGCCAAACTAAGACTTCAGGTGCCAGATCGCAAGGTTGAGTTGATTGGGATCTGGATGTCTTATCTCTCCATGGTTCCGAGTGAGAAGCTTGGGTGAGAGGTTTAGCTTTTGATGAGGAACTACTGATAGTTCCAAGAGGGTTGTGAACCATGGTTGTCGGGCCCATGTTGGAGCAACCAGGATCATTGTGAGGGAATGCTGTTTGAGCTTCTGAACTACTAACGGAATTAGTGGGAGAGGCGGAAAAGCGTAAGCAAATTTGCCTGACCAGTTCATCCATAGAGCATTGCCTTTGGACAATGGGTGTGGATACCTGGACGCGAAGCTTGGGCATTTTGCGTTTTGATGTGTGGCGAACAGATCTATTTCTGGGTGGCCCCACATGTGAAAGAATGGAAGAAGAACTTGAGGATGAAGTTCCCATTCGTGGATCTGCTGTGTTTGACGACTGAGCAGATCTGCAATCTGATTGTGTACCCCTGGGAGGTGTTCTGCAAGGAGATATATGTTTTGCGGAATGGCCCATCTCCATATGCTTTGAGCTAGGTGTGAAAGCTGTAGAGAGTGTGTCCCTCCTTGTTTCTGTATGTAGTACATTGCTGTCATGTTGTCTGTACGGACTAGGACAGCTTTGCCTACTAGATGAGGTTGAAAGGATTTTAGTGCTAGAAAAATTGCCAGTAGTTCTAGGTAATTTATGTGGTGCTGTTTTTGCCGAGGGGTCCATATACTCTGGATGGTATGGTTGTGAAGATGAGCTCCCCAGCCGGTGAGCGATGCGTCTGCTGTTAGCACCATCTGTGGAACCGGGTCGAGGAACGGCCGCCCTTTGGAAAGGTTTTGTGTGTTCCACCACTGCAGAGAGCGATGTGTGCGGTCGTCCACCAACACCAGATCTGTTAGCTGACCTAGAGCCTGGTTCCACTGATGTGCCTAACACTCCTGTAAGGGACGCATTTGGAGTCTTGCATAAGGAACGATGAGAATGTAAGAGGCCATCATCCCTATCAACTGCATGAACACTCGAGCTGGTAATGAGTGTTGAGGCTGAAATTTGGATATTAGAGCTTGCATACTGCTTATCCTGAGAGGGTTGGGGTATGCTAAGGCTTTTGAGGTGTCTATTGTAGCACCTAGGTATTGTTGTGTGTTGGCGGGTGGAGGTGGGATTTGGTGAGATTCACCGTGAATCCCAAGTTGTGAAGCAGTTGGATTGTTTTGTGTGTGTGTTGCACACAGCTGCTGTGCGACTTGGCTTTTATGAGCCAGTCGTCCAGATAAGGGAACACGTGAATGTGTTGTTCTCGTAAATGAGCCGCTACTACTGCGAGGCACTTGGTGAAGACTCTGGGTGCTGTAGTCACTCCGAACGGAAGGACTTTGAATTGATAATGTTGGCCGTCTACCAGGAACCTGAGATATTTCCTGTGAGCGGGGTGAATGGGAATATGAAAGTAGGCGTCCTTTAGATCTAGCGTGGAGAGAAAGTCGCCCTGTTGAAGCAGTGGGAGCACCTGTTGTAGAGTGACCATGTGGAAGTGGTCCGACTGAATATAGAGGTTTAGTGGTCTGAGATCCAGTATTGGCCTGAGAGAGCCGTCCTTTTTTGGGATTAGAAAGTAGAGGGAGTACACCCCGGTGCCTTGATGAGGTAAGGGGACTAGTTCTATTGCATGTTTTTGTAATAGAGAGAGAACCTGTTGTTTTAGAAGTGTTAGATGTTCCGAGGACATTGGACGTTGTCTGGGAGGAATACTTGGGGGAGTAGAGGTGAGTTCCAGGCAATAACCATACTGGATAATTTGTCTCACCCACTTGTCTGTTGTGATTGAATTCCAGACAGGTAGGAACTGTGAAAGACGTCCCCCAACAGGAGTGGGATGATCGGGGGGAAGGGAAGTCACTGTTTGGTGGTAGGGGAGTTGCGGGTATTGTTACCGCGGCCTCTTCCCCTGCCGTTGTTGCCTCTGTAGCCTCCGCGAAAGTATCCTCTGGAGGACGTTTGATTGGGGCTCTTATATGAAGAAGAGGGATGTTCTGAACCAATGGTTTTGGAGCCCGACCTGTAGAAGGAGCGGCGAAAAGAACCTCTAGGGTAAGGTAATTGAAAGGCCCCCATGGACTTAGCAGTGTCAGTATCTTTTTTCATCTTTTCTAAAGATGTGTCAACTGTGGGCCCGAGAAGATGTTCTTGATCAAAGGGCTGGTTAAGAATAGCAGATTGCACTTCCTGCTTGAATCCGGAGATTCGGAGCCAAGCGTGCCTGCGTAGCAAAACGCTAGTGTTAATGACACGGGATACGGTATCAGCCGCGTCTAGCGCACATTTAATTGAGGTGTTAGTTATTAATTTCCCCTCTTGTATATGGTCGTTAGCTTTTTCTTTATATTGATCAGGAAGGTGTTGCATGAGCTTTTCTAGCTGATCGTAATGAGCTCTGTCATACCTGGCCAATAAAGCCTGGGCATTGGCAATGCGCCAATGATTTGCAGCCTGTGACGCGATACGTTTTCCAGATGCGTCCATCAGTTTGGATTCCTGATCAGGAGGAGGGGTGTCGCCTGTACTTTGAGTTTGCCCTCTTGCGTGCATTTGACACAAGAGAATCCAAAGGGACCTGACCTTTAATGTAAACTGGGTCATTGGGAGCTGCTTTATATTTTTTGTCTACCCTGGTGTTGAGAATCCTGGCTCTGACAGGGTCCTTAAAAACGTCTGGCGCATGTTTTAGCATGCCTTTTAACATTGGCAGCGTGTGTGTGGACTTTTGTGAGGGTGCAAAGGTTTCGAGTAAAAAGTCTTCCTCTAAGGGATCAGAATGTAATTGTACCCCGTGGTATTGAGCAGCTCTATTAATTAGTTGCGCAAAACCAATATTGTCATCTGGTGGTGATGGCCTAGATGGATAGAGGTCCGGGTCATTATGTGGGTCGGGATCTGTGTTGTAGTCATCCCAAGGGTCTACGTCGTGTGGGATGGTATGTGCATCATCATCCCCATCTGGATCTCCATTCCCACCCCCATTGGAATCATTATCCTCATCATCTTGTGGTTGAGGTGAAAAAGTGTGTTGTGGGGTGTGTTCTGGAGAAATTAAGAGATTTGGATCAGCTGGAGGAGGAGAAGGAGGTGGAGAAGTGTTAGTGGCCATTTCCTATCGTTTCTTGGGTATTTGATATTCCTTTGGAGAGTCCAGTTTTCTCTTTTTAGGAGGTTTGGTGACAACTTTACTAGTTTCTGGGTCAATATAAAGAGTTTTTTGTTTTGGATCCGAAAAATCTGGTACAGACTGTGTGGGTAGAATGTCTTTTTTCGGTGCCGAAGATTTAGGGTCAGAATGTTCTTTAGACCGAGTCTCTGAGGCCTTCTGTGGGGTCTTGGACTCCTTAGGTTTTGATATAGGAGTTTGTGGCTCCAAGGCTTTTTTGGGCTCTGGAGCTTTTTTCGGCTCCGAAGGCGTTTTCGGCTCCGAAGATTTTTTCGGTTCCAAATGTTTGTCCTTGATGTGTTTCGACGCCGAGGGCTTCAGCGTCGAGGCTGTCTTCGGTGCCGGCGAAGAAGGGCGTGGCACATCTTGGGTCTGGGTGCCGAAGGTGACTTTTCGGCACCAGAATGGGGCTGGCTCGAGCCCGAGCCGGAAGGCTTGTCTTTAGGTTTCATAGCCGGGCCCGAGGGCGGGGCGTCTGAGACATGTTGCCGGTGCCGACCTGAGCCTGAGGGCGAAGGTGTTACCGGAGCCTTAGGTTTGGTTTTTGGGAGAGGGGTTTCGGTACTCACGGACCGCTGAGCCGGGGTGACTGTCTCCTCTTCGACGTCGGAGTCCTCGGCCTCGGAGATGTCTTCTTCATCACCTTGTTGTTCCGGCTGGACATTGGAATCTGCTCCGAAGATGTCTGGAATCGAGCTGCTTCCGCGAGACATTTCGTGACGTCGAGCCCGACGGTCAAGGATGGTTTTCTTCGACCTGAACGATGCAGAGGCCTCGCAGTTCTTGTCTTCGTGCTCTGGGGAGAGGCAGAGATTACAAACCACGTGCAAGTCCGTGTGTGGGAACTTAGCACCACACCCGGGGCATTTTTTGAAAGGAGTCCTTTCCATTGAACTGCTGGCATGGTCGGCGCGGATAGGCCCAACGGCCCGCGTCGAAGATCGAGGTCGAGGAGTTAGTTTTAAGATGCGCGTCGAAAGGGAAACGCAATCGAGACAATACCGTTGAGTGGAGAGGGATTGCGTGTCGAGGGGAGATTCGAAACCGATATCGACCCGGAGCGCAGCAAATCACATCCTAACCCGATGGCGGAAAAAAATCTGGAGATGGAGTTGATGCCCATGCGCACTATCGCTGTAAGGAGGAGTCACCTACCTTGTGACTACAAAGAGTTCTTGAAGACAAAAACAAAGTGCAAACATCCGAGCCCAACACCTGATGGCGATCTATGCACAAGTATACGATCTACAGCTCATATGCCTCGAACAAGTACTTTTCTCAATATGGCTGGGGATGAGAATGGAGATAGAATAAGAGAATCCAGACACCCCTCAAAGTTATGCATTTATACTAATGTTTGTGGGGCTGGAGTTAGTATAGAAAATCTAACCCACCAAATATATGTACATTTCCTCAATGCTAGGGCCGTAGTTAAAATAGTACATTCGTCACACCTTCTCTCCCCGCAAAATATATGCACTTTCTCAATCTTTTGGAAATTGTGTTAGAATAGTACATTTAACTTGCAAATATGTGTTTTAACCAATGTTTCTGAAGTTAAAACAGTAAATTTGTGCTCACCAAAATATATGTATGAACCCCAATTTTAAGTTTTCCATTTTTTCCCATGTTTAAGTCATTTATTAATTATTGTAGAAAAATGTACAAATACAAAGCAATTTATATAGACTTAATGGTTGCATGAATGCTGCATATGTGTTTTGAGATGTGTTTATTTTGTATATAAATAATTAAGGATTTTTGTGTTGCAGGTGTTTTTAAATAAAGGAACTTAAAATACTTTTAAACTCCTAAACTTCTAAAATTACAACTTAAAACATGTTCTATAAAGTTACATTTATAATGATTTTAATATATTGTAATGAATTATTTTAGTAATTTGAGCACTATTTATAAAGCACTTTAAAACAGCATAATTGTTTAGAATGACACCTTTTTATTGAATTTGTAATTTATAAAATTATCTATTGTAAAATAGTTTTACAGTAATTGCACACTATTGTAATTAGATTTGTTGTATTTTTCTGATTTAACATTCTTTTTTTTTTAGTATTATGGATTTTGAACAATCTATACACAGACAACTCAGATCGCCTACTAATGTAATTCGAATAAATGAGGCACAATTCCACATTGAACACATCATTGTAAAATAATTTCCATAACACTGAATATAGGAAGCAACAGGAGCGGACAGCAGTCGATTCGGCGAAAGGACAAAGAAATGTGTTTCTTGTTAAAGAATGTAAAAATGTTTGGCTAGCTGTGAATTATTAATGTAAGAGAAATCAAATGAAAATAAAAATTTATAAGGCGCAACTAATACCCAAGGGTGTCTAGGCGCTGATTCGGAGAGAAAACAGGAGGGCTGCATTGAAGGAAGTGTTATTGGTTAAAAGCCACGTTTTGAGTGCTTTCCTAAAACCTAACAGATCGGTTTTTGCATTTCAGTTTCAGAAGGAGGAATTCCAAAGTCTGGTTGTGCCTACCAAGAAGCTTCTGCCGCCCCAGCCGGCCTTTTTGTATCTGGACACTACGAGATTATTTACTGAGGCCAACCGCAGTGCTCTGGCCGAATATACCATTGGAAGTTCTGCCTAAGGAACTCCCGACCAGTTCTGTGGAGGGCTTTAAAGGCGATGCACAAAGCTTTGAAGATAAAGTGCTTTCTGGTCAGTAGCCAGTGAAGGCAGTTTAGCGCAGAAGATTTGTGCTTGAGGAATGCCTTAAAGTAATCGAGCAGCAGCATTCTGCACAACTTAAATCTTGGTCAAGCATTTTTTCTGATATTAACGAACAGGACATTACAATAGTCGACCTTTGATAAGATAAGGGCCCGAAGTTACCATTTTTTTTTTTTAGATGTTAGGTTATGTAGCAGAAAATTTTAAGGAGTTTCAGCATAAAAAAGGAGGCAGAGGTGATGGTATTAACGTGGCCCTCAAAAGAGAGTTAACTATTGAAGGTAACTCCCAGGTTCTTCACCTTACTAACGAGTGTTGGGAGAGAGCCTAGTGCCTGTGGCACTATGGCGGTGACCAATAAGATATTGTTTCCGAAAAGTAGGACCTTTGTTTTGTTGGTATTAAGCTTTAAACAGTTTGAGGCCTTCCAATTTCCAACCTGAAGCAGGCAGTTGAGGAAGCACATGGTAGTATCAGTGGGGTCACTGGCCTTGGATATCACAATTTTGGGTGTCTTCGGTGTAAGACACCACTGAGAACCCACAGGATTGTATCAATTTTGCCAATGGTGCAAGATGCACATAAAAAGCATAGGGCCTGGGAGACCCCACAAGGAGAGTGAGAGATGGTGACTTAAAGTTTTCCAGAGCAACAAATTGTTCCCTATAACTAAGAAGGACTTTAGAAGTGATAGTGCTCGACCTTGGATCTCAAATCGATGCAAGATGGTTAAGTAGCGTGTTATGATTGACAGTATTGAATGCTGTGGAGGGGTCCAAAAGTACCAGAGCGGCACTGCCTCCAGCGTCTGTCTGACCTGTTCTGAAGCAGTGATCAGGGCAAGTTTAGTGCTATGATTGCTTCTGAAACCGAACTGGATCGGTCAAGATGTCCATGGGTCTTGATGATGGTAGTGATTTCCATGTTCATCACCTTTTCCACCATTTTGGGTGGGCAAAGGCAATCTGGATATGGGCCTATAGTTATTTGGGTCTGTATTATCTAGAGTTTTTTTTTTCAGCAGCGGAAGGACTGATGCCAATTTCCAGTGGTTGGGAAGCTGCCTGTGTTGAACATTAGGTTAAGGATAACCAAAGATGCGATGCTATGGTTTCAGGTGCCAGATGGAATATCCTAGGCAGACCGGGATCAGCAGGGAACCCGATTTGGTTTGATGCAACAAGTTTATGAATTGGGCTAGTGTGAGAGGCGAAAAGATAATAAAGTGGGCGAGTCAACTGAAATCTTTGCTAGTTCAGTGGTGTGCACTGATAGGGGTTAATTGCTCCTTAGTTTAAAGATAATGGCTGTCAGGAAGGGTGATTGCTAAAAATCTTGCTGTAAACTGCCTTGATCTTATTATGCAAACAGTTTGCAAGGAAATCACAAAGCGTTTGGCTACGTTGGTAATGGGGTTTTCAGGGGTCTGGTGAGCTTTATTACCATCGCAAATAATTCTTTCATTGAGTCTTTTGCCACTTCTATGGCGTTTGCATAATAGCGGGTTTTTTCAGCATGATTAATGCTTTGTAGGTAACTAGGGATTGATTGTCAATGGAGTCATAATGTAAGTCTCCATTTCATTTTCTTTCTAATTGATGACAGTTGCTTCTGGTCTGACTTTCTCGGAGAACCAGGTTTCTGAGGGCTTTATTCTCCGATTTTTATACTTTTACAAATTTTCAAGAGGTGCTATAGAATCCAGGGATGTAGTGATCCATTGATTGAAAGATGCTGCCGCTCTATTTGGGTCATTACTGGGCGATGAGTGATTCTGGGGGTAGGGTGATCTAAATGCATCTGAAGTGATAGAGCGCTAAAGACTGATTGTTTGGTGTGCTTTAGGTTGCAAGGGATTATGTGAGTTAGGTTGGGGCTTGAGGGTGAATATGACCGCTAGATGGTCAGACCAAATCAACAGGAGTGAAGGTAGGGAGTTGGATGACATCACCTAAGGGAAGAATGAGAAGAAAGGGTACAAGAATGGAGCTAGCAAAAATGTTTTGTATGAGGAGGTCCAAATGTGTAGCAATAGCGTTATAATTTAGTAGTATAACTCACAAAGTTGGGGTTTGATTGCATTGGAAATTATGGTTTAATTTTGCAAGGTGAAGGTCTAATTTATGCCATAAGGAAAGTGTTTGAGATCTCCATGAGGATTGTTGGAAGACAATGTTATCTGACCCTTTAGTAAAGTAAGCCATTCTCTCCAGGAGGAAATGCAGTGCCTGAAGTATTTTTGCAATTGCGTAATGCTATTTTACAGCCCATCCTAAGTATTAGCGCTAAAGGGTCTCTGTCCACTGGATTTTCGATACTTGGTTCTAGGGGTCCTATTGTACAAGAATAATTCTTCATGGGTTTGATACCATTATAAACTTCCATACATAAACCTTGTATGTGTGGACAATAGAACTATGTGTCCTAGTTCACCTATTGAGGTATTCAAGTTACAACAATTTGGGATATCAAAAAGGTTCATCTTCTGAAGCTGTAATGCTGTCCAATATGTTTTATGGAAGTAAGCTGAACTTAGTACGTGCTAAGGAGAAGTAAATTTATATTTAGAAGGAGAGCTCCACACCTTTATCTAGTCAACCTCAGAAGAGGCGGAAGGAAGCTTTGCATCCCATATGGATTGGGTATCAAATATGAGCGTATTGGATTTGGGTTGAAGTAAGGTGTATATCTTAGAAACCATCTGTTCTTTTTAAAGAAGTTTTGTACTTCAACTTAATGAGTGAGAGTATAGCATCTGTAAGGAAAATGCTACTTACCACAGTATGCATCTGTTCTTGGCATGTAGAGCTGTAGAATCTCATGCTAAGCGAAGATCGCCATCTAGTGTTGGGTCTGGATGTTTGCACTTTGTTTTGTTCGAAGAAGTCTTTCAGTCAAGAGGTAGGGGACTCCTCCTTTCGGTGATAGTGCGCATGGGCTTCGACTCCATCCTTCGATTGTTTTGCCGTAAAGGGTGATGGAGTTAGTAAGAGTAGTAAAGGGAGATGTCCATGTATATTGTATCTAAGTAAGATAGTACTGCAACAGGTATAGGTACCAGGAGGCGGGCACATGAGATTCTACAGCTCTACATGCCAAGAACAGGCGGCATACTGTGGTAAGTAGCATTTTCCCATTCGAAGCATGTGAGCTGTAAATCACATGCTATGCATAGACTATATAGCAGATATGTTCCAAGCGGTGGATAACGTGTAGCTGTTGCAGCTGTCTGAAATAGTGCAAGTAAAACTGCCTGGCCCACACTAGCTTGTTGTCTAGCTAACACATATATGCAATAGTGTTTTGTAAAGGTGTGTGGTGTAGACCATGTTGCAGCTTTGCAGATGTCATCGATGGGTATATTTCCTAAACATGCCATAGAGGCCCCTAGTTTGCGAGTGGAATGCACTCTAGGGGAATTGTTAATGTGCGTTTAGCTTTAATGTAGCATATTTTAATGCACTTAACTATCCACCTTCCAATACCTGATTTTGATATTGGATTGCCTATATGTGGTGGAGCAAAAGCAACAAAAGTTGTTTTGTTTTCCTGAAAGGGTTTGTTCTTTCAATGATATAACAATGCTCTTTTGACATCTAATGTGTGAAGAGCACGTTCTGCTACACTGAATCTGGTTGAGGGAAGAACACAAGCAACTCAACAGATTGGTTGATATGAAGGCAGAAATGACTTTAGGTAAAAGTTTGGGGTTAGTCCTAAGAACCACTTTGTTTTGATGTATTTGTAAAAATGGCTCTTCTATGGTTAGTGCCTGAAGCTCACCCACTCTTCTCAGAGATGTGATGGCTATACGGAAGGCTACCTTCCAAGTGAGAAATTGTAGTTCACATTTGTGCAATGGCTCAAAGGTGGACCCATGAGTCTTGTAAGAACTAGGTTGAGATTCCACACTGGAGCAGGTGTCAAGTCTGGGGGAATGACTCTTAAGTCCTTCCATAAATGCCTTTAATAGCAGGCACTCTAAAAAGGGAACAAATGCTGTCTGTTTTGTAGATATGCAGCTATTGCAGCAAGATGTAACCGTATGGATGTGTACGCTAAATGTGAACGCTGTAGATGTAATAGATAGCAAATGATGTTTTAGATTGAAGCATCTACGGATTGATTTGATTGTTGTTACAGTAAATGACAAACCGCTTCCACTTTGCTGCATAGCATGCTCTTGTGGTAGGGCGCCAGCCTCTTTGATAATATTCATGCAGTCTGGCGGAAGATTAAGATAGCCAAACTCTAGGATTTCAGGTGCCAGGATCGCAAGGTTGAGATGACTGGGATCTGGATGTCTTATCTCTCCATGGTTCTGAGTAAGAAGATTGGGGGATAAGGTGTAGTTTAGTGAGGAACTACTGATGGCTCCAACAGGGTTGTGAACCAGGGGTTGACGTACCCATGTGGGAGCAACTAGGATTAAATGTCAGGGACTGCTGTCTGAGCTTCCGAACCACTCATGGAATGAGTGGAGAGGCGGAAAAGCCGTAAGCAAATATCCTGACCAATTCATCCCATAGTGCATTGCCTTTGGACAATGGGTGTGGATACCTGGATGCGAAGTTTGGGCATTTTGCGTTTAGGTGGGTGGCAAACAGATCTATCTCTGGAAGCCCCACATTTGGAAGAATAGGAGGCGAACTGGAGGGTGGAGTTCCCATTCGTGGATCTGCTGTCGTTGACAACTGAGCAGATCTGCAATCTGGTTGTTTACTCCTCAAGGTGTTCTGCAAGGAGATATATTTTGAGGTATGGCCCATCTCCTAATGCTCTGGGCTAGGTGTGAGAGCTGGAGAGAGTGTGTCCCCCTGTTTTTGTATGTAATACATTGCTGTCATGTTGTCTGTGCGAATCAGGACAGCTTTGCCTACTAGATGAAGTTGAAAGGCTTTTAATGCTAGAAAAATTGCTAGCAGTTCTAGATGGTTTATGTTGAGTTGTTTTGTTGCAGAGTCCACATGCCTGAATGGTATATTTTTGAAGATGAGCTCCCCAACCAGTGAGCGATGCGTCTGTTGTTAGCACTATATGTGGAACCGGGTCGACGAATGGCCGCCCCTTGGAAAGGTTTTGTATGTTCCACCACTGCAGAGAGCGATGGGTGCGGGCCATCCACCAACACTAGATCTGATAACTGACCTTGCGCCCGACGTACTAAGCATTCCTGTAGGGGACGCATTTGGAGTCTTGCGTAGAGAACGATTAAAATGCAAGATGCCATCATTCCTAGCAATTGCATGAACACTCGGAGCTGGTGATGAGGCTGAATCTGCGATGTTAGAGTCTGCATGTTGTGGATCCTGACTGGGTTGGGACACGCTAGAGCTTTCTGAGTGTCTATTGTGGCTCCTAGATACACTTGTGTGTTGGATGGTTGGAGATGAGACTTGGTGAGGTTTACAGTGAACCCAAGGTAGTGAAGCAGTTGGACTGTTTTTCGGAGTGTGACGTAGGCAGCTCTGTTGCGAGCTGGCTTTTATTAGCCAGTCGTCTAGGTAGGGAAGACGTGAATGTGCCGTCTACTTAGATGAGCCGCGACTACTGCCAGACACTTGGTGAAAACCCTGGGTGCTGTAGTTACTCCGAATGGGAGAACTTTGAATTGATAATGCTGTCCATCCACCACAAACCTGAGGTATTTCGCGGTGAGCAAGGTGAATGGGAATATGGAAATAGGCGTCCTTTAAGTCCAGAGTGGACCAAGTCGCCTTGCTGAAGGAGTGGAGCACCTGTTGGAGTGTGACCATGTGAAAGTGGTCGACTGAATGTACAGATTTAGTTCTGAGGTCTAGTATAGGCCTGAGAGAGCCGTCCTTTTGGGATTAAAAATACAT
Organism: Calotriton arnoldi; assembly: GCA_963921515.1. Classification (NCBI taxonomy): domain Eukaryota; kingdom Metazoa; phylum Chordata; class Amphibia; order Caudata; family Salamandridae; genus Calotriton; species Calotriton arnoldi. The sequence goes on along the minus strand of CAWUFW010007501.1, from coordinate 1,320 downwards.
GGAGTATACCCCGGTCCTGGTATTGTAATGGGACTGGCTCTAAGGTGTGTCTTTCCAAGAGAGAGAGAACCTCTTGCTTTAGGAGGGTGAGATGCTCTGGTGACATTGCATGTGATCTTTGAAGAATACTTGGGGAGTGTCTGTAGGCTCCAAGCAGTAACCATATTGGATCATTTGTAGTACCCACTTGTCTGAGGTGATTGAATCTCAGACAGGTAGGAATTTGGGAGAGACGTCCCGATACACAGGGGTGGAATGATCGGGGATAGCATGAAGGAAGTCACTGTTTGTCTGCGTGGGACGCGCGTGTGAGTTACTCCTGCTTCTTCCCCTTACCATTGGTTTCCTCTAAATCCTCCTCTGAAATAACCTCTTGAAGAGGGGGATTGGTTGTTGCCCTTGTAAGAGGAGGAGGGACTTTCGGTGGACAGTTTTTGAACCACTCCTGTAAAAGGAGCGGCGAAAGGAACCCCTAGTGGCAGGTAACTGCAAGGCCCCCATTGACTTTGCGACCTCAGTGTCCTTTCTCATCTTTTCCAGCAAGGTATCAACAGCTGGGCCAAAGAGATGCTCCTTTGTCCACTGGTTGGTTAAGGATGGAGGTTTGCACCTCCGGCCCGAAGCCCTGATATTCTCAGCCAAGCATGCCTGCGTAAGAGTACACTGGTGTTAGCTGCACGAGCTGCTGTGTCTGCAAGCGGCTTCAGGGGCACACCTTAATGGATGGGATTTGGTGATAAGTTCACCTTCCTGAATAAGGTTCGATTGGCCTTAGATTTGTGTATTCATCAGGTAAAATGTTGTACGAGATTCTCTAACTCATCGTAATGAGCCCTATCATAACGAGCCAACAGAGCTTGGAGCGTTGGCAATGCGCCAGTGATTTACTTGCTGCCTGTGAAGCCACTCTTTTGCCCGAGGCATCACTAAGCTTAGACTCATCGGGAGGAGGAGCCTCTACCTGTGGTTTGCCTAGAGTTAGCTCTCATGCGCAGCGTTGGAGACTACAAGAGAGTCTATGGGCAGCTGGCCTGTAATGTAAACAGGGTCGGCAGGAGCGGGTTTTATTTTTGTCCACCCTAGGTGTAATTATCCTTGTCCTTACAGGGTCTTTAAATACCTCATCCATGTCTTTTAACATGCCTTTGAGAAACATTGGTAAGGTAGAAGTATTTCTTCGGGAAGAAGCAAGCGCTTTCAAACAGGATATCCTCTTCCTAAAGGCACTTTATGGAGCTCACCACTCATGATATTGAGCAGCCCTGTTAAGAGGAGCCTCAATGTACCCTAATGTTGTCGTCCAGGTGGGGAGGGTCTGGA